>CM028132.1:1096107500-1097307500 GCA_016271365.2 Neoceratodus forsteri | reverse complement strand
CTCCTTCAACCTCCTCTCGTGTGATAAGTCCCCAGCCCCTTGATCATCTTTGGCGCTGCGCTGCACCCCTCCAGTAACTTAATGTCCCTTTCAGACACGCCGGACGCCAGTACTGCACGAGTGCTCCAGGTGTGGTCTAACTAATGACCCACACAGTGGCAGAATCACCTCCTCCTCCTCGAGGATATACCTCTTGCAATACAACCCAGCATTTTGTTGGCCTTTGCAACTGCCTTCCTACATTGTGCCGATTGTTCATTGACCCTGTAATGAGCACACCCAGATCCTTCTCCTCCTCTGTCTGGGCTAGCTGCACTCCCCTAGCTGGTAACTCCTTCTTGGGTTCTTCATCCCAAAATGCAGCACCTTGCACTTTGTGGCATTAAAGCCCAGTTGCCAGGTGTCTAACCAGGTTCAAGCACTTGGCCAGATCATGCAACCTGCATCCCCTAGGTCATCCACCACCGCTTCCTTGGTATTACAGCAAACAGACTGATCTTGCTCTTGATGTCCCATGATATGTCTGCAATGAATATCCCAAAACAACACTGGTCCCAACACGAGCCCTGTGGAACACCACTCATCACTGCCCTTGGGTGTGAGCTCCCCACCCACCACCACCCTCTGTTGCCTTCCTGCAGCCAGTTTCCTACCATCTCACCAGCTTTGCACCCACCCCTGTGCCTACTAACTTCCTTCCCAGCCTTCCATGTGGCACTGGAGTCGAATGCCTTACTGAAGTCCAGATACAGGACATCCACTGCATGGCCCCTGTCCAGTTGCCTAGTTACACAGTCATAGAACTCGACCAGGTTGGTTTGGCAGGATCTGCCACGTATGAAGCCATGCTGTCTGCTGTCCTGTAGTCCTTTGGCCTCTGGGAGGACCAGCCCTCTCCTTCAGGATGAGTCTCCATTAAGCTTACCCCACGATGGATGTGAGGCTCACTGGTCTGTAGTTTCCCGGTTCATCCTTGGGGCCACTCTTGTGGAGGGGCACCACATGAGCCATCCTCCAGTCCTGAGGTACACACCCCAAATGTACTGAGGCATTAAATAGGTCTGCCAAAGGTCCTGCAAGGACCTCAGCCAGCTCCTTCAGTACCCTGGGGTGGATGCCATCTGGGCCTGGCGCCTTGTCCATCCTCAGTGCCGTCAAACCCTCTTGAACTCTGCTTTCCATGATTTCCCCATCTGTCACCACTTCCCACCCTGCTTCTGCCATTTCTCCCACCTTGGGTGTCACCCCCCTCTTCTCTTTAGTAAATACTGAGCAGAGTACTCATTTAGTGCTTCCGCCTATCTCGCACCCTGCTTCCACCCAACCCACCTCCTTCCTAATCCTTACTATGTGGTCCTTATAGCTCCTTTTCTCCCTGATGTACTTAAAGAAGTCCTTCTCCCCCTTCTTAATGCCTTGTGCCAGGCTGAGTTCCGTAGATGCTTTGGCTCCCCTTACTGCCCTTGTCACCTCCTTCAATTCTGTCAAGTACTCCTCCCTGTCCTCCCCCCTTCCTGTTTTCTTGTACTTCCTAAAGGCAGCTCTTTTCCTCCTTTTTCCTTGTTCCTTGGTTAATTAACATAAAGTTCCACGTCAGTCGCATAAAGAAGAAACAGTGGAATTATTTTAATGCGGACTTGCGTAAATCTTTTGTACACAGTTTACTATAAATAAACCACAATACCCAGCTAAAAAAACAGTTCTAATTTGGAAATTCAGTGGAAGTTAAAAATTGTTTTCAGCACTTTCGCAGAGGCGAAATTATGACTTCTACGGAACCCTCCCAGCTGAAATTGTTTCTCTTCAGAGTTCTGTTAGTGCATCACACGGTATTCAAAATTACACATATTTCAACAAAGCTTATTATGTCTGTATTTGTGTCTCATCCCAGTTGCACCAGTTTCTATTCCCAATTACACCAATATCAGTTACGGCAGTGTCACCTTCCAGTTATTCAGTTTCTCCTCCCATTTACACCAACAGCTGCACTTACCAGTTTTAGTCCCAGGGTATAAGTTACACCAGTTTTTTTTAACTACTAAATAAAAGAAAGGCAATCAGTTCCGCAGAAAAAAAATTTCACAGTTCACCATATTATTTCGCAATACATGACAAAATTCTACAGTTTAAAGGCAGAATTTCATGAAATTTACCTCCATTTTTCTTGGATTTCCACAGAAGCAAATATCTGCATTTCACAAGAATTCTGCTGGCCGAATTTAAATTTTGCACAGCCCTAGTCATGCCCTGTGATGATTGGCACATGCAAGTGTGGAACAAGCCCTACTTAAAGTTCATGGGTATTGCCCTGGACTGCCATTTCAAGAGGAGCTATGGGATAACAATGGGTGTCACCATGTATGTATATCACTGCAGTCCCTTTTCCCTGGTTCTGTGGTACATCCACCAAGTCAGCACGAACCAACGTCTGGCGACTGCCAGAGTCGATCAATCCCAATACTTGCTGTGACCCCACCTCCACTGTTGCAATGAATGACCTCCAGTTAGCCAAGGCCAAATGTCCCAATTCCTTTGTTGTGTTGGGGCAATTTCTAATAAGGTGTCCCTTCTTCTGGCAGCCATGACACACTATTTTCAATAGGGAAGCCTCCCCTTTTTTTCTCGCCTCCAGTCAGTCTTAACATTTTGATTACTAGTAGAAGCTGGATTTCTTACCAGTCTAGTGGAGGTGGTGGTCATTCCTCCCTGATAATTTCTTGGTCTTGAGGGTCAAGCTGCTAGAAAATTCTCAGCCAGGGTGATGGTTTTCTCCGCTCCATATGGCTTGTGCTCCTGCACCCAGAGCTGCACTTCCTGTGGCAATACCTTTATAAATTGCTCTATTATAATTGCCTCCAGCAGTTGGTGTGTGGTCTTGGTGTCTGGCTATAACCACTTATAGCTCAAGTCCTTCAGCTGAGCATTTATTTCTCTGGGGGTGTCTGTGGTCTGCATCTTCAAAAAGTGAAAAAACGTTGGTGGTAGGTCTCTGTATTTATGTCATACCGCCGCAGTATCTCACACTTCACATTGTCATAATTTTCAGTGTCTCTTATGTCCCTATGACTGTACACAATCTGGGCCCTGCCAGTTAGTTGAAGGGCCAGTCGTACAATCCATTGTTCTCTGGGCCACCCACACGTTTAAGCCACCCACTCGAATACTGTGAGATAAGCCTTGATATCATCACTGTCCATAAGCCTTGACAGCCTAATGTCCTTTGGGCTATCACCTCTGTCAGTTGACCCTGTATGAATTGCCTGTAGCACCCACATGGTGTCCACCCACTTGACATCTTGGTGTGTCTGTTCTTGTTCTCTCTCTCAATCCTGCTGGACTTGCTTGATGCACAGCCACTTAAATAGTTCTCCCACATCCTTAGGGGCACATCCTCCAGCACTGGATATCTGGCATCATCCTCTTCCTCATCAGGTCCGGCGTTGTCCTCCTCCTGCTTCGATTTCATCTTTGGCCGGGCTCTGAATTCCAGTCCTGGAAACAGGGTCACTCCTGTAGTCTCAGCCATCTGCCTTGTCAGGACACCAGGTACCTTCTTCTTGAGTGTCTCCTCCTCAGACATGTGTCCACCTGGGATAACAGGCGGCATCTGCTGAAACAACATCTACCTTCCATGGCAAGATGCTGTCAGCAGTTATCCCACTTCTAACACCACTTGTGAAGGTGTGGAACAACAGATGGATGAAACAATGGAATTTGTAAGTTAACACACTTGTTTTTGTGCAATGCTTATTTATACAAAACAAAAGAAAGCAAAAACTTGCAATACTTGCAAAGGAAAGAAAACAAATCAAGCATAAAGCAAATCAATGAACTGTGGCAAACTTTTCCTTAGTTTCCACTGATGTACAGCAACAGACTCTCCTAGTCCTATCCTTGCACTAGTCAGCAGCTACTGACCCTCATCTTTCAGAACTGAGGTAGGGCTTTTTATAAGCTCACTAGAAGTTGGAGAAACTTTTTACTGTCCTTCTGATTATTCAATCAATCAATCAATCAATCAATCAATCAAAATCTTTATTTAACCAGGCGAACACCATTGAGCAATGCTCATTTGCGAGATGGACCTGGACAGAATATACAGTTAACATACATACATACACAATGTATACATAATATTACAAAAAAAAAGAAACAATTTGCACTTGAGCCAATCAATATACAAGGAAAATAACAGTAATAATAATAACAACTGCAAATATATCCATATGTACAGGCAATATAACAATTTCCAAGGTGAAGTACATCATACCCAGTAAGCCTGGAAAATAACAGAAAGCAGAAAAGCAGAAAGGATCAACAGGTGGGGGAAAGGAAAAGTAATATGATGCAGGTTAGGGGAAGGGGTAAGAAGGGGGAAAGCAGAAAGATATCATACAAAGCATTGTCACAAACAAAGAATATAGTACTATAAAGTGCAAATGGGATGAGTAGATCCATACCCAGGGATGAGGCAAGGATCAGCGGAGGCAATTACAGGATTCCTTGAAAGAGCGAAGGATCAGGGGAGGCAATTACAGGATTCCTTGAAAGAGCGAATGTAGAGATTTTTAAATGATACGATACTGATAGGGTGGGCCAGTTTCAAAATTTTTTAACAGCAGACATAACATAAAACTAGCCACTAGGGGCCACTGTTGCTCCATAGAGAACGGTTATTTGACAGTCACCTGGAGTACATTACATAACTTGTTTACAACATTGTTAAAGGTCAGAGCCGAGCTCAGAACATTCTGTGCTCTCAAACTCTCCTGCAGGGTCCTATTTATTTTATTCATTTATTTGCTTTTGGTAACCGAGTAAGTGCACTAGACAGGATTGCCTATTTTCAGGTACGACCCGGGAGATTAAAAATCAGACAAGTTACAAACAATAGTACAGGGAAATTAGATCCAATGCAGTACATAAAAGAGATCAGTTACCTTAACAGGGGAGTAGAATAACTTAGTACAGAAGTGAATGGTTACATTGCAAAGCTTCACAGAACTAAAGCAGCTAACAGAATAAGTAACATAAGTGCATAACATCAGTGCTGGTGGCATGGGGAGAGGGGAAGGGACAGGGAAAGATAGAAGTACAAAAGCAAGGACAGAGGGATAATGCATAAATTAAAGACATTTACATGCATCCGGGGGGAGAGGTAATTGAAAAGGGCATGCTTGAAGGCAGGGTGAGAATTGGAACATCTAAGGGAAAGTGGAAGGGAGTTCCAGATTTTTGGAGCATGGAAGGAGAAGGCAAGTTCACCTATTTTGGTGGAACATTTGGGGACAGAGAATGGAGCTGAAATTGTGGACCGGAGGAACCGGGAGCAGTCGGCTGGAGTGAACAAGGCAGCGAGGGAGGAGGGGAGAGAAGAACGAATAATATTGTCTGTCAAGCAATCTATGGAATAGAAAAATGCTGGGAAGAGGGGGATAACCAGCGGAGGTCAGAGTAAAGTGTGCACCTGTGTTTGAGAAGATGAGCAGTTGGGACAAATCTGCAGACATTGTTATAGGCAACATCCCATGTATGTAGAACATTTGCCTGCACTTCTGCAAATACAGGCAGGGCATAGCAGAGACCAGGGGGTAGGAGTTCTTGGGTGATGGAGATCCTAGCGGCAGAGGTCAGGGCGTGACGGACATGATAAGCCAACCCAATTTTAGCATTGACGAACTTGCAAGCCGCTTTGACATGGAGAGAGAAGTTGAGTGAGGGATTCAGTGTGATGTCTAAGTATCTGAAGGAGTCTGTAACTTGTACAGGGGAGCCATCAAGAGAAGAAACCAGAAATGAAGGGTTTAGGATGCAATATTTCCTGCGGGACCCAAAGAGTATAGCCTGGGTCTTGGCAACATTCAGTACAAGGTGGTGAGTTGTGAGCCATGCTTGGATCTGTTGCAGGTCAGAAGAGAGGTGGAAATTAATGTCAGAGATGGACCTAGAGGAGACATAGAGGACCAAGTCATCAGCATAGAGTAAGGTGCGAGAATGGGCGGGAATGGTGGGTAGATTGTTTATAAATATGGAGAAGAGCAGGGGCCCAAGGACAGAACCTTGTGGGACACCAGTAGGTAGAGGGGCAGGGGAGGAAAGAATATTACAGTAGGAGACAGACTGGGTGCAGTTATGCAGGTAGCTGGAGAACAAGGCGAGGGTGGACTGAAAGGCACCCATGGAGCCTGACTCGGGAAAAGTGAGTAATTGACCAAGCTGAATGCCTTCGATAAGTCAATAAAGACAGTCCCATGCTATCTGCTGCAAAATATATCTTAGCAGGGGGATACTTACATCTAGAAAAAGAAGACACAAGTTTTTGTTATTCTTAAAACTGCCCTCTTAGTTTTGTTTTATGGCCAAAGACCTGAGAAGAAAACAATATATAAGTTCAATAGTTTTTGAGGGTTTTGGCTGGTTTCTAGTTAGTTTTTAGGTAAATATGCACAGAAAACCACTGCACTTATACAGAACCTGATGGTTGCATATCTCCTCAGCCGGGGTTCTGCCTAATATCTCAGCAATTTTATACACAATACTATGGAGCGGAAGGGAAACTACAGGGATACAGAAACATAAAAGGGGATCCACTCCATCAACTAAACATCAGGGCCATTTGCTCTGACAAATACCAGGTTATACTTTCCTGTCCTGAGCGTACTGTTGCTCAGGGCATTTCATTACTGGTACCAGTTCTTTTCTTCATAATCTCCACATAGGGAGCCACAGAGAAGATGGGTATAGAAAACAAAAGGCGACATTGGGGTTGCCAGCTTCATAACTCACTGAGCTCCATCAATACTCTTTATATAAATTCTTATTCATTTTTAAGGCAGATAGCCATCTATGGGTACACAGGCATACAGTATATATTGCATTTACCCACACTACTATGATACAGAGGGCATCATACATTAACCTCCCTATGTCTGGACCTTTAAGAAGATATATGAAATTTAGCAGGAGATAGAAAAAGGGGAGAGAGGGGGATTCGCCTGAAAATGGCCAACCTTCCAGACTGAAAATGTAAAAGGGATAGTGCAAAGAACAGATGAGAACTGTTGAAACAAAGTTCAGTAGTCAGAAAGCAGTCCATTTCCGTGGCAAGGAAATCCCCTGTCAGACCCACCTTTCTAATTGAATTCTGGAATTGTTATGATACAGCCCGATCTGGCCTTCCAAGGACCATTAACTCTGTGGGAGGCTGGCATTGAGGGTGTAATTGCCTGCTGTGGGCAGCCCACCTTGGTATCTGGACTTTCACTGATTGTCTAAGGTTGAAGCAGCAACTCAACGAGATCAAGGTACAGCAGTACGTGGTGGGGATGGCAGTGGCCATGTCATGGAAGCGGTACAAAGACCGCAGTCTGTGAATAATGAAGCTGGTGGAGCAGTATGGCGAATTCACTGTGCAGGGCTACCTGAAGGGGATCGCCATGAACTTTCAACTGCAGGTGTAGCCCCTGTTGTATGTTGCCAGTAGGTGCATGCCCGCTGGTGTGACCCAAATGCCTTTCTATGGTGTCCCTGCAGCTGTGTGGCCATTGTCACTCCCATGGTATTCCCGAGTAAAGCTTGTTGAGCTAGCACACTTGTCTCCAGCATCATTTGTTCTGGTAGTGTGTGTGTGTGTGTGTGTGTGTGTGTTTGTGTGAGTGTTCTTCATTAGGGCGCTCAGCATGGTATCCGACCACACCCCTCCTGGGGCCATTGGACCCTTCTCAGACACCCGCTGGTACCGCATGTAGACAGAAGTGCCCCCCCAAGCCTGGCAGGTGGAGTTGTCATTGTGAAGTCCCCAGATGCATGACCAGTGACAGAATACATAGATACATAGACAGTGTCGGCAGATAAGGGCCTATGGCCCACCTAGTCTGCCCATTTGAGCTTGTAAGTTCAGTTTGTTTTCCTAGAAGTCTATTTCCCCTTACCCCTGACCTCTAGAATTCCTTTATGTCTATCCCATGCATTCTTAAATCCCGTGATTGTTTCAGCCCCACCACTTCCTCTGGCAGGGTGTTCCACTTGTCCAACACCGCTCTGTGAAGAAATTCTTTCTCATGTTTCCTCTGAATCGTCCTCCCTCCAACTTCATCCCATGCCCTCTAGTCCTGAAACATCTTTTTGCTTCAAAATAGTGTTTTCCTGCACCCTGTTCCTCCCTGTAAGATACTTGTATGTCTCTATCATATCCCTCTCTCCCTCTCTTCTCCTCCAGGAGTACATGTTCAGTTCCTTCAACCTGAATGTTCATGCCCTGGTGGTCTACAGGCCACCAGCCCCCCGGAAGGAAGTTTCACCCATCACCATCCCACGTCCCCCCAGTCTGAGATAGATCGTGCCACTGGCACAGCCCAACATACTCCTCCATAGCTGACAGCCAACTGAGCTGTCACTGATGGGGCATGTGACCACACACTCACCGTGTCAACTCAGTGGGCTGCTGGCCATGGAGGAGTGCATTGGGCTGTGCCAATGGCTTGATCTGTCTTGGACTGGAGGATGTGGGGTGGTGACGAGTGACACTTCCTGCCTGGGGGGGCGGTGGCCACTAGACCACCAGGGACTGTGTTACATAACATTCTGTCACTGGTCATGCATCTGTGGACTTTGCAATGGCAACTCCACCTGCTGGGCTCGGGGGGGGGTAGGCTCCTCTGTCTATATGCAGTTGCTGGCGGGTGTCTGGGAGGGGTCCGATGTCTCTGGGGAGGGAGGTTCCATGCCACCTGGTGGATGTTGAGTGGAGGGTACTATCCTGCTAGGGGGTGGGTGTTGGGTGGGGGACTGTGGCCACCGGGTATGTGCACACTTCCATGTGTGTCCTTCTGACTTTTGGGGCACCAGGGCAGGCGGACTCTCAGCCTCGCTGACTCCCATTGTTGCAGTCCTGCCAGTTGCTCTGTTTGTGTCCTGCTGGAGTGTGTGTGTCATATGGTGGGATGCTCCCCTCACTGTTGCTGTGCTTGCCAGTCGTTCATATTGTTAGGTCCACTGATGTTTCGCCATGCTTTGTGCTGTTGGCAGGATACCGACACTCTGATTGCTGGTAGTGATTTTGCTGTTGTGCTGGCATATGTGAATCGTTGGAAATAGATTTACGTTCCCTGTTAGGGTAGGCATCCCTCCCACTTGCTTTAGGGACAAGGGCAACACTACCTCACAATGCCACCAGGTTGCTATAGTTATTGGATGAGGCTACTAGGTCTTTTCACATATGCAGTGAGGGGCGTTCATATCCAGTATAAACAATAACATGGTGTCTTCACCCAGAGAAAGGTTTAAAGTGGACCAGATGATGTGTCAGTACAACCTCCAGTGATTCTGTACCTGCCCACTTCCCCACTGTGGTTACACCTCTTACAGACCTCACACAAATGCAGCAGCGTCCCACCAATAGTATGCACAGTACTAAAGCAGTCCATTATGATAACAGGTTTAAACAGCAAGCACAACTTTAAGTAACAGCTCTGGCCCTGGGGGATGAAAAGGTTAGTGCAACTACAATTGTATTATAGTGGCCCTTGTTTAGGTGCCCTTCCCATTCAGGGACTGCCCACACCACTTATCACTGCACAGATACTTGATAGTTCTCCTGTACTGGAGGCTTCTGCCCCATTCCACCTAGTACCAGGATCTTCACCTCCAACACTTTTGGAGTTCCCTTAATAACAGTTCCTGGGTATCTGGGGTTGGATCATTGCAAGCCTGTAGGTGTTGTCACGGCTTGGCTAGCATTGGTGCTTTTTATGAACTTTTAAAGAAGCTACATGCTCAAAGAAATAACCATCCCCAAAGGCCATGTAATTGTGAAAATGGCTCAGAAAATTCAGATGTGAGATATTTGTAACCAGGGCCCTGTGGTCCACTTGCAAAGAGTAGATTCCCAATTTAACACCTGAGTCTTACTGAAGCAGGGCAAGCTCTGATCCTACTCATGGTTTCCCAGTTGGATGACTCCTGTACTGGTGCTGCAGGCCTGTGGAATTCCAAATCTCCTGCTGTACCCTGCATCAGCTGGGCTCCAACTTCATCACTTCCCTCAGGAGCTGGTTTCATGGACTCCCGTTGGGAGGCTTGTCTGTCTGTCTCTCTCTCTCTCTCTCTCTCTGCACTGTTGTGGTTCTGAAGTGAACAATTTGTCCCAGCTTCCAAAACCCGCAGGTGGCAGCAATCTGACATCTGGCTGTAGTGTCTGCTGTCTGACTGGCACCAGCTGGTCTGACTTCAGCTGGTTTTGCTCCATGCTGGTCTCTGCAGCATCATAACGTGGGCTGGTGAATGCCACTCCCATCTCACCAGACTCAGTAATCTCTTATGCAATGATGCATTCAGACCTGAGGCCTGCAATGGCACAGCTCATGCTCTCTCTTAGGACAGCAGATCCTGCCTCACTGGACTCTCTCTCAGATCTGCAAACACTGAGTCCAGACCCCCCTTTACAGTAGCCATTTAGTGGCAGCTCCCACTGGTCCAGATGGCTGCTACTCTTGAATCACAACACCCTATGTGTCCAGAAAATGTACCAGAATCCTCTGTCCTGACTTCTCCCAGAGGTCTCTGGGTTACTTTGCTGGGAAGCCCTTTGTCTCAGAAGGTCACAGGATGGTGACTTCCATGGAATTTGGAGCATGTGCTCAAATATACAATTGTAAAGGGGTTCCATAGTTCCCTGACAGTCCCCCATTGTCCAATCAAAGTCCTAGGGGCCCAGCACAATAACCAGATAAGCACCATATCTCTAGAGGGGCATTACATTGAGGTTTAAAACTGATACCAATGGGGAAGGTTGGTGCTCTTAAGAAAGGAGAGCTGAAAGAGGAGTCATTTTTTTTGTTTTTTTTACCAGGAGAGACACACTAAGCTGAAAGCTTGCTTACAGGTGCAACCTGGGAGCACAAAAAAAGTTAAGTGACTTGCTCAGGGTCACACAGTATGCAAGTGGGGCTGTGAGATTCAAACCCAGGTCTCCAGGTTTGCAGCTCAGAGCCTTAAACCACTGCACTATACTGCCTCCAGTATTGCACATTAGTGTGGGGGTGAGTGGTGTTATGGATGGGTAATTGTGCTGAATGGGTAATTCATTTTTAGCCTGGCAAAGCATTTAATTAGAATGCACATGGTGGGGCATTGAAGAGGGGCCAGGAATCATATGGGCCGGGCCTAGGAGGGTAAGGAACACCAGTTACAAGAAACTGTATTGTACTACCTCAATTGCTGCTAACCCCTTTTCCCCAATTAGGGTCCAGGTCCCAATATAAAGTTCCTTTGTCTGAGTTATAGTTAAGTGACATAGTTAACTGCATCACTTATGGGGACTGTCACTACAGTGCATTGGTTTTTGGTTGGGGTGAACTAGTGGGGAGCTGGGTAGGTACTGTATCTCAGAGGGTTGTTCTATACTTACACCAGGACCACTAAAACCTTCTCTCTGGATGGAGACCCATGCTACTTTTCTGTCTTACTCTTGGATATGAACCCCTCAAAACAAAAGTTTACACAAAGGATCCAATTCCATCAACTCTGTGTATCTTCACAAGGCAGGGGTAGTAACCATAAAATTAATGGTGACAAGGTAACATGTTATTTTAGTAGTTCAGTCACTACTCCATCCAGTAAATCCATCAACTTCTGTTTGTCTTTTGAGCAGTCTGTGTAGTAGAAAGCTTGTATAGTAGGTAGGTAGCACCCACCAGGCCCACCTAGTGATGCCTGTTTGCACTCAGTTTATCGACTTCCATTGCCTCTCAGGTCTTTGTAACTGTACGATACCACATGCATGCCTTGAAAGTGCATTACCTAATTTACACTTTAGTTATCTAGTAAAGTTACTTTATTTTTAGCAATCCAGTCACTACTTTGTCCGATTAGTCCATCAATTCCATGCAGCCTTTTGACTGTCTCTCCAGAGGTCTGTGTAGTAGGCAGGCACACCTGACAGATCCTTTCAGTGTGGGATGTGTATGTCCTGTGTGTCACTGTGTCAACTTGTATAATGTCTGACATATCTGTGACTCTACACTGCACCACATGTGTTCTATGCATGCACTTTATTTAATTTATTCTTCAGTCATATTGTGAATCTATTTATTTTAGTAATCCAGTCACTACTCTATCCAGTCAGTACATTCACTCCATATAGTTTGTCTCTTGAGTAGCAGGCAGCACCAGCCAGACCCACCCAGTGTGGGGCACATTCACTGTGTTTGTCAACTTGGTTCGTGTCTTGAGTGCATGCGACTATATGTTTATGCACATTCACTGGTTTAACTTTCAATGAACGATGGCATTTATAAACCATTTTAAATTGTAAGTAGTAACATTAGTAGTGAGCGAGTAACTAGGTTAGTGGTAAGATAGGGACTGAGTATTAGTCAGGGTCCTAAAAGGAATTTAGTTAAGGATATAGCTTTTTTATTTTTTAGAATACCTTTTGCATTCTGTGGAGGAGCTTTCTTCCCTTGCTGACTGTTGCTTGTGGTATCTGTACTAGGGAGGCACTTGTTCCTGGACTAGGACAGAGTGGAAGCTGTGGGAGACCTTTTTTAGCCATGGAGACTGTGGATTCGGTCAGAGAGAAGGAGCAGTGCTGCTGTATCTCCAGGAGTGATCTGATCGAGGAGTCGAGAGGTCTGACAGCCAGTGGTGCTGCTGTACGTCTGTGAGTGATTTGACCGAGGAGTCAGGAGTTAGTGGACAGAAGTGGAGCCTGAGACAGCTTGTGTCTGGGGTCGGAGCTGAAGTTGGCCCAGGAACAGCATAAAGACTGAAGCAAAGTGGTGAGAGCACTTCAGTCTTGAAACCAGGGAATTGGTCCGGCGTCCTGCTGCCCACTCTGATTGGAAAGCCTGCCTGTAAGTACGATAGTTCTTGTGATGAACTACTGTGAAAATGTTGCTTCTGCAGTGGAAGTGTAGTGCCCCAGGGAAACTGGGAGCACCACAGAAAATAGTGGAATTGGGGCATCACAGAAAATAGGGGATCCCCAGAGACATGAGAGGTCAGACAGTTATGGGGGCCCTGGCAGCTTATTGGGAAACCCTTGAAAAGCTTAGGGGACCCTCTGAAGCACAGAACAGGCCTATCTCCAGCAGACAGTCCTAGCAGTTTTAAATTCAGAGTTCTAAAGGAAAACCATTTTTTTTCTTCCTTAGTCCTCACTTCCCCCCTGCCCAAGACCGACACCTAGTCAGCCAAGGCCAAACCAGCTGGGCCACATTCCTGCCCCAGCAGGGGAGAAGGATGCCAGGCTGAGCCCTCTCAGCCAATCCCTGTGGCTAGGGTAAATTCAAATTTGGAGACTTTTTTTTTAAGCCACTGACCCAGCCTCAGGAGGCTGACCTCTGGACAAAGATGCCAATCCCCTGGCAGGTAGCCAGGACCTCCCCAGCCTAGAGGAGGCTCTGTATAGGCTGGAGAGAGTAGAAAGAGTTTGACCAGAGAAGGTGAAGGACAGCTGGGCAATGGATGTCGGCTTCCCTGTTAGGAGGTTGAAGTGAATCCCTGGGCACCTTCGGTGTAACTCCCCTTCAGAAGATCTCCAGTAGCAGCCTCAGCTGGTTTTCTGCAGAAATATACCATGCAGTCAGGTCTCCCAGTGCAGTGAGTCAGTCTATTTGGCCGGGAAACAGACCCAGTGAATCATTTATGCAGCAGTCTCCAGCAGAAGAGGCCTTATCACTCCTTTGTGGTTGTGCATTCCCCAGGGTACAGAAATTCTTGTTGAACTCCAGAGGGCTCCTGCACACACCTCATCTAGGTTCCTCTGGTGCCTCTTCTTTGACCCAGGGAGGGTCCCCGGGAAGTCCAGCATCAAATGCACCCATCTCCAATGACGTCCACCAACCCCAAGTCTTCGCCATGATGCCCCAGGTTCAAGTTGCTGGTCATAAGTGGTAGCCAGCTGATAGCTAGGGTCCACCAAAGTGAGTCAGGGTAGGAGCAGCCCTGGCTCTAGCTTGAAGGACTTCAGTTGTTCACCATATTCATAGTCACGTTGCCCATTCTCCCGCATAGACATTGTCCCAAGGTGGCAACAGTACCGGTGGCTTATACCAAGGCCTCACCAAGGATTGCCAGGCTCTGTGCCTCATTCCCAGAGGTGGCGTAAGTACTGGTGGTCCATGCAAGAGGCCACACTGAGGGTCACCACGCTCATGATTGTACCATCCATAGGTGTCTCATGTTCCAGTGGCTCATCAAGAGGTCACACTGAAGATTGCCCAATTCTGAAGCTGCAGGGGTGAGGTGGTAAGGGTTCCAGGGACCTATCCAGAGGTCGTCCAATGGATCATTGCACCAAGCATCCTCTCCTCGACTGGATATCACCTGACCTCCTGGCTGAGGTCACCGCAGCTGACAACTCCAGATATGGGTTCTCTTCACCTACAACCAGGCTTCAATACCCACCCTCGACCAGTGCTTCCCTTTTGAAGTTGCCTCAGTGACACCAGGAGTCATCTTCATTCCAGGGCCAGGAGGCCTGCAGTGCTTTCCTCTGTTTCTGATTCACTGGGGGATGCTCCATTTTATGGCTTGTATAGGAAGCACTTCCTTGGGTTCACACCCAGCAGTCAGCTGACCAAATATTAGAAACCCAAGCTTGGTTCATCGGTTTGCTACATCCTTAGGACTTGAATCACCTGGATTTTTGTATGGCATTAATAGAGTCAGTTTGTGGTTCCGGTAATCTTGTTCATTTTTTCTCTTGTGTGATAGTGGTAGTGAATGCTATGTTTTTTCTGTGTGTTCCAACTATTGCTAATAAACCTTGCATCTTGGCTCTAGAGTACACCTCCAGCATCTCCTTTCAGGTTCATCTGGCATCACCATAAACTATAGGGGTACAAACCACTGCTCGTCCACCACAAAAGAAAAACTCGGCATAGTCAACAAGATAAGAGTCAACAAGGAGCCCAAAGCCAGAACAACTCCAACCCAAGATGCCTTCAGATACTGATGGAGCCACAGCATCATCTTCAGTTCAACCACCCCCAATGATGATGCCTTATTACTTTGGGGCACCATGGCTACTGAAGTACACGGGGTACCCAAGTTCAGAGAGCTGCAGCCTTGTCAACTTCCGGGCAAAGCTGCAGGCTATTTCCCATCTCTACCAAGTGCCAGAGCAACAGAGAGTGGAGATCCTGATTGGGCAGCTGGGAGGAGCTGCCAAGTGGGAGGCTTGAAAGCTGGAGAAAAGAACACTGCCGAATGGATCCTGACCCAGCTGAGTGGCATCTCCGACAAGCGAATTGTCTCAGACCTTAAAATTTAATTCTTCTCCTGCACACAGGGCCCCCGGGAGACATTGCAGGACTTTGCATTGAGCTTGCAAGAGGCATACCAGACCCTGCAAAAATGAGACCCGAGTGAGGACCATGACACAGACCAAGTACTGATGGAGCGGTTCATCGAGGGGGGCCCAGAGAGAGCTTCTACATCAGAAGCTGTGGATGTTGCATCATCAAAACCCGGATGTAAAGTTTGTGGACTTGAAGGAGGAAGTCATAGAGGTCTTAGGCTCTGGACTACTAGAGGATGAGATGGTGGCCTTCCAGCAGATGGCTGGTGTCACCAGAGCCATAGACGCTGGGGGTCCAATGTCTGAACCCTACTCCTCTTTCAGCACCTTCCACAGATGGACAGCAGAGAGGGACTCCAGCCAGAAAAAAGAATATCCACTGGATTGGCTGAACTATTACTCATTCTCAAGAGGAGCAGTATTCCCACCAGAAGTGCATGAGCATCTGACACAGTTGGCACATACCATACTGGATTTTCAGAAGGAGCTGGCTTCACTCAGGGCAGAGATGAAGCAAGATGTCAAGATTAAGGGTGTGCAGCATCCACACAGATCCAGGAGGAAAAGGAACAGAGGTCGAAGACACACGGATAGATGGGAGGAGCAAGGCAGACCCATATGCCAACATGAAGGAACCCTTGGTCCCATTCCACAGTCATGTCAGAGGAGTGATGCTAGGAGCAGTGAGATCAAAAGAGTTCGATGCCAGCTGTACGAGGAGACCAAGAGGGGAATGGAGAAAATTAATTAATGCAGCCAAGCTGTCGAAACACCATCAGGAAGCCCGCCAAGAGTTTGGGATGCCAGAACTGAGCATCATGCACAGATACCAAGATCTGTTGCCTGTGATGTGAGCCAGCAGGTTCTGGACCAGAATGGTCAAAGGGAGGCCCAGTATCAGGAGCTTACACGGCGAGTGGCAGAGTATGCAAAGCAGAAGGCCGAACAGCAAAAAGAATGTCAAAACCGCAGGAAGAGTCTACAACAGCAAGCTCAGAAGATCAAGGAGCAGTCAGAGCAAGCATGCTGCCATGAAAAGTTAGGAGCATGGTATACGAGGAGTATCTGAGAATACCAGATTATGGCCAGAGATCTGAATCGTAAGCTGCTCAGAGAGACACAGGCCAAAGAAGAGCAGCAACGGGAACACGAAGCAGTTAGCAAACTATAGGTCCAAGTTGACACTGTTGGAGCAGGAGAAGGAGGAGCTCTGCAGATGCTTAGTGGAGTTGCAGTCACCCTTGCAGGGGGAGGAGAGCATCCAGCTGAATGCTGTATGTCTCCAGGAACTGAAAATTCCCCTGAGGACCAACTGCCCAGAAGTGAGTGATGAGAGAACCAGTCAGCATTTGCTCCCAGAGGTACCTGAATTCTGCCCAGCATCCAAGAAGGAACCAGGGAGAGAATCAGATCCAGTGTGGGCCACAGTGACTGGTATCAGTTGGCTGAACATGCAGGCATTGCCCTCCATTCAGGTGACAGCCAACGCAGTTGAAGCACATCACCAGAAGGAGAATAGAACTTCTCCTCGAGCAGAGCTCAAGTCACCAGCCAGTCTAAAGATTTGCACAAACCAAGAAAATGGGAGTGGTTCAGGTGATGTCTGCGATCGGGAAAAGCCCTTTCTCTTAGGAGAACGAGTGATGGTGAAAACATGGAATGGTAGGACGTCATCTTCTGAGTGGAAGCCCGACCCATATGTCATCTCAGATATCCATACCCAGGCTATCAAATCTACCAAGTCCAGACATTGGATGGAACACAGACTCAGAAGGTGATACACCAAAATCATTTGAAATCATCCATTGTTAATATTGAGGGATATGAATGGATTAACAAGGAGAGGCAGGAGCTACTTGTAACCAAAGGAACACCCCCAGAGTAATTTCTCACCTGGCTACTAACCCCATGGCTGTATCCAATGGTGCCACACATTGCAGTAGCCAATGCTGTAGAGCTGCCTCTACGTAGATCCCAGAGGTCAAACTTTGGGGTACCACCTCAGAGATATGTGACTGAGGCTGTACAAACAGTGTTCACATGCAAGTAGAAAAATGAAAGAAAAGAGCCAAGACCATTGCTCAGTTGTAAATATGGTTTATTGAAATGTTGTGAGATGTAAATCAGAGCCTTAAATTGCAAGGAGTCATAAATTTGTTCTCATACACTGAAAAAAACAATACCATAATGTTTAGAGTGTAAAGAAAATGTAGAATTAAGGATTCAGAGTTTCTAATCTGTAGGCTGCTAAGAATGTCTTAAGTTACCATAATAAGAACTAAGAATATATCATTGGTTGTGGATGGTATTGTTAAGGGGTTTGAGATTGAGAAGGTGAAAATTTGGAAAATACATGAGGACATGTATTGTTAGGTGGGCCCGAATCGTAGTGCCCCAGGGAAATTGGGGGCACCACAGAAAATAGTGGAATTGGGGGCATCACAGAAAATAGGGGCTCTCCAGAACCATGAGGGGTCAGACAGCTATGGAGACCTTGGCAGTTTATTGGGAACCCCTTAAAAAGCTGAGGGGACCCTCTGCAGCACAGAACAGGCCCCTCTCCAGCAGACAGTCATAGCAGATTAAATATAGAGTTTTAAAAGAAAACCATTTTTTTTCTTCCTTTGTCCTCCTTTCCTCCTGCCCAAGACCGACACCTAGTCAGCCAAGGCCAAGCCAGTTGGGCCACATTCCTGTCCCAGCAGGGGAGAAGGAAGCCAAGCTGAGCCCTCTCAGCCAATCCCTGTGGCCAGGGTAGATTAACATTTGGAGAGGTTTTTTTTTAAGCCACTGACCCAGCCTCAGGAGGCTGACCTCTGGACAAAGAAGCCAATCCCCTGGCAGGTAGCCAGGACCACCCCAGCCTAGATGAGGCTCTGCATAGTCTGGAGAGAGCAGAAAGAGTTTGACCAGAGAGGGTGAAGGACAGCTGGGCAATGGGTGTCGGCTTAGCTGTTAGGAGGTTGAAGCAGATCCCTGGGCTCCTTTAGTGTAACTCCCCTCCAGATGATCTCCAGTAGCAGCCTCGGATGGTTTTCTGCAGAAATTTGCCATCTAGTCGGGTCCCCCAGTGTGGCCAGTCAGTCTATTTGGTCGGGAAACAGACCCAGCGAATCTTTTATGCAGCAGTCTCCAGCAGAAGAGGCCTTATCACTCCTTTGTGGTTGTGCATTCCCCAGGGTACAGAAATCCTTGTTGAACTCCTTGGGGCTCATGTACACACTTCATCTAGGGTTCCTCTAGTGCCTCTTCTTTGACCCAGGGAGGGTCCTCGGGAAGTCCAGCATCACCTGCACCCATCTCCAACGACTTCCACCAACCCCAAGTCTTCGCCAAGATGCCCCATATTCGAGTTGCTGGTCATAAGTGGTAGCCAGCTGGTAGCTAGGGTCCACCAAAGTGAGTCAGGGTAGGAGCCATCCAGGCTCTAGCTTGAGGGACTTCAGTCGTCCCGCCAAACTCGGAGTCATGTTGCCCATTCTCCCACACAGACATTGTCCCAAAGTGGCAATAGTATCAGTGGCCTATACCAAGACCTCGCCAAGGATTGCCAAGCTCTGTGCCTCATCTCCGAGGTGGCGTAGGTACCGGTGGCCCATGCAAGAGGCCACACCGAGGGTCGCCACACTCGTGACTGTACCATCCATAGGTGTCTCGTGTTCTAGTGGCTCATCAAGATTGCCAGATTCTGAAGCTGCAGGGGTGAGGTGGTAAGGGTTCCAGGGACCTACCCAGAGGTCGTCCAGTGGATCATCACACCCAGCATCCTCTTCTTGACTGGATATCACCTGCCCTCCTGCCTGAGGTCACCGCAGCTGACAACTCCAGATAAGGATTCTCTTCACCTACAACCAGGCTTCAACACCCATCCTCGACCAGGCGTTTCCTTTTTGACGTTGCCTCAGTGACACCAGGAGTCACCTTCTTCCCAGGGCCTGGAGGCTTGCAGTGCTTTCCACTGTTTCTGGTTCACTGGGGGATGCCCCATTTTATGGCATGTATAGGAAGCACTTCTTTGGGTTCACACCCAGCAGTCGGGCGACCAAATACTAGAATCCCAAACTTGGTGCATTGGTTTGCTATGTCCTTAGGACTTGAATCACCTGGACTTTTGTATGACATTAGTAGGATCAGTTTGTGTTCCCGTAATCTTGTTTATTCTTTCTCTTGTGTGATAGTGGTAGTGAATGCCAAGTCTTTTCTGTGTATTCCAACTGTTGCTAATAAACCTTGCATCTTGGTTCTAGAGAATGCCTCCAGACTCTCCTTCCAGATTCATCTGGCATCACCCTAAACTATAGGGATATGAACCACAGCTCATTTTCCACAGAAGAGGGTGGTGAGAGACCCTCTTTGTGCGGTGAGCAGAGGGACCCTCCTGTTTTCTTCATCAAGGTGTGATGTGGTGAGAGCACTTTACCCAAAACAGTCTCCCTCCTAGGTTCAAGTTTGGGGGTTTTATATTCTTGCAGTGGTGAGAACACTGCCATAGTCTTGCCTCCTTAGAAACTGGTTTGGACTACATTGCATAGAGCTGTTCAAACAACTCTCTGCATTCTGCAACTCTGTGACATTTTTAGGACTTCTCTTCCGCAGTTTGCTCTAGGATTCTCCTATTTAATTTAATTTATTAATTTATAGTATTTGTTGGGGGGAGGATTGTGATAGAGGTTGGTAGTGTGTGTTTAGGGTAGTGATTGAATGGGGGTTGTGCACGCTTAGTTATTAAGATTGGTTGTTTGAATTGTTTGTGTGTGTGTTGAGACTTATGATGAATGGGGGAATTTTAATCTAAATTTGTTATTTCACAGTTTATTGTGTTATTTATTTTAGGGTGGGGAATTTTGTGTAGTTTTTGAGGTGGTGGAAAGAGGATGTGTTTGTGTTCTAGACCCCTCTGTGTCACCAATACAGTGTCTCTACTTCGTGACCTCTGCCCCTTTGTTGACCTCCCTCTTCCAGCTGCAGCAATAAGATGCTGTTGGGAGGTCAGCATTGTTAAGGGGTGTGCAGGATGGCAGCGGAGCACTGGGGTACAGGGAAAGTGAGTAGCATCGGAGTGGTTATGGGCAGGAGATGCCCTGGGTTAAGATGGGGCCTTGAGAGAGGCCAGATGTGTTTGGTGACCATCCTCAGGGTCTCTACCAGACTGAGTGGGAAGGTAGCCGGTGGGCCTGCAGTCTCCACCGTTCCCCTTTGGGTGGTGCTATGCAATGCCAGATTGATGAGGAACAAGGTCGCAATTATGTCAGACTTAGTTTCCTCTGTCAGTCTGAAAACAGGAAGTTATTATCCCTCTGTACAGACAGTTGGTGAGACCCCATCTGGAGTACTGCATGCAGTTCTGGAGACCCAATCTCCGCAAAGACATAGACAGGATGGAAGCTGTCCAGAGGAGGGCAACTAAAATGGTGCAGGGTCTGCACCGGAAGACATATGAAGAGAGACTTAAGGAGCTAAATATGTATAGCCTCGAGGAAAGGAGGGAGAGGGGGGACATGATAGAAACTTTCAAGTACCTCAAGGGAATCAACAAAGTCCAAGAGGGGTAGCATCTTCTAAAAAAGAGGTGTGCAAGAACAAGGGGCACAATTTGAAGATAGAGGGGCGGCTCGGATGTAACTTAGGAAGTATTTTTCACAGAAGGTTGTGGATGCATGGAGACGGCCTTCCGGAGGTTGTGGAGTCAAAAACAGTGGTGGAATTCAAGCATGCATGGGACAGTCATAAGGTAATTCTAAGGGGTGGGGGTAGGAAGAAGTAGGCTGCTGGTTAACTAGGATCTGCAGCTTATCCATTAGGTAGGGAAATGGGCAGACTGGGTGGGCCAAGGGGTCCTTATCTGCCGTCAAAATCTGTGTTTCTATGTTTCTATGGCTTGCATTATGGAGACCTAGCTGGGCGGCAATGAGGAGCCAGTTTTACAGGCATTGGTCCCAGCTGGGTATTCTATAGTGCACTGCCCAAGGAGGGAAAGTAGGAGTGGGGGTGTGGCCATCTGTTTTAGATCCAGTCTGAGCTTCTCCATGCACCCAGTGGGATCTACCTCATCATTGGAATGGGTGGCTGTGCGTGGGGTTCCAGGTGCAGGCTGCAGGATTCTCTTCATGTACCAGCCTCCCAGGCATGGCGGGAATTCCTGCAGGAAGTTGTGGACTTCATTGCCAATAGGGTGTTGGAGTCACCCAGATGGTTGATTCTGGGTGACTTCAATGCCTGGATTAATGACAAACTCTCGCATTTTGGTCTAGACCTCCTCCAGCTTATGACGACTCTGGGCCTTGCGCAAGTTGTTGCTTCTGCAGCTTACCACCACGGCCATGCCTTGGATCTGGTATTCTCACTGGGGCTTGAGGTCACAGACCTCAGGATTGACCCGGTCATGTGGTCGGATCACTGCATGGTGGAGTTCTTGTTTGGGCCCCGCCCCCCACGATAGTCCTTCCCCTATAGAGATGGTCTGCTACTGCTCATTGAAGGGACTGACCTCAGAGGGACTATTGGCAGTGGTGGACTTTTCTGGTGTGAGTACTGCATGTGCGGTTGGCATGGGCGTGGTGGTGACAGTCTATAATAGTGCTGTTTTCAATGTGTTTGATGCCATTGCACCAATCTGTATATGACCAAGATCTTCTCGCTTGAGACCCCTGTAGTTTGATGGAGCTCTCAAGGTGATGAAGACCATGGGTCAGAAGTTGGAGCGTTGCTGGTGGAGGACCCGGTCTGAGGAGGATAGCCTGGCTTTGAGAGCTCACTATGGTGAATATCAAAGGGCAATCCACTGTAAGAAGGCAGAGCTTCTGTCCAGGGAGATTGCTGTAGGGAGAAACTGACCAGCCCTGCTCTTTTGGACTGTGGACAGGTTACTTCATCCTGCCTGTCTGCAGCCGAAAAGAGCATTATTAATAGCTTTATGCGAGGAGTTTGTTTGGTTTTTCTCTGACAGGGTGTCTTCCATTCAGCCCAGAAACTCCCCAGTGGGGCTAAATCATCCTTGCAGTGGCTGGCCTTGTGTGGGCAGAGGCACTCTTATTGTTTGGGGGGGAGTGCCAGCTGGTGGGGGTGGCGGAGGTCGTTGAGGTAATCTTGAAGCTGTGGCCCACCATTTGTGAACTGGACCCAGGCCCGACCTGTCTCCTAATGGGATGTGCCGAGTCCGTGGGTCCAGTGTTCACTGAGATAGTCTAGTGTTCACTCTCAGAGGGGTTTTTCCTCGGCACCTTGAAGGAGGCGTTGGTGAAGCCACTTCTGAAGAAACCATCACTTGATCCTGACGTCTTGGCAAATTATCGACCAATCTCCAACCTCCCATTTTTGGGGACGGTTGTTGAAAAAGTGGTGGCTCTGCAGCTTGAGGCCTGCCTCACGGCCTTTGACATCTATGAGCTGTTTCAGTCTGGATTTAGGGCAATGCATAGCACTGAAACGGCGTTGGTCAGGGTGCAAAATGACCTCCTTAGGACAAGAGATAGAGGAGACCAGTCAAATCTTGTTCTCCTAGATCTCTCTTCAGCATTTGACACCGTAGACCACATTGTGCTTCTTGATCACCTTAAAGGGTATTGTGGATTCACCGGTACTGTCATCAACTGGTTTAAGTCCCATCTCACAGACAGCACACAACAGGTAGTGATGGGGAATTTCTCCTCCTGCCCAAAATCCCTGCCTTGTGGAGTTCCTCAAGGTTTGATCCTAGTGCCGATGCTGTTCACGGTGTACATGCTACCCCGGGTGAGCTCATCAGATGTTGCAGTGTGGGTTTTCACTGCTATGCAGATGATACCCAACTGTATATGTCTTTTGCCCCCGGGACAAATAGTGCCATGGAAGTACTAATAAATGTTGGTCCGAGATCCAAGACTGGATGCCCTCTAACTGGCTGCAACTGAACCCTGACAGGACAGAGGTACTGGTGGTGGAGCCTGGTCGCTGGTGTGATGTGGCTGCCATAGGTTTGGGAACAGGGTTGTCTCTCAGTCCTACTCTGTTGGTGGCTGCTTCTAGGGTGAGAAGTCTGGGCATTGTCCTTGACAACAATTTAACTCTTGAGTTTTAGGTGTCGGTCATCGTCCAGAGTAGTTTCTACCACTTAAGGAACATCACCCGGATTAAACCCCTAGTTCCACCTGGTGACCTGCTAGGACTGGTGCATGCCTTTTTCATGTCGGGCCTGGACTACTGCAATGCTTTTTACTTCGGGGTCAGTAGAGGGATCCTCCATCAGCTGCAGCTGGTACAGAATGAAGCAACCAGGTTGCTGATGGGTCTTCCTAGATCTAGTCATGTGACCTTGGTCATGCATGACCTGCACTGGCTGCCTGTCAGATGGAGAATCCTCTTCAAGGTGGGCTTGCTCACCTATAAGGCCCTATACGGATCGGGCCCTGGCTACTTGAATGATCTCCTAACCACTGCCACCCCAGTGCGCTCACTCCGCTCCTCCACCAAGGGCCTCCTAGTGGTTCTGAGGGCCAGGCTGAATACCTCAGAAGATCAAGCATTCGAGGTGGCTGGCCCGGTCCTCTGAAACTCGCATCTCAGATCGCTGAAGGAGGCCCCATCAGTGGAGGTTTTTAAAAGGGGTCTAAAGACATACCTTTTTAATCAAGCAGTTTTTAATTAGCTTGTTGTATTGATTTTATTGTTTTTCACTTATTGGTTTTAACTGTTGATTCACTGATCCTGCTATTTAAGTGTAATATGTATTATTGTTGTATGTTGGTGCCCACAGCCTCCGGGATTGGGCCGTATATAAAAAAATTTTACTTACTTACTATTATTTATTATTCAGCCACCTAGGAAAACCTGTTTCATTTCAGTAGTCCAGCCATAATGTCCATAAAGTCAGCATATCCACTCCACATAGCCTGCTGTCTGTGGCTGCCAAGTAGTCCACATAGAAGGCAGATCATACCCACCAGGCTCACCCAGTGTGGAGTGCGTGTACTGTGTGTGTGTGTGTGTGTGTGTGTGTGTGTGTGTGTGTGTGTGTGTGTGTGTGTATGTATGTGTGTGTCTCAACTCAGGTCATAACTTATGTTTGTGTGACTGTGCATGGCATCACCTAGGTGCACATTATTCCATTTATACTTCATCTAGTGACATTAGTAGTATGGTCACTGCTTTGTCTAGTCAGTCCATCCACTCCATGTCACCTGCTGTCTTGACTCTGGAGCAGTCGATATTGTAGGCAGGTGGCACTCACTAGGCCCACTCAGTGTGGGGTGCGTGCATCATGTATATTGACTCGACTCGACTCATGTTGCACATCCATGTGACTGCGCATGGTACCATGTGCATAGTGTGTGTGCACATTACATTTGTCTTTGTCTTTGTCATGTAGAAAACATGGAATTAAAAACCGGAGATACAGGAGGGAAGAAGCAGAGAAAGGTTCAACTTTCATGCTAATTCCAAGAATAAGTTCTGCATCTGTAATGGACTGCTGAGAAGGTGTGGCATGGCCACATACAGCACGGCCAAAGAAAACTTTGTTCAGTTCAAAGAAATCCACTAGTGATCCCATTTCTACTTCCAGCTTTCCCAGATCTTTCAGTGCACCAACTGCTGTTGACTCTGTAAGAATGGGCAAGCCAGAACCAGAAGCAGATGATGTTCCTGTTCCTTCAAATGCTGCCAATAGCAGAGGTACAGCTGCTGTGCAGGTGATACTTAGCTGCCTCTTTTCTATATGTCTGGGCAGGGTAACCCATTGTCAGTGGGGGAGAGCTCCATGTCAGAAATCAGTGAATGAATGGATGGCCATCAGTTGATTAATAAAGAGCCGTACTGTTATTGTCAGACCTAAGGCATGTTGTATCTGTCAAGGATTGCCTCAGGCTTCTCAATGTTGCTGGGGACCAGCTTGAGGCACACAAGGTGGTTCATGATCTGGATGTAACTCTGCACGATAAACTAACTCTGCAAAGCACTCTGTCAGGGCCTGCCTGCCAGTCAGCTGAGCCACCTGCAGCTAGAGCAGACTGCAGAAGCAGCAAGGTTAGTAACAATTGTACTAAGTTATGAACATATCACTCCTGTGCTCTGTGAGCAGTACTGGCTGCTGATAAGGTGGAACTCTCATTTTAAGGTTTTGCTTTTGGTTTTTAAGGCCATGAATGGACTAGGCCCCCTACATTTAAAGGCTCTTGGCCATCGAACAGGCAGACATAGTGGGTGGAAGGGTTCATTGTTTAGTCATTCGCAGATTCCCTAAAGTCCTCCTTCAGGACTGAAATATGCCAGGACTGAGCCTTTATGAAGTCAGTACCCAGGCTTTGGAATATCCTTTCACCATCTGTCCATACTTCAGCCTTTGTAACTGTCTTTAAAACATGCCTAAAAACATGGTTATTGAATCAAGATTTTCCAAGTAATTTATTTTGGTTATGTAGATACATAGATGTTGATGGCAGATAAGGGCCTAGGGCCTACCTAGTCTGCCCATGTGTGCACGTACTTAGCTTCTTCAAGCTTCTCTAGAACTAGGTTCTCCCCTTCCTCCGACTACCAGGATCCCTGATGCCTATCCCATGCATTCTTAAATCCTGTAATCGTTTCAGCTCCCACATCCTCCTCTGGCAGGGCATTTTATTTGTTCACCACCCTCTCTGTGAAGAAATCCTTCCCCATGTTCCATGTGAACCCCCCTCCCTCCAGTTTCATCCCATGCCCCCATGTCCCCTAGTCCTGGAACATCTTTTTCTGTGAAAGATTGTGTTTTCTTGCACCTTGTTCCTTCCTGTGAGGTATTTATATGTCTCAATCATATCCCCACCCTCCCGCCTCTCCTCCAGGGAGTACATTTTCAAGTCCTTCTGCCTGTCCTCATAGGCTTTCTGATGTAATACTTGCACCATCTTGGTTGCCCTCCTCTGAACTGCCTCCACCGTGTCTATGTCCTTACGTAGGTAAGGGCTCCAGAACTGAACACTGTACTCGAGGTGTGGCCTCACTAGTGTCTTGTATAGTGGAATTATGACCTCCCTTTTCCTGCTGGTGATACCCCTGCCCATGCAACCAAGCATCCTGTTTGCTTTTCCTGTCACCTTGTCACCCTGACTCCCTATCTTGAGGTCATCAGAAATGATAACCCCTAGGTCCCTTTCCTGCTTGGAGCATTCTATAGCCCCCCCGATGATATGTTGTTCCTGGGTTTTTGTGCCCCATGTGCATTATTTTGCATTTCTTTGCATTAAATCCTAATTGCCACTCCCTTGACCAGTCCTCAAGCATCTGCAGATCTCTCTTCATTCTATTCACACCTTCTGCCGTATCCACCCTGTTGTAGAGCTTTATGTCATTAGCGAACAGGCAAATTCTCCCTTCTAGGTCTTCTAGAATGTCACTGATAAAGATGTTGAAGAGGACTGGACCTAGCACTGATCCTTGTGGCACCCCACAGGTCACCCTTCCCTCTGTGGAGTGACAGCCATTTACCACCACCCTCTGTGTCCTGCCATCCAGCCAATTCCCCACCCACCGCGCCACCGTCCTTCCCACCCCCATTCTGCCCAGCTTGTTTAACAGCCTTCTATGTGGCACAGTGTCAAAGGCCTTGCCGAAATCCAGGTACACCATGTCCACTGCCCCCCCATCCACCTCCCTTGTCAACCAGTCGAAAAATTCAATGAGGTTAGTCTGGCATGACCTCCCCCCAATAAAACCATGTTGCCAGGGGTCCTGTAGACCGCTGGCAACCAGATGTTCCACTATTCTTTCCTTCTGTGTTTGCCAGTCCTGCTGTTCTCCTGGGGCTAAGTACAGCCCTCTGAGACGGTACTTAGCCCAGGTAGACAGCGGGATAGTGAAGAAAAGATCAGAGCTTATATAAACTCTTAACATGCACTGCAGGCTACACTACTGCAGCCCTCCTATGCTGTCAGATGCATGGGATTCTGGGATTTATAGTTACAGAAAATGTCTGCTCGCAAGTCAACAGAATTAGATTAATACAATCTACTATACTGAAGTAAATAGTAAGCAAAACATTTTTAACTTTTTGTGTAGTAATATATAATTTAAAAATAAATGTAGCCTGGGCCACAGCTGTAATGGGTTGCGGACTCTAGTCACTGTACAAACACAGCAATACCCCAGCACTACCACACTAATACCATCTGCCACAAAGAAGCTAGAGTGATAACTATCCATTGCTGACCTGAAGTCTTATTACACACTCCTGTTTGTAGACTGCTTCACCTCCATAGCAATTAGTACATTGTGAGCCAAAATTTGTGATATAAATTCTGGAAGTCCACTTGAAGAAAAGGGCATCTAACTGAATTTGAACATACTTTGCCAATGGCCAACTTTTCTCACCCCTATTCATATTCACAACCAATCTATATTTAACTGTACCTGAATAAAAGTTGGTGTAGAAACTGTACCGTTCTCTTTTTTTTTTGAACCAGGAATTCTTTTTTATTGTGCTGTTTCATTTTGATTTTCGCAGCTCACCACTTGCATTACAAGAGACTTCACCACATCACTTACTGCTTGGTAAGAATATCTTTGTCTCAAAAATAAAGTATCATATTTGTCCTCATCCCTTTGAGCTAAATCTGGCTTCCTGTTCCCTTACATTTGTTAATTCACTGGAACCGTTTTCTCTTCTTTTTCTCAGTTTGAATGCCAGATGTCACTAGACATGATTCCTTTAGTTCTGCTTAATTTGGCAGCTGCGAGGACAGGACATTCCCCACATTTAAACATGCATAAGGGGAACAGTAAGTAGTACCTCTACTTTTGATGACTGGCCTACGTGTGAGTTGCATTGTCCATCATATGAATGATTCACAGCTTGTTTATAAAAAACATAACTTTGTTTCCATATAGATTTTTACCTTTCAGTCAGCATTAACTGCAATCCATCCCCTGTAACTTCCCAGTCCTGTCACCTATCTACCTTCCCTCAATATCATGGGGATCTGTCGGAGGCCCAGGGCCTGAGAGGGCCTGCTTCATCATCCTTGCAGCTGCCATTTTCCTTCACTGCCTCTTCATCATCTTGCCCCCGAACCTCCTTCCTCCCACGGGGTGCTGAGCAGTCTCTCTAGCAGCGGCACACATACACTGTGAATCCTTGCAGAGGAATATGCTCCCAACCCACCCACAGGGGTCAGTGTGGTTGGCATAACTTGGCACCTTCTCTCTCTGAGCTGGGATGTACTGCCAGGTGCAGCTTTGCCTCAGTCCTGGCCAACCCAACCCAGCCCCCATATCTGTCCCCAAATCCAGGTCACTGACAAGGCAGCAGTGGGCCATCATAATGTGACAAAACATATCTTTTTTGGCTGTGCTTTTACAGATGAGTCTACTCCTATCTGCTCCTGATTTACTGCACGTTACTTATTGCTTATTTAATGCACTAGGGCTCAAGGGCTAGGAATGATATAAAAAGATGCCGTATAAATAAAACTCTATTTCAGACAACTAGTTCAGCTGCTTTTGTAAATGTGCTGTGCTCTTTTCCTGTGGGAGTGCATGTTGCTTGCTCTGCTGTGCTCTTTTCCTGTGGGAATGCATGTTGCTTGCTACGCACTATGCTCTGACCCACTTAACTGCTCTCGTGTCTCATTTATAATTGTTTGTTTCTATCCTATGCCTTTTCCTGTTTGGGGGGGATTCTGGATGTTATTTGTTAAGTTATTGTTAGGTATGTGCTGCATTGAACTCTGCCTGAAAACACCTGCTGTGTGCAAGCTGGATTGCAAAAGAAAGGGCTGTCTCCAGCAGACCCTTTTTAAAGAACATGTGTTTATTTTCAGTTAAAGAAAGAATATCTGCAAAGGGTTTCAGAGTGCTGCACTTAGATTTGAAAAACAGACAATGCAGAACAGAACTAATCACTGTTTCAAATTATAAAGGCGAACTTTAACACTCTAAAGACGAATGAGAAAGTCCCTTTCCCCAAACTATAAAACTGTAATGCTTACCTACTGTTAAGAAACAAACACTACGATTTGTTCCCTAAAATTAAGATATACAGTAGCAAATATATAGTGGCTTGAATAAATGTTCTTCTTACAGCATAGACTGGGAACAATTCTGGAGCGTTCAGATCCCATTGATTGATATGAGATCCTATCTGTATTCCAGGAAAGCCCAGCTCTTTCACACAACGATGCATTTCTTGCACAGCCAGCTCTGGGTCTTGCATGGGTAATGTGCCGAGCCCTACAAATCTCTTCGGGTACTGCTGTACTGTAGTTGCTAGGTCATTGTTTAAAATGTGACACAGGTCTAGAGCATCCTGAGGTTTTGCCTAAAACAGAATGGAAAAAATATACAGGGTCTGTAAGTTTGTTTGCTTTAATGCTTAATTTAGAAGAATAAAGTTTGCGTTCTGCAACATGGAAAAAATAAAAACAGCGTAGGCTGCCTTTCTGGTGTGACAGCATTGAAACACAGTGCCCAAGTTCAGTTGTACTGAAAAGGCTTCTGCCATTTTTTTTAATCTGAAGAACAAAAAACAAACAACAACTTTTGAAAAATAAGCATACACATACATATGGGGACCAGAGATTTAAATACGTAACCCCATTTGTGATAAGAAATTGTGCACATGTACTTCCTATACTGAGAAGTGCTTGCATCTGCAGCCCCCTGCATGCGTGCACACACACACACACACACACACACACACACATCCCCTAGCCCTGTGACACAGAAAAAGAGGAGGGGGCCTCATTAGGCAGTAGGTCAGTATTTAAGTAGTGGTATTTCTGCTGGGCAGGGTACTGTGGGTGTATGGGGAGAGTGAGAGCTGCAAACGTTATTCCAAAAGCAACCACTGTATCACCAGAGAAGGTGAAGAAAATGCTAGGACGCCAGCAATTTTCTATAAAATAATAAAAAAAACTAAAATTAAAGAAAGGTCAGACAAGGTTTTGAAAGTCTCATGTCTGGTGTAGATAATCCATCCATTCATTTCAATGGGTAGTATTTTGAACATTGGTTTCTGTGGTTATAAGTCATAATGGCAGTATTACTAGCTCTACTCTACCTTGGAGAGAAGATTTACATGGAAATATAGGACATTTAGGCAGAAATGGGTATGCTAGCCCATTATGACATCCCCAGCTTCTAAATTGCTATAGCACAGAAGGTTTACCCTCCCTCATATATCTATCCAGGTTTGTCTTGAAAGTCCTGATCATACCACTGTTCACCACAGAATTTGGAAGACTGTTTCAGATTTCCACTACCCCCTGCATAATGAAATGATTTTTATGTTCTCCTCTAAATTGCACTTACCAGTTGTTTGGTACAGTATGTACCCTAGTCCTTTGTTGATATTTTTTAGAGGCTAGTAATACTCGTGCTCTGGTTCATTTCCACCAAAATAAACTTTAAAAGCCTGTTGATTAGCCAGCCATTGGTGCAGTGTTAGAGATGCTGCTTGTGACACCAGCAACCTGCATTCAAAAAGAAGCCTAAGTTGTCTGAGAGCCATTGAGGATAGGAAGCATGGGCATCCCAGAGGATACTTTTCTCTGAGGAGGTAGGGTGGCTGCCTCTGCAGCAGCGCTGCCACCTGGGTGACCACAAGTGGTAGTGCAGTGGAAGGCAAAAAAGGTGGGTGGATGCCGGCCAGGCTAACAGTTGGCACACCACCATGCATGCTTCTGCAGAGCCCTTCCCCATGTGCTGATTTCCAGAGAGCAAGGAGAAGAAACTCAGAAAATGGGCTGCAGCACAGCAGATAATGGATCAAGCACATCTGGTTTCCCACACCACTAGTGGCATTTTCTGATAGAACAGGAAACTCGGTGTAAATCCCCTTACTCTCATGCCTGCCTGGGGGTAGAACCAAGGCTCCATGGAAGCACAGGTGCCAGCTGGTAAATTGTTTCAGATCAGCATATGCCATGGAAGGTCCCGAGGGAGGTACATGCTAGAGTAACGAAGGGAGCTTAAAGAGAATGTTAAAAAAAACAAAAAAAGAGGCTGATTTGTTTGAATGAGCCAGCACATGTTGCCTTCAGATTGCCCACTCTCATGCTCACAAACAGTTGGGGGGTTATGTATGAGCTTAGCTTGATGGGCCTCATTTTCCTGCTGGCCACAAATGATGGGCACTCTTCCAGTATTTCTGAGTATTGCAAAATGGGAACCACGATGCATCCGAGTTGCACAAACAGAGCAATTTTGCGTGGGATGGGCCAGCATCTGAATGATGAGCCTTCTAAAACACTGTCACCCCACCTTCCCATTTTAGTATGAAGTAGCCAAAATCATCTGTTTGGGGTGATTCAGGTCTCTTTAAAATAACATTGCTTATATGCTGATAGCTTGAATGCATCTGACTGAGAATTTCTTAACATAAGGAATGAAAGTGCATGTTTCAGAGGTCAAAATATGACCTTTAGTTTTGAAAAGGACTGTGAAGACAGAAGCTATTGCTAATTGGTGAGTCCTTGAGTGTGCCGTCAATATAGCAAATACCTTTAATAACACATTTAGTGACCTCTCCACCTACACTCCAGCACCCCCCCCCGTCACCCTGTGGATGCCCATACAACCCCTATGAATAATTTGCACCCCAAGTTCTACCTTAGGAAATTAACCTGAGCAGACACATACATATATCTTGCCAGCACTAGAATATCAGCTCGCATAGGGCCAGACAACATCGACATGAAACTTCTTAAATCTGCCATACGCGAGGTCCCTCTTCCCCTCAAGCTCATCTTTAACTCATCGCACACTACTGGACAAGTGCCCAAAATCTGGAAAATGACATGTTACCCCTGTTCTCAAGGGATAAGTGGTTGCAACTGTTGCTTGGTGGCTAACTTGCTGCTCTTTGATGCACTGTAATCCCCCCATATCCTCTTCCTTTTACAGCAGGCAAAGTTCTGCCTAACCTGGGTTATATTGGTGTAGGATCCCTCTTATTGACAGTTTGCTTTCTCTGTCACAGCTGCCACTTCTTTCTAAGTGTAACTGATGGGACATTACTTTCCATTTATGGTGACTCATAGTTTTGTCGGATGGCACATTTTGGGCCTGTTTGTGGGTTGTGGGGGTGGGGAACTTTTGTGAGGAGAACATAACATTACTTTTATTGTTTCCTGTTAGAGGTTAAATAGCAGCCCATATTGGTTGTGTTTTATATTAGCTATTTTTACTTCCGCTGAAGGGGCTGGCATTTTTTTTTATTATGTTTTGGGATTTTTTTTTTCCTGTTACCCCCCATTCCTATTATGCCCTACTGCATGATAAACTTATGTGACTGTCTTAATTATTGGTGTTAACATTGCTCTGATGTTACAAAGTATTGTATTATGTGTAAGCCCCCCAATGTGGGCTTACTTGCTGTGGAGCTCTCCCGGCCTCAAGTCCTCCCTCAGTGCGGGTGTCCTGGGAGTCATGGTGGGGCTCAAGCCTGGATGTCCCTATGTGCCACAGCTGCGGCACCACCAGTTCAGGACCCTGACCTTGGATGTGGACAGGGCCAGGGTCCAGGTGATGTTCCCGAAATGAAGGGCACTGCAGGGAGTTTGGAGCAGCCCCCAATAATTAAGTAAACCGGGGCCACTTGGGGAAAGATACTGCATGGCCATGGCAGTCGTGCGCACAGAGTGCATGCGCGACACCGGGGGAAAGGGAGTTAAAGGAGCCACACTCCTATTTCCACTTGACCATTACGCAAACAAGTGCATCCCTGGGCCCCCAGATAAGCAGTGGTGGGGCCAGGTAGGGTGCAATGAGTGACCGGAAGGGTTCCGGTCCTGAACCCTGCTACAAATAGCCCTGGCAATAGGCTAGCTAAGATAATATAGGGCCCGATTCCAGGAAGCCTGGTTGGGGAACCAAGATGGCAGCCCCCATGTAAACCTCCAACCTAGGGCTGCTGGGAAATTACCCAGAGGCAGTCTGGAGGTCACATGGGAGGTTTCAGCCAGTAAGAGGGAAGCTGTGCCAGGGATTTAAAAGAGGAGCCTGGCGTGAAAACGAGAGACAGACAAAGGGAGAGATCTGAGGAGGGTAGCCAAGAGTGCAGCAGTGGGAGAGAGAGTGGGAAATTGCCTCAAAGTAAGCAAGTCTACCTGACTGTGGCTCTCTGGCTACCCCCCCCCCTTAAGTTAAGTGCAGGAGGAAGACAGCAGCCTCTGCAGAGCTACAGTGCGGGTGGTTCCACTGTATGTCCTGGGGCTGACTGACTGGGTTAAAGGTACAGAGTATTGTGAGCCCCGGGCCTTGTTGGCCACTCTGTACTGGGACAGGCCTGTTCAACCAGGGGAGAGACCTGGGAGCGGGGCTGCTTTGATCAGGCCCTGGAGAGGTGCAGAGTGACCCAGAAGGGTAGGGGAACAGTGCCACCTTGGTTTCCCCAGGCTGAAACTGCAGAAACAACAGAGCAAGAAGAATGAGCAGGCCTGCCTGAGTGAATACTGTATATAAAGGGCAAGGCCTGCAGGCAAAGTTGGAAAGGCCAGGCAGGTGAAGAACATCACCTCAAGAACCCTCCTAGCTCCAGCTGCCCTCTGGGATTACATTTTCCTACGGAAACCCTCCAAGCTAACCAGCAGTTCATCAGACAGAGAGCCTTTTTCACCACCCAGGAGAACTGTGAGTACCCTGAGCTGTGGCTCTGGGGAGTTACTGACTAAGTTCCATAGGGTCAGGGCTGAGCCCCCAACCCCTTGACAGCCTTAAACTAAAAGTAACCGTTGTTCATGCAGTATATGAACCCCAATGAAAGACCCTAGGCCTGCAACTGAGAGCGGTGAGGTACACATTGTCAGGGACAAATTTGGGTGCACCAAGGGAAAGGGGGGGGTTCTTCTACGGGGACTGTACTGTGTATCGGAAGGTATGAGGGGATTGACCTCACCTTCCCTTTTGGAGTGCCTTAAATAAAGGGGTTGTGGTTTGCCATTGATTCAATGTTTTTGAGGTTATTCACCATTTTTATTGGGGGGGGGGGGCAATTAGTGGGAAACTGTGTCCTAGGGGTCAGCCTCGACGGGGCAACTTCATTTGTTCCTGGTGGGTGGTAACCTATTATTTGTCCACAGGAGTTCTTGCTGGTACCCCGGGTGGAGGCACCGCACCAACTTTACCAACATGACCAGAGCTTGGGCCCGGCCCCTTGGAGGTGTATGCTAAGTACCCCGAGGGCTCCGGGACAACCCAGGTGAGTGAAAGGGGCTGTTACATATGCATGAGGAAATACTGTTTTGTATGCATAACATGAAATGGAAAAAAGAAAGTTTAAAAAAAAGGGGGGTGCCCAAGACCTACCCACCAGCATACGAACATATGAATTGCCAGCAGAAGCAGGCCACATGGTCTATCAAGTCTGCTCGATTATGCAGCTAGCCCCTCGCATGCAGCTGCCCCACCCTTCCCCTTCTCACCGACCTTCCTCCCCACTCTGTCCCATCCCCCCTTGAAGCTGCCCACCGTCCTACAGGAAACCACCTCCTAGGATAGAGTGTTCCATTTGTCTACAACCCTCTCTGTGAAATAATGTCTCCTGATTTCCCCCCTGAATTTTCCTCCCTCCAACCTCATTTGATGCCATCTAGTTTCCCTTCCTTTTCTGATTCAGAATATCTCTCCTGTATTAGCCTTGTTTATCCCCTTCAGGTATTTAAAGGCCTTGATCATATCTCCCCTGTCCCACCTCTCCTCCAGAGAGTACTTGTTGAGCATGTTTAGCCCTTCTTCATATGAATTCCCTTTCATACCCTGGATCATCTCTGTCACACTGTGCTGCACTGTCTCCAACTGCCTGATGTCCCTTTTTAGAAATGGGCACCAGTACTGCATGCAGTACTCCAGGTGTGGCCTGACCAGTGACCTGTATAAGGGAAGGATCACCTCACTACGTCTAAAAGAGATCCCTCTTGCTATACAGCCCAGCATCTTGTTGGCTTTCGCTGCTGCCTTCCCGCACTGAGCCGAGTTGTTCATATTCCCTGTTATTATCATCCCCAGGTCTTTTTCCTCTTCTGTACTCCCCAACTGTACCCCGCCCAGCTGATAGCTCCTCCTCTGGTTCTTAGCTCCGAAGTGCATTACCTTGCACTTCTTGGCATTGAATCCCAACTGCCATGTTTCTGACCACTCCTGTAGTTTGATCAGGTCCCCCTGCAGTCCCCTCCACCCCTCAATATCATCTACCACAGCTCCCATCTTGGTATCGTCTGCAAACAGACTGATCTTATTCTGAATATCCCAAACAGCACTGACCCCAGTACCAATCCCTGTGGCACCCTGCTTGTTACTGCTCTTGGTGATGAGAGTTTCCCCTCCACCACCACCCTTTGCTGCCTGCTCTTCAGCCAGTTCGTGATCCATCTGACCATCCTTGTACCCACCCCTACATCTTCCAGCTTCTCCCCAGCCTCCCATGCAGCACGGAGTTGAAGGCCTTGCTGAAGTCCAAGTACAGGACATCCACTGTATGGCCCTTGTCCAGGTCCCTGGCCACCCAATCATAGTACTCAATCAGATTTGTCTGGAAAGACCTTCCTGAGACAAACCCATATTGCTGCCTGTCCTGGAGACAATGTCCTCCAAAAAAGTCACTAGTCTCTCTTTAAGGATTTTCTCCATGAGCTTACCCACAATTGATGTAAGGCTCACTGGCCTGTAGTTACTTGGATCATCCTTTGGTCCACCTTTGTGAATGGGCACCACATGTGCCAATCTCCAGTCCTGTGGTATGCATCCTGTGCGCAGAGAGGTATTGAACAGGTCAGCCAGTGGTCCGGCCAGGCTCCCTGCCAACTTCTTGAGTACCCTAGGGTGAATGCCGTCAGGTCTTGGTGCCTTGTCCACCCACAGTGTCCTCAGCCCCTAACTACCATCCCATATCAATTCTGTCCCCCCTCTCTAAAACACTTGAAGAAATTGTTAATGACTAGCTTAACCAATGTCTGAGTCAGTATGACCTACAACCATATGAACAGCATGGCTTCTGCAAGAACCACAGTACTTTAACTGCCCTATCAGACTACATGAACCATTTTCACTGTGCCCTGAACAGAGGGGAGTTTGCTGATTCCATCTTCATTGACCTCACCAAGGTGTTCGACCTTGTCAGTCATGCACTGCTCTTCCAAAAATAAACTAAGCTAGGCCTCTTAGTAAAAGCCACTGGCTGGCTAAAAAAACTACCTTATGGACAGAACCCAAGTGGTAAAATGCCAAACTTCCTTCTCAGACTACAGACCTGTGACAGTAGGGGTCGCCGAAGGATCATCCTTGGTCCCCTTCTGTTCAGTCTCTTTGTCAATCTACTTCTGAAAGTCTACAACTCCATAAAACTCCTACTATACCCTGATGATGCAGTCATCACCGCAACATATAGCAATACAGACTGTATCCAGTACAGTCTCCAAAGCATCTTCTCTGCTATCTGTGACTGGTTCTCAAACAACCTCCTCATTCTAAATACCAAGAAAACCAAATCCATGCTTTTCTACACTAGATATAAAACCCTAACCTCCCCTAGCCCTAGTTACTTCCTCTGTTTCAGGTGCCATAATTGAACAAGCTACTGCTTTCAAGTACCTGGGGATGAACCTTGACAAGGGTTTAATCTATTTGGCTCATGTGGATGCTGTAACTAAAGCAGCCAACTCCAGTCCCGACCTGCTATATAGGCACAGAGATGCCTTCCTCCCTGAAATTATGCAACACTTTGTCAGATGCTACATCCTTAGTCTCATAGACTATGGCCTTGTGATCTATGGGGCTACATGTCACAAAGTGCTCGACAGCATCAGAGGCCTGTTGAATAGGGCCTGCCACCATGCACTAAACCTAAAATGGGACTCCAATAAGTGCGCACTTTATAACAACCTAGGTTGGCTTAACCTTGATTCCCAGCTGCACTTTATTACCCTCATCACTGGTAAAAAAGCCCTGCTTGGATTACTGTTCCCAGGGGTGTTGTCACTGCTGAGTCTGGTGGCCTCTAGATATTAAACTAGAGAGGTAATTCACAACTCCATGGTGCTCCCACATCGAGAAACCTCCCTGGGTCAGGCCTGTTTCTCTTTCAGTTTCTCAAAACTATGGAACTCCCTTACCCTATCCCTCAAAGTCACTGGCTCTCTAACCAACTTTAAATCCCAGCTCCTAGCCTCTCTCGCCCCTCCTAACCCATGTGGCTGCTGTTGCTGACTGGTCTACTTCATAAGTGAACTTCCCCTTACCCCATGCTTTCCCCTTTCTCCACTTTTGCTCTGTTGCCACCCACTTGTATCACATTAACCAGATTTTAATCACATGTCATCTATAAGTTCATCTCTCTGTATTCCAAAATGCTTCCTACTATATTGTGTACAGTATGCTGTACCCCTGTTCATTCCCTACTGTATATATGTAATATACCTTACTGATAGTATGCTATTGTATATGACCTTAGACCCTTGTGTATGATTAATAAATAACTAAAATAAATTTGCCCATGGATAGATTGCCTTCACCTGCCTAATTTTAGGGAGTCTTCATGCAGACTGAATTGCAAAAAATGTTCTTGCAGTTTTATGACCAAAGATTTCCAGTATCATCTAAATGATTTAAACCCTCTCTTTTTATATTTGAAATAAACCACTTTGAGGGGATAGTGCAGTTCAGTGATTGCACATCACGAGTCTGGAATTAATGGTTACACCTAATAAGTGTTTTGAGCATATAAGGACTATATTGTCTATTTTGCTTGTACTAACCTATGAACCTATGATCAGAGTGCTGAAAGGCAGAAAGGGTTTTTAAGTTAAAAAAATAAATAGTTGGATGGCATTTGGCCACAATTACTAGCTGAATGGATATTTTTGTTGACATGCAATGTTTTTAAAAGTCCTGTTGTTATCAATATATTTATCAGCCTCTGCTGTAGTTGGGTAAACATATGTATGCAATGACTGTGAGCAGAATTTTAACCCAGAGGCAGCAATAGCTTGGGCACAGAGATTTGACACCACAGCAATGTGTTTGACAGATCTAACAATTTAGAATAACATTTTGTGCAGGCCTTTTTTAATGCTAGCTAAAGCTTAGAACCATGCCAGTTTGGGTGAATAATGGACAAGTTATCAATTTGCCAACTGCACTAGTAAGGCACAAGCTCTGAAATGTCCCTCTTTAAGAAAATTAGCAAAAAAATGCAGTCATTTTTAATTTACTTTTTAGCCATTCTTATCCCCTGCAGCATCTTCCTTCTGCCCCTCTCATACCTAGTGTACAGCTTGGTCTCTCCTGCTGGGTAGATAGTTGCCACAATCAATGCCCCTGTAGCTAGCCTGCCATGTGTGGTGAGGCCTCTTGGGAGGGAAACCTAGAGGAGACTATATCTAGCTCATGGGGTGGGAGAATTAACCCCTTGGATGGCAGTGGCAGTGCAAGATATGAGAACTGGGCTGGAAATTAGGTGCCTCTCTGTATGATGTCAGTGCTCCACCATATGTTAGTGGTGGGTGAGAGAAGGAGGAGTTTTGTCACCTGACTGTTCACCTTCTGGATCATCAGAGGAAACTGAAATTTTGACTTTTGCTTCTACTTTGCTGTGAACATTGTCTGTATATTTTGCAATTCGTCAAATGTTTTGTAGAAATAATTTGCAAGGTATAGAAACCATCATAACTCACCCAATAACTGAACATGACAGGGACAGTGGAAAGTGCTTGCACTGTTACTCCTACATAAAGACAAAAAAATATACAAGAAACATGTTGAAATGTCATACCCTTATCAGAGATTGTTTGACAGAAACATGGTATAATATACTTTACTTATTTATTTAAAAGGTTCACCAGGAAGGGCATACTGAGCAGTGAAATGCTCGTTTCCAGATGCATCCTGGGGGAGAGGGGACAAGGACAAACAATAAGTACAAGCAGCAATAAAAGACAAAATTACAGTGCAATAAATGGATAAAGATACAATCATCAAACAGGATAATAAACTGATAACATTCTGTACATTGCAACAACCCATAAAGTGCTAGTAAGCTAAACAGACAATAGCAACAGTAATATAGAATAAGTGCTAACTGTATAACAAATGAAGAGGGCAAATATGGTGAGGGCAGAAATTAAACACAAGTACAGGAAGGAGAGAACAGGTCCTTAAGAAGTGAGGTGAGGACCTGATGGGAGGCAGCATGATGGATGGGCGGGGAAAGTGTTACAGATTTTTGGGAAACAGTGTGAGAATGCTGCCTGGCCAACAGTAGTGGACCTGGGAGGGACGATCAAGGTACGGTGGTCAAGGTTTCTAAATGAGTGAGAAGAAGGTTTGATGGAAATAGAGGAGGAGAGATGAGGGGGGAGCGAGAGAGAGTGAAACCAGAATTTATCTATAAAGTTAGAGCAATGGATATAGCACCTGTCTGCTAAGGATGGGAAGGAGAGAGAGAGAGAGAGAGAGACTGGTATAGGGTGCAGTGATGGGTACGAGGAGGACAGTCAAGAGCAAAATGGCAGGAGGGGAAAAGAAAGTCCAGCCTGGTTAGGGAAGATTTGGGAGCAGCACTGTAAACTACATCGCTGTTGTCAAAAATAGGGAGGATCATTTTCTGGACCAGTGCACAGCAAGCCGGCAGCGGGATACATCCACGATTTCTGTATTGATCACCCAGTTTGGGGTACAGACAGTGTTTTGTGGATAGTGTCTCGGTGCCCAGAAAAGGTCAGGTTCTGGTCAAGCCAGACCCCCAGGTACCTAAAGGAAGAATTGTCCTCAAGCAAAGTCCCATCGAGGGTGTGGAAAGAGGGAAGGGATTACACTTAGCTAACAGGTCATGTTCATAATTCCATAAAATATGCTGATGTTGCAGTTAGTAGACATAACACCCCTTATGCCTAGGCCTAACATAGCCACAAATATGATATTCACTGAAGTTTTACAAATCAGACTACTGTAACAGGCACAGCCATGTGATCTTCATAGCAGGCACAGAACCTTTTGTCACAGATATAGCATAACTGTATTAATGGAATGCATGATTACTTGATAGCACATATGTAGGTCCTGAAAATTGCACTGGTCAATATGTTGTTGATATTAGAACTAAAACAAAAGTGACATCAGTAAACTTCAGGCTGTAATGAATAAGAAACAAAGAGGCCAACAGCAATAGGGAATTGAACCCAGGACATGTGAATTCCATTAAGTTACTTAACAAGCAGAGGTACTGGGCAAACTGCACTAGTTCACCCTCCCCCCGGCCCCGGTACACTGCTCAGCCACTCATAAAGGCCAAAGCTGTTCCCAGATGCTTACGCATGTCCTTGGTACCCCCCTGGAAATACCTAAAGTCTCCACTGTAATGGGTGGCAAAGCACTGTCAGTTGCTGTTCCCTCTCTCAGGAACAGTCTCCCTGCTCCACCCTGGTCTGCTGGTACCCACAGCACTTTCAAACACCGACTTAAAGCCTGGCTACTGAATGAGGCTAAATGCCTGTGCTCTCCAGGGTAATCTCCTAAAACTTGTTGCCTTCCCGTCTACCTTAGCGGCTAACTCCGCTCTTATAGTTGTTTTGCCTGATATAGCACTCTGTGCCTGCTCCCTGTACCCATTATTTCCAGTTGTTATTGCCTGCTACCTTTTGGCTGTGAATCCTTATGGTATGTTCTCTGTATTTGCTCAATATGTCTTAATTATTCCCTCTGTGGGTTTTGTCACCCTACTCCCCCAACTCATTGTAAACTGTAATGTATATATTGTATTCCCTCAACACATTTTAAACTGTACTGTATTAAATGTGTTGGCTGTATTTCCATTGTATCTGTATGTAATTCTTTTGTGACATATTGTTGGTCCGGGTTGCGCCTCAAAATGGTCTCTCAGATCAGTGCACCTCCCCGGTAATCAAAGACTTAAATAAATAAATATACATATAGTGCAATGCTCTAGATGTAAGAGGGGGATTTTTTGCTGGCTGAGCTAGCCAAGAAATATTTGCCCAGCATGCACACTAGTAAAGAATCTGAGGGCTGGGGGGGGGGTTCAAGAGACATAAATGTAGGTGGCTAGAGTGAAAGGAGGTTATTCATAAAAATTATGTCAAGCGAGAGGGTGTGCTGGCAGAAGGCCAGTTATTACTGTTATACACTATGGGAGGAGAATTTTATACAGGGGGTTTTGACCCACAAAAGTAGCTGATTTGGGGAGAGGATGGAGAAGGGGGCTATTGATAAAGGTGGTGTTGAGTGGTGGACTGGCAGAAGGCCCATTATTATATGTTACAGTATGTTATGGACTATCTAAGGGTTGGGGTAAGGCATACCTTGAACAGGGCTCATTTGCTCATAAAGGTAGGAGCTTGGTGAAGAGGGATAGGGAGGTAAGAATATTTTTTTACTCAAGTATTTATGCTCCTCTCCAACTGGCCCCCTTCTAGTATTCCCCCCCCCAGCTCCATTACCTTCCTTCTCCATGTATATTCCCCAACCTCTGTCCTCAGTGGCTTGCCCCTACAGCAGAGCCTTCAGTGCTCTTGCTCTTGGAATCTCTCCAGGAGTCCCTCTGGGGACCAGGATATGGTGGGGACAGGCGCCATGGTTGTTGATATGGGGCAGACCTTTATCTGGCTGTGGTTGGGTTTTTCCACTATTTTTTCCCATGTTCTCAGATGGCAATTGTATTGTTAGTGGGAAGTGTGCCTCATGCACATGCAGCATGATTCTGTGAAGAGAGCATGCTCCCTGGCCCCCAACAGGAGCCACCAAGGTGCCAGGACATGCCACCTTTAAGCTCCCAGCGACAGCTGCTGCTAACAGCAGTGCGTTCTCCCAGCCTTGCTGCCATAGCACTGATTCCCAAGCTCACGCCTGAACTTGGGTCACTAGCATAGAATAGAAACATAGACTTTGACGGCACATAAGGACCATTTGGCCCACCCAGTCTGCCCATTTCCCTACCTACTGGATAAGCTGCAGATTCTAGTTAACCAACAGCCTACTTCCTGCCACCCCCCACTACAATTGCCTTGTGTCTGTCCTATGCATGTTTGAATTCCCCCACTGTTTTAGCCCCAACAACCTTACCAGGAAGGCAGTTCCACGCATCTACCACGCTCTCTGTGAAAAAATATTTCCTCACATTACCCCTGAGCCGTCCACCCATTATCTTTAAATTGTGTCCCCTTGTTCTTACACATCCCTTTGTCTGAAAGATGCTTCCCACCTGGACTTTGTTGATTCCCTTGAGGTACTTGAACGTTTCTATCATGTCCCCCTGTCCCTCCTTTAATCAAGGGTATACATATTAAGCTCTCTCAGTCTCTCTTCATATGATTTCTAATGCAGACCCTGCACCATTTTAGTTGCCCTCCTCTGGACTGCTTCCATCCTGTCTATGTCCTTGCGTAGATGAGGTCTCCAAAACTGCACACAGTACTCCAGATGGGGTCTCACCAACTGTCTGTACAGAGGGATAACCACTTCCCTTTTTCTACTTGTGATGCCCCTTCCTATGCATCCCAGTATCCTCCTGGCTCTCCTCACTGACTTCTCACATTGCTTACCCACCTTTAGATCATCCGATATGACTACCCCAAGTCCCGTTCCATTTTGTTGTTGTTAGTACCTCCTGCTATTGTGTACTCTTCTCCTGGGTTTTTGTTTCCCAGGTGCATTACTTTGCACTTCTTTGCATTGAATCTAAGTTGCCATATGTCTGACCATTCCTCCAACCTTGCCAAGTCCCTTCTCATCCTTTCTACCCCCCCTTGTGTATCAACTCTGTTACAGATCTTTGTATCATCTGCAAAGAGGCATACCTTTCCCTCCAGACCCTCTGCAATGTCACCTATAAAGATGTTAAAGAGGACTGGACCCAGTACTGAGCCCTGAGGTACTCCACTAGTGACCCCCCTTTCTTTGGAATGTGTTCCACTCACTATTACCTTCTGTGTCCTGTTGTGCAGCCAGTTTGCAACCCAGGCTACCACCCTGGGACTCACTCCCAAGCTGGCTAACTTGATTATTAATCTTTTGTGCGGGACTGTGTCAAATGCCTTGCTAAAGTCTAGGTAGGCCATATCCACAGCCCCTTCCTGGTCTATTACTTTGGTCACCCAGTCAAAGAAATCTATTAGATTCGTCTGACATGACCTTCCTGCTGTAAATTCATGCTGCTTTGGGTCCTGTGCCCGCTGTCCTCTAGGTACTCAACAATTCTTTCTTTCAAGTGATTCCATCATTTTCCCTACCACTGAGGTCAAACTTACAGGTCTGTAGTTTCCTGCTTCTGCCTTGCTCCCACTTTTGTGAAGGGGAATCACATCTGCCCTCCTCCAGTCCTCACATACCACCCCATACTCCCATGATTTGTTAAAAAGTGTGGTCAGTGGTGTCATTAGGTCCTCCCTTAGTTCTTTTAGGATTCTGGGGTGAATCCCATCAGGCCCCATTGTTTTGTCCGCCTTGAGTTTTAGGAGTACTTTCAGGACTCTTTCTTCTGTAAATGGACTGGTGTCAACCCCCCTACCCAGAGTGCTTCTATTGTCTGGTTTAGGTAACTCCTCCTCATCTTCTTTTGTGAATACTGAGCAAAAGTACTAATTCAGTATCTCTTCCTTTTCACTATCTCCCTCTGCCCACCTACCCTCTCCCTTATTAATCTTCACTATTCCTCCCTTAACCTTTCTATGCTCCCTAATGTACCTATAAAAGGTTTTATCCCCCTTCTTAACTGACTTGGCTATTTTTTCCTCAGTTTGGGCTTTTGCTATTCTGACTGCCTTCCCCACTTATTTCTTCTTTAATTGATACAGTTCCCTGTCGTGCTCCTTCTGTGATGCCTTATACTTTTGAATGCAGCCTTTTCTCCTTAACCTTCCTGCCACCTCTTTTGAGAACCATAGTGGTTTTACTCCCGCTTTGTTTTCTTTATCTGTTTCACACAAAGGCTTGTTGCCTCTATGATGGCAGTTTTGATTTTCTCCGTTGTTCTTCCACCCTCCTTTTTGTCCATTTGCTAGTGTATTCCTCAGGTATTCACCCATTTTGCCAAAGTCAGCCCTTCTAAAGTCCAGTATGCTTGTTTTGTATGGTTTGTCTCCATGGTTGTGCTTATTGTGAAGCACACTGTGCAGTGGTCGCTTGTTCCCAGATGTCTACCGACTTCTAAATTTGTGATCCTCTCTCCATTTGAGAGTACCAGATCTAGTATTGCTTCCTCCCGAATGGGTTCCAACACTAGCTGTCTAAGACCTACCCCCGCAGGGCATTGAGAATGACCCTGCTCTTGGATGTGGCCACAGTACATGTCATCCAGTTAACATCTGGCATATTCAGGTCTCCCATTAACAGTATCTCCCCTTTTTCAGCCATTTTGAGAATGTCCTCTATCATTTTCTTGTCCATTTCCTCCCCTTGAGATGGGGGTCTGTATACAACCCCTGTGCGGATTGTGATGCCATTCCCTGTCTCCAAGGTGACCCAGAGTGCCTCTTGTCCTCCCCCTTTACTTTTTAGTTCTGTAGCTTCGATCCCTTCTCTTATGTATAGAGCTACTCCACCTCCTCTTTTCCCCTCCCTGTAACCTTCTGTAGACTGTGTACCCCGGTATGTTGACATCCCAGTCACGGTTCCCCGTGTACCATGTTTCTGTGACTGCCACAATATCCAAGTGTTCACCTTCCATCAAGGCTACTAGCTCATGAAGCTTGTTTCCCAGACTACGGGTATTGGTACTCATTGCCCATTTAATGTTGGCTTTATCCTTTTTTCCCCCATGCCTGCTCTTTTGCCCTTGTCTATTTTTCCATTTACCCCTGTCCTGCCCTCTGTAGAGCACTGTACCTCAGTGTTTACCTTACTACCCATCATGTTTTGTGGGGGGAGGCTTGAAATTTCCTGCCTCTTTTTAGCACCTCCCCCCATGGCTAGTTTAAAAGCTTGCCAAGGAAGCATTTAAACCTGTCACTTAGGATCTTGGTTCCCTTCATGGACAGATGCAGACCATCATGCCAGTATAAACCTTTATCTCTCCAGGTGTACCCCCAGTCCCCAATGAAGCCAAAGCCCTGTGCTCTGCACCAGTTTTGCAACCATTCATTAAACTGCATGGTGTGTACTACCCTAGCCTCACCCCTGCCATGGACTGGCAGCACCTCTGAGAAGGTAACTGTGCTTGCTACCTCTCTGAGGCCCCTCCCCAACTCCACAGTTTCATCCTGCACTGCACTGATCCCATGCCTAGCTAGGTCATTTGTCCCAAGGTGGACAATGATATCTAGTTCCCTGTCCTGTGTTGCTGCTTCTGCAATCCTGAGGATTCGCTTCTTGTCCCTCCAAACCATGGCACCAGGCAGGCACCTTACTTCCCTCTCCTCTCCCTTCCCCAGGCCTACTCCTCTAACAATTGAGTCCCCTATCAGAAGCTGTTTCCTTCCCCTCTGGTGTCCCTTGCCACCCTTCTGTGGGTCTCCCTTGTGGGTGTCCTCAGCATTCTTCTTGGTCTCCACTGAGGGTGCCATCATAGAGGAACCTTGCTCTGCCAGACTAGGGGGCTTCGCCTCTTTTCCACCACCCGTACCCTCCCAGAACCCACTGTGGTCCAACTGCTCTTCATACTTGGCAGCCTCTGTGGCAATGGTGCTCTTTGGGTGGGGGAGGCCTCCTTAGTCCTTGCCAGTTCAGCTTGGAGGTGGGCCACCTCCTCCCTCAGAGCTGACAGTTGCCTGCAAATAGGACAGCAACGCAGTTTCCAGAATGTCTCCTGGAAAACTGCTGCTCCACAGCCAGTGCATTGCACCACTCCCCACATGTTGCTCTCCCTTATAATATACAGTATGTAATATATATGCTGTGTATATATATATATATATATTTTTTTTTTTCTTCCTTTGTGTGGTGTGTTCTTACCCATTATGCACTGTGCTGGGTTATTAAGAATACGACAGTTCTGCCCCAAGACCTGTTGAGAAAGTGATGTCAGAACCTTGGCTATAAAGGAAACATCATGCCTGGGGTGTGGGGTGTGGAGAAGGGTGGATGGGTAGTCCACAACCACTGGTGACTGTTAGAAACAATCAAATACACCACTGCTCCACCACCCTGGTGAGTACTGCCCTTTATAGTAATTCAGCTAATCTCCAGTAACTGATTTGTCAACTATTTAAAAGTAATTTGATGCAAACTGTTACAGAATACTAGTAGACAGTCCAGTTAGCCACAAAGGAAAATTAAATATGCAGTTATTTCAACCCTTCTGAAGTTGCTTACAAGATAAGTAGTTTTAAAAACCACCTTCCTGATTTAAAAATGAAATGAAACACAAAGCAATACCAATGTAAGACTGTAAAGTAAGGAAAACTTTCCTCAGATGTAAGAGAGATCAGTTGCAGATTTCTAGTCCAATATAATATATCCCATGCAGATTTCTAGTCCAATATAGTATATCCCATGCAGCTTCTCAGTTGTTTCAATTGTGATGCTCTTCCATTGGGCCATCTGATGACCCCTTGGGACATTTAAAAGATAAATGTTGGTAGGCTGGACTTGCAGGTGACCATCTATTGGAATATACAGTGTTGGAGGGTTCAGGGGGCTTGGATAGGGGCTTCTCTTCAAAAGGTAGGGTGGCTTGGGGGTGGGTTATGGAGGGGTACTGTTTTGAAAAATGGTGTTGGGTGGGAGGGGGAACTGGCAGGATGGGGTAAGGCATTACTTGACCATCATTAAATAGAGAGGGGGGATGGGATAAGATGTGACTCTGGGCGAGATAGGACCGTGGGACCCTTGTCACCAGGGAGATTGCAAATTTTGTTTTGCAGCAGATTTTCTGCAAAATATTTGGCAACTGTAACCACCCAAAAATGTGGGGCTATTAGTATCATCCTTTTTCTTCTGGTGTGTAGGGCTTGGCCCTGACAATGTGCGTTCTGGAGAGTACAAAGATTGTTAGCCAGAATGTCACAAGTGCGAGTTGGTAAGTCAGTTCTGCTGTGAAGGCTAGAGCTCAAAGGGGTTCTATCCTACCCACAGTTCCGAGGAACTGACAGACTTGGGGTGACACTTTTGATCATGGGTTTGGGATGTGGCCCTTGTTTCCATTTGGGTCTGTTCCACAGTATATCTTCCAGCATAAGAAAGAGAAGCAACACCCACGGTAAGTTGAGGTGTCTGTGTGGAAATTCCCTCTCAAGGGGTTCATTAGGATGGCTACATCGTCACTTTAATCCTGATGATGGGAGACCATCATCAGGATTATGGGAGACCATCAGTTCACAGGATTCAGTCAGTTTGTGGGACATGGCAGAAACTAAAGTAAATGTGCTCTTCTCTTGGACAGGAATCCAGATTCTGGATATGAATGAGCATGCCAAGGATATTACTGGTGTTGTGAACTAAATATCCACCACAGTCCCCACTCACCTGCCATTATAGATTTGCCTAGCTGGTAAGCTGCAATGGTGAGACTATAACTCAGGAGTTAAATAGATAGAAAAGGGCTGAGTGAGTGTGACGTAGGAATACAAGGAGGTACTAGGTGCTATTACTGTCAGGCAATGGTACTCCAAGGGAAGGAGCTGGAGTCACAGTACTGATTTACAGCTGGATATTATATCTGTGTATTTATTTATTTATTTGAAAATTGGTAACTGGGACAGGCACACTGAGTCAAGGCTCATTTCCAGGTGTGACCTGGGGAAAGGGCTACAGGAGTAAACAGCATAATAAACATCATAACAGACAATAACTTAAATGAAGAAAAAGTGCAAGCAATTAGCTTCAAATTACAGTAATGGTATGAACAGGGAACAAGATAAAGTGCAGAATATAAATATGGGGCCTGATATTCAGAAGTGCGCCTGGCAATGGTGCAAGTGGTTGTGCAGCGCAACTGAATTGCACTGGAGCAACAAAGGGATATATTCAGAAGAGATGAGCCATGGCACTTCTCATCTGAATATATCAAATAATGCCTGTGGCGCAAATACAGTGCACTGGCACATCCTCCAGACAGGTCTGAATACCAGGAATGAAATGTGCCAGCAGCAATGCTGTGCACAAATTCCTGATATTCAGACATAAATATGCAAATGGGGCCATAATACATGCAAGGCACAAATTAGGGCATTTGCATGTTATTATGGCCCCATTTGCATCTATTGTGCAGGGCTGGCCAGAGAAATGCACCTAGTACCCTGCACAGCATGCGGTCCCTCTACCAGGGACTGCAGTGGTACCCCCTTCCCATCCCGTACCAATGATTGCCGTAAATATGGCTCAGTACAGTCCCTGGCAGTCTAGTGGTGCCCCCCTCCCTGCCCGTAACCCCGATCGGTCATTTTCAAGAAAATAAACTGTCCTGGTAGTCCAGTTGTACCCCCCCTTCCTGCCCATAACCCTAATTGCCTATTTTGAATTAAATAAACTGCCCTGGTAGTCTAGTGGTACCCCCCTGCCCGTAACCCCGATTGCTGTAAAACTGTTTAAATTCTTTCCCTGGTGGGCCAGTGGTACCCCCACCCCATCCCGTAACCTCGATCGCTGAGCAATTGTCCAATGTTATTCTCTGGTAGTCTAGTGGTCCCCCACCCACACAGGACCCCCAACCCACCCAGCTCCTCTGGTCATTGGCAGGCAGCAAATCCACTCGCATACCTCTGTGGCTGCCCACTGAATGACAGCTTACAGTAACTGCTGCAAACTCATTGGTCCACACTGTGGACCAATGGTCTTGCAGTGCATACTGTAATATTCATTCACAATTTTGTGAATGAAGTCATTCATTCACAGAGTTGTGAATGATTATTACAGTATGCACTGCAAGCCCATTGGTCCACAGTGTGGACCAATGGGCTTGCAGCAGATACTGTAAGCTGTCATTTGGCGGGCAGCCCAGAGGTAAGCGGGTGGGGTTTCTGTCCCACCGATGACCAAGGGGGGCTGTGGGCTGGGGTCCTGTGTGGAGTGGGGGGTGGGGGGACCACTAGACTACCAGGGAATGAAATTGGATGAATATTCAGTGATTGGGGTTAAAGGATAGGGTGGGGGGGTACCACTAGACTACCAGGGAAGTAAAATACATTTCATTCTGGTGATCAGGGTTATGGGATGGGGAGGGAGTACCACTGGACCACCAGGGAAAGAATTTAAACAGCTTTACGGTGATCTGGGTTATGGGTGGGGAGGAAGGTACTACTAGACTACCAGGGCAGTTTATTTAATTCAAAATGGGGGATCGGGGTTACGGGCAGGGAGGGGGTATCACTGGACCACCAGGGATTATTATGGGTGCTTATGCATGGTGTTCTGGGGTGATAGCCACCCACGGCTGGTGGCTGCTTTGATGCACTTGCATTATGGCAGCTCACCTGTGGGTGGCTTCCACTTGAGCATGTTTTTACCATGCTCAAATTTGTGCCCAGGTATACGCCACATTTCCAGGATGTGCTGGCATATCCACCGCACATCTCTGCTAAATATCGAGATGTGCCACATATGTATGGGCATGCCCCCTGGAGATGTGCTGCATACATTATCTTTGTGCCGTGGCGTATCGGGAAGTGTGCTGTGCAATTCCCCTGTTTGCATATCACCCCGGGGCACATTACTGGGGTTGTGCTGGTGCAACTCAGTTGCGCCAGGTGCAACCCCTTTGAATATCTCAGCCATGATGTATAAATTCTAGTGCAAGTTGTGAATTGGGATTGTCATCAAACAATAACATGTCATTCAAAACAAGTACAGATAGGTTGATAAGAGTTTGAGCTGATATCTGAGGAACCCTGAAGAAATGGAATGATTAATGGAATGAGGGAGCAGTTCCAGAGTAGTGGCAAGCAATAGGAGAATGCTGATTGTCCAGAAGAGGAATGAGGGTGAGGAGTGGAGAAGCTTTGCTGGTCCCTTGAGAAAAGGGAGCACATAGAACTGGAGGGAAAATCATCTAGAGGCTGCACACAAGGCAAAACTTTGAAGCTCAAATTCACACCAAAAAATCAAACATATTTTAAATAAAAGACAAAAAGAGGTCTATTTGCGAAAGGCCTGAGCCCATGGCACGGAACCCCAGTGTGTCAAAGTTTTGCCATGAATGTAGCCTCTAGTTGTTTTCTGTGCTGTGAGTTCAAGTTCAAGTTTATTGGTGGGAAGTACTCCATTGAGCAGCCTCATTTGCAAGGAGGTCCTGGTACATAAAAGGGATACATTACAAAGGTATTAATCAATCAATCAGTCAATCAATCAAAATCTTTATTTAACTAGGCAGGCATGCTGCTGCTTTCCAGGATGTCTCTCCAATGTGTCTGTGTCTCATAGAACTGGAGGTATTGGAGAGAGGGGTGAGGTTCAGTAGGATGGCATAGAGCCAAACCAGTACTTGGAGATGAAGTAAGTGTTGTGCATCTTGGGACATGAGTGTAATGGGAGGATGGAAAGGGTGGAGTAGAGGGAGCAGTGGTGCGTACATAGGGGGGAGTTAGTCATAAAGTGACAAAAGGTATTGAAGAGGGTATACAGTCTGACAAGGGAAGTGGAGGAAGCAGTACCTTAGACTACATCACCATAATCAAAGACTGGGAGTACCATTTTGGTGATCAGCTCACGACAGCCCGGCAGGGATAGGCAGTCTTTATTACAGTACAAAGCACCAAGCTTGGGGTGGAGTTTTGCGAGGACAACATCAGTGTGGGCAGAATAGTCAACCTTACTGTCAAGCCACATGCTAATGACTTGAACGATGGAACTTCTTCAAGAGGGGAGCTATCCAATGTGGAGAAGACCAGTGGTCTTGAGAGCCTTGCCAATTTTTGGCTGGTATCAATGGTCATAGACACAGTTTTTTTTAGTGCTGACCTTGAACTGGTTGGACTGGAACCAGTACAGTACCTTACTGAAATTCTGTTGGAGTAGGTTTTCCACTGAGGCAGTAGAAGGACTGGAGGAGATGATGACTGTGTCATCAGCATACATGTTTATGTAAGTTAACACAAGCAGAGGGGAGATCATTCAAGAAGACGGAAAATAGGATGGGAATTAGAACAGAGCCCTGTGGAACTCCAGCCTGAAGGGGGAGTGAAGGTGGTAACATGCCTCCAACCTGAACAGACTGCTGTTGGCCTGTTAGGTAGGACCAGAACCAAACAGCAGCAGAAGCAGAGAGGTTGACCAAGCTCAGCTTCTTCAGGAAGAGTCAAAAGCCAGATTGATAAAAATGGCAGCTGTGGTATGCCCTGATCCATCCCAGAGAGGATGGAGTGATTGACGCATTGCGGGGAAGAGATGGTGGAGTGATGTTTCTGGAAGCCAGACTGAAAAAGGAAACTGGAGGAGGTGAGGTAGTCAAGAAGTCTAGAGTAAACTAGCTTTTTTTTGCAACTTAGCAATAGAGGGGAGAAGGGAAATTGGGCAGTAGTTACCAGGAGAAGAGGGGTTCCCTCCTTTGTAGAGCAGAAGAACGTTGGCAGTCTTCCAGGCCTGTGGAACCAAGCTGAGGAAGAATGAGAGGTTAAGTAGCTGAGTCAGTGAAAGAGTAATTGCAGGAGTGGAAATGTGAAGAAGTTTGGGATCAAGTCCATTTGGGCTGGATTTAGACTGATTCATAGAGAGGGTCAGCAGTGTTTTATGAGTGGTAACAGGAGGAATGTGGAAACCCAATGTGGATTGACAGTGAGAGGGGAAAGGTGCAGAGGGTGTGGGGTAAAGTCAGTATCAGAGGGAGAGGGAAGGGCACAAGTGTTAAAAAACTCATTTAAGTGAGAAGCAACAGAGGAAGGGTCAGATAGTGGTGAGCCATTAACCCTGAGGACAGGGGGCACAAACTGAGCTGGGGGATCAATAACTTCCCATAATTTGGCTGGGGAGTTAAAGTTACTTTGTAGTTTAGATTTGAAACAATTTGATCCAGCAGCACAAACAGCCTTGGTGCATTTATTTCTCAAGTCACTGTAGTAGAAAATATCAGGAATGCTGCTGGATAACATATCTGGCCCAGGCGAGGTCATGGACCTTGCCTGGATCAATAATGTCAGGGAACAGCCTGGGGAAATGGGCTGATTTAACCCTAAATTTCCGGAGAGGAGCAAGTAGGTCCCAGACTGAGGAGAATTTGGATATAAAAAGGGAGAGGGCCTCATTAATGCCGGAGGCCTGGTGGATGGCAAGCCAGTCTAATGCATCATGGTCACTCAGGAGAATGTTTATGTCCAGTGAATGGAGGCATCTGGACCAAATGTATTTAGGAGCAGAGGGGGCACTGCAGGTTTCCTGACACAGAATGCAATACAATGGTAGCTGAAGATGTCAGGTAAGACACCAGCTGCTGCAATGTGGTAGGGATGGGAAGACAGAATCCAGTCCAACAAGGTATGATTAGATGAGTGTGGATTGTCCCAGGTGGGCTCAGATATAACCTGGTGCAAATCTAGGGATTCTATCTTTTGGATGGTACTGTAACTCTGGATGCAGGTGAGTGACAATTTACATTAAAGTCACCAAGGAGAATGAGCTCACCAGAGAAAGAAAGTAGGGTTATGTTGGAAAGAGACTCAGACAGAGTTGTGGGTGCGATCGAGGGAGTGGGATATTAGCAAAGGGCCGGGCATGTGTTATTGAGAACATCTGTTTTCCACAATAAAGGCATGCTTTTAACTATTTTCTTGATCTCCCATTTACTAACATATGAACATATGAAAATGCCAGCAGATATAGGCCATTACGATCTATCTAGTCTGCTAAAGTGTGCAGCACTTCAACCACTTAGACTGCAGCTTCCCCCCTTCCCTTGCCCCCTCTCTGTATTACCTCCTGCATTCTTCACACACACCCCACATCCACCCTCAGTTTGGACCCTCCCTAGGATCCTGCCCCTCCACCTCGTGAAGCTGCTCACTTTCCTCAATGATACCACCTCCTCCGGCAACGCATTCCATCCTGTAACCACCCATTTAGAGATGAAATGCTTCTACCTCACATTGGCAGCCTTAAGCAGAGATACTCAATGAATGTTTTTGAGTGTGTCATAGAGTTCTTGTGTCTGTCATTAACACTGGGGGTAGTAGCCCCTAACAGATGGAGATGATTCCCAAAGTCTGCTGTCCATATCTACCATAAATACCCTGAATATCAGTTGTACTTGGACTGCTTAACTTCTAATAAGCACTGCGTCTAAAGCCTGTACATTGATATGTTACGATGTTGGATATCTTATAGTTATGAGGGCCTTTTCAAATTCTGTGGGCAAGAAAGCCTATCATGTTTAGAAATAAAATAATGCAGACTGTCTAAAAATGATGTAATGATTTATAATACATTTTGTTCTTTGTTTACTGCTATTTCAAGTCTGGAGAGTTGTGTTTATATCTGCTCAATACGATGATCAGCGGCTCATTGTTAAATTTGGGAATTGGTGTAGAGGGAAGAATTTAGCCAGTCACTATAAGCATGTGAAGTGCTCAGCTGTGAATGTAGCCACAGAGCTGTAACTGAGTCTCCCCATCCCACATGAGAAAGGAGGAGTCAAGTGTTACTGTATCAGCTATACAGTTCCCAAGGGACAGCACCTCTGGTTATGCTGAGAAAGGAGTTACCCCAGATGAAGGCACTGTGTCATTGGAAATTAACTATTACAAGTCCAGTGTCACCTGCCAAAATTACAGACCCACTAAGCTCTTGAAAAAAGCATTATGTTCCGGGCTTAGTCACCCTTGTGGGAAGGGGTACTTCAGGGGTGTTACACAACCAAATACAAATACCTGAATTACAGATCAGGTGACTAGGAATAGCTGCTGAATCCAAACATTGGGGTAGTCATACACAATTGTTACTCCTGCCATCCTAAATATCCCCCAGCTGAGTGATGGATGGTACATTCCTTGTCTGTTGTGAAATGTTCACATTTATATTACACTTGAGTCGTTAATTTTTTCTAAAAATAAGAGTTCTGCTTTATGAATATGAGAACATAAGTAACAGGATGAAAGAAAGATTGAGCCCATCAAGCCCATCTCAGCAGCCATATACTTGCTTACCTTTTTTAGCAGGTATCTATCTACTTGATTTTTAAAGCTATGGATAGTTTTACTATTAACTACAGTGTCAGGTAAACGATTCCATCCATACACTGCTTTCCGTGTAGAAAAGCTTTACTCTTTCCTGATGAGAATAATTCACCTTGCAATTTTGTCTTATGCCTCCTAAGATTCTTTGCACACAATCTTTTCTAAGACGTAGGGTGTCAAGGGGGAGATTTGACATTAAAGGCCCTATCTACCAGGATCATGTCTCCTCTCAATCTTCTTTACTCCAGTGTACACAGACCCAAATCAGTTAGCCTGTCTTCATAGACTTTCGCCCTTTGTTTACCCAATCAAGTCCATTTCCGTTGGGTGCGCTCTAGTCTGGAAAATTCATTTTGTACCCTCCAGAAAATTGCTTTATTGAGTAAAAGTTGCCTAAGCACTAGAAAGGATTAGTGTCTAAAATCCACTTAAATCCAAAGCTAAAAGCAAAGCCAAAACTGAGTGATTAGCTAAACCAAAATCAAAACATCTCCAGTTTTTGCCCACTACTGAAAAAAACCAAGCTAAAGTCATGGAGTTCCATCTCACATTTTAAAGCAGCGGTGCATATTATAGTAATAATTTTGACTAATACTTTTTTTGTTTTATCTTAGATAGCCCCTTATCTCCTGTCTTGTAAGATACCAATTTTTCCCCTTTTGTGGTCTGCCCTTTCGATACATATAAAACAATAAAAGGAGTGCTGTTGATGTTCAGACATAGCTGAGGATACTGATAAAAAAAACCTGGAGAGAGCCATATTATAAAAAGCACTCCTTTTAACACCTCAAAAGTAAAAATAAAATGTGAAAGCAAACTGAAAATGAAGGAAAAAGGGTATCTTATGTGACAGGAGATAAGGGATAAAGTAGTATAAATAAGTGTAGGTCAAAAATTTTCAAAGGCTATGCCGCAGTTTGATGGGTGGGAGCAACCAGCCACACCCCCTGCCTGAGCTATTTAAGTCAGCTGCTTTCAGTCTCACTCAGAGGCACTGTTTTTTTGCTACAGCCAGAGGCTCTGCCGTGGCTGTGCCCCCCAATCTTTTTTTCTCTCGGCGTTTGTTTCTCTCCTTTCTTTGTGGTTTGGATTTCTAGTTGGTTTGGGCCTCTCTGGCTTTCTAGGTCAGTATTTTGCTTTTTACCTTCCTGGCTGCAGTCTATGCTTCTATTTTTCATCTCTTTCTGCTGCACTTCTGTTCTTCTGGGCCTGGTGTTTCTTTCAGTTTTGGTTCTTTTGGGGTTTTCTAGTTTTCCCAGCGTCCTGCCTTCTTCATTTGCTTTTGTCTTGTGCTATTCAGGCTCCAATTTTGCTGTTTTCCATACCTTCAGCAATCTTAGTTCCAACTGCAATCCCTAATTGTTTACACATGGCACCTAGCCAGGCAGCCACTCCTATCTGTGTTTGTTGTTCATTTCAGCAGTTTCTGCCCCCTAGTTTTCGGTTCCCATATACTCCTGATTTCTCCAGCAGTTTCATTTACTGTTCTATTGTCTCAGCCTTCCTGACTTGCAACACATCAGCAGCTAACATTAACTCCCCACTAACTCCCTTACAGAACAGGTTGGCATGCATTCGTTATTCAGTTCAAGCTCGAATCATTCAGTCTCATTCAATGTCCTAGTTGTCATTTGATGTCTCAAGCAGCTGTTAAGCAGCCTTACCTACTTTCTGTTTCTTCCATGTGCTCATGGCTGTCAGGCTTCACCACGGCCTCCCACTACTCTTCCATTCAGATGAAAAGCAGCCATTCAGTCTTACCTACGTTTCATTTCTTCCACATGCTCATGGCCGTCAGGCTTTGGCATGGCCTTCCACTACTCCTGAATTCAGATGCATGCCAGCTACAACCATAGTATGGCTTCCAGGGCTCGCCCTTAAGCCAATGATCTCTGTCTGCCCCATGAAGTCCACATCTTCTCAACAGTGGATTCCTTGATGAGCGGGGACCTTCTCTTTCTGTCCTTTAGTTGAGAATGTCCTATTTATGAGGGAAGTTTTAGCCATGCAGATCGACTCAGCAATACCTCTTGATGTAGCATTTAAGACTTCAGCTGCCAGAGGATGGGGTCTCCAAGTCCAAGAGGACTACTTTAGCAGTGCGGACCGAGTTGGCAGCACCTTAGAAAGCTATTCCCCCTACAGCCACCTAAGGTTCACCTGGTCTCCACCTCCTTCCCTTCCTCTGCCCTTCAAGGGTGAAGATCATACGTCTCCAATTTCTGGCCCTTCAAGAGCTTCTCCTATGCCTTATCCCTCAAAGGATTGGCTTCCCCTCTAGACCTCCCTTCATGAAGGCCAGATGAGTGCCTTTCAGTGTTTGTTGCTCTCCTCCTCCTCCTGCCTTGGGGGGTGGGCCTCAGTGCCGGGAACCTCCTTTAGCTGCAGAGACTGGTTTGTGGCACCCCAACGGCTTTTCCTTAAGAGGGATAGAGTAAGACCGCTTCCTCTAAAATCTTTCCCCTGAACTGGGTCTCTAAATTGCAGTAGCTGAGCAACCACTATTTTATCCTAAGCCTGGAGGGAAGGTGACCAAGACCTGAATTCTCAGAGGTTTCCACCTCGTGGGGATTTTTTCCTCTCCTCTGTGCCGAAGGTCATAAAACTAGGTAATTTCTGTAACAAGTAGGTTTCTGCAATGGGTTGGGGTAGGATGGTGGCCCTCCTTCCATTTGCTGTTCCCTCTTTCCTTACGGAAGTCATGCCTCTTCTCTATCAGTTCCAATATCTGTCAGTCATTGCTCGATTCAGTTTCTGTCTGTTTCCATTCATCACTCATTGCTGTCAATCTGTCCTCACATAAGCTCTGTGGTCACTACTTGCTGCTGTAGCCCCCCCTCTGGCACCATCCTAGAAAGGGCCACTACCCCTGCCTTGCTGGCCAGGTTAAGAGGCATGAGTTCCTATCTTGTTGTTACATGGGGATCCTTTCCCAAGATTACAAATAAAATGGCAGTACCTCCACCCAGAGTACACTGAAGTGGGTCTGATCTCCACCAGTGTAACCCCCTGTGATGTTGCACTAACCCACCTCCCCAAAATAATTACCCCAGCCATGGACTTACCATAACCAAAATCCCCCCACATTCAAACAGTTGGATCATTAACTTCAGGTAATAATATCTCACCAAAATCAGGCTCTTGAGTCAGCACTTTTCTGAAACAGTAACACCATCATTTATTTACATGGGGAGGGTTAGGATGGGGTAGGATGGGACAGAGGTTAAGCAAACATTTTAATTTCCTTTAAAGATCTGAACTTTCCCAAACAATCCTTTTCCCTTTTTTATATTCAAACCCACACTTTAATTAATGCAGCCACCATCTTTCTACCTAGATTATCTGTCTGCTGCAGATATTCCCAATACCCAGACTCACTGGTACCAGTTCTGAACGATGCCCAAATTCTGTCCTTGGATACACAGATCTCAAGTTGCAGGCCTGAGGTGCAGCTGGTCGGCCAGCGTTGGTACACTAGCTGAACTGAATTAACTGTTTACATGTAACCCCTAGGTGGTGCTACCCCAAGGGCTACTACCCCTGCCTGCATGGCTTGCAGCAGGTTAAGGGGCCTAGGTTCGATGACAGGTGCCTCCACCCAAAAGTCAGGGTTGGTTGTGGTCAGCCTAACCAGGTCACAACCCTCTGGGACACTGTGATGCCCCTTGACCCGCACTAGTGGCCCTCTCAATACACAACAGTAACCTTCCCAATACCCCAGATATGCAAAACACATACACATAAATATGGCACTTACCCCCCAGGACTGATTCCTTTAGCGTGGCTCTGGGGACCCCCTGTAAAATAAGGTTATGCAAGGCAAACAGCTATAATGCAATACTTTCAACATATACTGACACCACAGTCAATGTAGATATCAAGAAAAGAAGATCTGATTTATTCAGGGGACTGTAACAAGGATGGGGGGCAATCAGGTTAATTGACTTAAACACATTAAGAATCACACTACTGTGCATGCAATCAGAGTGCCATTCAGTCACACTCTCTGGGTACCCAGGATGGAGGGAAAGGCTAGCCAGGACTGTTGCCCAGGGTAGGCCGGCATCGCAGCTAGTTGGGGCCCTGTGAAGGAAGAATAACATGCACACACACACACACACACACACACACACACACACACACACACACACACACACACACACACAATTTGTAATCTGGAGCCAGAGGGCTCAGTTCGTGAAAACAACACAACAAGATAATTAGGTGACATACTTTTAATTTAAAGAGTGGTTGCAGGGAGCTACCCTGGTAATTACTCACGATATCCAAGACTGGACACAGGAGGGATGATAGATGGACGTTCTGGATTGCCAGAGAAAGCAGAGGCCCACCACGAGTTGCTTGGCATTGTTCTTGTTCAGGCAAGGGAGCAGGGGCTGATCCCTGGCTGGTCCCTCGTCATTGGATCTTCTCTGTGCAGCAGGGTAGGGAGACAAGGCCCTCATGGCTGGGCCTATCTGCATTAGGCAACAATGGATTTAGTCCGAATTTAGTTGGGTATAACTTCCAGCTGTCAGCACATGACTCAGCTCGGGTGAAAACCAGATCGCGACCTCCATCAAGTTCCTACACATTTACATGTACAAGCCAGGAGCACACAGCCAAAGTAAACTGTGATTCTCCTTCAGTACACAGTACATTTATATACCAGAATTCTACTTGTACCAGGCCAAATGCTCCCCAGTCACGATTGCAAGTCTCTGCACATACTGGGAGCTCAGAAGTGACTGAAATTCCTGACAGACCACTCGCATTCAGCAAAATCTTTGGTCTTCTACAAGTTGAGCCTGGTTACACCTTGGTGGCTTCTTTCTCTCTCACAAACTCGAATTTAGTCCGAAAGTACTTTTTTCTCTCCTCCCCAGGGCAGAAACAAACCAGCAGGCCAGAAGGCAGGCCTTCCATGATTCTCCTGCGTGAACTACTGCTCAAAACGGCTGCTCAAACTCTCCAAGCTGTTGCTCTCTCAGCTTCCAACTTAGATCTGGCTTGCCAGTAGACAGTTCAGGGGATTTCCTTTAGATCCAAAAGGTTCGACTGGTCGGTTTTGCTGTCAGTCACAACATGCTCCCCCTGTTGGTGCAAAAAGGTGCCAGTCGTCCAAAACTACATTTCCTGGAGTCTGGCACCACACAGTCCCACTTTAACAGGTTCCATTTTAGAGTCCTAAAATACTGATTGGTCCAATTCGGTAGTTCAGGACCAAAATACAAACATACGAAATTTGCCAGCAGATAAAGGCCTAGAGGTCTATGAAGTCTGCTCGAATGTGCAGCTAGCACCCCTTATTCTGCAGCTGCCCCTCCCTTCCACCTTTCCCCTTCATTAACCCTCCCCCTTGTCCTGTCCCATCCTCATTTGAAGCAGTCCACTGTTCTACTGCATACCACTTCAGCAGGTAACGCATTCCACCCAGCCACCACCCTCTCTGTAAAAAAGTGTCTCCTCATCTCCCTCCTGAACCTTCCTCGCTCCAGTCTCATATCATGGCCCCTGGTGGCCCTCCCTTCCCTTACTTTGAACAGCCCCTCTGTACCGTCTTGTTTATTCCTTTCATGTATTTAAAGGTTTCAATCATGTCACCCCTGTCTCTCCTCTCCTCCAGTGAGTGCATGTTCAGCTCCTTCAACCTCCTGTCGTATGATAAGTCCCCCAGTCCCTTGATCATCTTTGTCGCTCTGCGCTGCACCCCCTCCAGTAACTTAATGTCCCTCTTCAGATACGGACGCCAGTATTGCACACAGTACTCCAGGTGTGGTCTAACTAATGACCTCTTCAGTGGCAGAATCACCTCCTCCCTCCTCAAGGATATATCCCTTGCAATACAACCCAGCATTTTGTTGGCCTTTGCAGCTGCCTTCCTACATTGTGCCGAGTTGTTCATTGACCCTGTAATGAGCACACCCAGATCCTTCTCCTCCTCTGTCTGGGCTAGCTGCACTCCCCTAGCTGTACTCCTCCTTGGGTTCTTCATCCCAAAATGCAGCACCTTGCACTTTTGGCATTAAAGCCCAGTTGCCAGGTGTCTGACCAGGTTTCAAGCTTTGCCAGATCATCCTGCAACCCCTGCCATCCCCCTAGGTCATCCACCACCGCTGCCTACCTTGGTGTCATCAGCAAACAGACTGATCTTGCTCTTGATGTCCCATGATATGTCTGCAATGAATATCCCAAACAACACTGGTCCCAACACTGAGCCCTGTGGAACACTGCCGTCACTGCCCTTGGGTGTGAGAGCTCCCCCACCACCATCCTCTGTTGCCTTCCCTGCATCCAGTTTCCTACCCATCTCACCAGCTTTGCACCCCCCCGTGCCTACTAACTTCCTTCCCAGCCTTCCATGTGGCACTGAGTCGAATGCCTTACTGAAGTCCAGATACAGGACATCCACTGCATGGCCCCTGTCCAGTTGCCTAGTTACCCAGTCATAGAACTCGACCAGGTTGGTTTGGCAGGATCTGCCACGTATGAAGCCATGCTGTCTGCTGTCCTGTAGTCCTTTGGCTTCTAGGAGGGCCACCAGCCTCTCCTTCAGGATAGTCTCCATTAGCTACCCACGATGGATGTGATGCTCACTGGTCTGTAGTTTCGGTTCATCCTTGGGGCCACTCTTGTGGAGGGCACCACATGAACCATCCCTCAGTCCTGAGGTACACACCCAAATGTAGTAAGCCATTAAATAGGTCTGCAAAGGTCCTGCAAGGACCTCTGCCAGCTCCTTCGGTACCCTGGGTGGATGCCATCTGGGCCTGGCACCTGTCCACCCTCAGTGACTTCAAACCCTCTCGAACTCTGCTCTCCATGATTTCCCCATCTGTCACCACTCCCCCCCTGCTTCTGCCATTTCTCCCACCTTGGGTGTCACCCCTCTCTTCTCTTTAGTAAATACTGAGCAGAAGTACTCATTTAGCGCTTCTGCCTTATCGCACCCTGCTTCCACCCAACCCCCCTCCTTTCTAATCCTTACTATGTGGTCCTTACAGCTCCTTTTCTCCCTGATGTACTTACAGAAGTCCTTCTCCCCCTTCTTAATGCCTTGTGCCAGCCTGAGGTCCGTAGATGCTTTGGCTCCCCTTACTGCCCTTGTCACCTCCTTCGATTCTATCAAGTACTCCTCCCTGTCCTCCCCCTCCTGTTTTCTTGTACTTCCTAAAGGCAGCTCTTTTCCTCCTTACCTTTTCCAAGACCTCCTTGCTCAACCAGATCGGTTTCTTAGCCCTAGCCTTCTTGCTCTGGGCTTTGCAGCAGGTTTTGGTTGCCTCCCTATCCCCAGCTTTATGAGCTCCCACCTCTGGTTAGTGTCCATACTAGATTGAATTCTGGCCAGGTACCCTTTTACCACTTCCCATCCTCCCAAGAATGGCCCTCCTGAAATCCAGCACTATTGTGCCAGATTCCCTCCTTCCTTGCCCATATCCAATATGAGCCATACTGAGTGCGGTCACTCCCTGACAGCGGTTCCTCCACTGTAAGTTCTCTCACAAAGTCCCCATTTGCCAGCACAAGGTCAAGGGTATTTCCTAACCTGGTTGGTTCACTGACCATTTGCAGCAGGAAGCTGTCTGGAAGGCATCCAGCAGTACCTGCTCCCTTCTGTTCCTGGTTGTTGGGGTGCTCCAGTCCACTCCTGGCATGTGAAGTCCCCACAATCACCACACTACCCTTCTTGCAGGTCCTCCTGATCTGTCCCACTAGTTCCCTGTCTAACTCCTCCGTCTGAGATGGTGGCCTGCACACCACTCCCATTCTAAGAATCCTATTCTTGGAATCCTGGATTTGCATCCAAAGTGACTCCGTACTACCCTCCTCCCCTTCCTCCCTTACACACTTCAGTCCTTCCTTCACATATAGTGCCACCCACTCCTTTCCCAATCACCCTGTCCCTACGAAATAATCTGTACCCTGGTACAGACAGGTCCCAGTCATTGTATTGGGTGGCCCATGTTTCCGTGATGACTGCAATGTCCACCTCTCCCTCTGCCATGAGAACCTGTAACTCTGCAGTTTTCCTCCCAAGGCTCCTAGCATTAAGGGTAACCACCTTCCACCCTTCCCCCTCCCATCCTGCCTCCTTTCCTAGCATCACCACAAGTACTTGCCATTTGTCCTTTGTCACTGTTATGGGGAGTAAGCTCATATGGTTTCCCAACCTGTGGTCTCTGCATATCTCTTCCCCAACTGCCACCCCCACTCCTAGTTTAAATTCCCAACTTCCTCTCATTGCTCCCTCCATCCTCTGTTTCAACACTTTCTTTCCCTCCTCACTCAAGTGTAGTCTGTCCTTGGCATAGAGACTACTGTCCTCCCAGGTCCTCCCCCCCACCCCAAAAAGCCCATACCCTTTAGCACAACACTAGGTTCTTAGCCATCCGTTAAATTCCTCTATTCTCAGCTTTCTTGTTGTGCTTGCCTTTGGCACAGGAAGTATCTCTGAAAAAGTTACTGATCTTCCTGCCCCCTCACATAATTGTGCTAGTTCCTCAAACCTCCTCTGGACTGTATCTACTGTCTTGTCAGCCAGATCGTTTGTCCCAAGATGTATAATTAAATGAAGCTTGTCCTTACCCCTTCTAGCATATTTCAGAACAGACTGTCCCACCCTTTCCGCTGTCATTCCTGGCATGGCCTCCACCCAAATGCGACTATGCCTCTCCCCCTTGCTACCCCACCTAACTCCTCTTAGTATTGAGTCCCCCAGCACTAAGATTCCACCCCTCTTACTCCCTGCTTGCTTCCATTCATCTCCCTCTCTCATTTCCAGCTCCTCTTCTTCCTTCTGCACATTATTTCTCCCTTTTACCCCTGTTGCAAATCTCCCAGCAGAACTTCCCCCCGCTCCAGTTTGGTCCAGGCATTTATCAATTACTCCTCTAATTTCATCATTTCCCTCCTCCACCTTCTTCCTCTCTAGCAGTGCACAACTATTTTCTGAAGGCCCTTCACAAATGGTGGAGCTACACTGAACAGTCCTTGCTGCAAGAAAGGCAGGTTAGAACAAACTACATTTTCATCACTGCTCTAGCAAAGGCTCAGCAAATAATTACATCTTTCAGCAGTGCTCCCTCTGCACAAGTAGCGATGGCAGAAACGGAGCAGTTAGTCAGCAGCCCGAGCGGGACTCGGGCATAGAACCACACAGACCCCCATTTAAACTAGTACTGAATGCAGGCAGGCAGCCCTTAAAGAGATAGTACATGGAGGCTTTAAAAGCATTCACTGCAACAACATTTAAATGGCTTTAACGCTGAACACCAACCAGGCTGTGAGCAACTAGACAAGCTCTTGGAAGACTTTTTGGGAACCCCATTTGTAGGGGGGGCTACATACATCTTTCTGTGATTACTTTACTGGCTTTCTAGGCAAGTGAGCACATACTTGACGTGGGACACAACTACAACTATGTACACTCCCCAGGTGCAGAGCAATTCCTGCTTTTACTCAAGGTTCTGCAGGATCAGTCCTTTGGTGGCACAGACAACTGAAGTCCTGGGGTTGATGGAAACAGCAGATGCAGAACCGGGCTCGATGCTTGAAAACACTTGAAGGGGAACATGATGCTGCAACTCAGATCTTCAGCTTGATTGAAGATCTTGCAGCTTGTCCCCTTTGAGGCCTGTTGCAGAGCACTGTGCAAGGTCCACTAGGCACAGAAGACCCAGATCTGGGAGTGGCCCCATGGCCTGGCTCCCTCACATGTCAGAGTGCCCTAGCACTTGGGAATAAACCCTTGATCTCCTACAGCCAGAGACCCCACTTGATGGGGATTAGCGAGTTTCCCACCTGGCTCTGGACTTAGGATGGAAGCTTTAGGTAATCATTGTTTACTCAGGAACCAGCTACGGTGTGTAGCCAAAGCAGTCTCTGTTTCTTTCCTGTCTTCCAGACTTTGGGGGGTGCAGAGTTTAAACTACAGGTTCACCACAACAGTCTTATTTCTAAGCTGTATCTCATGAGCAGACAGAAGGTACCTGGCACAGAAGGCACCAGTTCATCCTTCTGCTCTCACAGTCTCTCAACTTTAGGCACAGCTGCACTCTTGCTCTGGCTCACACACAACTTCACCATCTTCTTGTCTCAGCAATACATCATAGAAAGTCTCTTTTTTCTCACAGTGCAGGTGCAGAACCATTTCAGAAGAGGGTCTCTCTTCAACCTTTTTGAAACCTTCTCTAGACACCTTGTCTTTTCCAGGCTCAGACAAAACCTTTTTTTTATTTCCAGTTGTAACCCCCCCATAAATGGGGGTTCCCAGAAATATTCCCCGAGCTGGCCTAATTACTCACAGTCTGGTTGGTGTTCAGCGCCTAAGCCGTTTAAATGTGATTGCTAGTGAGTGCTTTTAAAGCCTCTATGTACTGTCTCATTAAGGACTCCCTCTGCAGTCATAATTAGCTTAAATGGGGGGCCTGTGTGTGTCTATGCTTGAGTTCTGCTCGGGCTGCTGAACAATCGCTCTGTTCTGCCATCACTAATTGTGCAGAGGGAGCACTGCTGAAAAATGTGCTTATTTGCTGAGCATTTGCTAGAGTAATAATAATAATGTGAGTTGTTCTAATTTGCCTTCTTGCAGCAAGGACTGTTTCTGTTTAGCTCCACCATTTTGGTCCCGAACTGCCGAATGGGACCAATCAGTACTTGGGACTCTCAATTGGAGCCTGCTGAAATGGGGCTGTGTGGAGTGAGACTCTGGCAATTGTAGTTTTCGGACTGTTGGCACCTTTTTGCACCTATAGAGGGAGCCTGTTGTGACTGACATCTGAACCGATCAACCGAACCTTTTGGATCTGAGTGAAAGCCCCTGAGCTGTCTGCTGGCAAGCCAGATTCAAGTTGGAAGCTGAGAGAGCAACAGCTCAGTGTGTTTGAGTGGCCGTGTTGCATAGTAGTTCGCGCGGGAGAACCGTGGAAGGCCTGATTGTTGGCCTGCTAGCCTGATTTCTGCCCTGAGAGGGAGAAGAGGACTTTTGTCGGACTAAATCTGAATTCTGTGAGAACGAAGCAAGCTTCTGATTTGGGACCAGGCTTAACCTGTAGAAGACCAAGGAATTTGCTGAATGCGATCGGCCTGTCAGGAATTATGGTCACTTCTGAGCTCCCAGTGTGTGCAGTGACTTGCGATCGTGACTGGGGAGCATTTGGCCTGGTACAGGTAGCATTCTGGCATATAAATGTACTGTGTACTGAAGGAGAATCACAATTTAGTTTGGCTGTGTGCTGCTGGCTTGTACATATGAATGTGTTATGTGCTGGATGGGGATCACGATCTAATTCCCCTTCTTCTGTGAACTGTGTGCTAGTGCTAGAAGCTGTTTCCCAGCTAATTTCGGACTTAATCCGTGGTTGCCTGATGCAGATAGGCTCTGCCACAGGGGTCTTGTCTCCTTACCCTGCTGCACACAGAAAATCCATCGACGAGGGACTTGCCAGGGGATCAGCCCCCTGCTCCTTGCCTGAACAAGAACAACGCCAAAGCAACTCGTGTGGGCCCTGCTTCCTCTGGCAATCCAGATTGTTCATCCATCAGCCCTCCTTTGTTCAGCCTAGGTACCATGAGTAATAGCCAGGGTAGCTTCCTGCGACCTGTTTTAAATCAAAAGTGTGCGATATAATTTTCTTGTTGTGTTGTTTTCACAAACTGAGCCCTCCGGCTCCGGATGACAAACTGTGTGTGTGCATGTTCTTTCTCCATCACAGGGCCCCAACCAGCTGCAACACTAGACTACCCCGGGCAACAGTCCTGGCTAGCCTCTTCCCCCATCCTGGGTACCCAGAGAGTGTGACTGAATGGGACTCTGATTGTATGCACTGCAGTGTGATGTGTAGTGTGATTAAGCAAATTAACCTGATTATCCCCGTCCTTGTTATAGTCCCCTGAATAAATCAGATCATTTTTTTTTCTGCAATTTACATTGACTGTGGTGTCAGTTTATGTTGAAGGTATTGCATTGTTGCTGTTGCACTGCATCACCTTATTTTACAGTGGGTCCCCAAGCTGAAGGAACCAGTCCTGGGGGTAAGTGCCAAATATAAGTGTATGTACAAAGCATATCTGGGGTGTTTGGAAGGTGCATATTGTGTATTGTGTGGGCCACTAGTGGGAAAAGAGGGGGGGTCACAGTGTCCCAGAGGGCTGTGGCCTGGTTAGCTTGACCCAAACCAACCCTGATCTTTGGGTGGAGGCACCCGTTTCAGAACTCAGGCCCCTTAACCTTTTGGTAGCCGAGCAGGCAGGGGTAGTAGCCCTTGGGATAGTGACACCCAGGGGTTACATCTTGGTGGCACCACTGGGATTAGCGTCCCCTAGTGGCCAAATTTAGGAATTGCTGTTAAAAATAAATGGCTACTCAACAGAAGTGGCTGTACACCAGTTGCTGGGGTGGTGTACTGGGCAGGAGATCGACCCCCAAAATGCTATGTTTATCCTGGATATTCCCCTGGGTACCAATAAGGATATTGTAGAGGGAGTACTTTCCAAGGCTGAATGTTTACAAAACCTTGTGGTGGTGGGTCGACAGGCTAATCTGCTCGTCCAAAGTTTCATGGCCTTAGTAGAGTGAAAGGACCCAGTAGACAGTTCCAAAGTGACACGGATTGTTACCCCAGAAGGAGCCCTCTCTGCCTGGAGAATGATAACTAAAGACAGTAAAGACCCCGGGGAGGATGAACTCCCCCCCAACTATCTGAGACTTTTGAGGAGAAATTTTCTAAGTTGCTGCTGGAGGAAGGGAAAACTGTGGAGGACTTAAAGAAACTATTCCTGCCACCTGTTGGTGTTCCTCCCCTAACACCCTCTCCCACTCCAGCACCCATTATTGCCCCTCCCTCTGGGCCTGTGCTAATGCTGGCCTCATGTCTGTGCCTACCATTAGTCATGACTCTTACCGAAGGTTGAGAATCTTCTCTGGCACCCTCCCCACCCCCAGGGGGAGGATGATTTGGAGACCTGGAAAGACTGTGTTGCCCTCTTGGTACCTGAATGGCAGTGTGCGGAGGCTCAGAAATGGAAAAAAAATCATAGAAAGTTTGAGAGGTCCCACCCTAGAGGCCATTAGATTTTTGAGGTCCACAAACCCTGATGCATCTGCCCAGAAGTACCTATCTGCACTCGAAGGCAATTTTGGGAGCATTGAGTCAGGGGAGAACTTGATGCGGAAATTTCAAGGTACAAAACAATGGCCAGGGGAAAGTTTGTCTGCATATGTTACTCGTCTGGAAAGAGCTCTGCAGAAGGCTTACCAAAAAGGTGGGGTAGCCGCCAGTGACTTAAACCGTGTGAGGTTGGGGCACATACTGCAACATGCAAAGCATTCTAAATTGCAGTTCCTTCAATTAAGGCTCCAAGATAGAAGGGGTAACCCACTGGACTAACGTGACTTGATAAAAGAACTCTGGGAGGTTGAAGATAGTGAGGGGGATTGTAATTCTAGGGTGAGTGCAGCCCAAGTGATCACAGCATTGGAAGGCCTTTCCGAAGTGGGGACCAATGAAGGTGTGCCACCATGGGATGATCTGCTGAGGGAGTTCAGGGAAAAAAAAAACAGTCTCTTTATGAAGGCCACTACTGCGAGTACAGGCACCGACCCTTATCCGACTGCATCTGCTATGGGGGTGGAGGTGCCCACCCAGGCCTCTCCGGCTAACAGCAGCTCAACACTTGATGTCTTGCCTGTGAAAGTGAGAGAATTGATGAGATGGCTCCAGATGCTCAACGCACCACAGATGGAGGTGGCTCTAAGGTTTTCTGTTGGTAGTGCCACTGCCCCAGCTCCCAGTGTGATGCCTCAGCCACCCCAAACCCCCAAAAACATATTTTGCCATAATTGTGGGAAGGATGGGCACATGAAGAGAGAATGCTGGTCCTCAAAAGACCTAGATAAAGTTGTATACAGGCTTCAAGGAGAGCTTCAAAAAATGGATCAGCGGTTGAGGAGTGCCCAAAATGACCGCAGTAAGGGTTCAAGAAGTAGTAACTAAAATCCCTATGTGGCTAAATCATCTGTCCCAGCTTCTGCTGCTGTCCCTCCTAAATGGTCTGAGGTGGCGGGCCCTTCAATGGAAGCTACAGTAAAAGTGAATGGTGTGTCCACCAGAGCCGTGCTTGACAGTGAGTCTCAAGTGACTATTGTGTTTCAAGACTGGTGCAATAAGCACCTGCCTGATGTGCACCTACAACCCTTGGAAGGTTTGCATGTCTGGGGATTACATGAAAAGGCGTACCTCTACTCTGGATACTTCTGAATTTGGTTGTCTTACCCCACTTTGGTGGTTGGAGTGGCGGAGCAAGTGGAGACTTTGGCCCTAGTGTGTCCCCCTACTGGACTGTACGATGGGGTTCTTTTGCTAATTGGGACAAATGCTCATATGTTCAGGAGATTGGCACAACTATGCTATGAGAGGTAGGGGCAGTGGACTGGTAGAGCTTTGAGGATTCCTGCCTTGATCAAGAAGGCTTATGAGTCACGGAAGAATGCTGACGAGATGGATGTGGACAAACTGGTTGGGGTGTTATGGAAGGATCCTGAGTCCATGACCCTGGCCCCCAATGCTCAGTGTACCTTACAAGGGGAGGTCTGCTTATGAAAAGACATCAAGAACAAGATACTCATGCTGGATGCTCCAGGCAATGGAAAATTGCCAGAAAGATTGCTGGTTAAGCCAAGTATCTTACCCGCTCGGGCTCATGCCTATACTCGACGGGTAATGGTTCAGGTTCATAATTTGTCAGACTGAGAAATTCACATGAATAGAGGCTGCACTCTGTCTACTGTACACTGCACAGACACTGCAGCGCTACCCAGTAACAAGTACTCAGGGGAGGCTGACAGAATGACGCCTGAATTGTTCGACTTTGGTGACTCCCCGTTGCCAACTGAATGGAAGACTAGAATCAGCCAGAGACTCGCTCAGAGAGATCAGGTATTTTCACTAAAGGAATGGGATGTGGGATGTGCACAAGGAGCTGATCATCATATATGTCTGCATGATGAACGGCCATTCCATGAGAGGTCTCGGCGCCTCACACCCGCAGATATAGATGATGTAAGAAGACACCTGCAGGAGATGCTTGCGGCTGGTGTGATACAAGAATCCAGAAGCCCTTATGCTTCATCTATTGTAGAGGTGAGAAAAAAGAATGGAACCATAAGAATGTGTGTGGATTATCGGACCCGCAACAGGAGGACCGTTGCCGATCAATACACCATGCCTTGTATTCAGGATGCTTTAGACTGTCTGAACGGTAGCAAGTGGTTCTCAGTGTTGGATCTTCGCAGTGGGTACTACCAGATTCCCATGGCCCCAGAAGACCGTGAGAAGACAGCCTTTATATGTCCACTTGGGTTCTATGAATTTATGAGGATGCCCCAAGGGATCTCGGGTGCCCCAGCCACTTTTCAATGGTTAATGGAGCATGCAGTGGGGGACATGAATTTGTTGGAGTGCCTGGTATATCTAGACGATGTTATTGCATTTGGATGTTCATTGGAGGAACATGAGCGCCTATTGTTTAAAGTGTTGGACTGAATGGAAGATTTCAGCCTTAAGCTGTCCATCGACAAATGCCAGTTCTTTCAGACATCAGTAAAATATGTGGGGCACATAGTGTCTACCGAGGGGATAGAGACTGATCCTAGCAAAGTCAAGGCCTTGACCACCTGGCCCCAGCCCCACAACCTAAAAGAGTTACAATGATTCCTAGGATTTTGTGGTTATTACAGGCAGTTCATAAAGGACTATTTAAGGGTGATTCGTCCACTTCTGAACCTTACTCAAGGTTATCCTCCCATGAACAAAAAGTACAAGAGAGTGGCCTCCACCGAAACCGAGAGAGTATATTTCCACCCAAATGAATCTTTTTGGTCATGCTGGACACCTGATTGCAAAGCTGCTTTTCACAAAATCATATACCAACCCATCCATGCCCCTGTCCTTGCTTATGCTGATCCTGCAAAACCGAGTGTATTACATACCAATGCTAGCTTACAAAGCTTGAGGGCTGTGTTATATCAAGAGCATGAGAATGGCCTGAGACAAGTGGCCTTTGCCAGCAGAAACCTGACCCCATCTGAAAAAAACTATCCTGTGCATAAATTGGAGTTCCTGGCATTGAAGTGGGCCATTGTTGACCAATTCCATGAATACTTGTATGGGGCAAAGACACTGGTAAAGACAGATAAAAATCCCTTGACCTATGTGCGGACTTCGGCCAAATTGGATGCCACCAACCATAGGTGGCTTTCTGCGTTGTCTACCTATGATTACGCTGTTGAATATTGAGCAGGCCTGAATCACATAGATGCTGATGCTGTCTCCCAGAGGCCTGTTTCCAGAAGTGATTGGGTCAGACTGTCTGAACCTGACATTTGAGCACTATGCCAAAAGTTTGACAAGGAGGAACAAATGTCCACGGACGCGGTGGACTGTCTAGTTGATTGCTTGGGGCCCTCTGACACTTGTATATCTGCTGCTTACTGCCACTTTTCTGCATTAGATATTAGTGCCCTGCCTCACTTTGATAATGACAGTTTTCAGTGGGCTCAATCCTGAGATCCTATGATCAGATCAGCACTTGAAGCTCTTGACGCAGGGAAAGATGTGACCAAGTTGCGCTCTTCTGACTTGAGAACTGCATTGTTGTACAAAGAAGGCCCTAAATTGAAATTGATTAAGAAGTTGCTGTACAGAGAAGCAGTAGACAGGGGAGGTCAAGTAGACAAACAACAGCTGGTTTTGCCCACCGCTTTCAGAGACTTGGTGCTGAGGTCCCCACACAACCACATGTGTCACCTTGGTATAGACTGAACCCTCAGCCTAGTGCGGTCTAGATTCTACTGGCCTAAGATGGGGGCCGATGTTGAACATCATGTATGGACTGGTAGTCGCTGCCTGCAGAGAAAGGCCTTGCCCCAGAGGGCTGCCCCCCTTGTTAACATCACCACCAGCACCCCTATGGAGTTAGTTTGTATTGACTTTCTGAGTTTGGAGCCTGATCAGCAGAATGTTAGTAATGTGTTGGTGGTCACTTACCATTTTACAAGGTATGCCAAAGCATTCCCCACCAAGGACCAAAAAGCATCCACTGTGGTCAAGGTACTGGTAGAGAATTTCTTTGTTCAGTATGGAGCCCCCTAGAGAATCTATTCTGACCAAGGCCGAGATTTTGAGAGTCACTTAATCAAGGAGATGCTCTCTCTGTGGGGCGTGCAGAAGTCTAGAACCACCCCGTACCACCCACAGGGGGATCCACAGCCAGAGCGTTTCAACCTCACCCTGCTTGACATGCTAGGCACTCTCCAACTGAAAGACAAACCCAGATGAAGCCAGCAAATTAGCACCTTGGTACATGCTTACAACTGCACCAGAAATGATGCTACTGGGTTCTCCCCCTACTGCCTTATGTTTGGAAGAGAGGCTCAGCTGCCAGTGGTTGTTTGTTTCGGTGTCTCCCCCGATGGGGTCCGAGCTGACAGTTACCAACAATACGTGCAAAAGTTAAAAGCTCAATTAAACCTTGCCTACCAACTATCTCAGACCATGGCTGCAAGGAGAAATTAGGCCAATAAAGAAAGATATGATAAAAAGGTGAAGGCCCAAGAGCTTCAAGCGGGAGACTGTGTATTGTTACGGAATCTGGGACTGCATGGCAAACACAAAACTGCTGACCAGTGGCACTATCTCCCCCACATCATGGTAGGCAAATTAAATGACTTGCCTGTGTATAAAGTATGGCCTGAAAACAGCTCAAAAGATGTCAAGACAATGCATCGTAACCATTTGTTGCCCGTTGGTCAAATAATGATTGAATCTGAGTGCCCAGAAGTTGCTCCCTGTGGACTGGTGATACAGGCTGCTGCAAAACAGAGACAGAGAAAGCCTGTCCTTGTAGTCACTGACTCAAGGTTTCCTCCACAACAAACCCAAATTGATAATGACTGTCAGTCTACTTCGGATGAGGGTGAGTGCACCTATGGTTATTATCCTTCTTATAAACTAAGTCAGTTGTTTCGAGGTAACCCCCTGGTTAATTATGGAGATGAAGCTGGGCCTTCTGGACTGCCTGACCCCCCAGCTTTATCCATGGAGCCAATGCTCCCTGAGAGTGAAGTGCAGAGTGTCAAGTCTGATGATATTGAATCACTATGTATAGTGGAACTGTGTGATCTCCCTGAGGAAGAAACAGATGAACTAAGACCGACTAGTGACCTACCAGAGCAGGAAAAGTACTTTGACTGTAATGATAGTTCCCTTCCAGTGCTGGAGTGCCTTTCAAGTGAGCAAAGTGCTGTAGAACCAGAACTTGCAGATCCAGGAGCTGACAGTGCCCTAAGTCCAAACTTTTCTGCTCAAATAGAGGCTCCCCTTGCAAGTGAGACAAGTGCAGAGACTGAAGTGAAAGGCACAGAAACTGTGACTGTTTCCCCCAGGAAGACTGGTCGAGCTGTGAAACCAATAGTGTGCCTCAGCTATGATTCCCCTAGGTGGCCCATGGACCTGCCTCTCAATGTAGTCCATAAGGAAGTGTATGTGTCCCAGAGCTCACTGCCCAAACTGAGCATAAGTGCAAACTCCCAGTTAATTGTTCTGCCCTCCAGGTATGGTGCCCCTGTCCCATCTAGCCCCGAGGTAGCTGTTAGGGAAGGGCCCCCATTATCATTGTTCAATGTGCAGGAAGTGATAACCTGAAGTTGTATACAAGTATGTGTATGTTACCTATGTGAAATATGTCTGATGTAACTCAGAATGGGTATAGTAACATGAAACATAGCTAATATGTATAGTAAAGGTTAAGTATGTTGACTAATGTATAACATGTTGATGGTATAAATGTATAGTATAATTTGCATCTGAAACTATAATGATGGTACAGTCTTGACGCGGACATCAAGTTTTTCCAGCCCAGGAAGGGTGTAACCCCCCCTATAAATGGGGGTTCCCAGAAGTCTTTCCTGAGCTGGCCTAATTGCTCACAGTCTGGTTGGTGTTCAGCGCCTAAGCCGTTTAAATGTGATTGCTAGTGAGTGCTTTTAAAGCCTCTATGTACTGTTTCATTAAGGACTCCCTCTTGCAGTCATAATTAGCTTAAATGGGGGGCCTGTGTGTTTCTATGCTCGAGTTCTGCTCGGGCTGCTGAATAATCGCTCAGTTCTGCCATCGCTAATTGTGCAGAGGGAGCACTGCTGAAAGATGTGATTATTTGCTGAGCATTTGCTAGAGGAGTAATAATAATAATAATGTGAGTTGTTCTAACATGCCTTCTTGCAGCAAGGACTGTTTCTGTTTAACTCCACGATTTTGGTCCCGGACTGCCGAATGGGACCAATCAGTACTTGGGACTCTCAATTGGAGCCTGCTGAAATGGGGCTGAGTGGAGTGAGACTCTGGGAATTGAAGTTTTTGGACTGTTGGTGCCTTTTTGCACCTATAGAGGGAGCCTGTTGTGACTGGCATCTGAACTGACCAACTGAACCTTTTGGATCTGAGTGAAAGCCCCTGAGCTGTCTGCTGGCAAGCCAGATTCAAGTTGGAAGCTGAGAGAGCAACAGCTCGGTGTGTTCGAGCGGCCATGTTGCATAGTAGTTCGCGCGGGAAAACTGTGGAAGGCCTGATTGCTGGCCTGCTAGCTGATTTCTGCCCTGAGAGGGAGAAGAAGACTTTTGTCTGTCTAAATCTGAATTCTGTGAGAACGAAGCAAGCTTCTGATTTGGGACCAGGCTTAACCTGTAGAAGACCGAGGAATTTGCTGAATGCGATCGGCCTGTCAGGAATTACAGTCACTTCTGAGCTCCCGGTGTGTGCAGAGACTTGCGATCGTGACTGGGGAGCATTTGGCCTGGTATGGGTAGAATTCTGGCATATAAATGTACTGTGTACTGAAGAAGAATCACAATTTAGTTTGGCTGTGTGCTGCTGGCTTGTACATATGAATGTGTTATGTGCTGGATGGGGATCACGATCTAATTCCCCTTCTTCTGTGAACTGTGTGCTAGTGGCTGGAAGCTGTTTCCCAGCTAATTTCGGACTTAATCCATGGTTGCCTGATGCATATAGGCCCAGCCACAAGGGCCTTGTCTCCGTACTCTGCTGCACACAGAAAATCCATCGACGAGGGACCTGCCAGAGGATCAGCCCCCTGCTCCTTGCCTGAAAAAGAACAACGCCGAAGCAGCTCGTGTGGGCCCTGCTTCCTCTGGCAATCCAGATTGTTCATCCATCAGCCCTCCTGTGTTCAGGCTAGGTACCGTGAGTAGTAGTCAGGGTAGCTCCCTGCAACCTGTTTTAAATCAAAAGTGTGCGATATAATTTTCTTGTTGTGTTGTTTTCACAAACTGAGCCCTCCGGCTCCGGATGACAAACTGTGTGTGTGCATGTTCTTTCTCCATCACAGGGCCCCAACCAGTTGTGACACCGGCCTACCCCGGGCAACAGTCCTGGCTAGCCTCTTTGCCCATCCTTGGTACCCAGAGAGTGTGACTGAATGGGACTCTGATTGCATGCACTGCAGTGTGATTCATAGAGTGATTAAGCAAATTAACCTGATTATCCCCCATCCTTGTTATAGTCCCCTGAATAAATCAGATCAGTTTTTTTCTGCAATTTACATTGACTGTGGTGTCAGTTTATGCTGAAGGTATTGCATTGTTGCTGTTGTACTGCATCATCTTATTTTACAGGGGGTCCCCAGAGTCAAGCTGAAGTAACCAGACCTGGGGGTAAGTGCCAAATATAAGTGTATGTACAAAGCATATCTGGGGTGTTGGGAAGGTGCATATTGTGTATTGTGTGGGCCACTAGTGGGAAAAGAGGGGGGGGGGTCACAGTGTCCCAGAGGGCTGTGGCCTGGTTAACTTGACCCAAACCAACTCTGACCTTTGGGTGGAGGCACCCGTTTCAGAACTCAGGCCCCTTAACCTTTTGGTAGCCGAGCAGGCAGGGGCAGTAGCCTTTGGGACAGCGCCACCTAGGGGTTACATAGTACTTTCACAGCTATCCCTGAACACCCAGTGCCTCACCGCTGAGTTGCAGATGAAGATGCTTGTCTTTTCCAGGCTCAGACAAAACCTTTTTTCTCTTACAACTCTTTCACACATGTCTGTTATGACTTATCTCTGGAGTCTCACCATTGAGGTGCAGTTGAAGGCACTTGTCTTTTCCATACTCAGAGAAAACCTTTTCTCAGTATCTTCACTGCTGTGGTGCAGCTTTCTACCACAGCATCAAAATCCTGCAGCTCTTTTTCTCTGCAGAGCTGCCTGCACAGTCCTTCTCTTTTCTCTTCCAGAAGGGGAAAGGCAAACAACTAGCCCTGGGGGACAGATTGCTGGCAGACCCAGGCAGGCCCTCTCCTAGCTTTGCTGCCCCATTCTCTCACCAGGGGCTGGAGCCCCCCCCCCCCGTGGAGGGGGCTCCCACCGAACTGACCCAGAATCTACCAGTTCATTTCTTTTGGGAGCTTTCTGGCAGCTCCTTATTGGCTGGAGCCACTGTCTCTCTTAAAAATTAATATGTATGAGGCTCCCTTGATGCCTCATTGGCTGCTCAAAAAGGTGCCTAAACATTCCCCGGTATTTTTCCCTAAGAGTCTGTTCAGAAGCCCCAGAGTCCTCCTGGCTCATCCTGGTCCTGTGGATTGGCTGTAAGGTAGTCACCTGGCTGCCATCATGGCTACTGTTAACACAGTCCCCACATAGATTATACAGTGTCCCAAGTTTAAACCACTCTTGCATCCAAACCATTTACTTTTATTTAATGGTTTCCCCCACACAGCTGTGACCACCACTGTGCCCTATTAAGTGACTGCACTGTCCATTACTTTTCTTTTTCCCTTGTGCTGTCACTGCTGCCATTTATCTGAGTCCCCAGGCAACCTATTCACAGTCCCAACACAGTTTACACATGTTCCCAATTTTACTGTCCCAGCAGCCCACATAATCACTTTTATATTATCATGCCCCACAGACCTAGTAGAGATGCCTTTTCCTCTTACGTTATTACACTGTTTATTTATTTTATTTACTTTTTCACCTGTCGCTAGCACTACTCACTTTGCCCCAGCACTCGACAGGTTCTCTACTCAATAATATGCATGAGCCACCTCATTATTATTCATGAGGCAGCTCCCGATCCTCGAGCATGATTGGCGCTCTAAAAATTTACTCTCCTTGCCTCTCCGGTCTAGCTACAGTCTCTGGTCCCAATTTTACTTGCCAGAGGGACAAGGACCACCAGAAAGGCAGCTGAAATGACTGCTGAATGGCTGAATAAATATGCACTTCTGTGCACTTCTGTGCCCGAAGGTGCAAAACAAACTGGCGTCTCTGTGCCACAACTCTCTCAGCCTAGTTCTAAAAAAACAAATGCAGGTGCCCGAAGGAGAATTCAGGACTATGGGCGACCATCCAGGGGACACAGCCTGGACCGGGAAAAACTGGGGGAGAAACAGGGAAAACCAGGGGCCAGATGGGAGCAACTTCAGGGGCTAACAGGTAAGCCCCCAACTGGGGGGGGGTTACACTGCTCAGTAATTTTGGGGCTCCTTCCTAAGGTACCTTTAGCCTAAAGGAATTATGTTCTCACAGAACCTCTAGGGGTGGATTCCTCCTCAAGAGGGTTCCCTTGCCTTCATGGTACTCTGACAGAGTGGTAGTTCCCTGTGGAACAGAGAGTGTGGACGGCCAAAGTATTCACCTATGACAATCATCAACACATTCAGTCAAATACCTTCAGTCTATCAGCAAAGTTGCATAAGCATAACTCCTCACTAAGCTTGAAAAAGCCCATTAAATTCAAAGGCTACACCTGCAGTTTGATGGGTGGGAACAACCATCCACACCCCCAGCATGAGCTATTTAAGTCAGCTCCTTCAAGTCTCACTCAGAAGCATTGTTTCTTTGCCCCACCATCTTCCCTTCCTCCTTCAGCGACATGCCTCTCTCCTCGAGGCTCTTTCCTAAGGTACTTTAGCCTAAAGGAATTATGTTCCCATGGCATCTCTAGGAGTGGAACCCTCCTCAAGAGGGTCCCCTTGCCTTCATGGTACCCTGACAGGGTGGTAGTTTCCTGTGGAACAGAGTGTGCGAACAGCCAAAGTATTCACCTATGACAATCATCAACACATGCAGTCAAATACCTTCAGTCTATCAGCAAAGTTGCACAAGCATAACTCCTCACTAAGTTGTGTATGCCCATAGAATCACAATTAACATGCACTACTGCTTTAAATCCTTGATTTCACATGCACTGTACAAACTGTGTGAATGCTACAAGTAATAGTCATAATTTGTATGGATAATATGCTGCATTTGAATGCTTTTTTATTACTACACATTTTATCATTTTTCTTTTTTTTTTTCTTTTTTGTAACTTGGCCATCGTGTGTTTTGGCCAGAAATGTAAAACAAAGTTTTTGCTCTCAATCTGCCTACCATTAAAACCAAATTAAATGTAACTAATGATTTGAAACTGGCACGAGAAAGATTCAGGAGAGATGTGAAGAAGTATTTCTTTATTAAATGGGTGGCTGAGCCTTGGAACAGCCTTCCAGCAGATGTGGTGGGTGCAGAGACTGTGAGTGGGTTCAAGGACAGGTGGGATAGGGTGAAAGGTCTCATGACTCTAATGGAGGTCCAAGGGATAGGCAGTACAAAAAATGGGCAGAGTGGATAGACCCTTGTCTATGACTGCTGTCACATTCTAAGAGTCCATGAATTTTATCTTTGTTCTTAAAGGTTTACCCTGTGTGAATATGTATATACTGTATGTTCATTTTTGCATTTATAGTTAAATAAAGCCCTAATAAATTGGATTCAGCTTACAACTGTGCAATATCATGTGTTCTTGTACTAGAAGTTTACCTTTATGCATATGTACATAGAGTACACATCATGCCTTCTCAGCATGTACTGTACATGATTAATTTTCACACGTTTGCCAGACTGAATTACTCATGAGTGGTGTAGCCACAAAATGAATAAATTTGACTGGGCAGATGAATGAAAATAAATCATGTGCATTGTGAGAGAAGGCATGATGTATTCAATTTATATTTCACTCAACAGCATTTTAGTTACCTTTGGAATGGCAGTAGAACCTTGTGGTTAGAGCACAGAACTGTAAACCAGGAGATACAGTAGACGTACCCCCCCCCCCAAAAAAACAAAACAAAAAAAAACTGCCATAGCATCATGTTCACCTTCTAATGACATCGGAGGTTTGGAAATAAAACAAGAGAGTTACAATAACATGCTATCACCAAGCTTATATTCTTTCAACACTTGTGGGGAATCATACTTTATATTTTCATCAAGCACACCCACGAATGTAGTGTAAATGTATACATATAGTTTTAAATTGGTGTACATCTAATTAAAAGGTGAAATGCATTTTATATTTGGAAACATGAACATTCACTGTCCCTGCTTTATCTGTACTTTTTTCCTCTTAAAAAAGATACAGTGCTCTGGGACAATGTAAGATCGATAATATATGTGTTATTTACACGTTCCTTACTATTAAATGCCCATGCAACAAGTGAAAATGTAAAATTAATGCAGACAGCAGTGAAGATAATAAACTATTCACACCACTTAATATTGGTTAAATGGGTGTTAAGTTGGCTTGGGAGGAGGAAACAGCATAGAGAGGTAGTAAACAGGTTCAAATTTGGGGGAGAGGGAGGTCACGAGTGGGGTGACACAGGGATCATCCTTCTTAGTATCTATGAAACAAAACAAGGCTGGGTACAACTACACCATTAGCATGCATTTCAATTCTACTCAGAAATGAAGCAGATACAACAACCAGCAACATCAATGTATTTTAGAGAATGTAAGCAATCATAAAATGTGGGTTGCCAACCAGAAGTAGTATAATGCAAAAAAGGCTGACAACGTCTCCTTAAGTGCGACATGCACAGCTAAAGCTAAAGGGTCTCTGATCAGCCACCCTTCCCTGGGACTGGGCCACATTGATTAACTCTCTCCATTGGGGGGGAAGGTGCAGCAACCCCTCCCTTGTCGAAGGGAGGGTCCTCTATGGTGGGGAGGTCCAACCCCCTTCTGGCTGCTCCATCTCCTCATCCTCTCCAGCAAAGCACTGCAACTGCTTGGGGGATGAGGAGATGGGACAGCTAGAAGAGGGCATAGGATTCACATTCTCTAAAATGAGTGTAAGGCTACCATTTGGTGGTGGTAAGGGTTTACCTGCCATGCAAAGCCCTCTTCCTCACAGGCTGCCTCCTGTTTGGATATCAACTAAAATATTGAACTTTGCATGCAGTTTCTGTAGCTTTTGTCTCCAGTGTGGTGTTGAGCTCAACTTTCTGTCAGTACCTAGAAAGGGGTGCCAGAACCGATCCAGATGGGGCATGTGTCCTGCAGCATCTTCCCCCAGTGCTGGCCATTAGGGAACCAGTTCGGTTTGTGCACATGTCTCCTTCCCTCTCATCTGCATACCAAACAGTAAGAGACTTAAAATACCCCTTTCAATGATTTCCTATTAAAATTAGGTAAACTCATTAATTCTGATCCTTTTGCAAGCTGATTAATGGCTTTTGATTTTTGTCATTAAATTGCCATTAATTTGTAAAGTGTTGTTTGCTTACTGCATTAAATGTCTAGGATATAGTCAGCCAACATCCCCCATTGCAGATGTGCGAAGAGGGGCCTCTGTGTTGTGAAGACTGACCTTTTGCTTTGGGCCATGCAAATCCCCTTATGCTACAAATGTGTTTCTCCATGACTGTTATGGCTCACTTACTTTCTCTTTGTCATTCTGTATGGAGCATATACTGTATACACTATGGTCATGCTCAGCACTCTTTGTGCTGAGTAGGATCTTGGAAGCATGCAACATACCTCATATTTTGTCATTAAAATGAGAGACATGGATGCTCAAAATGAGGGACACTAACTCTCATGATGATCAGGACACATCTTGAAACATGGAGATACAGTACATTAGAACACAGTGGATACCATTGTATTTACTTGTACTGGTATCATCCCCTGAGATTTACTTTCCACCATAAAGCAGGGATGCCATTTTGGTATGCCTAGGTTGTTCTTATAGTGTGGCAATAATGGCATTACATTTGGATATAATCTTTTGCACAATAAATGCCCCCCTGGCCTGTGTTGTGCTCACACTTCAGGTGCATCCCTGACTCGACTGTGTCTGTATTGTGATGTCTGGTCTCTCCACCTATTAGCGGCGGCACCATCACATGTGACATGGAGGAACTCCAGCCAAGCAAGAGCATGAGTCACATGAGTGTGACACTGTCTTTCCTGCCACAGAGTAGACAGGCTGCACACTACAGCTTGGAGGAGTCAGTGAGCACTGAATTCTCAATAGCAGTGCTGTGGCAGCATATTTTTGTTGGTCTACTCTTAGTGAATCTCCATCTCCCTTGGTGGCTGAAGGGGTTGGGGGTAAGCTAGAAGCTAACTCAAGACTAGGCTACCTACTTACTGTACTAGGCTCGCCTTGCAAAAAAAAAAAACAGTACGGGGCCCCCCCCCGTGGCAGCAAGCTAGGCCTCGCAGCAGCAGTGACAGCGGTGTGCTCAGCCTTCATAGGCCTTGATCAGTGCAGTGCAGCAGCAGCCAAGCAAGAAACAAACAACACAGGTTGGGAGGGTTCGGTTGATAAGGTGACTTGGTCGCAGACCATGTTGGGGATCTGGGATGATTGGTTCTAGCATTCGGCTTCTGGCGGAAGGACAGAGGAGGAGCGGACTGAAAACTGGGCTGGTGGCACACTGGGCTATACCACAGGTTCTGGCCAGATGGCAGGGCAAGTAAAAGTAAATAATTTTTTTTTACAGAGGGATTGAGGAAGGACTGAAATATTGATGTGTTTTTCATGTTTCTGCACCTTTGGGTGGCTTCACAACCCATATGGGATGGGTACTGAATGGAATGAAGTTGGGGAGAGAAATTGGGATAATGTTTTTTTTTTTTTGGTGGGGGAGGTTCAGAACTTCAGCCAGGAAAAAAACTGGTTAGTAACTGTATGGGTTTAAGCCCAAATCTGGTGCACTACTCCGGGGTATAGACAGATAGATGAATATTATATGTTTGAATTTTTCCTTATTTGCATATCACTTTTCAGTCACAACAAATAGGTTTTACCTTTTAGAGACATTCCAGATATTCCAGAGCTTGTCGCATAGGGGCTAACTAGCACCTGGCCTCTACTGGTTGTTGGCTGCCCCCTGCTGAAATCTGAAATAGCGCCCCTGCCATAAAGTCTAAATTTACATGCCATCCTCTGTGTGAGCAGCATGTTTTCCATGAGGGATGGATGAGGTGAAAGAGCAGTTTTCAAGGGTAAAATGAGGGCTGTCCCTTGCATTCAGGGACAGTTGAGTGGTATGGTATGCACATACTATTGGAGCCACACTATAGTCAGGCTTACCCCCCACAGTGAAGCTGAACTCCACAGCCCCACACTCAGGCACATTATTACATAGGGCAAGGGAGAGTGCAGAGGCGTGCCCTAATTAAATGAATGAGGGTATTTTTTTATTTTTATTTTATACACTATTGATGGAGAGTTGGAGATTAATGAAGGCCACCGCTTGACTAACATGGGCCTTGTTTGTAGAACAGTGGCCTTTGTTATTCTCCAGCTCACCATCGTAATGTATAAAATAGTAATAAAAAATAACTCCATTCATTTCAAAGGAGTACGCCCCAGCACTCTCACCGATGGACATCATCTCTTAAAAACTCCTACCTCTGGCTCCCTAGTACTCAGGTAAGAGACTCTCAACTTATATCTATACTTGGTGGGTTGTCTGTAGCAGTGTGGCTGCACCAGCTACAGTGTGTGTGTGTGTATGGGGTGGGGGGGGAATTGGCCATGTGGGTGGGTGTTGAGTTATTGCTACTTTTGTGTTTGCCCCTTAAAGTATATTTGTGTGGAAACATTCAAAACTGTGGAGACAAAATAGTAGGAGTACAGGCCAGACAGAAGTAATTAAGTAGTTTTGTGGGTAAGTGTGTGTATTGGGGGGTGGGAAGAACCACATGTGTTTCCATTGGTATATGTGCTACAGTTCAGCTGTGCAGCAGAGATGAGAGGGGACAAGAAAACTAAAAAGTATATCAGTGGCTATAAGCATGCTACATGCGTGCAGATGTATGCAGATTTATACTGAAGTACGAGCGAGCCATATGTATGCAGGCAGTATAGCTTAGTGGTTAAAGGCACTGAACTGCAAATCAGAAGACCTGGGTTTGAATCTCATTGACCCCACTTGTATATTGTGTGATCCTGAGCAAGTCACTTAACTTTTATGTGTGTAGTTATCAGTGACCACTTGCTTTTGGCACACATGTCACATGCATGCAGTCTGTTCCAATTTAACATAAAAAGCATGCTTTCCACACTTGCTTGCTGCACGCATGCCACATGCATGCAATCAGTTCCACTTCAGCATTTATTTATTTATTTATTTATTAGCTTTTGGTAACTGGGTAAGTGCACTAGGCATCAATCCTACCTATTTTCAGGCATGACCTGGGAGAGTACAACAAAATAATACAGTGACAACATCAACAACAAGACAGTAAAAATAATACAGGTACAACAATATGGGAGGAGCCCATAGGATATAAGCAGTAAACAGTACACCCTATGCAGTAACAACTAGATAAAATAGGATATAAAGAGCTAAACAGTACACGATTATTATATCACACAAAGCTAGTAGCAGCAAGTAAGATAACGCCTGGGTGTCATCAATCTGGAGAAAGATGGTGGAGACACACAGTTAGTTGGTTGCAGTTACATGTTCTAAGTGCATAGAGGTGAGAGAAAAGTGACCTCTTAAAGCAGCGGTGGGAGGGAGAGAGTTTAACCTGGGTAGGTAGTGAGTTCCAGAAATTAGGGGCAAAATGAGCAAAGGCCTGTTCACCCATTCTAGTGGCGCATGGCCGGACTGTTAGCAAGGGGACCGATGAGGACCTGAGCGAGCGGATATGGGTGATGGGGTAAGTAGGTCTCTCAGGGAGGATGGGCTAGGGGGTCTGGTGAGTGAGTCAATAAAGCAACCAAGTGAATAAGAATGAAGGTCTTTAGGAGATAGCCAGTGTAGGCCAGAGTAGAGCCGACAGTGATGAGTCAGTCGGGGGGCAGATAAGGCAAACCTACATATATTATTGTAGGAAGTGTCCCATTTGCTGAGTACACTAGTATTGGTATTGAACAGAACTGGGAGAGCATAAAGAAGTTGTGGGAGTAGCATGCCTCTAGCCACAGCTAGCCTACCAGAGGGGGTGATAGAATGCACGTTACCCGATGACTCACATGGTCGAATTATTAATGGCGGGCAGACCTCATTGATATGCAGGGAAAAATCAAGGGCAGGGTCAAGAGTGACCCCTAGGTATTTGAAGGTAACAGTATTCATAACCGGCGTCCCCTCCTGACTGCAGACAAGGAGTTTAGAGTATACAGAGTGGACTTTTTTGGCTGAGCCGAACAGCATAGCCTGGGTTTTTTCCTATATTTAGGATTTGCTGGTTGGTAGAGAGCCAAGATTGTAGAGATTGAAAGTCCCGAGAGAGGGTATTGTTAATGTCGGCCACAGATTTGTCAGAATAGTAGAGCACTATATCATCTGCATACATGAGGTGACTGCTAAGTGGGGAGGTAGTATGAATGTCATTTAGGAAGAGGGAAAAAAGCAGGGGGCCAAGAATTGACCCCTGTGGAACACCCCGGGTGATGGGGGTGGAAAGAGTTTTGCAGTAGGAAACCGCCTGAGAGCGGTTATCCAAGTAGCTACTAAACCAGGATAGGGTGGAGTCAGATGCACAAATATGGCTTAATTTGGACAGCAGAAGCGGGTGGTGAACCATATCAAAGGCCTTGGACAGGTCGATGAACACTGCACCTGTAAGCAGGCCCTTATCCATGTTGCTTTTGATGCCACTCGTGAGAAGGGTGAGGGCTGTGGTAGTGCTATGTCCTACCTTAAAGCCATGTTGGGAGGGAGCCTGAAGATTATGGTTACAGAGATGCTCCATGACCTGTCGAGGAACGAGTTTCTCCAGGAGCTTACTAAGATTGGGAAGTAGGGAGATTGAGCGGTAGTTGGCCAGGAGTTTAGCGTCTCCCTTCTTGTGGACAGGGATAGTTCTGGCAGTCTTCCAGATCAGAGGGACAGTAGCAGTCATTATAGATAGGTTAACAAGCCTAGTTATTGGCCTAGCCAGCCAGGTCGCAAACAGCCTGATAACCCGAGGGTGCAGTCCGTCAGGGCAAGGGCTGCCGCTGGAAGGCACAGTTTTGAGAAGGTCCAGGACATGCTGGCAGGAGACCGGAGCTAGCACCAAATAAGGAGGAGTGGAGGAGCTAGGGGGAGAGGCCGGCCCCGGATTGGGGAAGGTGGGAGAAACCAAAGTAGGTAGAGATGAGAAGAGGGAGTTAAAAGCATTGGCAATGGTGAGAGGGTGGTTACAGTGGACATCATTAATGAACATATTAGTGGGAGTGGTGGGTTTATTGTTCCCAAGGATTTCCTTTATTTGGGACCAGTATTTTCTTGGGCAAGTGGAGGAGGCATTAAGTAGGTTCCAGAAGTAGGAGCTTTTGACAAGGTGAATCTCTTTTTTACAATTATTACGCACAGTACGGTAGGCTTGGAAGTCCATGGGGAGACAGGAGGACTTCCAGATTGACCATAGTTTGTCCCTAAGTTTCAGTAGGTGAAGCAGGGGGCGTTTAAGCCATTTGGTGGTTTTCACTTTAACCCTGTGAGTGGTAACGGGGATATGCTTGTTTTGTAGAGAGAGAAGAGCGCTGTTAAAATAATTTGTGGCAGTGTTTATGTCATTGGTGGAGTATAGCGGGGACCAGTCAATAGCATTAAGATCCTGAACAAAGTCATCAAAGTTAAGGTTAGAGAAGTTGGAAAAAGTTAACTCTTTGGAGGGGAATGCTGGGGCAGAGTTGTCCCAAATACATAAAATGGGATAGTGATCACTTATAAAGTCTGGGAGAACACCCATAGAGGGAAAAGCATCCTTTCTGTTAGTAAGGATCCAGTCCAGTAGGGTGGCGCTTGTACCACCGGGGGATACTCTAGTGGGCTCCTGTACGAGTTGAGTGAGATTGGCCTTGCTTGTCATGGAGGAGAGGGTGTCCACATGAGGGCCAATCCAGTCCAGATTGAAATCCCCAAGACAGATAATGTCGTTGTTCCCTGACACAGATTGGAGGTAATCCATGAATTCATTAAAACCAAGTCTGGCTTTTCTAGGGGGTATATAAATACAGAATATGTGTAGTTTCTTTATGCCCCAAAGTAGAAGAAGGGAATGGAGAACTTTGCAGTTAGCTGGGGAGCCGGCAATAGAGTGATGTCAAGCTGGGGTTTAAAATAGAGGGCAAGTCCTCTGCCTCTTTTGGGAGAGGGGCGGTCCACCCATACCAAGTTGTACCCGGGGAGAGAACACTGGGAGTCATCATAGGAAGGCTTGAGCCAGGTCTCAGTAATGGTGAGGATGTCAGGGTTGTTGGAATAGGTCCATGCTTCCAGCTCAGGGAAGTTGGCCAAAAGACTCCTAGCATTAACGTGGGCAAAGGAGAGGCCCGCAGATTGGGGCAGTCGTAGAGAGTGGAGGGACGGGGAGGGATTGTTGGGCATGGTAGGGCCTGGGTTGGTCTCTATATCCCCAGCAAATGGCAAGGGAACTTGCAATAATCCAGAGGGACACAGTAATAACAGCCTTAGTAGCAAGCCCAGATGGAGAAGGGAACCTACCCAATAGTTGAGTGCGAATAACCTCAATTTGTTTTAGGACTAGTTTCAGAATGAACACAAAATGTTTAAGGGCAAGCCCGAGATATGGGAGAGGGTGGTGCCTAGTTAAAGGGTCAGATAGGAGGTTGGAAAAGTGAAAGTTATCTAGCGAGAAGGACAGGTGGGGGGGTACGAGCAGTACAGGGCCTGGGGGAACAGAGAGGACCCATAGCAGGAGAGCCAGGATGGGTAGGTAGAGTAAGGTTAAGTGAAACATTCTTAGACAGGAGTAACAGGCTGTGAAACAGTAAGAAAGGAGAGAGTGGGCAGGTATAGTGAAACAACAGTATCAGAATGGGCAGACAGAAATTGATAGAGGGATTCTGCAGGAAGGGCGACCTCAGGTGGCTAACCCTGATAACGAGCAGATGGGAAACTCTATACTTAGTAACTGGAGCCCTGCGAGACCACAGTAGTGGCGAGAGATCCAGCGACTATATAACTAGGACCAACAAAGGGTGGGAGGGCAATTGGGGTGGGTGGGAGCAGTCGACAGCGACTGCAGGAAAGCAACCAGGACCAGCCCTTAAAGTATCGGTGTGACGCCTGCACCTTGCTTCCTTGTTTCGGGTGGTGGGGATGGGGAAGGGCTTCCAGCTACCAGCCCTCACAACCAGCTTCCAGCTGCTTAATCGGCAACTCAAAAATGTAATCCGCCATTGTCCAAGGGACAAGCTTCGGGGGGGGGGGTCCCATCTCCTGCCCTCGCAACCTGCGTCTGCTGCGGTGGGCCAACCTCGAGTGAGCCCAAGCGTCTGCTGAGAGAAGAAGAGGTAGGGGATTATGTAGTGATCGTAACCCCAACTTACAGCAGACCAGATGCAGTACTAGTGAGTGAGCCAATCGATCAAGGGTACAGCAGGCCTCACGTTAGTCAGGGACCTTCAACTAGCACTTACTTAACATGCAGCCTACCTGGCAGCGTTCAAAATGGGGAGAGGCCCAACAAGCATCAACGCTAAAAATAGGCTAAACTTAAATGCAGTTGTAATTAGAAATTTAAGGCTAACTCTGTAAATTAAACTGCTTACAAGGCTAACTAGTAAATTTGGTTATGGAACAACAGTATAGCTTAGGGGTTAACTGTAAGGTGCTTTGTACACAACCTAACCTGGCGTGCAATTGTTTGTTCCCCCCTTAACTAGCATAACATGGAAGCTACCTGGCACTACGAAGCTGCAGAAAGTACAATGAGGCACAAGTAAAACGGATTTGAAATCACAATGAACTCTACGACCTCTAAAAGGTGCGTTCAAAAGACAAGTGAGCTAGTAAGGTTACAGTTGGCACGAATAACACGGAATCAAAATTACAATGAACTCTTCAAACTCTAAAAGGTGAGATCAAAAGGCAAGAGAGCTAGTAAAGGAAACAGTAGAACACAGTCAAAAACACTGATTAACTGAACAGTTTGGTAGGTTTTGCAATGAAAAAAAAAACAGTCTCTATTCCTGGGTCGATCTAAATTAAAGGCAACCAGGGACCAGATCCCTTAAAGTACCAGCGCGCTCCGTACCTTGCTTCCTTGTTTCGGTGGTGGGGGAGGGGAGGGCTTCCAGCTACCAGCTCTCGCGACCAGCTTCCAGCTGCTAACGGCAGCTCAGAAATGTAATCCGCTGTTGTCCAAGGGATGAGCTCGGGAGGCGCCCTGTCTCTGCCTCCCGCGACCGCGCTGCCTGCGGGCGGCCAACCTGAGGAGCCAAGCGCCTTGCCTTGTTTTGGTGGTGGGAGGGGGAGGGCTTCCAGCTACCAGCCCTCGTGACCAGCTTCCAGCTGCTTAATCGGCAGCTCAAAAATGTAATCCGCCGCTGTCCAAGGGACGAGCTTCGGGGGGGGGGGGCGTCCCGTCTCCTGCCCTTGCGACCATGTTTGCACAGTGTAAACTGCTTGAATATGCTAAATTTTATTTTAATGATCTGTTGATTTCAGACCTCTTCAGCCAGATAATTTGGAATTACCATATTCTAAATGTACAAACTAGGAGATCTGATACCTTTTATTGGGCCAACCTTGGGAAAAACCTTGATTTAAATCATGCTTGTATCACACATATCACATGAGTAGTTTTATGTGGGCAGAATGAAAACATTTCATAAATTAATTTCTGTAGGGTTTGCTAAACGTTAACTAGGGCTGCACAGACAGCCAATTAGTGTGTTTTCCGGGCTTCCAATTTATCATTGTGCCATGTATGCATGACGCAGCCTTTCTTTTCCATGCGCTCCAGCCACACCTTTGCACTTCTGTACAAATTGCTTTGTGCCATGCAAACAGCTGCTTCCAATATAGGGAGTGGAGTGCACATTACCATCTGAGCACTAACATCCCTGTTTGCACAGTGTAAACTGCTTGAATGTGTTAAATTTTATTTTAATGATCTGTTGATTTCAGACCTCTTCAGCCAGATAATTTGGAATTACCATATGCTAAATGTACAAACTAGGAGATCTGATACCTTTTATTGGGCCAACCTTGGGAAAACCCTTGTGCTTTTGACCTCCAACAGAGGTAAATGATCACTTTGCCATTCATATATTTTTTTCTTTGTCATATTAGGTTAAGACATCTATGTATGTATTACCTTTTTAGCTGAAATCACTGTAAAGGTATTACTTTTTAATACAGACCAAAGAACATGCAAAAGGCTTTTTTAAGGGATATTCCCCTCGTTATCATGTACCTGATTGATCCATTTCTTGAATTCGCACGTCTGGATCCCAGCAGTTGTCTTGCACAACTCGGAAAACCTTCTCATCTTTCATCATTCTTGCTTCACCCTAGTAAGACCAACCTCAGTAAATGAAAACAAGTATAGCACATGTTTTATTGTAAAATATACTACTGCCCCAATGTAAGGCAATTTTAAAGGTACCTGTGGGGACATTATTTCACACTGTCTAGTGGCTGTCCCATTGATCCAGGGCTAGAACATCGGGCTGCCATGCAAGTGACTTAGGTTCAGAAGTGAGCTCAGACTCCCTGCAGGCATGTAGCCCCAGGTTGAGTTATACCCAATGGTAGTGCTTCCTGGCCGGGGAAGCTGGCACCATATTCTGCTGCTGTAATGACCCCTGTGGTGGATCAAGGAGCTCAGTTCCCCTCACACGAGTGTTGTGCATTTTCTGTCTATCATGACACCAAGGGGGGGCAGGGAGAATATGGGGCAAAACCAGTGAAATCTACCAGAAGGGAGGCTGCGGGTACTCTTGGGCCCCACCATTGCATGTGCAGTTGTGCTGCTCCTATGAATGTACCTGATTAAGGGATGAACATGGGAATAAAATCCCATATGGAAAAAGAAACGGCGTAGTCACAACTATTGGGGGAAATTATTTATTCAGTTGATTTATTATTTTAGTTTGGTCTCCAGTATCTAATTCCTTTAGATCTGACATCTCATCTACAAAGGGACAACAGAGGCAAGACTAACACATGATATTTACTTATGAAGAAGCACAAGTAATTCATGCAAATAAGATTTCATTTGCAAATGACTAGAAGCTCAATTACAAATGAATAGTGAGGTCCTATGTGTGTCAATGAGTTAGGCAGTCAGTTCATATTATATGAACTGGACAGCAAACACGGTGAGCAAGGTAAATTGGAGAAGGCAATTTTCTTGTAGAGTACTGTGTACTTGGCAGGGGCAATATATACTTCTGGTCTACTACCACTTGTTTCTATTAATATGTATACCCTTGAGGAGGGGGAGGGGGACATGATAGAAACTTTCAAGTATCTCAAGGGAATTAACAAAGTACAAGAGGGTAGTAGTGTCTTTCAGAAAAAGAGATGTGCAAGAACAAGTGGGCACAATTTGAAGATAGAGGGGGGATGGCTCAGAGGTAATGTTAGAAAGTATTATTTTCACAGAGAGTGTTGTGGATGCATGGAATGACCTTCCTGAGGAGGTTGTGGAGTCAGGAACAGTGGGAGAATTCCAGAATGCATGGGACAGACATAAGGCAATTCTAGTGGGGGGGGAGGAAGTAAGCTGTTGATTAACTAGAATCTGCAGCTTATCCATCAGGTAGGAAAATGGGCAGACTGGGTGGGCCAAGCGGTCCTTATCTGCCATCAAATTCTATGTTTCTATGTTTGGTCATAAATGTTGGGGGAGTGTATGCATTGGAAAGTCTAAATAATGCACAGTATGTAAAATAATATGATGTGCAGGGAATGTTAATTATAAATTTAAATTTGTTTTGGGTCACTTTGCAAGTGTTCACCAGCACATATATGCACAGGGTTTCAGAATGGAGGCAGTGTTTTATATTGCTGAACATTATAAAGCAATGATTTGGAAAGGGAGTCTTCTGAATGTCGTTATTCTAAAGGCTTATATCAACAGCTGGAAAACAAAATAATTATAACTGAATGTATGAAAACATTTGTTCAAAACAATACACTAGTTTTAGTTTAATGTAATCACGAGAGTGCAGTAGGGCAGGGGCTTCCTTGGCTAATCTAGTTCTGGGTTTATTTAAAGCACAAGGTGACCCCCCCAACCCCCGATGATTAACTGGCAGTAACCCAACCCTTTGGTCTTCATGCTGAATCTAAAGATATTTATTGACTCTGAGAATTTGATGGTTGTATTTTGTTTATTCAAGTCATAGGCAGCTCTAATAAAATACTTGCCTGTCTTGCTTAGTTCTGATTTTAGGTGTGGTGTAGGAGCTAGGAGGAGCATGGACTATACTAGTTTGGTGTGCGAGTGAAATGATCTGTTAGGTGTGTAGGGGCAGAGGAAGGAACATTTGTACAAGTTTTTTTTTGGCAATCCTATACCAATAATTTTTTAGCTAGAAGGCTTGACTGGTTAACTACATGTATAGGTTAAAGTAATGGGTTCTGAGTGCAGTAGTTGCTGAGTTTTGTTGGCAGTCACATAGAAAGTCACATCCTAATCAATACAAACTCTGGTCAGAGCCGATATGGCTGTGGAGAGCTTGTGGGATGCTTTTACCCATTATTTCTAATAAATTTGCACAATGCAGATCTGCTGAGAGGCAGTTTCAATGTGGTCTTCCTTTTATGCATATTTACAATGTATTTTCCTAGAATATGCCTGCTGATTGCTATATATTTAGCCTGGTTAGTTCACAGAGGAAATGGCATCTTATTTTTGGGTGGTGGAGCACTGGCAGTAGGACGCTGGAATGTGCCATACATAGACATGAGCTGTGTGCGGGCGATAACGCCCAATCCCTTGTCCTGGTGCAGTTGCACTCTCACTGTGGGTGACAGCCAATGCTGTACCCACTCACACAGCTCCCAGAACAGGCATGTTACAGCCAACCTCCCACTCATTTATACAATTGTGGAACTGCGGATGCACTATCCATAGCCTGGAGCATACACTGCAAACGGCATTGCAGGATACTGCCCCCCAATGGCACCCAGGATACTTCAGCAGTCCGGAAGGTGGCATGTTACACAGGGGAACGGGGGAGAGTGTGTGCCTGCAGTGGTGTATGACAGCAGGAAGATACAGCATTGAAAAGGCATGCATTGGAGGTATGTCAATTCCCTCCTATGGTTTGCCAGGGACATACACACGGCTGCATACACTGGTGAGTCCACAGCTTGCGTAGTGCCCCAATGCATGGTACAGTCACTTGGGTCATTCTGAGTGCAGGTCCCCGGCCCAGGTCCAGTGCAGTCAGTGGATGGCCATGGCAGGGTGTGGAAGGCAGTGTCAATCTTCGCAACAGGTTGGGATAGGGAGGCGGGAGTGTCTCGTACTAAGGTGGTGGGTGGGTGGGGTCCTCTATGCTATGGATATGGACCATGGTTTTCTCCAGTACGATTGGGTCCAAGGGGGCCCTACATTTTGGAGCTCCTCAGGGGTGGAGTTGGATCAATTGGGGAAGGGAGGGGGTACCTCTAGTCTGCCAGGGTTGCCAGGCTGCTGTGCACCTGGGTGCACTTCTGCAGCCCACCTGTTGGTGGATGGCCAGGTTAGGCCAGCTATTCATGGCTAAACTGTGGTCTGCGCTGCTCTGGACTGTGAGGGGTGCATTCCCACTAAATATACTGCAGCGCAGCATATGCATGGGAATGCACCCTTGACTTGCACAGCATACTATCTGTGTGCACCCTGGCCCATTCCCTTGCAGCAGGCACATCCTGCACATTTGAATATCATGCTGTGGTACTGGAGTTGTGCAGCACATCTCACTTTTCCGCTGGGATGCACCGTGCATCTCCTTTGAATATGGGGGCCATGGACTAGGCTACCCTGAAGAAATACATTATCAAAACGGTAAAATCATGACACCACTGAAAACAAGATATTGCATCTAATCTGGGACAGCCTGAGTAAATGCAGTGCAAAAATGTGTAAATGAAGATCCCTATGACAATGAGATATAGCATCTTCCCTGCGCTATACAGGTTACAAAATATAGGATAAGAAATATTTGAAGGAAATCTACTCTAAACTGAACTTCACTGTGGTCACTGACATAAACAGTTTCTTTATTGTTTTATAACATATTAGAATGCAGTATTTATTTTGAACGTTGTGGCCATGAGGATGGTGTGTACATAGTGTGTGTGTGTGTGTGTGTGTGTGTGTGTGTGTGTGTGTGTATCCAGGGTACAAAATATAGGATAAGAAATATTTAAAGTAAATCTACTCTAAACTGAACTTCACTGTGTTCACTGACATAAAGTTTCTTTATTGCTTTATAACATATTAGAATGCAGTATTTATTTTGAATGTTGTTGCCATGAGGGTGGTGTGTACAGAGTGTGTGTGTGTGTTTACTGTATCTCAATATATTTTTTTCCCAAAAAGCATAGTAGAAAATGCCTGCTGATTGCTACATATTTAGTCTGGGTAGTTCACTGAAGACCTGGCATATGTCTGAGACAGTACTTATCAGATAGTTTCTTTAGAGGTTAAAAAACAGTGTAAATTATAGATTTGCTAGGAAAGGGATGACATTTATGAGGTATGAATCTTTCTTGAAAGACAATACATTCCCAAGTGAAACTAGTAGCAAGAAGTTGTTTAAATGCTAAGTATTTAAATGTGTAAGTTTTTGCATTCCGAATTGGGTAAACAAATCTCCAGTTTAATAGGCAACCAATATTTAACAAATATTTAAAAGCTGTTTCAGTTTCCTAATGGCATCTGATAAGCAGCTTGGAGATATGTCTCCAACAGTCTTAACAGAAAGAAGGGAGTATTTTATTTCCAAACATGTGTTCCACAATACTCCATTTTCCAGCTACAGATAGCAAGATGGCTGTAGGCTCCGCCCACAGCTATAAAAAGGGAGGTTAAGTTGCTATGGTGTATGTTTCCATGGGGAGGAATGTATTCCATTTAACCCTTTCACTGCCAGGGGTATTTTACACTCAGGTAGTAGGCTTTTTTGTTATTTTTGCATTATATTATTTCAAATTTAAATATCTATATGTTCCCTTTAACAAAAGGTAGTTAACCTATGAATGTTTTTATAAGCAGACTGACTTTTTTTATAGGTGGTAATGTTTTGCTGTTATCTAGGTATGGGACCATAAAGCACAGCCTGAAATGTAACAAAATGCTATTTTTACTCAAAATTGTTGCAGAAAAGACTGCAGAAAACCTATTATTTAACTGGGAAACATGGACAGCCATATATTACTAAACATGTCTATGACTGTACTATACATGCAGCAAAAAATCTTTTGTATGTAAACCCCTCCACCAGATCTAAGGCTTACCTTAGTGCCTCCTTGAGTGCACTGATCTTGTCTTCACCCTTCAGCCTCCAGGACTGTGGGGGGGGGGGCAACCAGCAGGGCACTGTGCCACTATCCTGGAGCCCTGGTGGGATGTTAGCAAGGGCTCCACATCCAGGACATCTGCAGCCGATGCTGCCAGTCACCCTCTGTCCTCAGGCCCTTCCAGTCTTGCTGGGGCTAAGGCATGGGGCAGAGGAAAGTAGCCACTGTTTCTGTACTGTTCCCTGTGCCCAGGAGTCAAAGAAGGCTGTGGAACAGAAGTGGAAGAGCATAGCAGCAAGAAATATATGGCTGCACATGCACAGATGCATGGAATGGAGCCAGACCTCTGAGAATGAAACTGGGCAGTGCACCCACATCAAGTGTGGATCCTGACTCCATGGAAACAAGTGGAGCCAGGATCAAAACCAAATCATGCTATCAGGTACCTGGTGATGAATTTCCTGGTCCCAGGGTAGGCAGCAGGGCCACAAAGGGAAAGATACAAGTGCACATGTGCACAATAGCAGGAAAGCAGTGAGGACACCCACCTCCCAAATCACAGCTACTGACAACCAAATGGGCTGTGTGCCCAGGAAAAAAGGACATTCATGGCCTCAAAACAGCAAATGGGACCAGGATTTGTATAAAGCATCTCCAGGGGAACTTAATAATGGAGGCAGCAAGCTGCCAAAATGGGGACATGAATGTAAACAAAGATGGTGGCCCCCATGAGTGCAGAGACTGCAAATGTTATACCCACTGTGCCCACAGATTTCAGCCAATCAAGGAACATCTTGAGCCAGAGACAGTTTTCCTGATAACAAGACTGACCAATCAGGTGTTCATACTGCACAAAAGGGACTGTTTTCCAAAGTACATGGCTGTTCAGTCAGATCTCAGGGATAGTGACTGTGAGTCAATGTATGGGGTGGTTTGCCACTGTCTGACCATGCCTGGCTGCCTGGCAGACTACCAGCATTTTGGAACCCAAAGTTAAGTGTGAGAAGACAAGAAGAAGCAGTTTTTAGTGGAACTAAAGGAATCATGCCTGACAGAGTGGGTGTTATGCTGTGATAAAAGTCTGCCTCAGGTGGTTGGGCCTGAGGCTGCAGGCCAAGGGCGTCGAACACCTGAGAAGGGTTGTTATCCCAGCATAACACCCATCCTGGAGGGCATTATTCCTATCATACAATGGCTTGAATTGAAAGAAAAAAGGAAAAAAATTATAAAAGGTTTATTAAAAGTGTTTTCTTTGTGTCAATTTCTAAAAGGCAGAGATACTTAATAAAAAAAATAGTGCTTTTTTTTGGTTTTGGCCAATAGGTGAAGCTGCAGGGATGTCAGTGCAAGCCTGTGCCTCTGCAATGGATCCCCAGCCTGTTGTTCTGCTGGCACCATTTGTGGAAGAAAAGGGAGATAGTCTGCTGTACTGTATTTTTTTTCATTTTAAAAATGGAAATGGGGCTTTGTTAATGCCTTTGTCCATGAATCCGGAAGTATGCACTCCCTCCTCTGGTCTGTGTTTTTTAAGTTAGACTGTGGCTGTCATCTCATTAAGCTGGCCTGAGTTTTGGTGGGCATGAAAAGAAGAGACTACAGTGTCAGTGGCTCAGTAGATAGCACACTCTCCTCTGAGGCCGGGAGATCAGAGGGCTGTGGGTTCAATTCCCACATCTGGCACTTGGGTTAATATCCCCGTACTGACACTGTAGTGCAGCATGAGAGGGGTGCTGCACTTCTGAGGTGCCGTCTTTTGGATGAGACGTTAAACCGAGGTCCCATCTGCCTGGATTGGTGGTAGTTCAGGTGGATGTTAAAGATCCCATGGCACTTATCGAAAAGAGTAGGGGAATTTTTTATTGCAGAAAACATAACATCAGATTTACAATCAAAAAGGAAAAATTATACAATGTCACATATAGAATTCAAAAAATGTCAAAAGAAATAAATACAAATGATAAAAAAAACAACAAAATACTACAACCAAAAAACATGTTGCCAAAAAAACTGGAACTTCCCTCTGTCAGAAACCCTGGACTCCCTCATCTTAAGTTGCTTCAAGGCTTCTGTAATCTGTTTAATCAAAACTACATTAGGAATAGTTATATGTTGTAAATAGAATTGACAACGTGCCTGCCAAAGATAATATTTAATAAATGCAAAAAGAACATTTAGTGTGCTAGGGTGATATCTAGAATAAATACTGGAATAATCCCCCAGTATCAAAACTTCATATGGAATGTGCGTTAGGAGAGAAAATTGCCAACTTAAGGCCAAATCAAGCCAAAATTGTTTAATGTAAGGGCACGAAATAAAAAAATGTTCCTGTGATTCTTCCATGCTAACACATGAAAATCTTAAACACAACCTATCAGTCACAGGTTTATGTTTCCAATTACCTTTAACACCTAATTTCCCATGACAGCACAGCCACTGAACATCCCAAATGTAATCGGGGATCCTCCCATCTTTAAGAATGTTTAAAGTGGACTGTAGTCTAGTAGGGAGGCATCATGGAAAATCAACCCTCACAGCATGATGTTTCTCCATTACAAGGCTATAAATAGATTTTCACTGCATGGAAGTAATCTCAGCTTTACTAAGATTCCACTGTTTGATTCTCTTCAACATGGGAAGAGCAAAAATAGGAACCTGTAAGGATTCAGTAAACCTTGGAAAAATAACATCCCATTTATTTAAAAAGACTTGAAATAAACACGCTGTCCATTCAGCCCACTGAGTGGAAATTCCCATAGACCTATAAAAGGAAGAAAAGATACAAAAAGATTGAAAAAACACTACCGGATTTAACATACCCAAACTCCCTAGTGAAACTTTAAGATAAGTGAAATCCCGTTTCACTGGGTTTAATCTACTACCCCATACCAGCTGAAAAAAACAGCTAAACAGTCTTGTCTCAAGGTTAGTAGGTAAAGGAAAAATATAGGCAGTATATAGAAAAACTGGGATAAGAAACTGCTTAACAATCCTAACCCTTTTTTTCTTCCCCATTCCCCATGACTTCCACCGAGAAACCTTTGCCTCACCAATTTGTAACCTATCCTCCCAATTTAAACTAGCCATATCTTGTTCACCAAACTTAAGCCCTAAAATTGAAATGAAATGTGGAGAGACCTGAATCATACTTACTGAAAGAACCGGGTCCCCATCCCCAAGTTGCAAAGCCTTACTTTTATTATGGTTAAAACCTGCCCCAGTAATCCCTGTAAAATAATCCAACACTTGTAGGGCATATATTCCAGTCTGAACAGAAGCAAGCAAGAGACAGATGTCATCTGCATACGCCATAATATTTTGAGACAAAATTCCTGGACTAGGGGATAACCCTATAATCAGAGGGTCATTCAGAATTACTCGGAGCGTAGGATCTAAACAAAAAGTATAAAGAAGGGGACCAAGGGGACAACCCTGCCTAACCCCCCTTCGAATCAAAACCGAAGACCCAAAAGACCACCGACCAACAGAATGGCCACTGCTTGCTGGTATAAAAAACTAATCCACTTAATCATAGAGGGAAGAATACCATAAACCTGTAAAACTTTAAATAAAAATGAGTGAGACACATTGTCAAAAGCTTTTCTCTGGTCTAGAGTAATTAAAAAACCCCGCAACTTCTTTTGCCTCCCAAATTCACACACATCACTTAATAACTGAAGGTTCTGTTGGATATTCCTACTGGGACAGAACATGTTTGGACCGGGTGAATCAACTCAACAGCTGCCTTTTGCAAGCGATGACACAAAATTTGTGACAGAATTTTATAGTCAGTGTTCAAAAGGCTAATCGGCCTCCAATTATCCAAATCTAGCCTATCACCAGTTTTATGGATATAAACCACCATTGCTGAGAAAAACCCTTGTGGAACCTTCACAGTCATCAAAAATTCATTAAAGACTTCCACTAACAATGGAGCTACTAATTCTTTAAAAGTTTTAAAGAATTCATTTGTTAGTCCATCTTCCCCGGGAGACACACCTGAACGTAAATGAGAAATAACCCCAATACCTCAGCCATAGTAACTGGACCATCAATATCAGCCCTAATTTCAGGAGACAACACCGGCAAAGGACAATTTATTAAAGAATCCCAAGCTACAGTAGGCACAAACTCCTGTCCTAACGAATTCTGAATGGTGTCTACCATAATGTCTAACATCTCCACATGTGACGTCCGTGTTTTACCAAAACGATCCAAAAGACCAGTCATATGTTTATTTGCTAATGTTGTTTTACATGCCTCAAAGGGGTCTAAAAATGTCGTTTTGGTAGTACCAAATTTAAAGGTTGCATGCACCAACGCTGCACACTTACAATGATAATCCCTCATTTTCTGCTTAACAATATCTATCTGAGCTTTAATTCTACCATCTGCTACAGTAGGGAGAGACAAAAGGTGATAAAATTGGTCTCTTAAAACTAAATACCCCAAATAATCCCGATTACCCTTAAATTTCCCCAAATCCAGACACAAAGTTTTAACATCCATTTTGGTATCCCGCCACCAAGAATACCAGGAGTCATATAAAACTGCTACCGAACCCCGAAACTTAAATAATAATTCAATCTTGGATTTAACCCCTGGATCCTCCAACAGAACTGAATTCAATTTTCCAATGCCGAGGCATCCCTGGAAAAGAGGGGGGAACTTGAGAAAACTGAAAATTACACCTTAAAATACAATGATCTGAAAATTCACAAAACTGTAACCCAAAATCCTGAACTGTTAACTGTCTGGAAGAAAAAATATAATCAATACGAGTATGATATGCACTCCGTCGGTAAGTAAATCCCCCATCTGTATACAAAGTTCTCTATGTGTCCATCAAATTTGCAGTATGAATAGTATTACTTAAAGCATGAGAATCACAATATGTTTTCTGCTGAACCTTATCCCGTAATTTTATATCCAAACTACAGTTCACGTCCCCTCCCCAAAATAACAGCCTAGAGGAAAATAAAAAAGGTTTAATGAGGGAAAACAATTCAATTCTGGCTTTTTTACTTTGAGGAGCATAAGTATTAACAATTTGTAAAGAAAAACCATCATACACACAATCCAATAGCAAAGCCCTACCTGGCAAAATATCAACCACTTTCTGAACCTGAACTCGGGGTGACTGAAAAAGAATCCCAAGACCATCAATTATATCTTCCCCAAAAGACCAAAATGAAGGCCCCCAAGGCCAATGTTTTTTAACCTGGACAACGTCCTGTAAGGAAGAAAATCTAGTTTCCTGGATAAGTAAAATATCACAGGGGCGGTGTCGAAAAAATTCCAATAAGGCCATTTGTTTACGAAAGGACTTAATGCTACAAACATTAAGGGAAAGTAGACAAAAAGAAGCCATGTATAGATGTAGATGTAGAAGAAAAAAGAACAAAACCCCCAAAAGAGATAACACTGTCCTATGAGCCCTGTTCAACCTTCCTCATCCTTTTTCCTTTTTCTCCCTACCTTCTTCTTTGAAGTTGGAACCCTCCGAGGAGTATCCTCGTCACCTGCCATTTCAGAAACCATACCTGATAAGGATGAAACATCAGATTCAAAATCCTCTTCCAGTTCCTGGAGTACCTGAAAGGAATTTTGTGTTAAAATGGGACCCGCTAAGACCTTGGGTTTCAGGGAGGATCTAGTCACCTGTTTTTGAGGGAGAAAGTCAGCATCCATCTGGGGAAGGGGCTTCTGCCCTAAATCCTGTTCTAAAACAGAAACTGCAACAGATGGAACGTGAGCCCCAGGGGAAACCAGGGAGGGTTCAGAAGTAGCCGACCCAGCTGAGGTAGTAGGTGCCAGAGTGGGATCTGAAGAAGAAGACCCTGAGGCCTTCTCAGGCCCAGATTCCGATCTGGGAGGCCTATACTTTTTTTGGGCCTCAGAGACCAAGCTCTCCTGATTAAGCCCTCCAGTACGATTCTGGCCTGCCCAAGGACACTGATGATAGGCATGGCCTGTCTCACTACAAAGGTTGCATTTAAACACATTCCTGCATACTGAACTTGGATGATCATATTCACCACAGAGGGCACAAATCACCCTATCACAAGTACTGCTAAGATGTCTGGGACTACCACATTTATAGCAGGCTTTTGGTTGCCCTGGGTAAAAAACTACCCCTCTATCCTTTCCCCCAAAAAAACTATTGGGAATATGCTGCACATCATTGCCCACCAGGTGTAACTTAACTTTAAACCTCCAGCTTCCATTCCAAATCCCTTCACTATCAATGATGGCCTCAGGAGGCCCCATAACCTGACATTTTTGCTCCATCCAATAATAAATATCACCCACATTTACCCCCTCATTCCGAAACATGACTACCACTGATTTATACAGAGGTTTAGTAAGGGGGATAGCCCAAAAAGGAGACCATAAAGGCATTGCTTTAAACAGATCATATTTTTTCCAAAAGGAATCCAGCCCAGAAAACGTTCTAAAGCTAATATCAAAGGTATCCTCTCCCCTGACATTTATAAGGGCAAAAATATCAACAGCATGAAACCCATAGATTGCTTCAAAAGATATTGAGCCACATAAAGTCTATCAGGATGTTCCGGAAGACCCCCTCTATATTGTAGCCAAACAGCATTACGCCGAGGAGCTTGTTCCACTTTATTATTTTTGGAAAAATCCGAATATCGGGGTCCAGATCTAAGACCCTCTCGATGTGGGGAAGGGGGGTAGAGGATTGATCCCGATGCTCTAAAATGTCAGTTCTTGCAGTCGTAAGAAAAGGGGTTTGTAGTTCAAGTAGTTCATCCACCACAACTTCCATCCCCTCACTTGGAATAAGCACAGGCTGCTCCCCTTCCCCCTTGCACAATGGTACAGTACCTTGTAGTGAAATATCCCCCGAAGAAAAAGAGACCCAAGTAGAATCCGGCACCCAGGCCCCTTGAGGGGTTTGAATCCAGCCAGCATTAGTAAGTGAATCCTCCTTCGACCAGTCCTTGACACCCGGCACCTCGACCGGCACCATGACAGCAAAAGACTTCCGCATTCTCTCTGACATTGGCATTGAGTCCGTCCCAGCCAGCTGAGCTGCTACATCAGGCTTGACAGCTGCCGGCAAAGCAGGTTCCACAGAGAAAGGCTGGGAAAGTGCTGTCCCATCGTCAGCACTACTCGACTCTGGCACCGGACAAACAACCAGCACGGTAGATACCGCCTGCAGTACAGAAACACCCGAATCAATTGGTTCTTGCTCCGGAAAACCCTCGGTACTAGACGGGGAAATCACAGCATCTGTCTGCCTCCTAGCAGACTGCACCTCCATAGAACCATCAAAACACTCCGTATGTGGAATCGAATCCCTTGAGTTTGCACCAGCTGAGGTCTGGGATAGAACCTCCGACTGCATCAGACGTCCAACCACCTCACCCTCCATCCCGCAAATGACCACTACTCCAGAAGAGCAGCAGTCCCTCTGCAGGAAGAGTAGGGGAACTTCCCCGGTGTCCTGGCCAAATTTCCCTCATTAACTAAAAATTAACCAACAGCTTAATCTGGTTCAAGGTCAGTTGGCATTCATCTGTATCCCCCTTCCCCAGGCCATGCCTGAAAATAGGCAGGATTTGTCTAGCGCACTTACCGGTCAACAAAAGCTAAATAAAAAATAAAATAAATAAATAAAAATAAATAAAGAATGTCAGAAAAAGAAGGCCAGCAAGTGATTTTTTTATTTTATATGCCAATGACACATGGGCAGCTGTCCGCTCTGTTCATTTTTATGTTCAGCCAGGATGTCACACGGTTAGCTGCCTACCTGTCAGTGCTCCAAGTTCTGAGTGGAATTTTGGTTCTCCTGGTACAGTTGTTGTCTGTTTTGTACTGGGAGATTAACAGAAAGTGTAACACATCTTCAATGTGTTTACCGTGGGCACAAAGCACCTATTCTAAGTGGGGACCGCATGTTCAGAGCAGGAGTGGGGAGTAATAATGGCGATTGTTGGGACGGCTGTGGAGTGATTTTTTTTCCCCACTTGCCGTGGTCGTTAGTTTGCTGGGACTAAAGCAAGGATGTTATGCTGGGCTAACATCCTGGCTCCAGTCCCAGTTTGACCAATCAGGGAGCACCAATCTTTCTTGCCACTGTATAATTTCCAGTAACCTATGTTTAGAGGTACTGTGTGTGACGCTTGACCAGCTGGTTCTGATCGCTCTATGATTTTTGCAATACAGTAGATTCCACTTAAATGCACGTCACTTAAGTGCACATTCCTGTTTAATGCACACTTTTTTCTCTCCCGTTCTTTTTCCTATACATTCAGTGTTAAAAATTCTGGTTAAGTGCACACTGCTTAAGAGCACATTTCGGTTTAATACACATTTTATCAGTTCACCAGCACCTCTTCCACTATGTAATTAATACCTGTTTAGTGCAGGTGAACAGGATGAACAGGATTAAGTGTGTGAGCAGTATTTAACAGCTAATCAGAGATGCAGACATTTAACACAATGGAGCGCAGAAAGATAACCCTTACACTGGGACAAAAAAAATAGCTTTGTTGCAGCAGTTGGAGCAGCCAGACACTAAACGAACAGATGCAGCCAAACAGTTTGGTGTCAATGTATCCACTGTTGCCCGAATTGTGTCAAGTAAAGATAGATTGTTCTCGGAGTGGGAGCGTTCGAGCAATCAAGACCGAAAAAGGTGGTGTTGCGGGAAGAGCAGGGAGGTAGAAGCTGCACTCCTACGCTGGTTCTCCGTGGCTCGCAGTGTTGATGCCCCAATTAATGGCCTGATTCTACAAAAAAAAGCAGAGGATTTAGCTGCAAATATGGTCATTTCTTTTTCTGCGACAAGCGGCTGGCTGATCATGAACTTATAGGACTTTAATTTATACCGGGACATGGATGAGCAGCTACCCACAACCGGAATGCTACAGGACACTGACATCTGCAGCGAGGTGTCGGGTCGGCAGGATGAGGATGATGCCTCGAACGACGAACCTGAGGTGTCCATGTTTGAGGTACTCCAGTGCCTAGATAGATAGGATTGACGCATTCGTCCGTGCTCGGGGAAAAAAAAGATTTAACCATGCTTTTCGAATTAGAGCATTATGTGACTCAGCTCGCTTTCGCAAATCAGAAGCAGAGCAAGATTTTTAGCATCACAAACTCCATGGCTACTGACATTTAATGTTTTTTTTTTTACATACAGTACAGAAATTAAATCAGGTGTGCTAGAATTGTGTGTATAGAGACTGAATAAAGTGACTGATTGTGTAATGCCACAGCCGTGTTTATTTTCATTAATTCTTCTTTCATTTCAGGTCTGAAAAATGCCATTTTGGCTAAATGCACATTCCGCTTAAATGCACATTTTGCTTCTGCAAACCGGGTGTGCATTTAAACGGAATCCACTGTATAAAAATGTGTTATTGAGTGTCTCTCATGAGACAGTCTGTGGGATGCCACCCCCAACAAGGTTTCAGCTACAAGATGTTAACCTGAAAGTCAGGAGATAATTAAAGACTAGAGAGACATAATTAAGGGTCTCCTGTTTATCTGACTTAATTGTAGCTGACCAGTTGCCAGGATAGAGATCATAAACTTTTATGACGTTTAGAGAAAGAACAGTTAATTCAGCTGGTGTTAGAAAGCTGTATGACAGCTAAGTGAGAAAACTGCAGAGTTGTAAAAGTTCTCTGATGTCTTTGAAAAAAAGCAGGAAACCACTCAAGATCAAAGAAGTCATTTGAGAAATGAGTTTTTGCTGATGTCATCTTATTTAATTTACCTCCTGAGTGATAAGACATTCCTGTTGGACTCTGAAGAAACAACATCTACTTGAAGCACTGTTAGAAGATATACATCAGATAGACAAGTCTAATTGTATGGTGGTAGGAATTTGTTTGCACTTTTTTTGACCTTGTTCTTTTAAGTGATTGTATGCATTGTGATATATTGTTCTGTGTTTGCATTTTTACATAATTTATTCATTTTAAGTAAACCTCTTATTTAAAAGAGACTGCCTGTGTCTTCCAAGTCCTTCCTTTCTGCCTGTGATGCATGGATGGTTAAGATTTTGATAACACTGTTCATAAGCTTAATGGTATTCCAAACTGGGAAAAGGTAAGAATTTATCTAAGGTCTTTCATAGAGTTTTTAAGGTTCATTTTGTATACCTGGTTAGGTGCCCTTGGCGAAAGATATCTGGCATTTCCCTGAAAAGCAGAATTATCTGAGCCTGTACATTTGGGTACCCTAGCAGAAGGTTCACAGTTTGAATTCCTCCAGAACTTGAGACCAAAGGTGATTCTGACCCACAAAACAGACAGGAGGGTTACCCTGTTCTGTTAACTGCCCACAATACTGTGCTAGGAGGTTGGCACTGTGGGAGCAGAAGGCCTGACCTGCTGAGTGGGGTTGTGACACTGTGTGAGGCAACAAAACCATGAGTATAACTATCCTGCAACTGGGAAAAAGTCTGTTGTGCCAGGAGTTAAGGGAGAAGTCCTGGGCAGGCCCATGCCAGTGTCAAAAGCCCAGGCAGTAGAACTGTTGAGGACAGCCATCAAATCCCATTTGAATTGCAAACAGGGGCCCGTTTGCAACTTGTTTAACAGTTTAAGGTTTGTGTTTGACTACAGTTGGTTTTTGAAAAGTGTTTTACCTACAACAGTGTAAAACAGGCTACTGAGCTCCATCCTGTTAGCAGCATCAGTGTCCCTAGAGTGGTACCCTCTGCAACTATTGAGAGTTTTCTCACTCACGGCCTTTGTGGGGAATTAAACCATGTGCACCTGCATTGAGGTTTGAGGACTGCTGGGTGGGGTGTGTGTGCAGATGGCTGAAATGTTTCTTGCCAAAAGCATTTATCTTCTATTGCATAGAGTATAGAGACCCTGCTACCCCCCTTGCATCCATTTTACCCTTACTGCCCCTTTTTCTTTTCATACCCTCACTTTTAAAGGAAAACTATATCCTCATATCTTGTAAATTTTATTTGTTTCCATGTCAATAGACCACTCTTTTCCTATAGCTTTTAGAGATATATGTGATTGCTTTAGTTTATTGTCACTATTCATACTAGTCTCTGTAACTATCCAGGGGGTCTCCATTTTATAGTTGTTGAAATCTCACTGTCCCGGAGAGATTCAGTAAAGGAATAATGCCCGACACGGTGGGTGTAATGCTGGGATAACATCCCGCCTCAGGTGGTTGGACCCGAGGCCGCAGGCCAAGGGTGTCCAAAACCTGAGAAGGGATGTTATCCTAGCATAACACCCACCCTGGAGGGCATTATTCCTATCACACAATGGCTTGAATTGAAAGAAAAAAGAATAAAAATATTAAAAGTTTTATTAAAAGTGTTTTTTGTGTCATTTTATAAAGGGCAGGAATACTTAGTAAAAAATAGTGCTTCTTTTTTATTTTGCCCAATAGGTGAGGCTGCTTGGATGTCAGTGCGAGCCTGTGCCTCTGCAATGGATCCCCAGCCTGTTGTTCTGCTGACACCGCTTGTGGAGGAAAAGTGAGATAGTCTGCTGTAATGTATTTTGTTTTCATTTTAAAAACAAAAATGGGCCTTTTTTATTGCCTTTGTCCATGAACCCAGAAGTATGTGCTCCCTCCTCCAGTCCGGGTTTCTTAAGTTAGACTGTGGCTGCCGTTTCATTAAGCTGGCCTGAGTTTTGGTGGGCATGAAAAAAAAAAGAGAATGCCAGAAAAAGAAGGCCAGTAAGTGATTTTTTTTATTTTATATGTCAATGGTGCACGAACAGCTGTCCGCTCTGCTCATTTTAATGTTCAGCCAGGATGTCGCGCATGTGGTTAACTGCCTGCCTGTCAGCGCTCCAAGTTCTGAGTGACATTTTGGTTCTCCCAGTACAGTTGTTGTCTGTTTTGTACCGGGAGATTAACAGAAAGTGTAACATGTCTTCAGTGTATTTATTGTGAGTGCCAAGTGCTTACTGTGAGCAGGGCGGGGACCGCATGTTCACAGCAGGAGTGGGGAGCAATAATGGTGATTGTTGGGATGGCTGATGAGTAATTTTTTTCCCTACTTGCCGCAGTCATTAGTGTGCTGGGACTAGAGCCAGAATTTTATGCTGGGATAACATCCTGGCTCCAGTCCCAGTATGACCAATCAGGGAGCAGCAATCTTTCTTGCCATTGTTTTTTTTTAACTATTTTTCCCTCTCATCACCACTGGCTGGGGCCCTTTCAGTCAACCTACCTGTTCCCCTCCTACCTAAAATGCTCCCAGCTGTGCCCTTGGTCCTCAGCACACCCGCAACACACATGTGGAGCAATCCCTCCAGAATCCACCCACTGGAGTTGGGCCGCCTTCTGCCCCTCAGTGCTTTTTTCCGGAGCTCCACCGGTAGAGGTGATGCCGAGACCAGGTCCACAGTGGGCAGGATCCGGTGCTGGAGGTGGGGGAAGGCAACGTCTACCCCCCAGCCAATGGGTGTTTTCCCTGTTCTGTGAGAGCTGCTCCTAGGAGCCCAGATGTGCAATGATGTCCAGTGCGGACAAGCGCTCTCCCGCCCTCAGCCCGCAGATGTCTGCCGAGGCTGCTTCCCTGCGTCAGCATGATCCCTGGACTGCAGCACTCCCAACTTCCGGTGGCAGCCGCTCACACTGGGGAGTCATCCACTCACCCTCCCCAGGAGAGGAAAGCAGTCCTCTGGATGCTCCAGCCTCTTCTTCCCCGCTGGCCCCGATGACCCGAGCTCGCTTCTGAACCAAGGTCACTGGCGTGGCACGAGGTGTGGCATCCAGCGCCTCAACCCTCAGTGCCACTGGGCTGACCCACCATTGTATAATAACATATGAGAACATGATATGACAGCACCCTTTAGACTCTACAATATGCCTATCTGCTTAATTAGATTTCAACAAAACTAATAGCAGCAAATATGAAGTGCTACTTGACAGTGAGTCACAAGTTATTATTATTCACTGGGCTTTCTACAACAGTCACTTGAGACACTTGCTTCTTATGTCTCTGAAAGGATTTTCCTTGGGGGCCTGAGTGACACCAGTTATTCTTATGATGGTTACTGCATCATGCAATTTAAGTTCTGCGGAGTGGGCAAGGGGTGCCACACAGAATTGACATCATAACATTGATTTGTCCTGAATCCAAGGCCATGGATGACACCCCTTTATTGACTGTAACCAATGCAGTCATGTTTGGGAGGCTTGTCCAAATGTGCCAAGAGAGAAGAGGAGTACAGTGCTTACAGAGTCTGCCATTTCAAGCCATTGTAAAGAGAGTGAGGTTGAAACTTGTTGCCCTGAAGACAGTGGTGACAGAAGAACCTATTGGAGTGATCCCCTGAGTCCACAACAAGGAAGTGGTATTGCTGCCCAATGCACTGTGCTGAGTGGTTGGTATCATCAAGTTCAAGTGTCAGCCATCCAGACTCACTCTGATCATTGATGCACCAGCTGACAACAGCCTACAAGAAGGCCTGATAGTCCAGAGAGGAGTGATGGCATCACCTGCTAATCTGAGGGTGAGACGAGCAACTGTAAGGGTGAAGAATGAGACAGAGAAGCCCATTATCTTGAAGAAGTGCAGAGTGCTTGCAAGGATCTTCCATGCAGATAGTGTGACCAGAGTGGACTCTGAAGTAGGCACTGTCATGAAGACTGACCCTAGACTGTTCAGCTTTGGAGTCTCACCCATACTTGATCACTACCCTCAGAGCCTGAGTAACAAGCTAACTAAGCACTGGAAAGTGTTCTTATTGAACAAATGGGGCGCAGGATGCATCCGAGTAGAGGAGAGACACATTCACATTTGAGACAATTGCCCATTTTGGGAGAGATCCTGGAGATTGGCCCCTGCAGACATAGAAAATGTGAAGTGTCATCTAGAAGAGCTACTGGTGGTGGAGATTATAAGGGAATCCAGCAGTACTTATGCTTCAACCATGGTGGTGCCAAGAAAGAACAGAACCATGTGGATGTGTATAGATTACCACATTCTTAATAAGAAGACAGTGCCTGACCAGTACATAGTACCTAGAGTTAAAGATACCCTGGCTAGCTTGATAGGGAACATGTTTTCGGTACTAGACCTGCACAGTGGCTACTATCAGATCCCCATAGCAGAGGAACAGAAAGAGAAAACAGCCATCTTCTAATGTTTGGGGTTCTACCAGTTTGTGAAGCTACCCCAAGGAATATCTGGGGCCCTGGCTGTCTTTCAGAGAGTGCTAGAGAAAGCCATAGGAGACATGCACCTGCTGGTGGTGTTACTATTCCAGAGGTAGTGTGATGGATCAAGCAGACAATTACAACCCAAAATGACTTATGCAGAATTTATTGTGTAGGACACATAGCACTACAAATCCAAATACACATAAGTGAATCACAGCTGAGAACCGTTACCCAAATGCCACAGCATGACACTCTTTAGGCCTACGGATAAAGTTCTAATGAGCGAAGCACCGAGGCATCTAGGTAATGGTTCCCAGCAGTGATTCACTTGTGTGTGCTTGGATCTGTACTGCTGTATGTCCTACACAATAAATTCTGCATAAGCCATTTTGGGTTGTAATTGCCTGCTTGACCCATCATACTACCTCTGGAGTGTGACTGGTGTTCTGTGTTCTATTGCTACATTAGGGCTGGCCAAGCACATAGTCAGCACCCCATCTGCACCGGTGAGCATGTGATCGTCCTGTCTGTGGAGGTGTTCGTATACCTGGATGATTTAATAGTGTTTGGAAGAGCATTGGAAGAACATGAAGCTAGACTGATGAAAGTGTTGGACAGATTGGAGGAGTTAGGCCTGAAAGTGTCCATTGACAAGTTCCAGTTTTGCCAGCCATTGGTCAAGTATGTGGGCCACATTGTTTCCTCCAGTGGGGCACAGAGAGAGGGTCGGGGGTGGGGCAGCAAGATGGCTGCAATGGTGCTCCGCTCTTTGCAACACTGCTTAGAGTTGTGTTTGGTTTAGCTCGTCTATCTTGCCCATTTTTATTTTAATTGGGTTTGGATGAATGAAACTCTGCTTAAAAATCAACGAGCTGTTCTGCTGATATCGATTTGTTGTTATATTCCCGATGTATTCCCAAGGACGGTCTGAGTACCAGTCGGCTCTCTAGCACTTACTTGCGTTTTTTGGTGTGCCATTTTGATGCTCTGAGTTGAATGAGATGCTTTGTTGAGTGACTGGGTACAGAGAGGTGCACTGAGGTGTTCTGTGATATAGATTGAACTTTTTAAAGGAGCCATTTGGTGAAAAATTGGGGCTCTGAATACCTCTGGATAGAAGAGTGAGTGTCTGGAAGTGCAGGGAAGTTTCCAGGAAAATTGCTCATGAAAGCCTTGTTGAAGGAAGACTTCCAGCTGCAATGGCCCATTGGAGAGAGAAGTTTTGTGGATGCACAAAAAGTGCTGAAAGGCATGACAATGCCTTGAAAAGGTGCGTGTAGACCGAAAGTGTGCTGGTGAAGCATGAATTTAGAAACAGAAAAGAAATACAGCAATGAAATGGACTGAGCTGGATTAAAGAACAGATTAATGGGGGATAAAACTCTAGGCAAGCTAAATTGAGATGGGCACTGAGAAATGGAGACCTGGAGTGAGTGACGATTGATCTTTGAGATTGAAGTAGGTGCTTATGTGTGATCAGCTGCAAGTAAGCAAGCTTGAGTGACATCCTGGGCGATGGCCAGTAAAACCTGCTCTGATCTGAAGTGCTTTAGAGGTTTTTATTTTTAAAACTGATTCCTGCTGTGAACAAATGGGAAAGTTTAAAAAAGGGCCATAAAGTTGGTTGGAGAAGCCCTAACAGACTTTAAATCAAGAAAACATGATGTATAAATGGTTGACTCTGGTGTTAATAGAGCCAACCAGCCAGTCAGCCTGCCAGATCTGAGTGAGTTGGAAGTTGAGACTGTAATTTACAGAAATAATAATGACAATTTTCTATTGAGGTCTGCTTTTTGACTTTGCAGGCCCTGGTGGGATGCTAACAAGGTAACTGGTAAATGTTGAAGTCCTGATTTAAGAGGCACTCTCCCATGAGGAACTGTTTTAGCTTTTAAATAAGGTCATTGGTCATTTGGTGGTTAATCAATATTATATGTGTACCAGGCCTTTTTTCTGTTTCTTTTATGATAGGTTAGTCCTACTGAAGTAATAACTGCTACACTGATAGTTTGAATTAATGTGTTTTTAGCTGTAAGAAACAGGCTAGGTAGCCAATAAGTTATTTTATATGCTGCTGTAAAGTTTGCTATTTAGAAGTTAATTTTGATGCATTTGGGGATTTGCTCTGATTTTGCTTGAGGCATGTTGGGGGAAATGGATGGACATTAGAGCCGCAAACTGAGATATGCTGAATCTGGAAATTTGGGGGTACGACATTGTAATTGAAGTGAATTGTGCAGCCTGGGATGGGACACTTAGTTGCCCCAAGCCCATGGTGCCTGGGTAACTCAATGTCTGACTTTCTATGGTTGGTGCTTTAGGACCACAAAAGACCCAAAAGGGGCCCCTCTGGGAAACTTGCCCAAGAAAGCCTAATAGGGGATCTTACTGGTATGCATTAGCCATAATTTTTAAGACATCTGGAGAGTAACCCTTTAAGCATATTCTGAACCCTTGATTACGAGGACTGAGATATTGCACTAAGTGCTTTTTTTGCATGACAAGCCTCTATAAAGTAGTAGAAAGGATATTGGTAGTGTGGAGACAGATATTTTCTATTTGTACCTATTGCATATGGGCAGTTTTTTGGTATATTACCCGGTGGCCCACTATAACTTTTGTATTTGGACAAACTAAGGCAGACATTGTGGTGGATATTGGAGTATGAGATTTATTACCAATAATAGGCAGCAAGTGTTAAGAGGTTAGAGATGTCTTTTTGCTTCTAAGGGAGGTTGCAGCCTTAGAAACTATGGTTATCTAATATAGTTTAAAAAAAATGTAATGTGAAATATTATTATTATGTAGACGGCTGCATGTTCTTATATTTGGAAGTGCTCTGATAAGTTCATATCGTTTAAAGTTTGTAAATAAGCATAAAGGAAAAGCAATTAAATTATATGTGTTTAGGATAATACATTTGTAGGTTTGATATGTTGTACGTTGTACATACAGTGTGACAATGTGACATTGTGATGTTGCTTTAGTGATTTTTTCTTTATTGAAAATTTGTAATGGCTTTATTATAAGTCGAACAAATAAACTTGAACTGAACTGAACAGTGGGGTACATTCAGATCAACCCAAAGTAGAAGCCCTTACCACTTGGCACAAACCACACAATCTCAAGACCCTGCAGTCATTCCTCAGATTCTGTGGATACTACAAGTGGTTTGTGGAAGATTATTCAACTGTTGTGTATCGTCTGAATTACCTCACTCAGGGGTATCCACCTACAAACAAAAATGAAGCCCATTCCAGGAGAGGCATCTTAGATGTGTGGGCTTTTTGGAGTGGGTAGCACCTACATGACACCTGGCTGCGTTTTCAGTATTTTGCTTTTGTATTTTTGGCAATAAAATGCAGCTTTTTCATTTTATGCTGTGGATGGTGCCCGTATTTTGTGTGTTGAGTATATCTAAGTTTAAGGAGCACATCGACGACTGGAGCCTGCTTCCCTGTTGTTCCCTGCATGGAACAGAGCAAGAGCTCTGAGAATCAAACTGGGCAACACATCTGCTCCAAACCTGGATCCTGGCTCTATGGAAGCAAGCGGAGCTGGGAACAAAGCCAAATCATGCCACTGGGTGTCCAGAGAGGAATTCCTTGGCTCCAGGGTATGCAACAGTGGAAGAGTATAAAGGACAGTACCCTCCCAAACCACAGCTACTGACAGCCAAATGGGCTGTGTGCCCAGGAAAATAAACACATCCATGGCCCCAAAACAGCAAGCAGGGCTAGGACTTGTACAAAGCATCTCCATGGACATTTTTAATAAAAGATACAGCAAGCTGCCAAATTGGAGACATGAATGTAAACAAAGATGGTAGCTCCAATAAGTGTAGAGACTGATAAGCACCATAGAAAGAGGGTCAAAGGTCAGACCCACTGTGCCTGCAGATATTGGTCAATCAATGAGAAGCTCGAGCCAGAGATAGTTTACCTGGTAAGAAGAATGACCAATCAGGTGTCAAGCTTCATATTGCATAAAAGGGATTGTTTTCCAAACTGTGCGACTGTTCAGTCAGACCTCAGGGACACTAACTGTGAGACGAGGTGTCATCCGGTTTGCCACTGTCTGACCATGCCTGGCCTGCCTGGCAGACGACAGTGTTTGGGAACCCAAAGCAAAGTGTCTGTGAGAAAACAAGCAGATGTTTTCAGCAAAACTAATGTTTAAAAGACAAGTCAGAGCTGGGGGTCTCCGGACCCTCCACAAACTGTTCCCCTCAGGGGAACAACTCCCACAGTGTTTCTAGTCCACAAAGGCACCAGCTTTGTTCTAGATCCCAAACCTCAGTGATGACAGCAGAGAGAGAAGTGAATCAGCAAGCCTAGGGAAGCAGTATCCCAGCAGGGAGCACTGTATCCAGTAAAATGCAGCATTTGATCTTGCAACTGGGGAAAAATTTGTTGCTCCAGGAGTTAAGGAAGATGTCCTGGGCAGGTCTGTGCCAGTGTGAACAGCCCAGCCAAGAGATCTGTTGAGGGCAGACTTCCACCATATTCCATTTAAATTACAAATAGGGCCCCTTTGTGACTTGTTTAACAGTTTAAAGTTTGTGTTCAACAACAGTTAGGTTTTGAAAAGTATTTTACCTGGAACAGTTTGAAGTATGCCACTAAGCTCCACCCTGCTAGCAACATCAATGTCCCCAGTGTGCTATGCACTGCAACTATTGAGAGATCTCTCACCAATTGCCTTTGGGGGGAATCAAGCTGGGTGCACCCACATTGGAGTTTGAGGACTGCTGGGGGGTGGGCATAGTTTGTGGGGCAATGTGTTGAAATGTTTTTTGCCTAAAGCATTGTCTTTTATTGCATAGTGTATAGAGCTAATGCTACCTCTGTTGCTTCCATTTTACCCATAGTGCCCTTTATTCTTTCTGTACCCTCCCTTTTAAATAAAGTATTTGGTTGGTTGAACTGCATTTTATGGTTTGGGTATTATCATTGTCTCCTGTGTCACTTGGTTTGGGAGTGGGAATGTGTGGGCAATTTATGCATTGTTTCAAAGGGAATGTTAGCCTTGTGTTTCAGCAGCCAGGCACCCCATATCACCACACCAGGTGGAGGCACCATGCCACGTTAGCCCAGTAAAGCATATCCTCAGGGAACCCTTGGCCAGCCCCCTCAGGAGGGGGTGGAGAGGTGAACCCTGAGTTCCCTGATATAGCAACCTGCTACATGCATATGCAGAATCATGTTACAGCAGTGGTACTGTGGCTAATTTTTGACAAAAAAAGGTGAAACGTGGCAAGGTGCACATCTGACTTCTTTATACTGTAGTTCTTGCCCTAAATGTTTCTGAAAACAGATCAACTGTCCCCTGTAAGGGTGCTCAGAAAATAATGCGCATAATATTATAGTAGATGGAAATGTGCTATCTGAACCTGTAGCCTCAACAAATGCTTTTAAGAATTTCTTCACCAGTCTGGACAGGTACAGTATCTAATGCACCAGTTTAGGATTCTGAGCCTTTCCATTAATGGTAACAATCATGCTCCTCAGTTTCACTTCTGTCTGACTACCAGACAGGAAGTAGTTGCCCATTTAAGAAGAAGACTCACTAGGCTCCGACAAATTAGAGCCCCATTTTTTATAAATAGCAGCCCTTATCATAGCCATACCCCTCAAAAACCTATTTAATAAATCCCTTTTTCTGGGCTGCTTTCCTAACAAATGGAAAACTGCCTTAGTTGTCCCCATGCACAAAGACGGAGCAAAAGAGCCAGTTGAAAACTACAGACCCATATCTCTTCTTCGTGCACTGGCTAAGATTCAAGAAATGTCAGTGTACACTCTGCTCCAGGATCACCTATAATGTCTGACGCCCGGCATGTTTTTAGAAAAAAACATGGTTCACATACTGATCTTGTCCATATCACCTCTGCTATATTTGGGGCTATGGACCATAGACTAGCGACTGGAGATGTCTTCATAAATCTAACCAAGGCATTTGACCTTGTAAACCATGAACATCTGCTGTCCTAAACTCAGACATATAGGTCTAGATGACCTAGCACACAACTGGTTCTGGCATTACCTAACAGACTTAATGAAATTTAGGGGAAGTATGACTGACCTTAAACCAGTGTCTACAGGGGTTCCCCAAGAATCCTTCTTGGGTCCTTTGCTGTTCTCTCTCTGGTTTTTAATGACATGCAAAGCAATTGTGGTAGGGGCTAAACTTCAACTGTATGTGGATGATGCCATACTGTACAGAAGCTCAGCAGATTTAAATCACATTAGCTCTGGACTGAGTGCTGATTTTAGGAAGTTGGAGGCTACTAGACAATAACATTGTCCTTAACCTCAAGAAAACAAAAACTTTGCTGTTTGGCTCCAGGTACCTGAGCAAAGTGAGACAAAATCTTCTGCAGATATATTTTCTGGGTGGTTCTCAGCTGGAAGTGACTGATTCCATGAAATACTTTGGTGTACTCTGCACCAAAAAATGGGTCTACTATACAGGCTAACTGGGTACCTTAGTAATGAGGCATGGCTGGTCACTGCCAACGGTACACTGCTGCCTTTTTTCACTCTATGGTGCCCCACTCTTACAACCCCTATGAGATTCAGGACTTCAAGAGTCTTTGTTGAGTGGTAAGCTTGATTTACCCAAATCGAAAATCGTGAACTATTGAAAAAGCCATAAAAGTCAGCCCCTGTATTAGTCTATGGAATACGTCCCCCATGGTCTCCATATAATTAGATCACATAACATGCTAGTGCAGGGATGGCGCTGAAGGCAAGGAAGTGGAAGGGATCAGCGGCTCAACTCCACTGAGCCAAAATATGATCCCTTTCCTTACATTAACCATGCCTCTAAAAAGTTTACCTTTTGTATGTTTGAACTGCAGTTGAGGTAAGGCTTTATGTTGACTTGCTTTGCCTATCTTTGGAAAGGTGCTCTTTAAAATGATTTTCTGTAGCCACCTTCAAAACCACCCTCAAGGCCCATCTGCTTATTGGTTACTGCTGTGACTGCAGTAGAGAACCTGTACTTCCTTGTACCTGATCAAGCAGTTCCTCATGGTAACAAGCACTATAAGAGGGAGAACACTTCACTGGCCAGCCCTACTGTCACTTACGTTGTAACCCTGAAACTTGAATTTCATGTAATGTATGAAATTTAATGTGTAATGCTGGATGTATCATTGCTCTGTGAATGTGCATTTGAGTTACCTTGTATCTACTTGTCTGTTTTCTGAACATCCCTGTCATGTATGTATAATTTTAAGTTATAGTATTGTATGTTGACTACCTCTGGGTCACCCCTGAATATGGGACACTAGTCTCGGTGGGCCTACCCGGTCAAGAAATTTCAATAAATAAATAGTGTCGTATATGTAAAACTCAGGTTATGTATAAAGACAGTGGCCCTGATATTGAAAGAATGGGGCAAGTGCAGCATAGCCATTTGTGCTGAACTTGCCCCTGTGCTTCCCCCAGCCATTGTGATAATCAGACGGATAGCGCTTACCAATTGAGAGTGCTATCCGACTAAATGTCGGTCCATGCTGGCACAGCACTAAGTGATTCTGCACTGTTCTGACATGGGTCAGGGCTGCACATGGCCCACAAGGGATAGCACTGCCAAAATGGGATCATGCCAAGTCCTCTGTGGGCCATATTCAGTTCAAGCATGCAAATAAGCCCATTGGGCATGCAAGGCAGTAAAGGTCCATTTGCATGCCTATTATGGGCTCATTTGCATGGGGTGCAGCAGCCCTTTAGTGCCTCTGTCTTATTAAAGGACATCCCTGGTGGTCCAGTGATTCCCCCCCAACTTGATTCCCCAGTATATTCTTATTAATGAAATCTCTGGTGTCCAGTGGATCCCCCCACCTCCAATCCCCCAGTATGTTTTTTTAGTGAAATCCATGGTGGTTCAGTGGTTCACCCCACCCCTCATCACTAGTAAAGTTTTTTTTGTGAAATCCCTGGTGGTCCATTGGTTCCCCCCAAACAGTCTAACGTACCCCACCTGATCCATCCACTCACATCCCACCTCCCCGCACCCGCTAACCCCGGTGTCCAGGGATCACAGTGGAATATGGTGATCAGCATAGCCTTCCTCTCTCCCACATGGTCAGCCCTCATATGAGCTGTCAGTGAGCACACGTACTGTAGAAGCAGCTGTTTCTACAGAACGTGTGCTCACTAACAACTTATATGATGGCTGGCCATGGAGGTGAGAGGAGGGCTGTGGCGGCTGTGATGCTCCACTGTAATCCCTGGACACCGGGGTTAGGGGGGATGCTGATAGGTGGGATGTGAACGGGCAGGTTGGGTGGGGGCCTTAGACTGTTGGGGGGACACTAGACCCCTTGAGATTTCACTAAGAAAGCTATATTGGGGGATCAGGGGTGGGTACACCGCAGAACACCAGGGATTTCATTAATAAGCATATACTGGGGTTTGGTGTGGGGGGAACCAATAGACACCAGGGATTTCAATAACAAAAATTTAGTGGGGGATCAGTGGTGGGGGAATCACTGGACACCAGGGATTTCTATGTTCCCATGTACTGGGAAACAGGGGAAGCCCAACACCTGATTGCCTTGCTGTAGGCTTTGTCAGGGCCAGCCATAGGGTATATGGCACCTCTAGTCGAATAGGCAAATTTGAAAATGGCACCACTCAAAAAAAATTTGCCTTAAATCATCACTTAGTTTTTTTTTAACTTAACGGCAATTTCTTTTCTGTGCCCCCTGTTGCTGGCCACCCTAGGCAACTGCCTAGTTTGCCTATCCTTAAGTCAAGCCCTGGGCCTTGTTACATTGGTTATATTGTTTTAGGGGGTTGCTTATGATGACTCCCAGTTCCCTTTTTTCTGAAGTACTGTAGTGCCCAGCTTAACTTCTCCCAACCAATATTCCTTCTTGGAGTTCTCGTTCCCAATGTGCATCACCTTGCGCGTTTTGGTGTTGAATTTCAACTACCAAATCTCAGACCACCTCTTCAACCTATGCAGGTCCATCTGCAACTCATGTACCCTCTCCTCACTGTCCAACCTGCCACTGAGCTATGTGTCATCTGAAAAGAGACACATCTTGCCCTGTATTCCTTCTCCTATGACGCTAATGAACATAAGGAAAGGACTGGACCCAGGGCTGACCCCTGTGGCACCCCACTTGTCACCTCCCTGTCTTCTGTCTTCACTCCATTTACCACCACCCTCTGCTGCCTCCTTCCAAACAACTACCAGCCCATCTAGCTAGGTCCTTCGCTGGACCTAGATCCTCTAACTTCTTTAGTAACCTTCTGTGAGGCACTGAGTTGAGTGCTTGTTTTGCTTGTCCCTTATCCCTTATCCACTGCCTTAGTTACCCAAAGAATATTAGGAAGCTGGCCTGACAAGACCTCCCTGCCATGAACCCAGATGTTTTACTATACCGGATATAGTATACTGGATATATATAGGTATTTCTGCTCAGTCTTTACTGAGGAAGAGGAGGGTAATGGGTCTGAATGGAGTACAAGGGGTGAGAATGGTGCAGAAATGGACACAAGTCCCTTTACACGAGAAAGGGTCCTGAAGGAACTGGAAGTAATAAGAGTTGATAAAGCAATGGGGCCAGATGGGGTGCACCCCAGGGTCCTTAAAGAACTAAGAGAGGTGGTGGCTGAACCTCTTGCTATCCTGTTTAGCCGATCACTAGAAACAGGGAGGTACCAAAGACTGGAGGATAGCAGATGTAGTCCCCTTATACAAAAGTGGGAACAAAGAGGAAGCGGGAACCAGACCAGTCAGCCTCACCCCGGTAGTGGGGAAGATCATGGAAGCACTACTGAAGGAGAGATTGGTGGAACATCTGGTTGTCAATGGACTACAGGACCCAAGGCAGCATGGTTTCACCAGGGAAGGTCATGTCAGACCACCCTCATTGAATTTTTGACTGGGTGACTAGGAGGTGGATCAGGGAGGGCAGTGGACATGGCCTATCTGGACTTCAGCAAGGCCTTTGACACTGTGCCACATAGAAGACTATTACACAAACTGGGGAATATGGGTGTGGGCAGGACAGTAGTGCGGTGGGTAGGTAACTGGCTGGGCAGCAGGACACAGAGGGTGGTGGTAAATGGCTGTCACTCCACAGAGGGAAGCGTGACCAGTGGGGTACCACAGGGATCAGTGCTGGGACCGGTACTATTTAATATCTTCATCAGTGACATTGCTGGGACCTAGAAGGCAGAATTTCACTGTTCGCTGATGACACAAAGCTCTGTAACAGAGTAGACACACCAGAGGGTGTAGACAGAATGAGAAGGGACCTGCAGAAACTTGAAGAATGGTCAGGGGTTTGGCAGTTGAAATTCAATGCAAGGAAGTGCAAGATAATGCATATGGGGCACAAGAACCCTGGCACAATATATCAGTTGGGGGGTGAGGATATAGCATGCACCAAGCAGGAAAGGGATCTTGGGGTTATCATCTCTGATGACCTCAAGGAGGGAAACAGTGTGACAAGGCAGCAGGTAAAGCAAATAGGATGCTGGGATGCATAGGCAGGGCATCACCAGCAGGAAAGGGAGGTCATAATTCCACTATACAAGACACTAGTGAGGCCGCACCTGGAGTACACTGTGCAGTTCTGGAGACCTTACCTACGTAAGGACATAGACAGGGTAGAGAAGGTTCAGAGGAGGGCAACAAAGATGGTGCATGGTTTGCATCACAAGTCCTATGAGGACAGGTTGAAGGCACTGAACATGTACTCCCTGGAGGAGAGGAGGGAGAGAGGGGATATGATAGAGACATACAAGTATCGTACAGGGAGGAACAGGGTGCAGGAATGCACTATTTTTAAGCGAAAAAGATGTTCCAGGACTAGAGGGCATGGGATGAAGTTGGAGGGAGGACGATTCAGAGGAAACGTGAGGAAGAATTTCTTCACAGAACAGGTGGTGGACAAGTGGAACACCCTGCCAGAGGAAGTGGTGGGGGCTGAAACAATCACGGGATTTAAGAATGCATGGGATAGACATAAAGGAATTCTGGAGGTCAGGGGTAAGGGGCAACAGACTTCCTGGAAAACATAAACTGGAGCCCATAACATCTTTGCATTTATTCAATGTATCATTAGTACTTCACACTTCGTGATACCTTCAGAATACAGAAAAATAGAAAATGTCAGCAGATAAAGGCCTATCAGCCCAGCTAGTCTGCCCAAGTAATTTGGGTGAGGGAGATTTTTTTTTTAATTGGTTACAAAGATAATATATGCCCAGACAGAGACTTCAACCCTGGACTCATTGAATTGGGGGGGGTTGTAATGGTGATTGTGGATCTCAATCTACCAGACATAGATTTGGACATTCTGGCAGCTAAGAGCACCAGGGGTCAGGTCCTGCTAAACATGTTGCAGGGCTGTCTGCTGGTGCAGCTGGTCAGAGAACCTACAAGGCAAATTGTCATTCTCAACGTGGTGCTCACCAACTCAGAAAGATAGATGGAGTGAGGATTGGGGAGTCACTGTGGTCCAGTGACCATATCAACATATGGTTTGAACTGGCCCTGGGTACCAGTATACCCTCTTCAAAGGCTGTGGTTCTGCAATTTTCAGAAGAGCAGATTTTGACCAGATGAGGGAACTAGTCAAGCATAAGCTGATGGGAGTGGAGGAAACTGGGGGCTGGAAGAGAGGTGGAGAGTAATTAAAGGGGCCATTCTAGAGGCAACTAAGTCATGCCTGAAAATGGTTACCAAGAGTAATAAGCACAAGAGACCAATAAGGTTCTCAAAGAACGTCAGAGAGGCTGTGATAGCAAAAAAAAAAGGGGTCTTTATTAGATACAAAGAATTACAGGGAGACAAGGAATGGAGTGATTACTAGTTAAGGATTAGGGAGGCCAAGAAGGCAGTCAGGGCTGCAAAAGCAGACACTGAACTGTGTATCATGCGGTACCCAGTCAAAAGCTTGTGGGGATTACAGCACGGTAAAAAAAGCACACTGTGAAAATAGCGTGACTGAAAAGAGCTACTAGGGAATTATAATGTGGGCACTACAAATAGAATAATAGATAGGTTCCTGTGCATTACAAGGTAGTAATTCCATCGAGAGGTTCTGGGGACATTGATAACCTCGAGAGCGAAGCTCGAGAGGTTCCATGTCCCCAGAACCTCGAGATGGAATTACTACCTTGTGATGCACAGGAACCTATTTTTTATTTTTTTAATATATGGATGCGATTTTTGTTCTTTTATCTCGGGCAGTTAGCCCTGCAGTGAACAAGTCTCTCTGTCCTGGCCACCTGCCACACTGTCTCACTGCTCTGTGTTTTTTTTTTTTTTTTACTATGGATAGCCTACCTTTTCCATGTCTGGGGAATGCAGGATCAACTGGACATCTTTATTTTTTGTCTTTTTAAAACAAAAAAGTTCCAAAATGTTCGAGTTCAGAAACACTCTCGGTAAGTGAGACAGTGGCCGCCATGTTTTTTGAACTGTTCTGCCCGCCCTAACAGGAAAAGCAGCCAACTGGAATGCACATTTTGAAAGACGTTGGGAGCTAGACTAGCGCATGTGCTGTTGTGTTTTGGTGATAATACTATCGTTCAGGTCCCGAACGATAGTATTACGGCACCTGAACGATGGTATTATCACTCCTGAAGTGTAGTGTTATCACTTTCGGAGTGATGCTGTTATGGAGAATTTTTTGTATGCATTTCTACTATATTATTTTCATGATCCATATATTAAAGTGCTATACATGTAGCTCTTTTCAGTCAGGATGAACAGTCTAAAGTTCTGATTGTGCGCTGGGTGACCGTGCTGGCTGTGTGGCTTAGCAGTTAGAGTCACAGGCTTTGAATGGCTAGTATTTCTGGCTGACTCACGTATGAGTCTTCCTCCACTGTTTTCTTTTCTTTTTTTGTTAGTTTGTGCATTACCAAGTATGTATATTTAAATATATGGGGAATGTAGGGGATGCCCTCCTGCATACAATTGTCGTTGCCCTGCCACCCGCTCGAATTTCTTCCCCTTCTGAGTTCCATGCCATTTGCATGTCTCCCTCTCACCCAACCTGAGTGCTGTCCCCCGGAGTTACATTACAAAATCTTCCCCCATGACTCGCAATATTTCTGGAGTGGTTTCTCGTGTACTTTGGAGGGCTTTTGCCTGCGCATTTAGTGGTTGGTGTTTTTCCTGAGTGCTATCTTGTGTCCCAGTATTTTTTGCTGGGTGGTTTTTGATCACGCTAATATGTAGTCAATCTTATGACCCGGTGCTGTATCATGGAGCAGTCAAGGGGGCAGTTCTTCAGGTACATTAGGGAAAAAAGGAAGATGAGAAGGGACATGGCCAGGTACTACATGATACACAGAGTGTCCTCCGTGAGAGCTGGGATTTCTCCAAATAGAATACTATCCTCCAACAGTGATAGTCTCCAAGTGGATGGATGCACTCAGTCACCCTGGGGAGAGTTCCGGCCGGTGACAATGGTGGAGGTCTGTGGGGTGACCTCTGGGCTTAATCCAACATTCTGTGACCTTGACCCAGGCCCGACGCGACAACTAGTTGGCTGGGTTGAGGTCCTGGGTCTGGCTTTTGCTGAGATTGTTGGGGGTTCCTTGTCAGTGGGGGTTATTCTGGAGTCTCTTAAATGGGCTCTGGTTAAGCCCCTGCTGGAAAAAACATATTTGAACCCTGATGTCTTAGTGAATTACCTGCCTATCTTGAACTTCCCCTTTTTGGGGACAGTTCTTGAGAAAGTGGTCATGGAACAGCTAGAGGGTCACCTCATGGACTTCCAAATTTATGAATCATTCCAATCCAGATTTAGGGCCTTGCACAGCACGAAGACCGCATTGGTCAGGATATTAAATGACCTGCTCAGGGTGAGAGATAGAGGAGAGTGAATGATTCTCATCCTCCTCAATCTCTCCTCAGCATTTGACACTGTGGACCATGGGTTGTTGTTGGACAGGCTAAGGGAGTATGTAGGACTCACCGGCAAGGCCATCAACTGGTTTGAGTCCTTCCTCCAGGGCAGGTTTCAGAGGGTGATACTGGGGAATTATTCCTCAGACCCAATGGACCTGCCCTGTGGAGTTCCCCAAGTTCTGTCCTCTCCCCCATGCTGTTCGCAGTGTACATGCTGTCCCTGGGTGAGGTTATAAGGCAGTATGAGCTGAGTTTTCATTGCTATGCTGATGATACTCAGCTCTACCTATCCTTTGCATCTGGGAGATCTGTCACGGTTGATGTGCTAAATGAGTGCATGGCTGAGATCTGGGCTTGGATGTTGTTGAACTGGCTGGGACTTAACCCGGGGAAGACTTAGCTGCTGGTGGTTGAACCAGGTCGAAGGAGAGAAATGGGGTCCTCTGGGGATAGGTTGGGGTTTTTTATTGGCCTGACTGAACTGGAGGCCTCTTCAAAGGTGAAGAATTTGTGCGTTATGCTGGACAATGAGCTGGCACTTAATGCTTAGGTGTTGGCTGTTGTCTGGACTGGATTTTACCATCTCTGGAACATCACCTGAATTAAGTCCCTTATTCCCCCGATGACCTGGCCAGGCTGGTACATGTTTTCATCACCTTGAGGTTTGACTATTGTAATGTACTCTACCTCGAGGTCAGAGGAGGTATGATGCAGTGCCTGCAGCTTCTGCAGAATGTGGTGGCCCAGTTGTTAATTGGACACTCACGGTACAATCACATTACTCTGGTGCTGCGCAAACTGCATTGGCTGCTGGTACACTGGCGCATCACTTTTAAAGTAGATCTTTTCACCTACAAGGCCCTACACAGGTTGGGTCCGGGCATCCTGAAGGAGCTTCTGCATCCTTACACACTGTCTCGCTCTTTCATGTTGGCTGGAGAGGCTCTCTTAGAGGTCCCCAGGGCTAGGTTAAAATCTTCTAGGGACCGGGCTTTGAAGTGGCCTCCCCAGTTCTCTGGAATTCATTACCAGGTTACCTCCAGGGGGTGCCATCTGTTGACGTCTTTAAAAAACATCTTAAGACCTTCCTGTCTGAGCATGCCTTTGGAACCTGAGGAACTTATTTTGGGACCATCAGACAGCTTGGGGATTAGTCTGTTTTTAGACTTTTAATGGGTTTATGTAAATTCTGTGTATTTTATTTTGACTGTCCCTTGTTGCTGTATTTGTCTATTTGTATATCTTATTGTAAGGGCACCCTAAGCCCACAGGGAAGGTCACCCAAAATAAATAAACTCTACTACTGCTACATTATGAAGCTGATGGAGGGGGCAGGGTGATGGAGAGGATGAGCAGAAGGCAGCCATTCTTAATGACTACTTTTGCTCTGTAATCACAATGAAGGATAGTCGGCTTTTGAATGAAATCAACATGATGGCTGCTGCAAAAGGGATCCCAAAAATGGGGAAAGTAGTAATTATGGGATAAAGGGTCAGAAAAGAGTTATCAGCCCTGACAATAGATAAGGCTCCAGGGCCAGATGGGATGCACCTAAGAATACTCAGAGAACTGGCATCAGAACTGACTTGACCCCTGTCAGGGCTATTCAGTAGCTCCCTATAGCCAGAGGTGGTTCAGAAATATTGGAGGGCAGTGGACATAGTAGTACAAGGTTGCTAAAGAAGTTAGAGGATATGGGAACAGCAAATGATCTAGTTAGATGGGTGGGAAGCCAGCTGGGGGATACAGCAGAGAGTGGGGGCAAATGGGGTCATGTCAGGTAAGAAGGAGGTCATTAGAGGGGTGCAATAGGATTCAGTCTTTGGGATGGTCATTTTCAATATGGTCATCAGTGACAGAGGCAAAGGAATGCAAGGGAAGATGTGTCCTTTTGCAGATGACACCAAGTTCTGTGGCAGAATAGACAGTGAGGAAGGAGTTGAGGAGCTGCAGAGGGACCAGCAAAGATTAGAGAGTGGGCCGAGGTTTGATAGTTGAAATTTAGAGCCAAGATGTATGTGCAAATTAATGCACATAGGGAACAAGAACCCCAGGGTGAAATATTTGATGGGAGGGTTAAGCTGGACACTACCACTGAGAAAAGGGACCTGGCAGTCGTTAAAATAGACTCCTTAAAGCAATCTAGCCATTGTAACCAGGATATTGGGGTGTATAGGGAGGGAGTTTGATAGCAGGAGGGAGGAGGTACTACTGCCTCTGTATAATACAATGGTGAGGCCACACCTGGAATACTGTGCACAATTCTGGAGCCCCAAACAAAGAAAAGACAAACACAAGGTAAAAACCTTGCAGCATAGCGTAACCAAAATGATCCTGGGCCAGTAGGGCAGATCCTATGAAGATCGGCTTAAAGAGCAGCTTCTTAGTAGCTGCCTGTCCCAGCCAGTTCGATTCCATATCTTAGCAGTATTGAACTGATAAAGTCTGACATAAAAAGTCCCTTTCTACAAAAAGTTATATCCCTCAAACTCCAAAATCGATATGCTGGCCAAAAAAGGACCAACTTCCTGGTCCGGAAAACATGCCCCCACGTCGGCCCATGCAGCCCTGTTTTGTGATGTCACAAAATGAGTGCTGCATGAACGTCCCCCATTGACTTCTATGGGGCTGGCATTTTCACATATATTTATACCCTTTAGTGCTGGGATTTTATTATATCAAAGTGATCGATCGACTAATTGGGTCCCTATAGAAGTCAATGGGGTGCGCTCACACAGCCTTCATTTTGTGACATCACAAAACAAGGCTGCGTGGGCCAACATGGGGCATGTTTTACAGACTGGGAAGTTGGTCCTTTTTTGGCCAGCATATCGATTTTGGAGTTTACGAGGGATATAACTTGTTGCAGAAAGGGAATTTTTATGCCAGTCTTCGTCAGTTCAATACTGCTAAGGTAAGGAATGGAATGGACTGGGGGACAGCAGCAACGCTGACAGTAGGAAGCTGCTCTTTAAGGTCCCGAACATGTACTTGCTGGAGACCACAAGGGAGTGGGGCAATATGATAGGGAACTTCAAGTTCTGATTTAATTAACTTTAAATCCTTGATCTTTTTGCAAAAAAATTAATATGGGACTACTACCCATTAATATTACTAGCTTGTTTCTTAATATGATTAATTCTATTTATAAAATGGGAAGGGAAAATCCTTCACCCTGATTGGTTGTTACCTGTGCATTAGACAGATCTAATGACAGGTAAAAACAAGTGCTGACAATCTGGACCACAGAAAATGTGAGAAATCCTTCAGCCAGCTGCTAGTTTCAAATTTTAAAAAAATAATAGCCGCCATTTTTTTGCTCCCACTCAGCGAGGGAATGCCATGGCAAAACTCCCTAGAACACAAGTTACAATATTTCTTGTCATCTAGAACACAAAACCACACAATACTCCCCATGTTAAATACAAAAAAAAATAACTGCCTGCCGTCACACTGATCTGACCCGACTGACTCATTCCCTTCATATATTACATTGCAATGCTGTGTCATTCATGTGTTTTCGTAACTGTCGCAACACCGTTTGTGCTTCTCTGTGCTTGCATCTCCCCCCAGCTTCTGCTTGTTCACTAGTTGTTTTTTTTCCTAATATTTTTTTAAACATATCCTTTTGAACTGCAATACAGTTCACTAAAGCTCCAGAACACCTGGCTTCTTTATTAGATCTGCGCCGCAACACGATCACTTCACAGCTGGCAGCTTTTCTCCTGATGCTTGTTCACTTCCCAATCCCAGTACTGCTCCAAGTTATTTTTAAGAATGTTCAATGATTTGACCAATGTAAATTTACACTATAATACAGAGAATCTGCTCCACTCCAAAACAAACTTGCCTGAATGGATTTCCATGTTTTTTTTTTTTCAGTTGACATCTGCCACCCGCCTGTCAGATGCTCACAGTGCCACTCACAAATACTCAGCACTGGCTCCTGCCTGCCACTTACTCCCAGCTGTCCCCCACTATAATTCTTACTCTTCAGGGACAAGTTACCCTTTCTGATACATCTCACAAAAATAAAGCTAATCCTACATCAGTTGTGCTGTTTTTGAGATATGATAGCGATCATAGTGAAGTTACGATTGACGGCAGTAGCTCCAGAAACCATGGCAACCACAGATACAAAGACAGCTATGGTGGCCACGGCAGGACAAAAAGCACAAACGAAGAAAAAACTATAGAAATTGTACAGGCGGAGGAACTATTTTACTACAAAGTACAGAAAACATTTTACTGTTGGGGCATTTAAACATGTAAATTGTAATTTTTTAATACTTGTAGAATACAGTGTCCCAATTTATAAGCCCAATAAGCACTCTGAGGGTGCGCATTAGACATTTCTAACGCACGGCCAGGGGCTGAAGGCACTTGGCCTGCGGCACTGTGTCTCACTATGCCCCTAGCCATGCACTAGAAGTGTCTAATGCACACCCCCTCATGTCTTATTGCTTACTTGTACTTGGTCACAGAGCGAAATTTGTTTCAGATATCACTTTTTTGTATAGTTTTTAAATAAAATTCATTACAGTTTAAGGGTACCAGATTGTATAACAAATTACCAAAAAATATTGTAAATTGTTCTAAAATTTCTACTTTTAAAGAATTCCTCAAAAATCATCTACTGTCTGACTCTACCTGCAAATGTTTTAACTTGTTTTATTTATTTGTTTAATTATGTATGTATGTATGTATTGTTATATTACGTGTGCAATTTTGTATCTCTGTTTTATAACTAGATGTCTGTGAAAATGAGCAAATTTACTCACAGGCCTCTCAGTACAAAATAAAAATGAAATGAAACAAAACAAAACATGGTAGATTACAAGGAAATATTCCTCAGGACTTATGAATCAAGAAAACAGGAACATAATTGGAAGATGGTGGGGGGAAATTCAGGAAGGAAGGATGCCCGTAGTCTGGACAACAAGCTCCCTGAGCTGGTGGCCTTAATGGAAGAGGGATGCCTGGATATTGTAGCAGTCACAGAAACATGGTACACAGAAAACCATGACTGGGATGTTAACATACCAGGGTACATAACCTACAGGAGAGACAGGCAGGGGAGAAGAGGGGGAGGAGTAGCTCTCTATGTAAAGGAAGGGATAAAAGCAACTGAACAAAAGAGTAAACAGGGAGGAGAGGAGGCACTGTGGGTCACCTTGAGACTGGAAAGGCACCACAATCCGCACAGGGTTGTGTACAGACCCCATGTCAGGGGAAGGAATGGACAAGGATATGATGGAAGGCATTCTTAGAATGGCAGAGAAAGGGAGATACTGTTGATGGGAGACCTGAATATGCCAGATGTTAACTGGAGCACATTTGCTGCAGCGACATTCAAAGCAGGGCCATTCTTGACGCTCAGGTGGCAGGCATTAGACAGCTAGTTTCGAACCCACTGTGAGGGAGCAATCTTAGACCTCGTGACTCTCAAACGGGGCAGTGAGAGGATCTCAGATCTAGAAGTGGGTTGCCATCTGGGGACAAGTGACCATCAAACAGTGTGGTTCACGTTAAACTCAGCTACAGAGTCAAGCCATCACAAAGTGAGGGTACTGGACTTTAGGAGGCTGACTTTGCAAGATGGGAGAGTGCCTCAGAAAGCACTAGCAAACAGGCTAGAAGGAGGTGTGGAGCAACAATGGGGAATTATCAAAACTGCCATCACAGAGGCAACAAGCTTTGTGTGAAGCAAATAAACAAATCAAATGAAAGAAAAAGCCACTATGGTTCTCAAGAGAGGTGGCTGTGAAAGTCAGGAAGAAAAGATAGCATTCCAGAGTATAAGGAAACACAGAAGGAGCAGGACAGAGAGCTGTACCAGTTAAGGCAGAAAGAAGCAGGGAGGGAAGTCAGAATAGCAAAGGCCCAAACTGAGGAAAAGATAGCCAACTTAGTTGAGAAGGGGATAAAACCTTTTATAGGTACATCAGCAGCGTAGAAAGAAAAAGGGAGGGATAGTGAGGCTGAATAGAATAAATGGTGGGTGGGCAGAGGGGGACAGTGAAAAAGCAGGAATACTGAACGAATATTTCTGCTCAGTATTCACAAAAGAGGAGGGGGAAGTGCCTAATCCAATTAACAGAAGCACTCTTGATAGGGGGTCGATCCCAGTCCTTTCACAGAAGAAAGGGTTCTGCAAGAACTCCTAAAACTGAAGGTGGACAAAGCAATGGGTCCTGATGGAATTCACCCAGAATTCTAAAAGAATTAAGGAAGGAACTAGTGAAACCACTGGCTACTCTTTTTAATAAATCATGGGAGGATGGTGTGGTACCCGAGGACTGGAGGAAGGCGGATGTGATTCCCTTCAAAAATGGGACCAAGACAGAGGCAGGAAACTACAGACCTGTCAGTCTGACCTCTGTGGTAGGGAAAGTGATGGAGTCACTTCTGAAGGAAAGAATAGTTGAGTACCTAGAGGTCAGTGGAGCACAGGATCCAAGGCAGCATGGGTTCACAGCGGGAAGGTCATGTCAGACGAATCTAATAGATTTCTTTGACTGTGACCAAAGCAGTAGACTAGGAGGGGCTGTGGACATGGCCTACCTAGACTTTTAGCAAGGCATTCGACACAGTCCCACACAAAAGATTATTAGTCAAATTAACCAGCCTGGGAGTGGGTCCCAGGGTGGTAGCCTGGGTAAAACATTGGCTGGACAACAGGACACAGAAGGTAATTGTAAATGGAGTTCGCTTCTTGAAGAAAGGGCGGTTACTAGTGGGCACCGCGAGGGTTCAGTATTGGGTCCAGTCCTTTTAATGTCTTCATCAGTGGCATTGCAGAGGGACTGAAGGAAAAGTATGCCTTTTGCAGATGACACAAAGATCTGCAACAGGGTTGATACACAAGGAGGCGTGGAAAGGATGAAAAGGGACTTGGCAAGGTTGGAGGAATGGTCTGACATATGGCAGCTAGGATTCAATGCAAAAAAGTGCAAAATAATGCACCTGGGAAACAAGAACCCAGGGGAAGAATACACAATGGGTGGGGAGGTAGTAACAACAACAAAACAGGAAAGGGACCTGGGGTAATCATATCAGATGACCTTAAGGTTAGCAAGCAATGGAGAAGGCAGTAGGAGTGCCGGGGTATACTGGGATGTATAGGGAGAGGCATCATCAGCAGAAAACAGGAAGTTGTTATCCTCTGTACAGACAGTTGGTGAGACCCCATCTGGAATACTGTGTCCAGTTCTGAGACCCCATCTCCGCAAGGACATAGACAGGATAGAGGCAGTCCAGAGGAGGCAACTAAAATGGTGCAGGGTCTGCAAGAGAAGCTGTATGAGGAGAGACTAAAGGAGCTTAATATGTATACACTTGAGGAAAGAAGGGAGAGGGGGACAATAGAAACTTTCTAGGCACTCAAGGGAATCAACAAAGTCCAAGAGGGTAGCATCTTTCAGAAAAAGAGAAAGAACAAGGGACACAATTTAAAGATAGAAGGAGGGCGGTCAGGGGCAATGTGAGGAAGCATTATTTCACAGAGAGGGTAGTGGATGCATGGAACAGCCTTCCTGAGGAAGTTGTGGAGTCTAAAACTGTGGGAGAATTCAAGAATGCATGGGACAGACATAAGGCAATTCTTGTGGGGGGCAGGAAGATATAGGCTGTTGGTTAAATAGGATCTGCGGCCTATCCTGTAGGTAGGGAAATGGGCAGACTAGATGGGCCTAGCGGTCCTTATCTGCCGTCAAAGTCTATGTTTCTATGTTTCTATGTTTCTATGTTTTAAAATGATTTTACAGATAGAGTGGTTGGTCGTGGAACAGCCTACAAACAGAGGTGGTGGGTGCAAGAACCATTATTGGTCTCAAACACTGCTGGGACCAAGTAAAAAGCTAAATAGTTACACAGGGGAAAGTAGGACAGAGGGCAAGGTGGGGAGGTGAGGACAATAACCCCAACAAGACATTACATCCTGGGATAGGATAAGGTTAAACAGGGCAGACTGGACAGACCAGTGGTTTTTTTTCTGCTGAGATTTTCTCTGTTTTCTCTGTTTCTGTAAAAGTTTGATGCTCTAGCACCTGAACAATTATAACAAAAGCTTGCATTTTACTTGAAATCTATAGTACCAGACCTGTTTATTAAGACCAACAGTGTGTGTACATTTGTACATTTAGTGAAAATAATTATTTCAAAAGTGGTGAATGTCCAGGTCTGATTTGTGGCATTTTGGGCTCCTGACCTCACATTTCTTGTACTGGATCTTCATACATATTTAAACAAATAGACAGAAATGCTCCATTTTCATGTTGGCTTTTGCTAAACCTAAACAAATATATATATGGGTGCCTCACAACTAGGACAGTTAGACGTGCTGTACCACAGGGTGTTACGCTACATATGTGAGCTACCAACACTCACGCACCACTGCCTCTTCTATAAGGATCTAGGATTGCCATCGCTTAAAACTAGAAGGCTGTGATGCCTAAATCTTTGGTCCCTCAAAGCCCTTCATAACTCACTGCCCACTTACATTTCCTCACTCCTCATCAGTTCCCAAAGCCTTTATGTACTAAGAATGCACAATATCATGTTGCTGGATGTTCCCAGGTTTTGCACAAAATATGGCAGGTTGGCCTTTTTATTGGGCTGCCCTCAAAGCTTGGAACACTCTTCAGAAAATAATTAAGCTTCTTAACCTGGTCCCCTTCCCCGATCTTTTCAATCTCTCCTAAACCAATACTGCGCATATAATTGCATCTGCTACTAATACCCCTTCCACGCTCAATTCTCCTTTTTGTTAGCTCGCCTTTACATAATGCCCTTAGATGCGAAATCGCCAAATGCTGCAGTATTTATTTCTGCATCTGTAAGCGGTATATACAATCAATTTCACTACTTCTTTTTATTTTCCTTATATTACTGCCAGCAGATTGATATTTTCAGGTCTAATTATCTTATGCACTTTGCTCACTAAGTATTACCAAGTGAGAATCTATTGCTCCCCCATTTTTTCTTCAGCTGCATGGCATTCAGTTTGTCCATGCTCATGGTTACTTTTCAATGTACGATCGTGTATAATTGCCTTATATGTAACTTGTACTATCAGATGTAATTGTGTGCTGACTATTGTATTATTCCTCCATGTACGTATTGTTTTTTTTTTCAGATTATTGTTCTGTCCTACCCAGGACCTCCTTGCAAATGAGACAAGCTCAATGGAGTTTTTCCTGGGAAAATACATAAATGAAATAAAAGATAATCTAAATAAATGTAATGCTAGGGAAACTACAGAACTATAAGTATGCATTTCTTTTTCAATTGTTGTCACAAACAAATACTCAGCTAGTGCTCTAATCAAACAGAGAAGAACACATTCAAAAATATACATATTGGAATGTTAAAGAGTTTACCCATTCCACTAGGGGTGCCACACTTGTGTACCCTTACCCTAGACTTCTGGTATAAATAGTTTTGAAACACATAGGTTGCTAAGTGTATACAGTACATTGAAAGGGATATATTTGGATCAATAGAATATGAAAATGGATAGAATTGCCATTCTGGCCTGTAGAAATCTAAAACATTACATTACCTCAGGAAACCAATACATTTTTTGAAACTGCACAATAGTCTAGTTTTATACATGGCTGACTCAACTGCTTATTCAAAAGTTTACTACCCCATTTGTCCCCTACTTTTGGAGCAACTATGAAATCAATGTAAAGTCACATAATCTTCACACTTTAGCAAACCAAATGTCCATGTAACACAGATTGCAAGTATATAAACACCCTATTTGGATATTGTGAAGGGAGTTCTGGTGGAATTATTACCACATCCCTGTACCTTTACCATGAAGGCCTGGTAGAAATTGACTCAAACTCATAGCAGGCTAAGTTAGTTTGCAAGGAATACATTGAGGCCCATAATGGAAAATGCATTGCATTGCTTCTCCGGCCTGTATTAACCCAGAACATTAAGTTACCATAGGAAAATTATACATTTTCTCCTGCACAAAATACCAGTTTTAACCATGGGTAACACAGCCTACTATCCAAAGGTTTGCCACCCATAATCCTTCTCTTCATTTGGTGCAACAATGAAAAATTATGGAAACTGTATAATTTTTGGTTCCACGACAACTCGGCAAAAGGAAATACAGCATGGTAAAAACAGTGCGGTGAAGACTGCGCAAATCAAAACCGTGCATGGAGAATACTGCTGAGAATTTTTTTAAGTGTGATTTAGTATTACAATGCCACACTGCCATGGACTACTACTCCCGTGAAATTCTGTAATTTATTTTATTTTTCTTCTCTGGCTGTATTCTCCACGTGTGTTTCTGACTTTCGTGATTTTCACCATGTTGTTTCTGACTGCGCTGTATTTCCTTTTGCTGAGTTGTTGTGATACAGTAATTTTCACACTTTAGCAAACCAAAATGTATATGTAGCACAGGCTGAAGGTACATGAACATCCCTTTTTTGGATACTAGAGAGTACTGGTTACATTGGTACCTCATTTATGAACCTCTACCACAGAGATCTGGCGAAAACAATCCCTGCACACACACGGTATGTTACGTGTGTTTTTAAAGGGAAAACTGTGGGTCCATAATAGAAAATGCACATGACATCAGCAGTGATTAGCCAGCAGTTACAGATTTGAAGTATTCTGAAATACTTAATATACAGCAAGTCAAGCAACTTAAAAGAGGAAAACAATAATGTTGGAGGAATTTGCATCAGATGTTAAATAGAAGAAGAACAAGGTGATGGAGGCATAGCGGAAGTTAAAAACTTCACCGCAAGACAGAAAAACTTCCAACAGCTAAGCAGAAAAAGTGTTAATTAGGTCTGTAGAGGAAAATACCTTCCACAATATGCGTTCTATGTGCTTGCCTGTCACTGTATGCAGTGTTGTATGCCATGTGCCTAACTGTTTATAACTTATTTATATTAGCATCTGACATGCAATATGTAAGTAATAAGCCACAACAGGGTATGCAATATTATAGGACTATAATAACTGGGGAGCATTTTCTCCCTTAGGGAAACCTGGGTATAATTCGCTGTTATAACATTGGGTTATAATGGTGAACTCATGCCTGGTTTTCAATGCTTCATTGATGCGCCTGCCTCCACTCTCTCCTCTCCACTTACAGGGTGCCAAACATCTTGCCACTGTCCACTGGACACCGCCGGTAGTACTCGGCGGTAAGAGAATAAAAAAAAGAAACTTGCCTCTCAGCTGTTTACTTTGTTTGAGTAAACCTGTAATCCTTGCTCAGTTAACCTAAAAAAAAAAAAAAAAAAAAAGAAAAGAAAAAAGGTTTCAGCAGCTGGTCACCCGCAGACCGTGGACTGCCCTTCATCCACACCAGACCGTGGCTGTTTTATTTTATATAATTGCTGTGGCAAGAACACGCTTCCCAGCAATTATATAAAATAAAACATGGGGTGGTGTGTTTAACTCGAGATTTTACACACACCACTAGGTGTTGGATGCTTAAATAAACCCCTTAAGCTTTGCTCTTGGGGTTTATGTAGCATCCAACACCTCGGGGTGAGTGTAAAATCTCATTAAACACACCACCCCATTCATTATTCTGTATGTTATGCACTCCTTCCCATGTATTATTCAATATTTAATGCATGCCCCAGGGGTGTAAGAAGGCATGAGTCTGAAGGCCAAGTGTCCTTACACCCCCTGGGAAGTGCATTAAATCCTATGATGCACCTCCTGGAGGGGCTTATTGCACTTATAAATTGGTTCTAGGTAGGTTTTTGGGGCAAGGCAAAGGAGATACAGCACCTGAATGTGTTTATAGAGATTTAACATGTGGTCAGGTGATGTCTCTGAGCCAGTGACATTTCTTGATTTTTTTCATGACATTTTATAATATTTGTCCTACATACATTCACACATGTTATCTGTAACCTCCCCAATGCAATTAGAAACATGATATTTATTTTATCACTGCTTGCCTGCATGAATTAAATATGTTTAAATAAATTGGCCATCTCACCTTCTGCAAATGGCATTTCAAAGAATTTAGCTGTGTAATGAGTAAAATGCTACAAGTGTTATAACTTAATGCAGATAAACAGGCATTTCACACACTGTAATGAACAATTTCTTTCATGACTAAAGTATTGTGGCATGGCAAGCTGGTAAGGACACCGGGGTATACTGTACATCATCTTCTTAGGAATTGAGCTACAGGATCTACAACTTTATTCCATCTGGCCAACCACTAGAGGCAGCAGAGAGAAGCATCTCTGGTAGCACAGTGCCCCCAGTACCTCCCTGAACTACCAGGTCCCTCATGTGACACTTGATCCCATGACCATATGAACCACAGATAAGAGTTCAATCAAATGAGACACACTGGCACTTCAGTGTGCTTTAACAATAGTGTAGGTGCATACTGTATGCCTTAGGACTCCAACTTAACAAAACTTGTATCTGAGCAAACTCAGTCTTGGTTTATTAGGATAACAGACCTATGTTCATAAAATCCATTAATACACTTATTCAGACTGAACGGGAAAGGAAGAATTCTCAGTTGAGTTGGTGGTTAGCAGGACCAGCAGCATATGCCTTTGCAGGACTGTGTTTTCCATCGATTAGCTATATTGCTTTGTTGCTCTACATACTGGTGATTGACAGTCATCACAACACTTTTGTCAGTAGGCAAACAGCCCTAGTTCTGAACGACATTTGCAAAGGCTTTGACTGAAAGGATCACGTCCTGCAGTGAACAGTCTCTGGAGTCTTACTTTTAAAATATTTCTAGGCTCATACATTTTTATTTCCCAAGCAGAGTAAATTAGTTTCCATGGAAATACAGTAGCAGGCCTGCAGTGCACACATCTAATACATAGAAAAAAATCAACACCAAGTTTCCCAGCCTCTACATATTTTTTTTTGATAATTCAGTTTTTGTTTCTGATTGAAAATGCTGTGATTTTCTAGCATACTACAGATTTACATAAACCTTCAGATTTTACCATAAATGTCAGGCCTAATGTCCTGAAGTAAATATATTTTCTTACCCCTGATCTACTACTAGCCATTGTGTTTATCAGGGTTACTAGAATTAAGAACCAAGTGCAGAAATGACTTGTCATACTGAAATCTATGTAGAGTTGCCATATGTCCTGATCCGACTAGAACAGTTCTGGTTTGTGTAATTGTACCTTTCTTGATCAACAACCCAAAGAAATGTTGTTTTTTTATAGTGTCTTTCATATACAAACTACATCCCAGAGTGCTTTATAACCTAGCTGAGAAAGGGCGGAGAATATTGCTGCCATTTACAGTGCACACTGAAGTCCATCATCATCATCATCATTTTTATTTATAAAAAGGTGCCTTTCTAAAACCAAGGTGCCTGTACAATAAAATGCATAAAATAAAATAAGTTATTACATGCATCATATAAATTCCAACAAAGAACAGTATAAAACCATATGACAAATCAATAACCACGTCAATTAACAAAAGTCAGGTTAAAAAGATACTTTTTTAATGCAGTTTTAAAACTCTGGACGGTTAGGCAATCTCGTACCCGATGAGGTAGAGAGTTCCACAGGGAAGGAGCAACAAAGCTAAATGCCCTTGCTCCCGATGTCTGCAAACGTACCCTGGGAACCTCTAGCAATCCCTTATTGGTGAATCGGAGAGAACGGGAGGGACAGTAGGGATGAAGGAGATCTTTCAAGTAACTCAGTCCCTGGTCGTGTAGGGCCTTATAGGTTAGCAAAGCAACCTTAAAGGTGATCCACCACTTAATCGGCAGCCAGTTCAGATCGCGGAGCACAGGCGTTATATGACTGGCTCTTGAAACACCAGTCAACAGCCTGGCAGCCGTGTTCTGCACCGGCTGCAAGTGGCAGATATCAGCCCCCGACAGCCCTAGGTAAAGGGCATTGCAGTAGTCAAGGCGGGAAGTAATGAAGACATGAACCAACGTTGGAAGATCATCGGGAGGAACCAGATATTTCACCCGGGTGATATTTCTCAGATGGTAAAAAGAGGTTTTAACAACTGCTGACACCTGTAATTTCAAGGTCAGACAGTCATCAAACATAATGCCCAGGTTCCGTACCCGGTCTGAGGTAGCTGGCTAGACACCTCCAAGCCACAAGCCCGAAGGTGAACCTGCCAACACACCCACCTCACAATGACCTGGGTTCACAACCAATACATCATTTTTTTCAGGGTTCAACCTTAGCCAGCTCATATTCATCCAGGCCTGGATTTCAGTCAGACATCTGTTGAGCACCGAAATGGCATCATTCTGTTCAGGGACAAAAGACATGTATAGCTGAGTATCATCTGCATAGCAGTGAAAACTCAGGCCATACCTTCTAAAAATTACTCCTAACGGCAGCATTTACACTGCAAACAACATGGGCGCTAGAATGGATCCCTGTGGAACCCCACAGGGCAGGGAGAATGGAGCTGAGGTGCAAACCCCAGACACCACTCCCTCAGTCCTACCTGTGAGGTAAGATTGAAACCATCCGAGGACAGCCCCCGATAGTCCACAGATAAGCCGAGGGCAATCCAACAGCATACCAAGATCCACAGTATCAAATGCTGCAGAGAGATCAAGAAGGACCAAGATGGAACGAGTCTTTTGATCTCTTGCCATCAGGAGGTCATTTAGTACCCGAACAAGAGCCGTCTCGGTACTATGTCTCTTCCTGAGATTGGACTGGAGAGAATCATAGATATTGTGGCTGGTCAAATGGTCCTCCAGCTGTAAAGCCACCACCTTCTCAATAATCTTACCCAAAAAGAGAAGGTTAGAGACAGGCCTGTAGTTTGTAAGACAGTCGGGATCCAAGGAGGACTTCTTAAGAAGGGGCCGAACCACGGCCTCCTTGAGGGAAGCTGGAAAAATTCCCGTCTCCAAGGATAACCAGACTATCTCAGCAAGGACCAGGCCAATGACATCAATGCAGCCGACCAGCAAACGTGTAGGGCCTGGATCCAAACTACAGTTGGTAGGACATAAAGTCTGGATAACCATCACAATATCACTGATTGTAGGCTGACCAAAGTCGCACCACTTAAACCGGGGGTCCGACATCTCCTGCTGACCACTGCTACTCCCTAGAGAAAGGGTCAGGAGGATATCAGACCTGACTGTGGCAACCTTATCCGTGAAGAATCGAGCAATCCCCTCACACTGCTCTTGTGAAAAAACATTTCTGGGCTGAAGACAGAGTGGATTGCACAATCTGTCCACAGACTGGAAAAGCTGAGCTGGTCGATTCTGTGCGGCAGCAATCTCCCTGGACAGGAATTCTGCCTTCTTATGGGAAATTGTTGATTGATAGACCAAATAATGATCCATCAAACTAAGCTTGTCACACTTCAGGCCGGACCTCCGCCATCGCCTCTCTAGCCTTCATCCAACTCTCCTCAACTCCCTCAGGTCCTCATCAAACCATGGAGACCTAGGATGAAGGGAGAGTAGACAAACATGAACAGGAGCAATGGAATCCATGGCCTCTGTCACTGCCTTATTATAGGCAAGCACAAGATCCTCTGGATCCATGCATTCCCTAGGCATGCTCAATAGGTCAAGCACCGCCATCAAGCCATCTGGGGATACACCCCTCAAAATGCGGTACTTGACCATCTCCATAGGGGCAGACCTCTTGGGGGGGGCCTCAAAACTGAAGCTGATGGTATGATGGTCCGACCACCCAACTGGTTCCACCACCAAGTCAGATATCTCCATCCCCAGGAGGAACACCAAGTCCAATGAATGACCACCAATGTGGGTCGAGGAGGAAACAACCTGTGTGAGGCCCAGTAAATTCATTAACTGGAGCAAGTCTTGTCCAAACTGTGAGAGTTCATCGTTGACCCAAGCATTGAAATCCCCAAGGATCAGCCATCTATGGGGTCCCAATGTTAGGTCGGCGATGAAGTCTGCGACTTCCCGCAGGAAAACATTCCCATCTCCTGGTGGACGGTAGACGAGAAGAATCCTGCACCTCACACCCTCGCCTCCGATACATTCAAAGGAGTTGGTAGTTCCCACTGGAATTTCCCTCAGGTTCATTTCTGATTTAAAACAAAGGGCCACACCCCCGCCCCTACGATCGATCCTCGGGCGGTGTATCATCGAGTACCTGGGTGGAACAGCTGAAGCCAAAACAGGGCCAGCACTTCCATCCAACCAGGTCTTGGTGATGCAAGCTAGGTCAGTTTGAATTAACAAGATCCCCAATTATGGTGGTCTTGTTTTTAATCGACCTGGCATTGCATAACACCGCCCGAGTTCGATGAGCACCCAGGGAAGACCGAATTTCCTGTCTGCAATATGCAGAACCCTTGGGTGTGAGAACCAGACAGGGAGGACCCCTTTCCTGGACCCATTTCATCCCAGGGCATCTCCTTGTCCCCACTATCCCAATCCGTCCACTCCTCTCCATTCTCCCATCAGGCCGAGTCCCCGCCCGAACCCTCCTTGCTATTCCCAGACCCCTGCACTGTCTAAAAACCTCCGGGGACAAAGGGGGAGGCAACAAAAAGGGCGAAGATCCCTCAGCCTGGAGGAGGAATAGTGCCTAACCGTCAACCCTGGCCAACACATTTTTTGAAAACAAATAACCCAAACCAAACAATATATAACCACACAAATAACACAATCAATAACAAATACAACCCCTACCCCTAAAATAAAAAACAAACTAAAACAAAACACAAAACTTCAAAACAGCAGCAAAACAATCAAAACCTACAATTTACCTCTAACATTAAAGTTCTCACCCCCCCAAAAAAATAACAATTAAATTTCTCAAAAACAATATCTCTCACATATTGTCAGAGCAAAACATTAAATGAAGTGAGATTTTTGACATTCTCACAATCTGTAAATTAAACTTTAAAACCTTTTAATGCAAAAAATAAAACTTAAATGAAACTCATGTACACCCCCCTCTCACTGAGGTGTACAAAATAATATAAACAGAGTCAATAAATAATGTCAAATGAAGTTCAGATCCCCAGGCCCTCTCACTACCTGGGAAGTCCGAAATAAAACAAAGGCACTGTCACTGCCCAAGTAAGAAAAAGTTTCAAAGTCTGACTGTAAATTTTTCTGTAGAAACCTCCCAATAGTAATCCAGAATTTCTTTTCACTGACGATTTTAAAGTCTGACCACAAGTTCATTATTGATACAGTTCCTTAGGTCAAGCATCTCCTGATGATCATCCAGAACTTGCACAACGATACCGAAGATCCAAAAGCCCCCTTTTTTTTTATTTAAACAAGAGAAAAAGGGGAGGGGGGCCACCAGAAATATCTGCCCCGTAACCTCGACACCTCACTCGAGCCAATCCACCGATAGGCCCAACGAGGAGCCTTGGAGAAACACAACCCCCACAGGCCAACTCCCAGCCTGTCCAGGATAGGTCCTCCCAAACGGAACAGATTCCAGCGGTCAAACCACCCACAAACACAGAGCCACTCCGTCGCAGGACAGGCCGAAATCCCCAAATCCTCTTACAAAACAGCCTTAAACAGAGCAACCAAGTCCAGATCAAGCCCCATCAGTTCACAAATCCACAGTTCACAGAGGCTCCCTCCGAAATCTCAACAGTCCACCAGCAAAGAGCTCGGACTCACCACCTTCCCCTCCAAACCAGTCCTCGGGTACTCGCCAACGTTCTTGAGTCACAACACGCTGGGGACTCCTCCACACTCCACAGTTCAGATCAGAACACACTGGGGCTCCTCTGCACTCCAAATCTCCAGGTTACAACCGCAGTAACAGTGTGGACTGCAAAAATATCGATGAGCACTATGGAAGGTCTACTAATACTAACACGTTGACGTCCAAAAACACAGCATTGATCATTCCTAGTCCTGAAAGTTACAGATTACCTCGCTAATCTCACTCACTACAATTCTCTTACTATTCTAACTAAAAATAAATAAAAATACGTAAACGAAGAGGAAATTAGAGAAAATTAAGCTGCTGCTACTGACGGCTAGCCCAGCGTGGCCGCCATCTTCCTCCAGTCCAATCAGCAGAGACAGATTACAGAGAGATTGCACACAGACTGGTAGGGATATAGGCAGTTTTTACTATGGTACAATGCACCAAGTGTACGGACAAGATTAAGGGAACGAGGGAGATGCTATAAGTAGCATTGGACACCAGTGGTCATCAGGTTACAGGAAGCCTGATATTAATTCCCACACAGTGTTGTTGGATTCAACACAGGGTCAAATTTTGTTTACAGGCTACGTAACATAGTGGCTGCAACAATTTTAACACTGGACGGGGGCCTGGGTATTAAATGTAGCAGCTGCTACATGTACAAAATTGTGGATAATAAATACATTTTTATTGAGTTTGTTTGTGAGAAATGTGTGCATAATGTGGTTCTTTGAAATGAGCTCCATAACTTTTGTACTAAACTAGAGACCCTTGAAAAAAGCCAGCAGGAAATGGCAATCAAAATTTGTTAACTTTGACTAATTTGAATAAAGTGCATGAACAACCAGGTAAACAGGATACTGCTGATCACAGCTCCAAAAGGAAGAATTCAGATGGGGGGGGGGTTAGAAGAAAATGACTGCTGTGTAGCTACTTCTGTAAAAAGGAAGAAATGGGGCAGAAGTCATTTAAAGCCAGCTGAACCAGGACCTACTGAGGAAGCCGTAGTTCCACAGTGCACCAACGCTACACCCCCGAATGATGGAGGGGGTCAAGAGTTCTCAGCAGTACCTGGGTTTATTAATGAGGAGGTTTAGCCTTTTATCTCTCACCAATAGATTCTCAATCCTTACAGAGAATGAGAGCAACAATAATGGAAACCCAGTCCTAGTTGACACTAATAATACTACCCCTGAAGGTATGTCTGCAACAAATGAAACACCAAATCCTAGACAAATCGATGTTCTGGGAGACTCGATCATCAAATAGATAAATATATTTGCAGGGATGACAAGGAGAACATAATGGTTGGTTGTTTCCCAGGGGCAGGTGTTGATAATTTATCACTTTCAGGTTTCCTCACCCTCTTGTGCCCCCTCTTGCACGTCTCTGTTTAACTTTCACCTCTTCCCTTTTGCCTAATTCACCCTTTCTATTCTATCTACCCTTGCTGTCCTTTACACTCACTGCCTGCCCCACTGCTTGGTTATACCACCACTACCTCCCCTACTCAACCAAGGCCCAAAATGTTATATACTTACTAGACTGATGTTTATCTGTTTATTTTGATTTCTGTTTTTGCATTTTTTTATTCACCTGCTGCATTCCTATTTTGTATTGATAGTATTTTCTCCATTTGAATTGTTGCTTTTGATAGTATTTTCTCCATTTAAGTGTGTAATGCTGTTTTAACTGCATGTGACTAATGCTTTTATGTGTAAATGCGTTGATATTTGTATTTTTACTGTACTATTACCACCTGTATTTACTGTCCACTGTTGATGTATTATATCTGAATTGTACCTTCCTGTGTCATGCCTGAAAATAGGCATTTCTGTGTCTAGTGCACCTACCCGGTTATCAAAAACAAAATAAAATCATTTAACAGCAATGGCAGATCGCATTTTTAAGGGAACTGGGGATAGGCCCTTGACCGTGATTCGTGTGGGAGTAAATTATATCGGAAACAAAACACAGTCAGAACTAGAAACTGATTTTACCAAGCTAGCAGATAAACTGGTAGGCAAGGGATGTGAGATTGTGTTTTCAGAGATTCTGCCAGTTCCTAGGGCCTCCAGTCAGAAGCAAAGAAGGATTTGTCAGGCTAACTCTTGGTTAAAATACTGGACAAGAGAGAAATATTTCTGTTTCATTAGTCACTGGGAAAATGTTTTGAATAACCCTGATCTTCTTTGTAGGGGATGGGCTACATTTGAGTTTCAAGGGTAGCAGACTGCTGGGTATGCGTCTCGAGAAGGAGATTTATAACAATTTAAACTGATCAACTTGGGGCTGAGGGATCCCTTAATAAAGCCAACCATTAACAACCACTTAGCATGTAGTCATAAGAAGGTTGCTAAAAGAGCCAGGGCACTGCACTTCAGTGCCAGGAGTTTAAGTAGGTATAAACTGGCAGAGCCACAGTGCCTTGTAGCTAATTAAGATACAGATATTATTGGTGTACCGAAACATGGTGTAACAAAGACAGTGAATGGAGCAAAGTAATCCCTGGTTACCAGCTATGTAGTAGAGATAGGGAGAGGTGCAGGGGAGGAGGAATAGCCATTTTCATTAAAGATAATGCTGAATGCTCCATCAATGATTCTGCCACCGATTTTAGTAATTTCATAGAACCACTCTGGGTGGACTTAACTGGTTTGAAGGGTAAGAAACTTAAAGTGGCCATCTTTTATAGGCCACCTGATAGTCCATCACTAGATACAGAAAGATTTGTTGAATATATTACAGATGTGGACAACAAAAATGATGTACTGATAATAGGGGATCTGAATTTACCAGACATTGACTGGACAAATGATAGGGCAAAAGGTTCTTTAGAAAACAAAGTTCTATCAACATTAATAGCCTCAGATTTAGAACAACTCATTGACAAACCCATTTGAGGAGAACATATATTAGATGTGCTGCTGACTGATATTGACACTGATATTGTAAATGTAGGTGTAACCCCCCCTCCCGGCGCAACAGCGACCATAATACCATCAGGTTCGAGATTAACAAAGTCAGGAAATTCACCACAGGAATGACTATATATAAAAACTACACCAGACCTAATTTAGCAGTTATGAAGGTAGAACTACAGAAACTAGATTGGAAGGGCCTAACGGAAAAATTGGATGTTGAGGAAGCTTGGAATTTATTAACCCATACAATTACATACCTAGAGGTAAAATACGACCCAACCAAACAGGTGTATAACAAGAGGGGCAAGAAACCTTTATGGTTCGATATCAGGGTCAGAAAGCTAATTTCCAAAAAGAGACATATGTATACTAAAATGAAAAAGAATCCTACTTTTATTAACATAAACAATTATAAACTGATACTGAAGCAACTTAAAGAGATTAAAAGAGCTACTGTAGGGCCACCACTAAGTTCAGGCTAGCTAACACTAAGCAAGACCTAATGGGATTCTACTCCTACATTAATGATTAGAAGGGGAACTACAGAGTTATTGGGCCTCTTATTGGGGACAATGTAACTTATAACATACTAGAGGATATGGCTAGAGAATTTAACATCTATTAATGTTCAGTATAAAATTCAGCTGAAGAACATGTTAGTCTCCAGGAGTTTGCATCAGATAATTTGGATACCAGTATGATTATTAAACCTAATAAAGTTCACAAGAAATTATCGTAACTAAGTGTACACAAATCAGTGGGCCTGGATGGTCTCCATCCAAAGCTTTTGAAAGAATTGCCCAGTGTCCTTGTACCAATGATTACCGATATCGGTAACAGATCATTATTAGAAGCCTATATACCCTATGACTGGCAAAGAGCAATTGTGATACCTATCCACAAAAAAGGCAGTAAGGCTAATCCAGCTAATCCAGCTAATAGGCCAATTAGTCTGATATCCATTGTGGGAAATATCATAGAAAGTACTATTAAAGAGGAATTGAGTGGGATTCTGATGGACAGGGGACAATTAGATCTTACTCGGCATGGCTTTGCTAACGGCAGGTCTCGTACTACTAACTTGATCAGTTTCTACGACTATGTCAGCCACAACTTGGATCAGGGAAGGGAGGTGGATGATCTCTGGGAGGGTTATGGGAAGGCTATAGCCTAAGGTTCAATGTGGGAGAATAGCTCCTCCCACATCTCCTGCAAAGGCCAGCCTCCCATGATGATTCTCTACTTAGTGCTATGTGAAACACTCACCCTTCTCAGGCACTGGGTTTCTGTATGGCTTGTGGGCTGAGTTTCCATCCTCTGCTCCTGTTTTCTTCTTCTACCCCTCTTTCTTCATTTGTTTGCATCCTCTTCACCTTGTTTGCTCCCATTTACCCGCTGTTCTTTTGTTCTCCTTGTCCACCTCCCTGCCATTTTGTTTTCTCCCCCTGTTTGCCATTGTGTTACTCCTGTATGTCCCTGGTTGCTGCTGTTTTTCTTTTGGCCCTTTTTCCCCATTCCACTACTACCCCTGTACTTCCAGGGGTTTGTGCTATCCTGGCGCTTTGCTCCCTGCTTCTCTTCTGCCTCCCTCTGTCTAGTCCCGTAGCTCTTCTCCCTTTCCCTTGTGCTGTTTGGCTCCTGTCTCCCCTCATCGCTTGTCATTCCTGTCACCTGACTTCTGCCTCTCATGGCATTGCTGCTGGAGTACTCAGAGCCATGGCCTGGATTGGGATGATACCTGCATGTATGTTGTTTTCTAACCCATCAACCTCTCCTTCCATTTGTCTGCTGCTTGGCTTTCCTCTTCCCATTTTCTGGCATGTATTTCGGCTCTGTGGACCCCAGTTCAGCCTTGGGGGAAGGTCTACTTTTTTTAACCCTGAACACTGGCCTATAGCTATAACCCTTCCCTAACCTTTTCCCCGCAGCTGGACCTCCGTTGGACTCATGCCGTTCTCTTCAGCTGTTTTAGCCCCCAACAGTTATATTTACACTATGTCTATATTACCTTGGCCCATATGGGTGTCACAATTACCTTCCGGGTTTGTCTCCCAACTCATGTTTCCTCTCCCATGCAGGACTTGCACATGACTATGACCGTACCTACTCTTCCCACCTCCTGCACAATTATTTAATTTTTGTCCCTTCTCTCTAGTGGTTACTTTGGCTGTGTAATTGGGTCTTGCACTGGGTGTTTCCTCTCATTTGTAGGCTGACATTGATACCAATCTCAAATTTGCCTAGCTCCTTTCCTACAGCAGTTGAGTTTCTGCCATTTCTGTTGGTGGCTGTTTCTGCTGTGGCTCTCCCACTCTGGATGCACACTTGTCTGCTCTGAGCTGTGCTTCTACCCGTAGCTCTGCATGGGATCCTCCATTGTTGTTTCTCATATCCACTCAGCAGCTTTGCTTTCAGCTGGTGCCAGTCAGCATATTCACTTGCACACCATACCATACCAACGCAAACCAAACACAAAGGAACAACAATATCGCAAACAAACAAACAAACAAAAAAAACCTTTCTCCCCTAGTTCTTCTTGTTTACCTGCTGTTCCCTTCCCGGAGCTCCTTCCCCTTCCTTCCTGCTCTGCCTCCCCCACTTCCTGCCCTTGTTCCCCACTCCCCTGGTTTTTCTTTTGGGCATTTCACTCCTCACACTAGCAGTCCGTCTCCATCTACACCCCTTCTACCATCCAGACCTGTGCTACCTGTACCCCCAGTCTGGCATTTGCACCCCTTACTATTTTCTCCCAGCAGCATACCCTGCTCAACTTCAAGATTTCTGTTCCCTTGTTCTACCCCCTGGTGCCCCTCACCTTCCAGCTTGCCAGTTGCCTGCACTGTTCATACCTTCTTCCTCTTTCTAGCCCCTTGAGGTGTCACCTATGCCAGCATCATTGGCTCAACTCATGGCTTTCCATCATTCATTGCATTCCATCATTACCAGTATGCTCCTTCCTGGATTATTCTATGCCCTCCCTTACTGGCATTCCCAGTTGTCACAAACCCACTCAGCAGGTCAGGCCCTCTACTCCCAAAGTGCCAACCTCTGAGTGCAGTCTTGTGAACAGTTTAACAGAACAAGGTAACCCTCTTATCTGTTTTGTGAGTTCGGATCAATCTTTGGTCTCAAGTCTTGGAGGGATTCAAACTGTTAACCTCTTGCTAGCGTACCCAATGTACAGGCTCAGATATTTTTGTCTTCGGGGGGCCAGATATCTTTGCCTATGGGCACCTAACCAGGTATACAGAGATGAACCCTTAAAAACTTTAATAAAGACATCAGATTTAAAATGCTTCTCTTTCCAGTTTGGTATCACCATTCAAGCTTGTCTATTGTCTGCTATAACCATATATACTTTTCTTACAAATAAAAAGAAGACACAGGCAGACCAAGTATGCTCTAAAAAGAGTTTTACTAAAAATATGTGAAACACAAAATACAAAACTCTTATATCACAAGACATACAAATCTTTTAAAAGAACAAGGTTTAAACAGTTCAAATTCCTACTTACAGTACTCAGATTTGACTCTCTCTCTAAATGCCTGTTTACAGTGCTCACAGATCTTTTCTTGTCAGAGTCTAGATAAAAGTGTCTAAGTGAAACAGAATTATTTCTTAAAGTAAACTATATTTGTCAACCCCTTTTGTGTGAGGTCATCTAGCTCCTTCTCTGTCAGATTATATATAAAAATATATCTAATAAAAAAACAGGATGTCTTTTCAAAGTATTAATTTTGCAATCCTCAGCATGACTCATATGTTCTTCAAATGACACCTCTTTGATCTCATGATAAGCATCCCCCTTTCAGGACTTGAAAGCATCTTTATGATTTTTGCACTAATACATCACAACCTGCTTTTCTTCTTTTGGAACGTCATAAAATGGATATGCTCAACTCAAGCTTCTTCCACCCTGTAATTTGGTTCAGGCCCTCCACGTAACACCTGATATCTAAAAACTGAGTGTGTGTGATCTCACAGGCTGTATTAGCATTTTCTCATGGCTTTCATCTTTCAGTTGAAACCTGAGGGGGGATGAATGAGGTCATTGTAAGAGCACCAGATGTTTCAGCAGAGACAGTCAGTAATACATTTTATATTTTAAAAAATGATACAGCACTCAGAAGTGGCTGTCCACGTCACAATTTCTCCCACCTACACTGAATTTTGGGGTTCTGTCCCCTACATGTGATGAGCTTCCCAAATCAGTTCACGCCTCATAGACCCTAGACAGCCCATCTGAGTTTTGGTTCTTCACTCCAGCCCTGTGTGCGATTTTTAGATCATACCCTTGTAAAGCAAGACTCCATCTTAGTAGTCTGCCATTGTTTTCCCCATCTGTGTCAGCCAAACCAGGGGGTTGTGGTCAGTCTGCACCTCAAAATGCTGCCCATACAAGTATGGCTCTAGCTTCTTTAGGGCCCACACTATTGCAAGACATTCTTTTTCCACTGTGGAGTATGCTTGCTTCCTGGGAAGTAGCTTTCTGCTCAGGTACACTACTGGGTGATCTGTCCCTTGGCTAGACATCTGGCTCAGTACTGCCCCAATACTCACTTCTGAGGCGTCCATCTGAACTATAAAGGTTTTGCTATAGTGTGGACTTGTCAAAACAGGAGCACTGCACAGTGCCTCCTTCAGTCTGGTAAAGGCTTCCTCATAGGCTGGGCCCCAGGTAATTTTCTTTGGCATCCTTTTCTTTGTCAGGTCAGATGGGGAGCAGCCAGGGTACTGTAACTGGGTACAAGTTTCCTGTAGTACTCTTCTGTCCCTAGAAAGCTCCTAACCTGCTTCTGTGTTTCTGGTCTGGGCCATGCCTGGATCACCTCTATCTTTATTTGGTTAGGATGGAGCTGTCCTCGGCCTACTACATGCCCAAGGTATGCCACTTCTCCCATGGCCACCTGGCACTTCTCGGCTTTGACAGTGAGCCCGGCCCTCTGTATCCTGTCCAGCACTTCCCTAAGGTGAGATAGGTGTTCCTCCCAACTGGTACTAAAGATGGCAATGTCATCCTGGTACTCCTCAGCACCATTTAACACCTGGTTCACCAACCTTTGGAAAGTGGCCGGGGGGTTCTTCATTCCAAAAGGCATTACTTTAAACTCAAATAAGTCTATCGGAGTGATGAAGGCTGACCTCTCTCTAGCTCTGTCTGTCAGTTCTACCTGTCAATACCCCTTTGTCAGGTCAATAGTCGTAAGGTAGGTCACCCCTCCCAACTTGTCCAGGAGTTTGTCTGTCCGGGGCATCGGATGGGCGTCTGACTTCGTGGCTGCATTCAGTCCACGATAGTCCACACAGAAACGAGTTGAGCCATCTGGCTTGGGCTCAAGGACTATGGGCGAGGCCCAGGGGCTGTGGGATCTCTGGGTTACCCCTAAATCCAGCATCTTCTCCACTTTCCTCCTAATGTCCTTTTGGACAGCATCTGACACCCGATATGCTGTTTGCTATATGGGCATTTTTGTCTCTGTCTCCTCATCGTGTGTCGCTAAGGGGGTTAGTCCAGACTTGGTGCTAAACAATGGGGCAAGGTCTGCTAAAACATCCCTTACTTTCTGGATCTGGCCCAGGGCCAGCTGGGGAGACAATTTTACTGCCTCCACAGAGGATACATAGATACATAGATACATAGACAGTGTCGGCAGATAAGGGCCTATGGCCCACCTAGTCTGCCCATTTGAGCTTGTAAGTTCAGTTTGTTTTCCTAGAAGTCTATTTCCCCGTACCCCTGACCTCTAGAATTCCTTTATGTCTATCCCATGCATTCTTGAAACCCGTGATTGTTTCAGCCCCCGCCACTTCCTCTGGCAGGGTGTTCCACTTGTCCGCCACCCGTTCTGTGGAGAAATTCTTTCTCATGTTTCCTCTGAATCGTCCTCCCTCCAGCTTCATCCCATGCCTCTAGTCCTGAAACATCTTTTCGGCTTAAAATAGTGTTTTCCTGCACCCTGTTCCTCCCTGTAAGATACTTGTATGTCTCTATCATATCCCTCTCCCTCCTCTCCTCCAGGGAGTACATGTTCAGTTCCTTCAACCTGTCTTCATAGGACTTGTGATGCAACCCATGCACCATCTTTGTTGCCCTCCTCTGAACCTTCTCTACCCTGTCTATGTCCTTACGTGGGTATGGTCTCCAGAACTGTACACTGTACTCCAGGTGGGCCTCACTAGTGTCTTGTATAGCGGAATTATGACCTCCCTTTTCCTGCTGGTGATGCCCCTGCCTATACATCCCAGCATCCTATTTGCTTTACCTGATGCCTTGTCACACTGTTTCCCTCACCTTGAGGTCATCAGAGATGACAACCCCAAGATCCCTTTCCTGCTTGGTGCATGCTATATCCTCACCCCCAACCCGATATATTGTGCCAGGGTTTTGTGCCCATATGCATTATCTTGCACTTCTTTGCATTGAATTTCAACTGCCAAACCCTTGACCATTCTTCAAGTTTCTGCAGGTCCCTTCTCATTCTGTCTACACCCTCTGGTGTGTCTACTCTGTTACAGAGCTTTGTGTCATCAGCGAACAATGAAATTCTGCCTTCTATACCCTGTTCAATGTCACTGATGAAGATGTTGAATAGGACTGGTCCCAGCACTGATCCCTGTGGTACCCCACTGGTCACTCTTCCCTCTGTGGAGTGACAGCCATTTACTTAGAGGACTCCCACTTACTTTCTTCCAGCAAATCCAGAAGGGGATCTCCTTCGTCTGTCCCCTCCCCATGACTATGCACTGCAAAACACCATGTCAGCCCTATTGGCATATGGCTTCATCATGTTGACATGGTGCATCCTTTCTGTCTGTCTTCTGTCGGGTAACTCCACAATGTAGTTCACGTCATTTACCTTCCTAACCACTTTGTATGGTCCTGCCCACTCAGCTTGCAGCTTGTCTTTCCAGACCAAAATAAGGACCATGACTTCCTGACCCACCATGTATGAGCGAGCTCTGGCTCTGCAGTCGTACCACACTTTTTGTTTCTGTTGAGCAGCTGCTAGGTTGCTCTGAGCTGTCCCCATAAGCTCCTTCAGCCTTTCCCTAAACCTAAGGACATAATCCACAATGGGAGTTCCCTGGGTGGCGTGATTGTCTTCCCAGTCCTCCCAGATCAAGTCTAGGGGCCCACGTACCCGGCGTCCATATAAAATTTTGAGGGGAAAAATCCTGTCATCTCTTGGGGCACCTCCCTGTATGCAAACAACAGGTGGGGAAGGTATTTCTCCCGGTCCCTCCCATGCTGTTCAGCAAACGCCTGGAATATTGACTTTAGGGTACCATTGAATCATTCCACAAGTCCATTGGCTTGTGGGTGATACAGTGTCATGCATCTCTGCACCATCCCACACTTCTCCCATAAACATTTCATCAGGTCCGACATGAAGGAACCCCCTCGATTGGTGATTACCTCCTGCGGAAAACCAACACAGGAGAAAATCCCAAGTAAGGCATCTGCTACTTTGTCCATCCTCAGTGAGGATAGGGTGACTGCCTCTGGGTACCAGGTGGCATAATCCACCACAGTCAGGATGAATCTCTTCCTTGAGGAAATGGGGGTATTTAAAGGCCCCACAATATCCAGTCCCACCCACTGGAATGTCTCCTCCACTATGGGCAATAGAATCAAGGTGGCTTGGGTTTTCTTGCCCACCTTCCCTATTTTCTGGCACCGGTGACAAGACCTGCAATGCTCCTTCACTTGCTGGGTGAAGTTAGGCCAGTAGAAATTCTGGGTTAACTGCTGCATAGTGCGCGTGATTCCCAGATGACCAGACAAGGGAATAGCATGTGCAATTTTGAGCAACTGCTCACGATACCCCTGGGGAATGATAAGCTGCCTGCCTAGCATCCCTCTCTCCCTCTGTCTGTACTGCCTGAGTATACATAAGTCCATTTTCCCAATAAACCTTATGTCTGCCATCACCTCCCTGTGTGCCGTCCGAGTCTGTCCAAGTCTTCAGCTTCTCTAAACTAGGGTGGCCCCTCTGAGCAGCTGCAAACCCCTCACACATTCCCAAGGCATGGGACAGGTTCCCTTCAGTCGCTAAACTAGGGTCCCTAGCACTAGTGTCAGGGCCCTCAGGATCAATGTCAATCCCAACCCTCTGACAATGGGTCATCCCTCCCTCTTCGGAGTAACCTTCCGTAGCTGTGTGGTCACTGTGTGGTAGCTATGTGGTCACTTACCGGGGAAATTTCTACCCCCTTTTTATCAGTCTCCCCATCTGGAGACACAGGCTGGGGAACCAGCCTCCCAGTGGTTTCCACAATGGCTTCTGTGGGGTTCAGGGAACTACAATTTTCCCTTGCCACTTGGCTACAGGTAACTGCACATACCATCCCCTCTTGGAGATTGTTACCCAGGATCACATCCACTGCTACTGTTTTGGCTACAGCCACCTGTTGCACAGTTCCCCCTGTTTCACCCAGTCTAGGAGAACAGTAGCCAGTGGCAAGGTTTTCGCTTCACCAGTAAACCCTTGTACAGTGATGTATTTATTGGGTATAAGCTGACCAGGCTGTACCAGATCCCCCTTTACTAACATCAGGGATGCCCCTGTGTCCCTTAACCCTTGCATCTGCACACCATTTACCATGACTGGGTGCATGTGTTCCCTCATATTCAATGGCATGCTCCCAGGGATACACAAACAACCCACTTCTTTTCTAGCACCCTGTTGTGTATTATTGCTCACCTTTTTGGGACACTGTCTGGCAATATGCCCAGTTTCTTTACACAACCAACAGGCGTTTCTTACATCAGAGACACCTTTTCATTGAAACCTGGGGCTAACTGGTTTTAGTGGAGGCAGTGAGGGTTTCAGCTGCCCTGAAGGTGCACTTTTCCCTTTCTGCACTGCCATGCCTACCCCATTCGCTCTCAGAGCAGGTCTGTTCTTGGCATAGCAGTCTGAGAGTTCAGCAGCCTCTTGCACCATTTTTGGATCTCGGTCCTCTAGCCAGGTTTTTAGCTCTGCTGGGCAAGCCCAATGAAACTGTTCCAATAAAATCACATTTTCAATTTTACCAGTAGAGTTTGTATCAATTCCTTCCCACCAACATTTTGAAAACTGACGTTGTTTCGTGGCTAGCTTCTTGTAGCTCATAACAGGACTTCTCCTGAGCTTATGGAATTTAGCTTTGTATGATTCAGCAGTTAATTCAAACTTTTTTTACAGTGCAGCTTTTAGCTTGCTGTAATCATTGCTGTCCTCATTGTCCATTTGACCCAATGCATCCTGAGCTTTCCCGGTAAGTAGCGGGGATAGCTGGAAGCTTCAGGACTCTCTAGGAATTTTAGCCTGAATACAAACTTTTTCAAAAGAATTTAAAAAGGCATCCATGTCCTCCCCCTCCTTAAATTCGGCTATTAAATTGGAGTTCAATTTGTAACCCAGTCCTGCAGTCCCAGTTAAACCCAAGCCACTTACCTGCTCTGGTGCCACTGGTTGGAGTCATATCTTCTCCAGTTCGTGTTGCCTCTGACGCTTCTTCTCCTCACGGTCTGCATCTCAGCATTCTCATTCTCTCTTCTCCTCTGCAGCTCACTGGTGCTCACTCTCCTCATGGTCTGCCTCCCTCTGTTCTCGCTCTGCCTCCAGTTCCATCCTACGCAACTCAATTTGCAGCCTAAGTACCTCTGGATTCAGGATACTGGTGACCCTCTCCTGCAGCTGTGGCCCTTCACTGACAGTGGCCCTGCTGTCCTTCTCATTGGCTCTGGACCATTCACTGGCCGCTAGCCCTTCCACACTTGAGGTTTGGTCCTTTCCAGTCATGGTTGGTGACTTGCTGCTCTGGTATCTGCTACCATCAGGGCATCTGTGAGGCTCTGCTTGCTTGCTTTCACCTTGAATGGGACTCCTCTGTCCCTGCACAACTGCCTTAAGTAATTTACAGTGTGCCTGCTGTAGTTGGAAGTCATCTTTCCGGACTACTGTTACTCTGACTGCACTTCAGAAAAAAAAAAATGGGTAGGAACTTGACTGTAAGCCAAGTGATATATTGTTCTGTTTCCTTTTTAAAATAAAACTCTGTCTTTTTCTTTCTTTGCAAGTGAGCTTATGGTCTCAGCTGATACAGAATAATAAAGCTTGTGATACCAAAATTATCCCACCTCTGCCACCAATCTGTCACAAACCAACTCAGTAGGTCAGGCCCTCTACTCCCAAAGTGCCAACCTCCGAGCGTAGTCTTGTGCACAGTTTAACAGAACAAGGTAACCCTCTTGTCTGTTTTGTGAGTTCGGATCAACCTTTGGTCTCAAGTCTTGGAGGAATTCAAACTGTTAACCTTTTGCTAACGTACCCAATGTACAGGCTCAGATATTTCTGTCTTCAGGGGGCCAGATATCTTTGCCTATGGGCACCTAACCAGGTATACAGAGATGAACCCTTAAAAACTTTAATAAAGATCCCAGATTTAAAACGCTTCTCTTTCCAGTTTGGTATCACCATTCACGCGTATGTCTATTGTCTGCTATAACCATATATACTTTTCTTACAAATAAAAAAGAAGTCAAAGACAGACCAAGTGTGCTCTAAAAAGAGTTTTACTAAAAATAGATAAAAATATGTGAAACACAAAATACAGAACTCTTATATCACAAGACATACAAATCTTTTAAAAGAACAAGGTTTAAACAGTGCAAATTCCTACTTACAATACTTTGATTTGACTCTCTCTCTCTCTAAATACCTGTTTGCAGTGCTCACAGATCTTTCCTTGTCAGAGTCTAGATAAAAGTGTCTAAGTAAAACAGAATTATTCCTTAAAGTAAATTGTATTTGCCAACCCCTTTTGTGTGAGGTCATCTAGCTCCTCCTCTGTCAGATTATATATAAATTTATATATATATATATAATTAAAAAAAATGATGTATTTTCAAAGTATTAATTTTGCAATCCTCAGCATGACTCAAATGTTCTTCAAATGACATCTCTTTGATCTCATGATAAGCTTCTCCCTTTCAGGACATGAAATAATCTTTATGATTTTCGCACTAATACATCACAACCTGCTTTTCTTCCTTTGGAACATCACAAAATGGATATGCTCAACTCAAGCTTCTTCCACCCTGTAATTTGTTCAAGCCTTTCACGTAACACCTGGTATCTAAAAACTGAGTGTGTATGATCTCACAGGCTGTATCAGCATTTTCTCATGGCTTTCATCTTTCAGCCGAAACCTGGGGGGGGGGGAATGAGTGAGGTCATTCCAAGAGCACCATATTTTTCAGCAGAGACAGTCAATAATACATTTTATATTAAAAAAAAAATGATACAGCACTCAGAACTGGCTGTCCATGTCACACCGGTGACTTCTCCTCATTTCTCATATTCTTACTTGCTTCCTTCCCATTTCTAATGCCTCCCTGTTTACCTGCCTCAGACTATGCAGCCTGCTGCCTTTTCCATGCTCAGCCCATACCAGCAGTTTGCCCGGACTCTGTTCCTAACTCATACCTTCTGAAGTACTGAGCGAAGGTAGGCTTGCCCTGTCTACTGGGGATGGGATTCCGTTACACTCACTACTACCTACTACTTACAAACCTGACATCCTCTGTCCCTAACTCTGCCTGGTGGCATTGAGTGAAAGTTAGCTCGCCCCATCTACCAGGGATGGGAGCTGTGTCTACAATCTATCATGCCATTCTTCAGCATTCTCTACCTGATACCAGTTGCTGCTTCTCTTCAGGATCAGAACCACTCTACCCCATTTGCCTTTACCATTCTACCTCTGCCTGGTGGCATCATGTCAAGGTCATCTTGCCTTGACTACCTGGGATGGAGCCCATGTCAGCAATCTACTGTTCATCCTTCTACATTTTCTACCTGCTGCCCGGTTTGCCACTTCCCTTCAGGGATGGGACCACTATACCTCATTTGCATTCAGTGTCATACCTCTGCCTGGTGGCATTGACTGATGGTCGTCTTGCACCATTTCCCGAGGATGGAAACCTCTGTCTGCAATCCACTGTTTTACCCTTTAGCATTCTTTACCTGCATACTGTTTGCCACTCCCCTCCAGGACTGGGACCACTTTACCCATTTGCCTTCACCATCCTACCTTTGTATGGCAACATCAAGTGAAGATCACCTCACCTTGAATACCAGGGATGGGTGCCTGTTTCTGCAATGGACTGTTTCAACCTTCTGCATTCTCTTCCTGATTCCTGGTTGCCTTTCCTTTGGGAATGGGACCCCTATACCCCATTTGCCTTCAGCATCCTGCCTATGCCTGGCAGCCTAGATTCAAGGTCATCTCGCCTCGACTACCTAGGATGGGAGCCAGAGTTTACATTTGACTGTTTCAACCTACGCATTCTCTACCCAATACACTGGATGCTGCTTCTCTTTGGGAGCGGGACCACTATACTCCATTTGCCTTCAACATCCTACCTCTGTCAGGCATCATCGAATGAAGGCTGCCTCACACCGTCTACCAGGGATGGCTGCCTGTGTCTACAATAGACTTTTTCAGCCTTCTGCATTCTTTACCTGAATACCCGGTTGCCACTTTCCTTTGGAAATGGGACTTCTTTACCCCATTTGCCTTCCCCATTCTACCTTTGCCTAGTGGGATCAAGTAATCATCATCTCTTCTCGACTACCAGGGATGGGAGCCTGTATCTGCATTTGATTGTTTCAGCTTTCTGCATTCTCTACTTGATACCTGGGTGCCACTTCCCTTCAGGAACAGAACCACTGTATCCCATTCATCTTCCACATTTTACTTCACCGGTCTACATCCTGCACTTCCATAGACTCATCGTACTCATCTCCGCCTTGGCCTCCTTGTGCTCTGGACTTGGACTCCATCAGCTTGTTCGGTCTCTACCTTCATTCAGCACAATTGTCTCTTGGACATCCATACTGCTGGTCACCCCTTCTTGTCTACCATGCGAGTTTGCCTTCTCCTTCGGAGGTTGAAACCTCGTGCCTCATCGCTGCCGCGCCTTCTGTTCTGTGCACTTGCTGTTCACCATCTTCTGTGAACCATGGACCTTCATACTTCAACTTTGTAGCACTTGGATTTGCTTCTGATCTTCCTTGGATCTGCTACTCATGGCCTGCAGCGGCTTTGCTACATCCTGCTTCAGTCTGCTGTGGTGCTGACTCCAGTCCTGTTCCTTCCTGCATCTGCGATGTCTGCATGACTTGGCCTCTGCTGTTTTCTTCTAGAGCTCCTTCCTTCAGTTTGCTGACATCCCCTCTATGCTTTCCTCTCCATCCTTGGACAGCTGCCTTCTCCTCACTGCCCTAGCGGCTCGGGGCTTTGTCCTGTTTGCTGTGGCTCTTTTTGGGCATTTTAACCTATCTACGGCCAGTATTCCTACTCAGTCAGCTACTACTCCTGTTTATCTATCTCATACTCCTACTCTGGCCATTCTAACAGCTCCTGTCCACTACTTGACAGAGCACTTGTTCATTTCACCTGAAGAAAACTACTTCTAGCAAACATCCCTTGGACAACATGTCTCATAGACTCTTATGCCACCATAGAGTTATCTACACTTCCCAATCATCTCCCCAGAACCAGTTCCAGAATCCCATTTGACTAGACTATAGAAAGATCTCATCCCTCATCCAACTCTACTGGATACTCCCTATGCATGCTGTCAATTCAAGCACTATGGCTTCCTCATCTACTATGTCTCATAGGATATCTGTTCACATGGAAAGGTGACCTACTTCCTTCCATCATGCAATGACTCTGTAATCATCATCGTTGTTATGGATAATGGGAACCGCAAGATACCTCATAGCAGTACTGACAACATCCATTTTACCTTTTCGAAACTTCTCCTATGAGCACTGACTCTGTTGATCAAGTTACTTGACTCCTTTCTCAGTAGCCGTTGGATGTCCCTAAGACCTTCACAGCTACTTTCCCAGAACTCCCATCATTGGATCTCCGGTGCCTAGCTGCCTTACTATCTATTCAAACTATTGTTTTGCAGCTCCTGGATGTCACCGTACTTCATACAGTCATTCACGTTCTTTCATCATATTACCATCAATCAGATCAGCTGTCATCCAATGGTTCTTCTTGCTCCTCCCTCATGATTCCCCTCCCATACTCCCTCCAGTGAAGACTTCCACCGAGAGCAGGCTACCGTTGTTCCTCAATCTGAACATCCGCAACTGATCTGGCTGTCTTACTATTCCAGTCTTGCCTCTCAACAGATCTATATTTGACTACAGTGCTAGGTGCCCCTGGCATTCTACACCACTCTTGACTTACCATTGCCGCATCAGTCTATAGACTCATATACCCATTTCCGGGCTTCCCAAAGTATTTAGACATTGGATTACCTGTAAGGCAAAACAGCCATGGCCACATCAGTGCATGTAATGGGAAATTACACCACAAAAAAATATCTACTTTTCTACCGGCAGACCAGCAAAAGCCTATACAAGTATCATTACGACAACAATACCCAAATCAACTCTCGAATTCCTTGTACTGAACTTCAAATTATTTCTTATACATTCAGCTACAACTTCTACTGCACATACCAGGCTTCCTTCATTGGTCTAAAATCATTCACGTCACTACTCCTACCTGGCACATAAAGACTCTGTCTGACTCCTTCATCTGCTTCATGGAAGTTTAAAATGCAACTCGCTCATCACTGAACTCCTCACCTTCAGACTCTAACGTGAACGTCAAATGTTCTACAAAGTTCGATTGTTTACCTTATGACTTCATAACCCACCATATTTCCCACTGCTCTCTGTAATCCCTTTGGACATCATCCATCATAACCTTGGAAACCTGGACTACATTCACCCTTTTTCGACTGGACCTACTCCACTCTCAGGATTCGGATGCTCCTTCAGAATAGACCTACCTCTTCAACCTCAGAATCATCCTTCCAGAATGCATCATCCATGTATTTGAAGATGGGCTGTCATCTCTCCAAGCAGTTCACCTTTCTCCCAAAATTAGCTTATGGTTGCTAGAACCTATGTTCATCTCCTCTTAATTTGCCAGGAGGATGGGCGGTTCAGTAGCCATGGGTCCTCAGATGTTTCCTCCACCTGGGGTTTTTCCTCTCCTGCATGCTACTGGTCATACTCTCCATGAGTTGGAGGAGGTAATCATACTCTTTTGAACATTCATTGGTAATCCTTTTTGGGATTTCTATTCCCTACACACTACCTAGCTTACCCACCAAGGGCAGGAATAGAGAAAAGCCAAAGTAAAACTACAGTTACATAAGCACTTCTAACCCCATACTCTATTCACCCAAACACTGAACTTCTAGATTTTAGAAAAACATTTGATACCCTTTCACATAACATATTGGTGTCCAAGCTTCTTTATCTTGGTGTTGACATCTCCCTGGTTAAATGGACACAAAACTGGTTAACTGATGGAAGGCTGACAGAATCAATGGATTCATGCCACCTGAGGGTGGAGTTACAAGTGGGGTGACACAGGGTTCAGTGTTGGGCCCCTTGTTGTTTAATGTTTTTATAAGTGATCTACATATCAACATTGGTAACAAACTGATCAAGTTCGCAGACAATACTAAACTAGGGGGTACCGTGGACAATGAGTTTCACAGAAGTGGATGAAGAAGGCCTTGGAGTACATTGTCAGTTGGGTAGATGACAACAGGATGCAGTTCATCCTGGACAAATGTGTGGTTCTGTACTTTGGCAGAAACAACAGTTCTCAGGAGTACTGCATCCATGGGACCAAACTGAAAGTTGTTAGCACTGAGAAGGACTTGGATATTTATGTTAGCAATGACCTCAAGAATAACATCCAATGTAGGATGATGACAAATAAAACTGGACATTTAATCCACTCTATGTGCAGGTCTTTCTTCTCTAGGTCAGAATCGGTTCTCCTAGCCTTGTACAAAACCTACATCAGGCCACATATGGACTACTGCTGACAACTATGGAGCCCATATCTAAAAAAAGATGTAAATATGATTAAGAAATCTCAAAGGAAGTTTACCAAACTCATTCATTGCTGTAGGAGCAAGTCATATGAAGATAGACTGGAGGATTTAGGACTATATCCTTAACCCAGAGAAGAACCAGGGGTGACATGCTGTTTCTGTACAAAATATTGGAAGATTCGGTACTAGTGATACATAGATACTGATGGCAGATAAGAGCCTTTGGTCCACCTAGTTTGCCCAATTGAGCATGTAAGTTTGCCTCTTCAAGCTTCTCTTGAACTGGGTTGTCCCCTTCCCCCAACTGCTAGGATCCCCCAATGCTGATCCCATGCATTCTTGAATCCAGTAATCATTTCAGCCTCCACCACCTCCTCTGACAGGGCGTTCCACTTGTCCACCACCCTTTCTGTAAAGAAATACTTCCTCGTGTTATCTCTGAACCACCCTGCCTCCAATTTCATCCCATGACCCCTAGTCCTGGAACATCTCTTCCTCCGAAAAATAGTATTTTCCTGCACCTTATTCCTCCCCATGAGGTACTTGTATGTCTCTATTATATCATCCCTCTCCCTCCTCTCCTCCAGGGAGTACATATTCAGGTTCTTCAGCCTATCCTTGTAGGATTTGTGATGCAAACCCTGTACCATCTTGGTTGCCTTCCTCTGAACTGTCTCCACTCTGTCTATATCCTTACATAGGTAAGGCCTCCAGAACTGGACACTGTACTCCAGGTGTGGCCTCACTAATGTCTTGTACAGTGGAATTATGACCTCCCTTTTCCTGTTGGTGATGCCCCTGCCTATGCATCCCAACATCATATTTACTTTACCCACCACCTTGTCACATTGACTCCCAACCTTTAGGTCATCAGAGATGATAACCCCTAGGTCCCTTTCCTGCTTGGATCATGCTATATCCTCCCCCACCCCCAGTGATAGAAACATAGAAACATAGAAACATAGAATTTGATGGCAGATAAGGACCGCTTGGCCCACCCAGTCTGCCCATTTCCCTACCTACTGGATAGGCTGCAGATCCTAGTTAACCAGCAGCCTACTTCTTCCTACCCCCACCCCCCAGAATTGCCTTATGACTATCCCATGCATGCTTGGATTCCACCACTGATTTTGACTCCACAACCTCCTCCGGAGAGGCCATTCCATGCATCCACAACCCTGTCTGTGAAAAATACTTCGTTAAATTACCTCTGAGCCGCCCCCCTCTATCTTTAAATTGTGCCTCTTGTTCTTGCACATCTCTTTTTGAAGGTCTACCCTCTTGGACTTTGTTGATTCCTTGAGGTGCTTGAAAGTTTCTATCATGTCCCCCTCTCCCTTCTTTCCTGAGGCTATACATATTAAGCTCCTTAAGTCTCTCTTCATATGTCCTCCGGTGCAGACCCTGCACCATTTTAGTGCCCTCCTCTGGACAGCTTCCATCCTGTCTATGTCTTTGTGGAGATTGGGTCTCCAGAACTGCACACAGTACTCCAGATGGGGTCTCACCAGCTGTCTGTACAGAGGATAATAACTTCCTGTTTTCTACTGGTGATGCCTCTCCTATGCATCCCAGTATCCCCCAGCCTCCTTGCTGCCTTCTCACATTGCTTGCCCACCTTTAGGTCATCTGATATGACTACCCCAGGTCCTTTCCATTTTTGTTGTTGTTAGTATCTCACCCCCATTGTGTACTCTTCCCTGGGTTTTGTTTCCAGGTGCATTACCTTGCACTTCTTAGCATTGAATCTAAGCTGCCATACATTTGACCATTCCTCTAACCTTGCCAAGTCCCTTCTCATCCTTTACACCCCACCTTGTGCATCAACTCTGTTGCAGATCTTTGTGTCATCTGCAAAGAGACATACTTTTCCTTCCAGTCCTTCTGCAATGTCGCTTATAAAGACATTGAAGAGGACTGGTCCTAATACTGAACCCTGCGGTACCCCGCTAGTAACCCTCCTTTCTTCTGAGTGGACTCCATTTACTATTACTCTCTGTGTCCTATTCTCCAGCCAATTCTTTACCCAGGCTGTCATCTTGGGACCCACTCCCAGGCTGGCTAACTTATATATTAATCTTTGTGTGGGACTGTGTCAAATGCCTTGCTAAAGTCTAGGTAGGCCATGTCCACAGCCCCTCCCTGATCTACTACTTTGGTCACCCAGTCAAAGAAATCTATCAGATTCGTCTGGCATGACCTTCCCGCTGTGAATCCATGCTGCCTAGGGTCCTGTGCCCTTCTGGCCTCTAGATACGTGACAATTCTTTCCTTTAGAAGTGATTCCATCATTTCCCTATCACTGAGGTTAAACTAACAGGTCTATAGTTTCCTGCTTCTGCCTTGCTCCACTTTTGTGAAGGGAATCACATCTGCCCATCTCCAGTCCTCGGGTACCACCCCATCCTCCCATGATTTGTTAAAGAGGGTAGTCAGTGGTGTCACTAGTTCTACACTTTAGTTCTTTTAGAATTCTGGGATGAATCCCATCAGGCCCCATTGCTTTGTCCACCTTCAGTTTTAAGAGTTCTTTCAGAACCCTTTCTTCTGTAAATGGGCTGGTATCAACTTCTGTATCCAGAGTGTTACTACTGTTTGTTTTATGTACCTCCCTCTTCCTTTGTAAATACTGAGCAAAATATTTGTTTAGTATCTCTGCCTTTTCACATTCTCCTCTCTGCCCACCCTCCCTCCCTTTATTAAGCCTCACTATCCCTCCCTTGGTCTTATATATATATTGTTCCAGGGTTTTTGTGCTCCATATGCATTGTTCTGCACTTTTTTCTGTTAAATCTCAACTGCCACACCCTTGACCATTTCTCAAGCTTCTGCAGGTCTCTCCTCATTCTATCCACTCCCTCTGGTGTGTCCACTCTGTTGCAGGTTTTTGTGTCATCAGCAAACAGGAGAATTCTCCCTTCTATGTTCTCCGTTATTTCACTGATAAAGGTGTTGAAGAGGATCAGACCCTGCACTGATCCCTGTTGCACTCCACTGGTCACCCTTCCTTCTGCAGAGTGACAGAAATTTACCACCACCCTCTGTGTCCTGCCATCCAGCCAATTACCCACCCACCGCACCACTGTCCTACCCACACCTATGTTGCCCAACTTGTGTAACAGCCTCCTATGGGTACAGTGTCAAAGGCCTCACTAAAGTCCAGATAGGCCATGTCCACTGCCCCCCTGATCCACCTCCCTTGTCACCCAGTGAAAAAATTAAATTAGGTTAGTCTGGCATGACCTCCCCCCAGTAAAGCCATGCTGCCTTGGGTCCTGTAGACCATTGGCTACAAGGTGTTCCACTAATCTCTCCTTCAGTAGTGCTTCCATAATCTTTTCCTCTACTGAGTTGATGCTGACCGGTCTGTAGTTTCCCGCTTCCTCTCTGTTCCGCTCTTGTATAAGGGGACTACATCAGCAGTTCTCCAGTTTTTGGGCACTGCACCAGGGAATGGCTTATCAGGGTCGCTAAAGGTTCAGCCACTACTTCTCTGAGCTCTTTCAGCACCCTGGGGTGCACCCCATCTTGGCCCATAGCTTTATCAACTCTTATTCCTTCCATTTCCTTTAGGACCCTTTCCATGGAAATGGACTTGTATCCATTTCTGTGCCTTCCCCCTTTGTACTCCCTTCTGGCCTGCTATCCATCCCAAAGAATGAGGTTTGGTTTACAAGGACCTAATGTATGATATGAAGGGACATAAGCACCAAGTGACAGTCACTGTACCTAGAACTGAACTCAGGAAATATGCCTTTGTTTCAAGACCTATAAAGTTATGGAACCAGCTGCCTGGGGATTTAGTTAATGCACCAAACATGAACATTTTTAAGACAAAATTGGACCACTTTATTCAGGAAGGTGACATCGATTTCCACCACTGAGAAGTGGGGACAGCATTCATGGGCCTTGACCTTCTACTGTCCTAGGACCAAAGTATTAACCAGTGGCAGCCCCATCAGCAATACAGCAATACTGCCAGCCCCTCCAGATAAGATTCAAAGTACTGTTAGTGTTATTGATAGTGGGCATGTGTTCAGAAGCCCTCTTCCTTCAAGAAAACAGCTTACCATCTCACAATCATAAAAATAAAGCTAAATATATCTCGTCCCACCTTGCTGCTGTTACAATGATAATGGAAACTTCAAAAGTGATAGATTTGGACTGAAATTCTTCTTCAGCCAGGCTAGTATTTTGTTAACCTCAAAGGGTCCAAAGGCCTTAAGATCATGTGAGAGCCTCAACACCTCTATCATTGGGATCTCTGGCACAACCAGTTCATACCTGCAACCATCATCAGCTGGATTCTCCCATTAGCAGTACAAAGTGCCATTCTTAAATTCCAAGGACTCCCACTGAGACCAATAGGCTTCAACATTTCCTGAGGTTTCTCTTCTTTGTGAGGATCCAGACAGAGTGAATTAAATTACCCTTCCCTGGTGTCTAGAAGAATCTCTTTCCCTCCAATTGTCCATGCAGTGAATTACAATACCCTTCCATGGTGTCTAGTGGACCCCCCCATCTCCCAATCCCCCATGTAGTGAATTAAAATACCAATTCCTGGTGTCTAGTGACCCACCCCGATTGCCTATGTAGTGCATTACAACACCTTTACTTGGTGTCTAGCCAACCCTCCTCCCCCCAGTCACAGCATCTGTTAGTCACTGAGCATGATCACGAAAGTACTCTTGACCGGGCTCAACTGCGATTACCAGATGGTGGCCGGCCAAGGAGGTGAGTGAAGAGCTGTGGTAGTCACCCATTGTTGGATGTCAAATGAAGAAAACTGGGTGAGGAAGGACTGTGGTGCTGAGGATCCTCATCAGGTAGGGGATGGTACTTGGTACAGATTGAGGGGTTCGATAGACTCTCAGGAAAGGATACTGTAATTCGCTACATGGGTGATTGGGGAAAAGGGAGCCACTAGACACCAGGAAAGGTTATTGTAATTCACTACATGGGAGATCAGAGTTGGGGGGGTCTGCTAGACACCAGGGAAGGATACTATTATTCACTACATGGGCAATTAGGAGTAAGGGGATCCACCAGACACCAGGGAAGAGGATTGTAATTCACTACATGGGTGGTCAGGGAAGAGGGTGTCCACTAGACTCCAGGGAAGCATATAACATTTTAAAACATGAGCAATGGGGAGGCACAGTCATAGCACCAGGTTAAAGGCAGGGTTTCACTGGTGGTAAACAGCACCCTCTGGACAGCTGTTTAGCACCACTGAAATCCATGAGTATACCCTTTCACCCTCTATGTGTGAGGGATATCTCATTTGCATAGGTGTAGCAGTATATTTTCTGTGGTCTCGCCACTGGGTTAGCGCAACACTCGGTGGATCTCTGACTATGGCACCGCCCCAGTGCTATTCACAGTTAGTGCAGCACTAACCCAGTTAGTGTCACATTAACCATTTGGATATGGGGGCCACAGTGTTTGTACTGCATTGCTTTAGAAGATATGTGTATGCTTTTTATAGTTCTTTTCCATTCTGTAGGTGATTTATATATGTTATAACAGTATATAAAAAACATTAAGCTATACAGTAATATAAATATGGGACATGCAATGGCCTGACTCAGAATATATTATTTTCTATGATTGATGGGGCAGGATTATAATTCTTGAGTGGAAAGCCATGAGTGAGCAATGAAAGCCATGCCCCCTCAAAAGTGATGAAAATGGCATATTGTCTGGCAAGCCATTGTGTGTCCAATTAAAGCAATGTACTGTGCTTTAAAAATTTTATTCACAAGGGTGTGGTGTGCATATGTGTGGAACACAAAAGAGAAAGAAATAAGTGCCTTAGCTTGGATTTGAACCCAGGCCACTCGGAATACCATTACACAGCGTTAGCAGCTGTGCCACCAAGGCAACTATTCTTCTGTGTTCCGTATATATGCACACCACGCCCTTGTGAATGGAAATGTAATACATTTGTGCAGCACCAGGCTCTGCACTGGAGAAAGAGTAGGGTGCTTCTGGGAGTCCCAGGTTTCCAGTTGCCACTGGTAGTGCAACCGAATGGTATTCCAGGCAGCTCAGATTCAAAACCCAGCTAAGGCACTTATTTCTTTCTTTTCTGGCTATGTTCCATATAAATTCACACTACACCCTTATGAATAAAATATAGAATAATGCATGGGGAAGTGTGGTTTATAAGGATTTTATGCACACTCAAGGTGTGTGATGCCCCTTCGCCCTTGGGGTTTATCAGGGCATCACACACCAAGGGTGTCCATAAAATCCAAATGACCACACTTCCACATGTTTTATTTTTTATATATACTGGTTACTACTGGTTAAGTTGGGTACCTGTGTTTTGATAGGTATCAATCAATGCTTGCACAAATGCTGCTTATTGTACAGGGCTCGTAGTTAGAGCCATCTAACTTTCTAATAGTAAAAATAAAATTGGCTAGTAATTTGTCCAGCTGTTTCATTGGGAGAGTGATAAAATCTGTTGTCTCACCCACTTTCTCGAGGTATTTTGTGAACAGCGCTACATCATTTTTCATTTTTTTAAGGTGTTTTATTTTCCTGGTCTTCTATGAACTTCAGCTTTTACAATTCATTCAGAGGCTCAAAACACAATGTGTTTGCCATTATCGTTCATATTTTTTAAGAGGGACTTTATTTTTCAGTGCACCCGGATTTCCTGTGAGATCCCTGAGAAGTGTGTGTCACCAAGAAACATATGTCTCACACTGGTGGTTTCCTGTGAGGAGCTCCAGCGGCCCGCCAATGCAAGGCCATCTTTTTGGGGAATGGATGCGGGAGACCATGCCGGTTTGTGGTGAGTGTGGTTTACAGGTTCCTCAATTCACAGGTGTGAATTATGGAGTTTCCGAGGGTCTACCAGCGGTAGTTTATTGTAGTTAACCAGTAAATATAATGGAATTAATTTGTGCAACACAGGCTGTACATGAGAAAAAGACTGGAGTACTTCTTGAAGTCCCAGGTTTCCAGTTGCCTTATTGATGCAGCTAGTTGTGCAATGGGAACAGTATTCCTGGCAGCCTGGTTTCAAATCCCACCTAAGGCATTCTTGTCTTTCCTTCTGTTTGTTTGTGTACTTTAAAATGTAAAGCATTTATATTAGTTTATATTAGTTCTTTTTATTAAAAGTAACTGTATAGTTTTACAGCTTCATTTAAGTGCTGCAAAGGCCATTTTGATGTCATCAAGCATTGAACAAGCTGCTCTGTAATTGGTTAACTGTTCCTTTGTGATTGATTCAAAACAATATATGCTGGCTAACACAGAATAGAAATAGCATGTTTCTGTCCATTTTGGTGATGTCAACAACAAAATAAATACGTAGAAAAATAAAGTAACTGCACTCAGAAGATACTTATACAGTATTGCTGAAAAACTTAAATATGTGAAAAAAGCCCATCATACAGCTGTATTCCTCACCACAAACAATTCAACTTTTCATGCCTCCATGCTTTAACAAGAAGTTAAAGTGCATACAAAGTGACCAGTTTAAACAGTATGTGCAAATAGGTGCAAGTAATCATAATTAACCTGATAAATCATCCATCACAATTAGCACATAAAAAAACATTAAAAAGCAAACTTTAGCTTCTTGTTTTTCAGCAATACTGTATAAGTATCTCATGAGCGTGGTTACTTTATTTTTCTACATGATATGAGTGGCTGGTACGATGCACCTGGTGTCTGAGCGGCCCTTTTTCTGTATGCATATTATTTGTGGTTGGGCCCAGCTCGACACGGGAGATTTTTACCTGGAATTCAGGTTTTGCTAGTGAAAATGACCTCGGTCAAGGTGCCTGACAGTGTGATAGCGGGTAACCCTACCTTCAGTCTGATGCACACTATTATCTTGAAACCGACTTTGGAAGTTGCAGAAACAAGGGCTATTACCTCATCAGAATGGCAACAATATTCCAAGGGAACAAATAGATCAATGCCACTAACTATCAGAGATGCTTTCATCAAGTATGAGAAACTGGCATTAAAACTAAGATGTTTGGTGTGACAGGAGGTGACTATGGAGAAAGAGAATAACCGATAGGTTTGTGTCTATTACCAGGGAGTAATAACATCGAGAGGTTCTTGACACATGAACCTCGAGAGCAAAGCTCGAGAGGTTCCAATGTGTCCAGAACCGATGCCAGTACTCCCTGGTAATGGACACATAAAACCTATCAGTTATTTTTTTTAATATATGGATCCAACCTTTGTTTGTAATCGGCGGTCGATCGCTTCAGTGGAGAACTGACTTTGTACTGGTCGACCACCGCACTGTCCCATGCTGTGCGTTGAGCTGCTTGCTCACTTGTGATGGTTCCCGTCCCATGCCCGTCTTTTGCTAATTCACATCCTACCTGCTCTTCATGACCAGAACAGCAGGATCAATCAGATATTTTCATTTGCTGAGGTAAAAAAGAAAAAAAAACGGAGAAGCGTGATGACTGAGTTCGCTCTCGGTAAGGAGAGAAGGGCCGCCATGTTTTTTAAACTGTTCTGCTCACCTACACAGGAAAAGCAGCAAATGAGGAGGCATGCTTAGGACATTGGGGGCAGAAGGTATCTTTTTGAGCACTTGCAATGATACTATTATCACCATAAAACTATACTATTAAAAGTGATTGACAGTACTATTATCACTGAACCTTTGAGGGTATTACCAGATTTTTTTTGTATGCTTTACAGACCTATTAAATTGAAGATCCATATATTAAAGATATTTAACAGTGGGGAGGGTCCCTTGTGGGCTCCGAATAGTGAAATTTCCCAGTTTTGGTAAAGAAGATAATGAATTGTTTGGTCCTTGGAAAGAGGAACTGCATGACACCTCCTTAAGATTAAGTAGACTGATCATTAAATATTCAGTAAATCAACAAAAAAAGCTAATGGAGGTTTTGAAGGTGAAGGAGGCTGATGTTAATAAATTTTCCCAACATCCCCAGTTTGCTGAATTTCAAAAAGTCCTAATAGAAATGACTGCAAGAACTGACAATAAGTTAAGGGTTCAGAAAGAAACAAAATGGATTAGAGACCAGAATGACTATGCAAACAATTGTGTGTGTGTGTATAATTGGAAGAAATATGAAAAAGCACAAATTAATAACATTTGTTCTATCCTCAAAGAGAAATCAAAATTGGCCAACAATCAGGAAGAGAATGCAGAAACTTCAGCCAATGAAACTGATGCTGCATCTTCTGTTTTTATGGAAGACTTGATGATGTCAGATGAGAGTCCTTCCAATTCCAGCACCAGTCAGTTGCGCCGGAGCCCCAGAGTCATGTATCACGCTGCTCCCAAACCAGAAGGGGCACACGTGGCACCACACACAACAACAGGGACTATAGTAATGGGTAGTGGTTAACAACAGCATGGCAGGGGCCGCGGCAGGGTAATGCCAACCCATGGAGAGAACACTCAGCAAACACAGAGAACACAGATGGGCCAGAAACAACAGAATCAACGAGGCAGAGAAAGAGGTGGCTACCAGACACATTGCAAGACTCAAACTTAAGTACTGTTATTAATTTGTCATCATATGCCCTTAGCAATGTTGAAATATCTGCATTAAGTAAAGGCCTTAAATTTGGACCACTAACTATTTGAAACATTTTGATTTATACATCAATTTGCTTAAATTTATCAGGAATTTGAACCTTAAGTGTTTTTTTGCTAAACACTGCACTTCTGGGGGGAGGGGGATACTGGTATTAATGAGGCAAATATGGAACTTGAAATGAATGACAGTGAAGTGATGTATGATTCACAACATAGTTTCAGGCCTCGTTCTGCTTTTGTTCCCCCCACAAACCTGGTTATACACACTTTTCAACTTGCATGTGAGCGTGACTTCAATGTACTGGCCAGTACTGCCCTTGTTCCGCGTTATGTAAATTAAAGTAATAAGGAAAATAAGGCACTAAAGATGCTGGGCAATAATAAGGAGTTAACGATAAAGTCTGCCGATAAAGGCGGAGGCATTGTTGTCATGGACACAGCTAAATATAATGAAGAAATGTTTAGGCAGCTATCAGATCAGCGCTATTATAAATGACTAAGCTCCGACCAAGGACCCTGGTTTTCCATTTTTACTGGTAACACTGGTAAAAATCATGGAATCCTGCTTGGTTTGCGGATTTTGAATTCTTGTACTGGTGCCTCAGGGAAATTGCATTTCACTGCACAGAATCCCTAGATTTCAGCATCTTTTTCAATTTTTTTATTTTCTCTTTCTATGTCCCCTTCTCGCAACACCAGTCTTTACTTTTCAGAGATCTCTAGGCTGGGTATCCCCTATTTTCACCCCAGGTAATGCTCAGGAGCACCTGTGGGCCTACTTCCATCCTGCCTAGATTGTGCCCCCCAGGTGGGAAGCAAGGGGACCCCAGGTCACCCCTCCACAGTCCTTTAGTGTGTGTCGGGCAGCCCAATGGGTCCCCCCTTGAGCCTGGTTATGAAGTCTGGGGCAGCTGAGTCCCTTCTACCAGTAGCAAATGTGGGATGATTGTTACTGGTTTTCTGGTCTCTGTCCTTGAGGGCACTGGCACTCAAGGGGATCCAAGGAGGTGGGGCACATAGAGACATGCCACTGCTCCAGATCCTAGCTAGCGTCCTCCCCCTCCTGATCACTCTGCAGCCCCATTACACCACCACCAGTGGTCACCCAGGTAGTGGTAAAGCAGCGGGATCTGCAGCCCACTCTCCATGGAGGAGGAGGAGGAGAGCAGCCCTCCAGGTGCTCGATCCTACTCCCCTGGCCAGACCTCCAGCAACCTGAGTTTGCTTCCAACCCTGGGTCACTGGCATGGCAAGCAGTAGCGCTACCACAGTGCCGGCGGACCAGCCCAGATTTCAGCACCTTAAAATGAATGCTGCTGTGTTTCACATTCTTTCTGCTTTGCTGCATATGGAGTAACCAGCCATTCAGTTTATCCACCTATGTGTTCTACCAACCTCTCCATAGCTGAAGACTGCTTTCCTTCCTGAAACCACAGTTTTCATTTAGTATGTGCCAAACATCTTTTACTATTTATATTACACTGGATGATACAGAAAAAAAAATACAAGTATCAGCACACAAGGGCTGGGCCACTGGAAAATTGCGGGAAAAATAACCTGAAATTGCAGAGATTTTTTTGCAAAACTTGCTGGGAAATTGTGGGAGTTGTACTATAGACCCTGAGTGCTTCACAATAAATCCTTTACTGTTTTCTGTAGCATAAACTACTAAATGAATACACTGACACTTGACTGTTTTAAATATGAAGAAAAACTTGTGTTCCTAACATGAATCCTAAATGGATTTGTTACCTCTCTTCCAAAATGTAATAACACCTGCCTCATACAGTGCTAAATAGATTCTATTTAGTGAGCTACAGAAAATCAAAATTAAATAAATTCAGAATAAACAAATTTTATCTGCTTCTGGATGTAGAATAATGAAGCCTGATCAAAAGCTATTTACAGGGCTTTGTCAACTATTCACCCACTTTGGTGTAAGAAAAACTAAGCAGATGGAGTGGCAAATAATTCTGTTTTAGTAAAATATTGTAAAGTGTTTGTTCATAATTTGCACTGTAGGTACTGTGCACTATTATTGAAATCATATATGTAAGCATTACTCACTGGGATTGGAGGTAATTTCTCAGGAATTAATGCATGGTTGGGGGCGGGTGCATGAGGCCGCAGGCTGAGTGTTTCCTACTACCCAACCATGCATTAATTCCTGGGAAATGACCTCCTGTTGAGGTGATTAATGCACTTGTAATATGGAAGTGCTACAGAAATTGACTGCCAACACTATTATTTAAAACGGAAACAGACATGCATTTTTATTTTAGTTACTGTATGCTACTCAGTGCCATATGTTTTTGAACGTCTAAGATCAGTTCATATTGTGGCTGCCACGAGTTCAACATTTAGATTCTTGATCTGTACTGTCATTCAGCCCATGTCTCACTGTCGGGTAAGACACCGTTTGCGCTGCTGCTTGAAACCACATAGCTATCATCATGGCTCAGTGAGTAACTGGAAATTTTCTTTTTGTGTGCTCGTGTAGCGTTTTACGTGAGGACAGTGTTTGTACTACAAAATGAAGCGGTCATTTCTAGGGAATTAATGACCACTTTATTTTGTACCACCAGGTGTGTTTCCACGTATCATTATGCCGGATTCACAGCACACATTATTTGCCATGTTACAATAAAACATTATATATGGGTGTTATTATGGCTGGCAGTATAGCCTAGTGGTTAGAGTAACAAATAGTGATTGGACTGGGTACATTCAACAGACTTGGGGGTCTGATTCTCACAACCTCCACTTGCATACTGTGTGACTCTGAGCAAGTCACTTAACCTCCCCAGTGCCCCTAAGTTACCCCTGAAAACAGGTAGTTCTACCTAGTGGGCCTTAACTGGCTTACAAAGAATATACTGTATAAAAAAAAATATCAATGCATGTTTACTGCATCATACAGTAATCAGGGTACCATATAATTTGCCTGAGTTTTACTCGGTCTGCAATGATTTTGTGTAGGTAAAGATAAATGTTCAAACACATTTCATGTGTTTTATAAGCTTGTTTTTTTTTTGGAAATTAAAATTTATTAAAGAGCTTTTTTCATCCCTTTCAATTAAATCCATACATTAACAAACAGACATAAAGTCCATTCCTACTCATATACACAGATTTATATTTCAAGTCAGAAAGGAAAAACCAAGAAAAGAGGAAAGAGTTCAAAAAGGAGTAAAGAGGAAAAGGAAAGGAAAAGAGAAGATGAAAGAAAGAAGTCCTGGGGAGGAGGACGCCTTATGTTCTACCAAGAAGTAAGAAAGAGAGATAAGAATAGCGAAAAGGATAACCAGAAAATTAAACATTTACAAGTCATACCTGTCTATCTACTACCATTGCTTTACACAATTAATAATGGGATCCACATCTAAAAAGTGGACCATTAGAAACACCATGTACTTAGTTATACAATGACATAACCAGCACCCCAGAGGAGGAGCAAGGCTCAGAAGTTATTACTGTAAATAAGATGCAACCTTAACATACTGGAGTCTCCCATCCAAGCCCACCATTCAACCCTGCTGAACCGGAACTGGGAGGCCACATCAAGTGTATCTAGCTAGTACTTCTAATACAGGTCTCTTTTCCCGGGAGGCCACGAATTGCATAAAGGGAAACCATCTTTCCTTGAATTTTTCCATGGAAAGTCTCAGTTTGGCCGTTAAATACTCCATATCTAAAATCCTAATACAGATTCTAAACCAGGAGGAGATAGTAGGTTTGTTAGGTGTCAACCACCGCAAATTGATGGCCTTATGTGCTGCCGTTACTAAAATTCCAAATAAAGAGACGGGATGATCTTGAGGGTAAGGAGGGAGGATGCAATCCCAACAACCAGTGTTGTGGGGGATCTGGCATAACAGTCTCAAAAATCAACTCGAAGACACCCTTTATTTCCCTCCAGTATTCCTGCACAATATTGCATTCCCAATATATGTGGAAATATGTACCAACCAGCTGGCAGTTCCTCCAATAAAGGTCGAATTGATGTAATCCATAATGCTTAGTTACCACCGGGACCCTGAAAAATCTCATAATAATTTTCCAGCGGAATTTCTGCCAGTAAAGGGATGAAGTAGTGGTCTGCACAGCTTTCCAAATTTGTGACCAGTCCATCTCAGATAGGCAATAATTGCAATCTCTGTGCCATGCCTCTTTAATACTCGGTACTGGATCTGTCTCTACATTGTGAATCGCTTTAACTAGTTTAGAAGTCAGGTGTTTCTGATGTGGGGAACAGATCATGGAGGATAAAAGTGAACGCACCGGGTTTGATAAGGACTCCGAGCTAAGTTCAATGGCTTTAACATTTACTTGGATAAAGTGTCTTAACTGGACGTACCAAAAGAAGTCATTTTGTTGTAGACTGAATTCAGTTTTTAATTGCTGGAAGGATTTAATCAAATTTTGCTCAAAAAGTTGACCTAAGCTAGTAAGGCCTGCTTTTGCCCACCGGTGGAAACCCAAGTCCCATCTAAGTGGTTCGAAATCCGAACAACTCAATATAGTTGTGTTTGGGTTAAGCTTTAAAGTAATGCCCAACTTAAGGTTCATGTCCCTCCAAATATGGGGAAAGACCCTTGTAAAGGGTTCCTGAACCATTCTAGGGGATCAGATATATTAAGTCCACAGCCTTCCATAGGGAAGATCAGCCTCTTCAATCTGGACCCATTTGGTGGGGAATCGAGCCCAAGCCACCAGAGTCTGCACCTGAGAGGCCCAAAAATATTTCTGGATATCAGGTATCCTAAAGCCACCCCTCTCCTTAGGAGCCACCATATTCTTCCACCTCACCCGTGGTCTTTTCCCCAGACAAAGAAATTTAGAGAGGGTGGTTCTCAAATCCTGCCAAAAATTTCTCGGGGGTTTGTATGGGATAGCACCCATTATGAACAGTAAACGAGGAAGAATATTCATACATATTGTCTCTCCCCTGCCAGAGATAGAGAGGGGAAGCTCCTTCCATCTGTTACAATCATCTCTAATCTCCTGAAGCACTTTTAAATGATTTGTGGAGTATACGGTTTGAAAGTCCTAGGAATCCACACCCCCAAATATCTGAACCCTGACTTGCACCATTTAACTTGCTGTACCCTAGGCAAAGGGTGGCCCCGGACACCCCCTAATGGAATAATTCCGATTTATCTGGATTAACTTTATAGCCAGAAAAGGATCCAAATTCCTTAAGAAAGGTGAGAATTATCGGGACCGTGTTTAATGGATCTGAAACATATAACAAAGTATCATCTGCATATAACGAAATTTTGACCTCCACACCCCTAACTTGGAGACCTATAAAAAGATCTGATTGCCTAATGTACATAGCCAGGGGTTCTAAACTTGGGGCAAATAAAAGGGGAGAAAGGGGGCAACCCTGACTGGTACTCCTCTCAATCTCAAACTGGGAAGAAACCATCCCATTAACCCGGACCCTGGCTCTAGGCCTGGAATATAAGTTGGAAATCCATTTGTGAAATTTGTCCCCAAACCCAAAGCCCACCATTACTAAGTCAAGATATTGCCAGTTTAAACGATCAAAGGCTTTTTCCGCGTCTAGCGTTAGTACTGCTGAGAGTGGTGAATTTAAGGGGTGTTGGGCTGAGGCAATCACATTCAGTAATAACCTTATGTTATCTTGTATGTGTCTCCCGGGTATAAACCCCATTTGGTCAGGATGAACCAAGATGGGGACCACTTTTTGTAATCGTTCGCTAATTATCTTAGCAAAGATTTTAGCATCCTGGTTAAGCAATGAGATGGGACGGTATCCAGCACAAGGTCTTTTCCAGGCTTGGGTAATTCTGAAATAAGGGCCTCCCCCCATGTATCCGGCAGGGCACCCGGCTCCTATGCCACATTACAAACTCTGGTGAAAAGTGGGGATAAAATATCAGAGAATCCTTTATAGAATTCCGAAGTAAACCCATCTGGGCCGGGAGCCTTACCGGACCGCAGGGTTTTAATAGCCACCCTAATCTCTTCCGCAGTAAAGGGAGCCTCTAATAATTCCCTCTGGACCTCTGACAGGACAGGCATCTCTACACCTTGTAAAAAATTCTGAATTCTTTCCCTGTGCTCATGTGTTTCATCTTTAGAATAAAGTTGTCTATAAAATTCTGCAAATTCTTGTGCAATCTCCCCCGGAAGGCTCTTATAATAGGATATAGAAGGGTCTATACTAACCTTAGCTACATATCTGTCAGCTGCTTGCTTACGAAGCCTCAAAGCAAGTAGTTTGCCTGCCCTCTCCCCCCTCTCGTAGTAGCGTTGCCCGGTATATCTAAGGGAGTTTTCCACCTGTCTCTGCAGCAAAGCATTATAAATATTCCTGGTCTCTATCAACTTTTTAAGAGTAGATTTGGACCCTGTGCGTTTATGTAATGTTTCAAGGGTAGCAATTTCGGTAAGGACTTCACTAATACAGGCTTGATGCTGTTTATACTTATAGGAAGAGTAGGAAATTGTATGACCCCTCACCACCACTTTTAGAGCACCCCATATATATTTGGGTTTAGAGAGTACCTCCGTATTTTCCTCTAAATAATGTTGAATAATTTTTTTAGTGGAGTCTATATAGTGTTTGTCATTGAGAAGTCCAGGATCAAACCTCCAGAGACCCCTCCTCTTCCTTATGCCCCAATGTAGTTTAGCCTTAACCATGGCATGATCTGAAGTCGTGATCAGGAGAATGGAAACATCTTTAAATGTATGCAGATCACTTTTGAGCGTATAAAATCTGTCCAGCCTGGAATACATTTTTGAGGCCGCCGAGTAAAAGGTAAAGTTTTTTACTGAGGGGTTGAATTGTCTCCAGGGGTCCGTTAATCCAGCCTCTATCAACAAACTGCGAAGCAGTTTGGAGCAAGATTTAGAATTAGTGGCTTTGGTTGAGCTCCTGTCCAGACTGACATCCTCCACACAATTCCAATCCCCCATTAAAATAGTTTATCCCGGTGGTAACTTTGCAATTGAATTAAATAGGGAGCATAAAAACTCACCAGAGGGTGGGGTGGGGGCATACACCCCAACTAAATGTATAATTTGACCCTTGTAATTCCCCGTGACTATCAGCTGGTGTCCTGTACCTGAATGGTTTATTGATTGAATCTGAAATGGGAGACCCCTGAGGAATAAAATGGCCACTCCCCCTTTTTTGGATTGCGGGTGCTCATCAGAACACACCGTACCCACCCAGTCCCTTCGCAATTTCATATGTTCTCCCTGGGTTAACCTTGTCTCCTGCAGGCAGGCAATGTCGCACTTCTCTCTTTTAAATTCAGTTAATATCTTAGCTCTCTTAATGACATTATTAATGCCCTTGACATTCAGTGAACCAATTATCATGTCACACATGTTATTAATCCACAGTTGTTACAGCAGCTTGTTATACATCCTACATTCATTTGTGTAACCATGGCGTAAATAAGCACCATGAGGCATCCTCCCCAGTGCAGAAAATAAGAGAAAGAGAAAGTAGAGTAGACGAAAGATAGAACAAAGGTGAACACAACTTTTAAGACCAAAGTTTGGTCTGACAATCTAAAGTTTCCCATAAAGGAGACCAAAAGCATGCCTCCCATATGGGAGGGCAACGACAACAGGTCGATGCCGAAACTAGAATTATCAGCCGAAGCACCCTACCTAGCCGTCCTTCAACAGCTTGGCAGGTGCACCGGCATGGAATAAGGGGGAAAAATGTACCAAACCCCCTTGAGGGAACAACACTCTGTCAAGAGTGAAAGGGCTGGAAATAACCCCAGGAGCCTGAAGTAGTACCCGCCTATACCCTCTGTAAGACTCTTGAATGTGGAACTTTCCGGGAGGGGCTGAAATACCTAGATTACCCCTCATGGTACCAACATATTTTCAGAAATTAACCCGATCCATAATAAGAGAATCCAATGTACTAAGAAATTAAGGAGGGGTACTCCAACCTCCATGATGGGTGGTCACCTTGTAGTTGGATGACTATAGTATTAATTGCCCCAATATTGAAGGACCCATCAGTGTCAAAGTCCCCCTTCAGTTTTTCCACACAAAACAAAAAGGGGGGGAAGAGGGAGAGATCCCACCGACAAATACTGGCCATTGATACACCAGCAACTGACTCCTGTTTCAGTTAATATGAGCCGGGTGAAATTAGTGGTGTCAAAAACAGCCCCATCCACTCCCTCCCCAGTTCAGCCAAAGACACCGCAAACCCTGCTTGCAAATTTCTCACCAGAATTGAAGGTTAGCACTCTCTCATTCTACACTGTTCCTACTGAGGGGAATGGGAGCAGAAACGAGAGATCGAGAAGGCCCAATTCTGACAGGGGGACCGTAAACTTTACCGGACTCGGGAAGGTGCCACCATAAAAAAATACCCATCTCTCCTAAGTACATAAGACAAAAGGGCCACCCCATCTGTCCTCCAGAGCGCCTATCTCTGCTCCGGGTTCGCCTGGGGGGGAAGCGGGGAAACCCACAGGAAGCCAGGCTGAGAGAGATAGAAGTGGAGGGGATCCCTTCCCCGAATTCAACCAGGTAGGACCTGCGAGCAATCCATTCCTCTGCCGTGGAAGATTTTTAAATTATAACTGGTGACTTTTATCTGTAATCAGTCCTTTGGCAAGCCGGGTGGCATGTAAGTAATCTTAAGAAACTATATGCACGTAAAGTCTCACTTCTGGAAGCAGGTAAGATCTTAAAACAATATGACCCCCAGCGACACCAAGTGGAAATATCAACATTGTTGACTAGTGCAAGTTCACCCCCTTTACTTTGAAAACTTCTCTCTTGAAGTCCATCTGGCAAGGTCCGCGTGTAAAGGCACAACAGAATCAACTCTCAGGTGTGACCGAGTACTGTTCTTAGATCCTGGCGCTGTTGCCCATAAAAGCTTTTCAATTTCCTTTTCTGCTATTTCTTCTTTTATATCTGGGATCTGGATATCGTTTGAACTCAAAAATTCTTTAGCCACGAGAAGTGTGTCGTACATTTTCTGCCCCTCTGGTAGGTCTACCCAAAGTCTGGCCGGGTAACGTAGTTGGGCCCTGAAGCCTCTCTCCTTAAGCTGTTTCACGACCCCGAGCACTTTTCTCCGGCACTGGGCCAGGGAGAAATCTTGGTCCATACACCTTCATTCCATCGAGTTAGGTCTTTCTTTCCCCACGCCAGACGTAAAACCTTTTCCTTCGTGGTATACCTGAGAAATTTAACTAAGATTGCTCGCAGGGGAGCGCCTTGTTTGGGCATAGGGGCGAGGGTTCTATGCGCCCTTTCGATCTCCAATGGAGTGTCTTCCTCGATCTGTAACTCTGTTTTCAGCCAACAATCCATGAAGGCGATCATGTCTGCCTGCTCAGCTCCTTCTGGGATTCCCATGACCTGAATATTGTTACGTCTAGAGCGAGCCTTAGCATCTTCAGCTTTGGCTGTCAGTGCTTTCTCCCTTCCATATAGGAATGCCAAAGATCTGCCGAATGCCATATGTTCTGTCTGCCGCCCTTCTACATGCTGTTCAACCGCCGTAGTTCTGGATTCTAACTTTTTGAAGTCCTTTTGAATATCAGATACGTTGACGTCAATTTTATGTAAAAGCTTGATGATCTTCCTAGACTCAGCTCTTGTATTCATGGAGCCAGAGTCCGAGCATGAGTCTTCGGCACCTGATGCAGAGAGCACCGATGAGCGCGAGGGTGCTGGGCTAAGGCCTACTGGCTGTCAGCTCGAGGTGCTCTTCAACGACATGTTTGCAACTTGGGAACCCCTTTTTTTTATGTGGACCATCCCAAGTCCTTTCTTGCACCTTTGTAGAGATCTGTAGACACAGGATTCAATCGATAGGCACTGGATTCTCTCCGAAAAAATAACGTTGGCAACCGGAGCAGGGAACTAAGCAGCCATTCCCACCTGCTACATCACCGGAAGTCATAAGCTTGTTTTTAAATTTTAGTTAGGTTTATATTGTGCAGTGTCAGTGGCTCAGTAGGCAGCACACTCGCCTCTGAGGCTGGGAGATCAGAGGACTGTGGATTCAGTTCCCACATCTGGTACTTGGGTTAATATCCCAGTACTGACACTGTAGTGCAGCATGAGAGGGGTGCTGCACTTCTGAGGTGCTCTCTTTCGGATGAGATGTTAAATTGAGGTCCCATCTGCCTGGATTGGTGGTAGTTCAGGTGGATGTTAAAGATCCCATGGCACTTATCGAAAAGAGTAGGGAAGTTTTTATTGAAATAACAAACATAACAGAGCAACACAGTAAACTTAAAAACTAATCATACAATATAGATGCAAGCTACTGTGAAGAAAAATACAAAAATAAGCAATAAATCCTATAAAGCAAAAGAAATTCATTAGAAAGGAACAAAACATTACTTACACTTTATAAAATGAAGAAACCCTTTCCACCACTTCAGGAGCGTAGCAGGAGCTAACCTCTGTGCATCCTGGAATACATTTTGAAAGTTCATTTGTAACCAAGATGCTAAAACAAATATAAGGCATTTTCCTTTGGTATATTACCCATTGGCATCTAGCTTGCCATAAATAAAACCGTAAGCAACAAAAAATAAAGACAATGTCCCTCATGAAAATAAGAAAGGCTTGCAGGATAACATCCTAGGATCAAAACATCATATGAAAGAAGGGTAAGCCATTTGAAGCCCCATAAAGTTGCCAAATAAGTCCACAAACCTTTGGAATAAGAACACTGTAGGAAAAAATGCTCCATTGACTCCTCCAAATTTATGCAGTCCAGATAGGGGCAGTTCCTTTCTTCTATTGCCTTATATTTGGCATTACCCCGAACATTCAAGTGGCCATAAACAATCAACCACTGCATTTCCCATTGTATATGAGGCAATCTGAAATTATTCAACTGGGCCAATACCTTAGAATTGAGTGTTGAAGGACAATTCTTAAAGCACGGATCTTGAGGGTACAATTTAGCCATTATTAATTGGTAAAATCCCTTCATGTTATTATTCAAAATTAACTCTTTTTATTCCCCATCTGTACAATTTTTTAGCAGCTGGCGAAAATATGGGGAATAGGGATACGAGGTGCATTTAGGGGCCAAAATATGCCAATTCATAAAATATTTGCCCAGAGATCTAAAATCCATTTTCCTCAATCCCTTTTACTATGCTTAAACCACTCTTAACTGTACACATAATAAACAGGGAATGTACAAAAACAACAGGGTCCACCATCCCAAGTCCTCCTGTTTTTACATTCAGATAGGTATAACATCTCTTTACCGGATTTAAACGGTTACCCCAAAGCATTTGAAAAAATAAACAATAAACCTTTGTTTCTAAGTGAACAGGGAGCGGGAAAATCATGGCTATGTACTGCAGACAGGGCAAAAGAAACTGTTTAATCACATGTATGCATTTTAGTTTTGAAAGTTTCCACTTCTTCCATCTATTTACCTTATTTTCCACAACCTGAAGAGCCAATTCCCAGTTTTCAACTGGCATATTCTGAGGACCAAACAGGATACCCAAAATTTTAAGGGGGGTTCGTGTAATATGGATACCCTCCTGCATAACCTCAGCTGGACCCATTGCTCCAATAAACAACCCTTTTGTTTTATGCAAATTCAATTTGGCATTAGACACTTTTGAAAAGTCATCAAAGCTTCTAAAACATATGCACAGAAGTCGGATCAGAAAAATACAAAATTAAATCATCGGATAGGCCTGTAATAGAGTTGCTGATCCTGGGATAAATTATCTGAAATTCCAGTCCATTGTTGAACAGTGATTAATTTTGTAATAGTGGATCTAATGAAAATATATAAGCAGAGGGCTGAGAGGACAACCCTGATGTACTCCTGTATGTATAAAAAAACTTTCAGCCATGCTACCTTTCAAAAAGGGGAAGACCGCATTATGTTTGTATAAAATTTTAATTAAATTAATTATTTGTGCTGGAACCCCGAAATGTTCTAAGGTTAAAAACAAAAAGGGTAAATGTACTCTGTCAAAAGCTTTTTCTAAATCTGCTACGACCATACAATTAACTATGCCCGATACAGAGAGGTGTTCAATGACATCACACACAATCATTAGTGCTGATTGAATCCTTCTTTCTGGTATCCCACTAAATTGGAAGGGGGAAATCACCAACCTGGCATAGTTTTTTAGTCGATTATTCAAAATACTGGTAAAGATTTTGTAATCTGAATTAAGGAGGGTAATAGGCCACCAATTCTTATTTTGTTTATCCCTGATTTAAATAAATAAACTAATAATCCATCAGAAAAGGAGGAAAAACACAGTATTCTTAATAAAATACTGGAATAAAATAAAGAGACATTGAACCAGCTCAATAGAAAGGCTTTATACAAATTATTGGATAAGCCATCCATTCCCTAGTGAAATGTTTGGTTTTAAATTCATATAACATTTAAAATTTCCTCTTGAGAAATGGGTTCCAATAATTTAGAGGCTTCTGTTAACTCAGAGGGCGTTAATGACACTCAAATATGAAAGCATGGATTTATCCAAAATCGGGAGGGAAGGTTCTAGACGAAATGACTTATAATTAATTCCCTTAACTGTGGAACAGTTATAGCCATAGAATTATCAGGCTTCTTTAATGAGTCCATATTAGAGGAATCCCTCAAGGTTTACAGGCTTCAAAGGGATCCCCATAGGGATTTTTACACCGATAGCGAGGATAGCTTGCAACGTCTTAGCTCTATTGTACTGAAATACCCTCATTTCTTCCTGCAACTTAACAATTTGATCAGAATAGTCACCTTGAGAAGTATATGCAATCGTAGTGAGTCTCTGGAGCTGCTGTCTGAGAGACAAGTATTTTAAAAAATTATGATTTTTCGTTTTTACCCCTTGTTTTTTAAACCAATTCCCTAAATCAGCCTTGGTCTCCAGCCACCAGTCCCTAAATCAGAATAAAGGAAGACCACTGACAATCTGGCTTTTAAGATATATTTCACCCTGACTGAATATGGGTAAGTCTAGGATGGCATTATTAAGTTTCCATCTAACCTGCCTATGCTCAAGGGAACCTGGTAACTGGCATTTGCATAATAAAAGGAATGATCCGAAATTCACAAGGAATCATTTCAAAGAGTTAATTTGCATAGAAGAAACCAACATATAATCTATTAAAGAAAAATTTTCCCTTTTCTAAAGGAATATTGAGGTCCTTGGGAAGAAAAGGAAATGCAGTTGAGTAGACCAGCCAATTTAACAATGTTAACTAACGTATGTGAATCACAATATATTTTTTTATTCTGTTTGGGCAAATCAGTAATTGTGCAGTTAAAATCCACCCATAGTACCTTAACAGATGTCACCAAGAAAGGTTGTATGGTTTTGAAACAGGTCTCTACGGCTTTTGTTTGAGGGCTATAAATATTAATGAAGCGATAGCACATACCATGCCATTTCCGTCCAATATCAAAACTCTACCGGTATAAGGTCAATTAAATTATGCAGTGTGAAAGAAAATGAAGTGAAAATAATGCCTATGCCATCTGCTCTATCTATTCCAAAGGACCAAAGGAAGGTCCCCAAACCCAATCCCGCTTGAAAGAAGTTAACTGTTCTACAGAGTGCATCCATGTTTCCTGTAAAAACACACAGATATATGTTGATCGTGTAGATAATGAAAAGAGCCTGCCTTTTAGCGGTATTTAGCAAGCTATGAGTATTTAGAGCCCCAGAAAACCTCATTGTAAGTTACAAAAATATAGTCAGACCCTCTATTTTTCCTTTTTTCTTTTCTTCTCTTTATAAGTATCCACTGTTTGTGACAGAGTGGAGAAAGAGGATTTTGAGAGTCTGAATCTCCCAATTCCATCTCTGTACCCCCATGGGGTAAAAGCGCATATGAATTCGGGTTTCTCGATGGGAGCAGAATGGGAGATTTGGGATGCAAATTCCTAGCTGATCTTCATCTAGGCAAAGGTGACCCAGGGACTGGAACCCCAGACTCCTTTCCAGCAACCTTAGATACCTCCTCAGTGTAGCATACCGGAGGAAATTCTAAAGGGCCAGGTGGACCCATGCAAGGTTTTTTTTCCTCCACCGGTCCAGAGTCCGGTATTTGTACTACTTTGTCAGGTTTCTTGGAAGAAATAAAGGTGGTAGAATCCGTACCAGTAGACTCTTTTCTTTTATTAAGGGAAGGAGATGGTAACAGGGGCAAGGGGGCAGCCGCATCCTGGGCCTTCTGAATTAGAAGGTCTGGGCTTATGCAAGACACCTTGTTCTTAGCAGCCCAAGAACATTCACAAAAAATGTGGCCAGACTCTTCACAGAGATCACACCTAGAATTATTAACACATTGCATGGTTACATGCCCCACTTCCCCGCAATTGTCACAACATGGCTGATCACAAACACTTGAAAGATGTATCCTAGACCCACATTTATAGCAAGCACGGGGCTGTCCTCCATAAAAACAAACCCCCCTATCTCTTCCCAACAAAAAGGAATTCGGAATGTGTTCCACCCCAGATTCAGATTGCCTCAGCTTAATTTTGTATTTCCAGCCCCCTGTCCAAAAACATTTGGAATCTAAAATAGGTTCCGGGCTACTCAATACCTCACATTTCTGAGATAACCAGGAGGTGATGTCTTCCACATGGACCCCTCATTCCTAAACATAACTGTAACAAATTTTATTAATGGCTTAGAGAGGTATAACCAAAAGGGGTCCATGTGGAGAAACTCACCTGACTATATCGATCCCAAAACAAATCCAAACCATGAGGTGTCCGAAAACTGATATCAAAGTTGTCCTCTCCAGAAATGTTAATAAAAGTGAAAACATCCTGTGGAGTAAAATGCTGAGAATCTTTTAGTAGCGTTTTCCCCACACAGTATCTGTCCGGCCTATTTTCCAAACCCCCTTTATAACGTATACGGACTGCATTCCGTCAAGGTGCTGCTTCCCTCTTTGAGGTGGAAAATAGTTCTGACATAAGAGGTTTCTGGAAAGGGGGTTTTGGTAAGGAGGACTTCTGTGATGAAGAATCCTTCTCCCGCGGAGGTAAGTCTGATTTTGAAGTGGAAGGTACTGAAGCCTGTACCACAGGAATTTCAACAGCAGAAGGAGGTCGTGATGTCTCAGCCACTTCTGTTATAACGTGGAAACTGTCAGTCAAAACCTTCTGCTGGGTAACTGGTTTCCACTCAGGGGAGTGCTGTGAAAGGGAAAAATCTGTATCCCAGGCGGATCAGGCTTCCAAATGCCTGTTGGAGCCTCACGTCTATGACCCCATAAGAGCTTTGTCTGGAGACCAGGACTCCTGAGTCATTTCACTAGTTATAGAAAGAGAGCTGTTACAGTAGGTTGTGTAATATTTTGTTTTGGCTGTTTAGATATAGTCTTATCAGAAAAGAAAAATTCAGTCGCTCAATTTGGGAGATGGCTGAGGACTGGTAGATAATATTAGGCTGCCCTTGAGTTTCCACAGCAATAGAGTTTTTCAACACAAACCCAGCTGATTTGCTTAAAGGTGCAGACTCGTTCTGAGTGAATGCAGTGGAAGAACCCAAAGGAAAGTCTGTTGTTTAAGAGTAAAGAGGCTTTTTCTTTAAATCAGGCAGTGGCTTCTCAGGCTGTAGGCACTCACTAATATTCGCGATTTTACTGCCAGCCTGCAGAGAAGCAGCTGAAGAGTCGAGACACTCCCGGAATGAGAGTGAGATTATCTGGAATGTGACCACACCCTCAGGGCCTTTGGAGTCTAATACTGGAGTCAAGAGTTTGACAGAAGTTGAGTTATTGTTGTCAAGCATTGTTTTCCTGCTGGAGTCTATCTGGCAAACACTCTGCAGTCGCTTGAAGCTCCACACTATTTTCTGTTAAGCAAGCCTCATTTAACACCCCTGCTACTTTTACAAGAGGAGTTAGCTGGTAAGGGGATGAAGCTCTGAAAGCTGTAAACTTTCACTTTGGAGTGCAGAGCCCTTGGTAGTTGTCACAAGAACAGCATCAGTAAGACCCAAAATATCCATGTTAGATGTCAATAACTCACCGCGCTCCTCGGAGCCTCCTGAAGAAGCTAATTCAGCCGTAGGTATTACAGGAGCAGTCTCGCTGCTGACAGGGGGTAATGTAGCGCACGTCAAATGCATATCAAGCTTCACTGGTACTGACGTGAGCGCTGACCCTTCCTTCGTAGCACCAAGTTCTTGTACATTGTCAGGTTTAAACAAAGTAAACGACTTCTCCTCTTGGTGTTCAACAAAAGTAACTGAATCCTCCCAAAGAAACGATGCATCCTGAAACTCGGTATCAGAGTCCATATCCACAATATTAGTGGTGACAGCCTCCTTAGCATTAACAGTGGGAGTAGAGGCCAGCTCTCCCACCAAGCAGACATCCTCCTCCTCTGCCATCTTGGTCCCACCAGAAAATGGGTCCCCCCTACTCACAGGAAGCAGGAAGTAGGGGAATTTCCCTGGTGTTCTGGTCAAATTTCCCTCACTCACTAAAAATACCACCAACAGCGTAATCTGGTTCAAGGTCAGTTGTCATTCATCTGTATCCCCCTTCCCTGGGTCGTGCCTGAAAATAGGCAGGATTTGTCTAGTGCACTTACCCTGTCAACAAAAAATAAATAAATTAATTGTATTCTTTGCAAGTGAGCATCTAGGTTGTAGATTGCAAAGCACAGGATCACTGTTACCAACTAGCTTATTCAAGTTCATAATCATCAGGGCCATCCAAAATCCTCAGTTGTTTGAATGAAAACCAATTTGAATGAAAGTATGTTCACAAGAAAGAAACCTCACAGTTAGCACCCCATTTAGGTGAATGGGATCATTTGCACCTTTTCTCCCACCTGCTGTTTCAGTCACTGTGACAACAAAAAAGTTTCTGATAGACTGCTTCAAAAAAAGCAAATGTTAAGTGTTTAAGTATACTTATGCTTGACCAGTGGATTTTGAAAGCACATTCAATGACACACAGAAGGTAAGACCCCAGGGGCTGTATGAAGCTAGTGGGCAGAGTGGTGCTCAATTCACATCTGAGCTCAGACATGAAAACTGAGAGATACCCTTTTCATGGAGACCAAGTAAAAAAAAAAGCATCCACATGTTTGGGAGATGCATGATTTTCCATTTGAAGGTCCTCCACTAATCAGTTGTGGATTTTTTAAGTGAAGACATTGTATTTCAAAGAAACAAATTCAGGTTTTTGTTTTTTTTTGCTCCTCCTACCCCCTGGCCATCGAGTCCTTCAGGTCTGCCAAGGCTCCCTACCACCACTGCTGACTCCTGACCACCATCCGCTGGCCCCTTATTGCCGTGCTACCAGGTAACCCAGAGTAACCCTTCATTGGGTGGACCCTTACCCCTGTGGGAGGCTACCAGCGGAGGAGAATCACCCCAAAGAGCTTCCTGTGTATCCAAGGCATGGCAGGGGTCAGATCAGACACCTGTTTCTGGGGCTTTGGGCTTATGGAGGGACCAGCAGCCATCCTTTGGTTGGTCAGTGGATCTTTTCCTTTTCTTGGGAGCATGACAAGCTACATGATGTCAAGGCACAGGCCAACATCCATCACGCTCCCTCCCGCAGTGAGGGCCAATGTATTGCCGTGCCTCTGACCTCCACTGGGGCCAGCAAATGCTGAGCCATGAACCCACCTTCTCTCCCAGGAGAAGGCAAGTGGTCATTGGACACTCAAGCCTTCACCCCTCCCGCCGGCCCTCCAACACCCAAGTCTGTTCCCAAATCCTAGTCAGTGGTGTCACAGGCAGAAATCTAATTCAGGCAGTTAAATGATAGATGAGAAAATACAAAGATGGCCCAAATTAGTGGTGGTGGTTCAGATTAATTCACATCTGAGTTCTAACAAGCAAAGAGACCAAGTAATTTGTAACTTGTGCATGTGGGGTGTGGGTGTTGAAGAAAGGGGATCTTAGTGCTGTCACTATTGCCATCACCCCTGAGGGATATGGACTGCATTGTTGCTACTGCCATCACACCTGAGGGGTGGGGGCCCATAGTACTTCTGCCATCACCACTGGTGGATGGGGAATGTAGTACTGCTGTCATCCCACCTGAGGGATGGGCCCATAGTGCTGATACTGCCATCACACCTGAGGAATGGGGAACATAGTACTGCTGCCATCACACCTAAGGGATGGGGACTGCAGTGCTGCTGCTTCCATCACACTCGAGGGATGGGGCCCATAGTGCTGATACTGCCATCATACCTAAGGAATGAGGAACGTACTACTGCTGCCCTCACACCTAAGGGATGGGGGCCACAGTGTTGGTGTTTCTGTCACACCTGAGGGAGGGGGGCCATAGTGCTGTTGCTGCTGCCATCACACCAGAGAGATTGGGGTCATAGTGTTGCTGGTGCTGTCATTGCACCTGAGAGATGGGGGTCGTAGTGCTGCTTCCATCACACCTTAGGGATGGGTGCTGTAGTGCTTCTGCTGCTGCCATCACATCTTGTACCAAAATAACTTTCAATTGGTACAAGGATAGAAGGATGTGCAATAGTAGAGGTCAAAATTGCTAAAATGCATGTTAGCAGAATTAAAAATGTTTAAAGTACACAAAACAGTCGGCCGGCCCGCCGGCGCAGTTAGTTTCCGCTTGCGGCATAGCGACCGGGTTGGGAGCGAGCCCGGGAGCTGGAGAGCGGCGAGGAGAGAACTTGGCGTCCCAAGGACTGCTCGTCCTCTCTCGGGGAGGGGTACCTGAGCTCGGTGCTTGTCTGACCCCAGGTGGAGACCTGAGGTACAGCAAGCCCGATGCTCAACAGAGGGCGGCGTGCCAGGCGTCGGCGCTTGGCGCCTTGGCGTCATCGGACCTGTACGTCGAAACACCAGGAAAAAACCCTTGCAGCCTCCTGGTGAGCGGGCACCAGGGCCCGACCAACTAATGCCCCTACCTGCCCGGAGACAGCATGCCGACAAAGATTAGCGGAGCGTCGGGGGTGGAAGGTGTCCGCCTCGTCCACCGCTGGGGTATAGCCACGGCTCCATGGGGCATGGACTGCACCGGCTCCAGGTAGGTGAGCGAGCTGATAAGCCCATAGGTGTCTCCAAGAGGAGGGGCTGCAAGTAGGGAGGAGGATAAAGAGAAAAATTAAAAAAAAAAAAAAAAAAAAAAAAAGTACACAAAACCAAACAACAGTAAAACCAGATTTTGGCTTAGCAGACACCAGTGACAATACTGTTTTTTACGATGTGCAAAATGGAATTTGCCCTTTCTCAATCCTAGTAAACCAGTGTACCTGGCTCTGACCCTACACCATGCCTCAAGGTTTCAATTAACAGGTACATTGTTAGTGATTATAAGAATGGTTGGGTGGATGGGCAAACTAAGGACTGTCTAATAAAGGAACATCCAGTCAGGCAGACAATACGTTTACTGCCAAAAGTGCACAAAATCCTGGTTTCCCCACCAGGGAAACCGATTATTGCTAGAATAGATTCTCTAACTGAGCCCTTGTCTATTTATGTAGACTCTTTTTTACAGCCTCTTGTACAAAGTTTAAGGTCATATATAAAGGACACCAGTGAGATTCTAGCCATTTTGGATGAGGTCCACGTCGAGCCTAATATAATTTGGGTTACTCTCAATGTGGAATTACTTTATACTGTGATACTACATGAGGATGGTCTAAGTGCACTGGGAGAGTTCCTAGATAGGAGGAAGGTCCCGGAGAATACACCTACAGAATTTGATACGATTAGCAAGATTTGTATTAGAATCAAATGTTTTCAATTTTTTGAGTACGTTTTACCAATAAACCAGTGGTACAGCAATGGGTGCCACATTCGCACCAGATTATGCGAACCTGTATGTGGGAAGGTGGGAGGAGTGTTTTATTTATTTATTTGTTTTATTTAAAATTTGATGACCAGGAAAGGCACACTGAGCTAAGCCTCGTTTCTAGGTGTGACCCGGGTACAGTTTGTACAGTGAGTAACAATAGCTGAGGAATACAGACAGTTTGTACAACATTTTTACAAACAGTTACAATACATCGCTCAGTGGTAAACTGCTAAACTACGTGTGGAGTGGGAGAATGGAGATGAGGTCAACTAGTAGTAGGTGGCTGGGTAGATGAGTGGGGACTGTGTGGTGCATCAGCTGTGCACTGGGACCATTGGAGCATATAGGGCAGTGCTGGGTGGGTTGAAGCCTGAGGAGCTGAGTAAAAGGAGAACAAGAAGGGGCTAGGTGAAGGTTGGGGGGAGGTTATTCCAGAGAAGGGGAAGGCGGTATGAGAAGGCAGCTTGGCCAGTAAGAGTGAGAGGTCAAGGGAGGTGGAAAGTGGGGGGTCCCTGTGGAGAAGATTGTAGTTTAGGGAGGTGGCTGGGTGAGGTGGGAGGTGAGGTGGGGGGAGGGACAGACCCAAACCAGAATTTAGCTAGGAAGGAGGCACTATGGATGGTTCGCCTATGGGAGAGTGGAGCCAGGGCGAGTGGAGTGTAGAGCAGGCAGTGGTGAGTAAGTGGGGGTGAGGCAGTGGCAAAGCGGCAGAAGGAGTTGAGAAGGATGTCAAGTCTGGACAGAGAGGAGGATGGGGCTGTTCTATAGACTATGTCAACATAGTCTATAACTGCCAAGATAGTTTTACGTTCAAGTTTGCACTGGGTGGGGATCGGTAGGCTAGATTTGTGGCGATAGAGGATGGTGAGTTTTGGATGGAGTTTGGTGCAGATTGCCTCGACGTGAGTGAAGAAGTTGAGGTGGCTGTCCAGCCAAACTCCCAGGTATTTGAAGGCTGAGACTAGCTCCAGAGGAGAGCCATCCATGGTGGTGATCCCAGGGGGGCTGGGAGGGTGGCCAGCTTCTGTCTGGAACTGAAGACCATTGTGACTGTTTTTTGCATTTAGTGTGAGCAGGTTCTCAAGGAACCAGGATTGGACTCTGGGATTATGACCAGGATCATAACAGATTTTATAATCACATTGGTCTATATCACAGATATATAGACAATCTATTTTTAGTATGGTGGGGCACAGACTTATAACTAAAAACATTTGTACAGTATCTTAATGCTACCAGTCCTAACCTAAAGTTTACTTTATCATATGGTACTGACAGCATTTTGTTCCTTGACATAATGATCACAAAGAACAATAGCGCTGAGCTTGATACATCTCTATATCACAAATCCACCAATTGTAATGCTATATTAATGGCATCATCTTGCCATCCTAGGCATACCATTAATAATATCCCTGTTAGTCAATTTTTACATGCAAAATGCAACTGTAGCAGTGAGACATCATTTGCAATGCACTCGGAAGATGTGAAGGCCCGTTTTCAGTCAAGGGTCTATAATCAAAACAAAGTGCACAATGCTCTAGGTCTAGAAAGAGTGGCTAGTACATTGAGAGAGAGCTTGTTACAGTCGAGGGAGACTAATGTTCCAAGGGAAACGAGTAAGAAATGTAATTTTCTTACAACATTCAATGTGCAGTCTTATGCCATGGAAAATATTATTAGGGGCAATTGGCATATTGTACAGAACAAACCCAGTATACAGGAATGGACACAAACATTCCCAAGAATGGTATACAAGAGAGGCAGAAATATTTCTGACATAGTGACCCATAGCTTACAACTGTCTACCTCCACCCCCAGATCCCAGCCTTGGTTACCAATGCTCCCACCGGGTTGCTTTAAATGTAATCATTGCAAATACTGCCCATATATAAATGCAACAAAAAACGTTTGATAATGGGACAAAAAAAATTAAAATAGAAAGATTTATTAATTGTGATACAACGAATGTTATATACCTGGCAAGCTGTGGCTGTGGGAGTATATAAGTTGGGAAAACAAAAAGGAAACTGAAGGAATGGGTGGGAGAGCATATTAGGGCTATTAGTACAGGTAATTTAGCCTATGGAATAGCTGAACATGTAGCAAACAGTGTTGTGCCTGCAGAACACAAATGGAATGTCACTGGAATTTAACATGTGCATGTGGGTCCAAGGGGTGGAAACCTACTGAATAAATTATCCTGTAGAGAGGGCTATTGGATTTTTAGACTTGGTGCTATGCATCGAGGACTTAATGATAAGTTTGAAATATCACCATATCTGTAAAAGTATCTGGTTCGACTCCCTGTACTGTACTGTACTGCATTATGTATCTTGTGTTACCTATAAGTGATTGAATTTCAAGTCACTGATGATAAACATATCTTCTGAGTATGTATATAGTGAAGGCTGATCCTGCAGGAATACTTGCAAAATGCACTTTGATTCCTTAGATATCTAGTTATAGAGATGAATATATCAATCAATTATTTGTTCATAGCAAAAGTAAGTGATGTTATGATAAGATTTATTTATTTTATTTATTTGCTTTTGTAAGCACACTAGACAACCAAGTGTCTATTTTCAGGTGCGACCCGGGAGATTACAAAGATACATTCAGGCACAACAGGCAACAACAAGAGCAAGGTATAATCAAGAGCAACCGACAAAGCAAGGGAGTCACTGGACCTTAAATGGTAGGAGGGGGTAGTGGGTAAGAGGGATATGGCGAGGGCAGAAGGGGTGTCAGTTCTGACAACATTGTCAATGAAGTTGCCTAGGATGAAGGTGCAGTACTTTTCCAGTGGGAGCCACTCAAGCTGGGAGTAGAGCTTACAGTGGTGGGTGAAGCGAGGAGCTGAGCGTGCAAAGCAACATACACTATTGTACGCCATGTCCCATTTGGAGAGAGGTTTTTGTTGTGTGGGCAAAGGTGACAGGTCCATAGCAGAGTGTGGGTAGGAGGACTCCTCTGGCTAGGGCGAGACGAGCAGCTGGGGTGAGGCAGCTTTTTGCTCTGTACGTAAGGCCCAACTTACAGTTTGAGGCCTTACAAGTGTTGTGAATATGCAGAGTGAGATCCAGTTGTGGGTCAAGTGTTACCCCCAGGTACTTGACAGAGTCAACAACTTGTAGGAGGGACCCATCAGCACATGAAATCTTTAGAGGGGCAGGGACTGCTTTAGTCTTGGCTGTGGAGTCAAAGAGCATGGTCTGAGTTTTCTGCAGGGTGATAGTAAGCTTGTGGCCCTTGAGCCAGGATTGGATTTGGTCGAAGTTGGAGTTGAGCTTGGCGTTGATGACAGAGATGTCCTGGGAGCTGATCAGGATGACTAGGTCATCTGTGTACAGAGTAGATCACCCATGTGCCGGGGCTGAGGGGAGCTCATTTATGAATAGGGAAATAGGAGAGGCTCAAGGACAGAGCCCTGAGGGACCCCAAAATTAACCGGAGAGGGCTTAGACAGGGCCTTGTGTTGAACTTGGTGTATTGCTGTCTGCCTGTGAGGTAGCTACTGATCCAGGCAAGGGCAGGGGAGAAGAAGCCAAGGGACATGAGAGTGGAGCACAGGAGTGAGTGGTCAACTCGGTCGAAGGCTTTCAAGAGATCCACGAAGATGGCTCCAGTCAGTTTCCCTTGATCTGCAGCAGATCTGATCTCAGAGGAGACAACAGCTAGGGTGGTAGAGGTACTGTGCCCTTTTCTGAAGCCATGTTGTGCAGGGGAGAGTAGATCGTAGGTCTGCAGATAGTGGGTGACCTGTGGGGCAACCACCTTTTCAAGAAGCTTGCTGATCATTGACAGTATCGCTATAGGTCAGTAGTTCTAGAGATCTTTGGGGTTACCTTGTTTGTGAACAGGGATGCCTTTAGCCACTTTCCAGGTGTCCAGGATGGTACCTGACATTAACAATCTGTTGACGATGTGGGTGATAGGCTGGGCTAGGATGGAAGCCCCTAGACTGAGTAGTTTGGGCTCCAGGCAGTCGTGCCCAGCACCAGTGTGAGGGGGGAGACCAGCAAGGAGTTTCTGGGTCTCCATGACAGAGATGACCCTGAGGTAGAAGGGAGGTTGGGGGGTTACCCCAGTGGGGGGAGTGTCCTGGTTCTTGGGGACATGGGGCTGGTAGGGGAGAGCTGGCAGGTCAGTGAACAGGGAGTTAAAGACATTGGCAATTGTGAGGGGATTGTTGCAGTTAACCACACCAATGTGCATATCTGTTACCTAAGATGTAATGATTATGCTATCATGGTAATTACATGGCTATATTGAGACATCAAAGAAAAAAACAATGCAATTGAGTATGTTACTTTAAACAACGATTTATGATTGATTTTGAGTGTGCTTTTTAATGGGGGGTTTTTATATGCTAATTGTGATGGTTTGTTTATCAATTTAATTAAGTATGCTTACTTGCATCTATTTGCACATATTATTTAAACTGGCCACTTTGTATGCACTTTAGCTTCTTGTTAAAGCACAGAGGCGCAAAACGTTGAAGTATTTGTGGTGGGGAATATAGCTGTATGATGGGCTTTTTTTGCATATTAAAGTTTTTCAGCAATACTGTATAAGTATCTCTTGAGTGCGGTTACTCTATTTTTCTACATGATATGAGTGGTTGGTATGATGCACCTGTTATCTGAGCGGCCCTTTTTTTGCATACAAACAAAATACACATGTTTATTTTTTTATTTCAACTCATCAAAATAAAGGTGTGCTATGAGCTCTGGATCCTAAAAATTAGGAAATCAAAAGGGGACAAGTTTGTTCTGAACAAGAGAAAAAGTATTGCATTAAACACAAAAGAAGTCCATGCAGTCTCACTCATTTAATAAACAAGTTTTGTTTATGACAAATTCAGTGACAGATATAGTGTTGTTCTCTATACAAATCTAGGACCAACGTTTTGTATCTTAATGTTACTTCATCAGGGTGTATGGGCTTTAAATAGTCTGTAAACATAAAAAAGAAAGTAAGTTTTCTTTAAACATATATATATATATGTTAAAATAAATTAGTCATTTTGTTTGATTTTGAAACTAGAATCTTGTTTTTTCAAATAAGGGGATACTGTAATCTGTTTTTTTTTCACTTACTGAAATAGTCAATAACGTTTTTTTAAAACTCTAGTGTTTCACAAGATTTTAGTTTAACATTTTGTTGTTTTACAGTTTATTCTGTGAGCATATCATGTAAAATAAAAATAGACATAGTTAATTTGGACACATATATAAAGTCATTGCTTAAATACAAAATGTCTTTTTTCCTGTTCCTCTGCCAGATAACTTTTTATTTTTAGATATTATTTTCTCTTTCTTTTTTCTTGATTTTTTTTGTTTCTGCTCCTTAGGTAGGACCAGGTGTATTTCTGTTAAGAAATAATTTTATTTAAAGGGTTTGTTTAAATGGATTTTATTACAACTCCCTTTCCAAATACTGTTGTTTAGCAGTAAGAGAAAAACAATTTTAGTTTAGCTGGGTAATCTGTTATTTCTACAAAGCACAATAATTTATGTGCTGAAAAGACTGAAAACTGATTGTAAGCAATCGAGTCACAAGGTTAGTTTAATCTTTTAAAAGTAAAGGCATAGAGCCTGGCATGGTGGTGATAAGGGTTAAGGTGATGGATACCACACCTTGCACCACGCCGGCGACCTGGGTTCAGGAAAGAGCCAGGGTCATCGGTGGTCAGCAGAGGAGGAGGAGAGGATCGAGCATCCATAAACTGCTCTCCTCTCCTGGGGAGGGGTAAGGGGACTGTCCCGGTCATGTAGCAACACCTAGCAATGGCTGGATGTTCTACAGCTGCAGGACTCAGTTAATGGGTTACAATATTGGGCGGCTGCCCTCTGGACATGTGTGGGTGTGCATATGTAATGGGTTGGGTGACACTGCACTGCCCTCGTTGGGGGGGGGAATAAAGTTGAAAAATCCCTCCCACTCTAGTAGGCAAAGGCAGGGCCAGTGGCATCAGCCCCACGTCCACCGCCAGACGTAAGGACGCATGTTCTGGTTCCCTCCTCTAGATAGGGCGCCAGAGGTGATGGTGGTCTTAACCCGGAGGACACAGACCCAGGGGTCTTGGGCATGCCGCCCAGGTGATGGGGGAAACCCCGGCTGGAACTGAATGAGCCACACTTCAGGCAGGATGGGAGAAACTGACGACTGAGTTGCCCATGCTGGAGAGAGTCTGGAGGTAGGGAGTGCAGAAAAAAGAGTTCACAAAAAAAAAAAAAAAAGTAAAGGCATAGGATGCCACCAAAGTCAACCTCCTTTATGAAGTGATTATTACTTAGTGCTTTGACTTGACCATATTTGTTTTATGCTTTATCAACAGCTTTATATAAACATTTGATGATTCATTCAATAAATTATTGCATGAGTTCTGTTTCATATATGATATCAAGATGCTTGTTTAAATAGTTATTTATTCTTTTCCTGAAAGAAGGAGCTTACCAGAGTTTCTGTTTCATCTTGTATAAAAATTTGCTATTGTTATGAACACCATTGGTTATCTGTAGTTCTGTTATAAAAGGGAGGAATTAACTAGTCTCTGGATTGGCTTGTGTAAACGACACATCACGTTATGTCTAAGCCTATTAGATGTGGCTTAAGGACATTCCCTGGTGTTGCTACACCCCATATCAAATTTATATATTTTTCCCAGCACATGATAATCATCAAAACATTCAAAATCAATGTAACTAACCATGTGTTGCCATTCTTGTTTTTGAGTTAATTTGACTCTTAATGCCTCACAGCTGCAAAAATCTGTATGGTATCAAATTATTTTTATTAGTAAAAATATCTGTTTAGGCATCAACATGAGTGTTAAAGAGCTACTGACGCCTCAAAGGAAACTTTAAAAAGCATAATAAGCACAGTAGGTATAATTCTGCCTGCATTCCATTTATATTTTATATATTTCTTATCCCTGTTGTTTATTACTAAGGAAATTTGCATGAATACATGATCTTTATTCCTTAGAGTTCCTTTAGAGTCCATCTACCTCTATAGCTTACTCCCTATTTCAGGTCATAATCCTCTGTTGTGACATCGCAATCTGTTGCCATGGGAGTAGCTGTGATATCACAAACAGTGCTCTGTGACTTCAGGTGGGGAGAAAGCAGCAGGAATAGATAAACTCTTCAGGAGCAAAGATCCTGTTTTCATACAAATGACCTTAGTAATAAATAATGGGGAGGAGGAATACAGCACTAATGGGAGGTACAAGCTGGACTGTGTCTAAATATTCGGTTTTATTAAAGTTCTCCTGAAAGTGTCACCAACTCTTTAAAGGAATGTTCTAAGACAGTGTAACAAAAAAACTGGGCTTTCTTTAAACCCATATGTCCCTTCCTCAGTACAGACTGGGTTATTTAATGTGCAAAGAAGAATTTATATTCCAGACCCATTTGGGAGTGAAGGGATTGTAAACTGGCCCGAGATGATGGGCAACCAATCCCTCTGACCTCCCAGTGTGTGTCACCTCCCTCCTCATGTTAAGACATTTTGTGATGTCTAACCAGGTAGAGCATGGGGGCATGCTCCAGTCTACTCAATTATGTTATTTTAAAATGTTTAATTCTATACGCTGCTGTGGCTTTGCACATACATTAACACCACCGCTCAATTAACAAGGTGCCTCCATAAGATCCGAATAATCCTAGTAAGGGAAACAGAGTGACAAGGCAGCAGGTAAAGCAAATAGGATGCTGGGATGCATAGGCAGGGGCATCACCAGCAGGAAAAGGGAGGTCATAATTCCACTATACAAGACACTAGTGAGGCCGCACCTGGAGTACACTGTGCAGTTCTGGAGACCTTACCTACGTAAGGGCATAGACAGGGTAGAGAAGGTTCAGAGGAGGGCAACAAAGATGGTGCATGGATTGCATCACAAGTCCTATGAGGACAGGTTGAAGGAACTGAACATGTACTCCCTGGAGGAGAGGAGGGAGAGAGGGGATATGATAGAGACATACAAGTATCTTACAGGGAGGAACAGGGTGCAGGAATACACTATTTTTAAGTGAAAAAGATGTTCCAGGACTAGAGGGCATGGGATGAAGTTGGAGGGAGGACGATTCAGAGGAAACATGAGGAAGAATTTCTTCACAGAATGGGTGGTGGACAAGTGGAACACCCTGCCAGAGGAAGTGGTGGGGGCTGAAACAATCACAGGATTTAAGAATGCATGGGATAGACATAAAGGAATTCTGGAGGTCAGGGGTTAGGGGCAACAGACTTCTTGGAAAACAAACTGAACTTAGAAACTTAAATGGGCAGACTGGGTGGGCCATAGGTCCTTATCTGCCGACACTGTCTATGTATGTATCTATGTATGTATCTATATTGTTGCAGTGGCCTCACCCCTCTGAATCATGCAACTTAGCTGCTCAGTCCTGTTCTTTCAACAGGCAATGCAGCAGGAGTCTGTCTCATTGGGCAGCTTCATCCATTAAGGTTAGTACTTGACTGTCCAGTTCAGATGTCTTTTTCTCCAGCTTATTTATGACTTTTTTGGATTCTGCTTATTTGAAAGTCAATCTTGAGAACTGTCTCCGCTATTTTTTTTTGTTAATTCTGCCAGTAAATCTGAATGAATAGAAGAAATCCACTCTATTCTGGTCCTATGGCCATCTGAGTCTTCTTCAGGTATAAGAGAGGATGTCAGCAACAAGGCCTTGCTGCGCGGCAACCTAGACTGCTGTTTGAGTCTTTTTTGAGTTTATCAAATTAGGGGTGCCTGTGTTCTTAGCTTTGATCACCATTCTATCTCCTTTATTCCGAATCTGATTTAAATGGGCTTTTATTTTGATATTTTGCTAGGCCAATTCGGGAACTGACTTGTTACCCTGTTGTCCCCTCCATGACATCACCGGACATCCCTCACTAATGTTTTTTAATCATTCATTTAGTCAGATCTTTTTGTATTCTAGGCGGCAACCTGTTAATGTCAGTAGTGGCAACATGTGGGTTGGGTTTGTCCTGGTTCTCTAAATTGTCCCTAATCAGATTCAAGCAACATTTTAAAATCTTTATTTAGGGTATCCTCTGGCTCAGAGTGGTTGTGTTTGCACTCACCTCTCTTGTGATTTCCTCAGATGGCTGGAGGATTGAAATGACAGACTTTAACTCACAGGTATAATCAGTAACCCCATGTAACAAGTTAATTAAGAAATGTCCAGATAGCCAGGTTGTTAACTGAGCCTCTCTTTTACATAACCGTGTAAAAACATCTGATTTAGGAGGGGAAGGGAAAGTGATGAGAAACCTGTGCAAAGTGAACTTGGTACTGCAATGAGACAAGAACAAAACTGGAGAATTGTGAACCAGGAAGAAAACTTGTATGCTTTGTCTTTGGAACTGCAGTGTGAACTGGAAGCTAATGTGTACCTGCATTATGTACATCCCCAAGAAAATCTGTACATTTTTATTGTAAAAAACATAGAGCTTGGCATGTTTGGAACCTGTCTTATTAAGATCAAACTGGTCCACAAAGTTTGCAGCCTGCCCTGCTCCTTCGGTGTGCCATGGGAAGGGAACCTCAGCCATAAGATCGAAGGTGAGGTGCATGCCACAACTGGTGCCCACAGTGGTATTCTGTGATAATAGCGACTGAAAATGAGCGACTGCTAAAACAACAACGCATTTTCAGCAATATCATCAATGGCTATCCTCCAAGGGTAGTGACCCTACAGCAACAGAGACTGTAGGGAGAGTGACTGGAATGGGGGATAGTGAAGAGAAGGGGAGGGATAGAGGAAGGGTCCGTAGGGGACTGCTACACCTGCTCCAGCCAAGCTAGCTCTGTGGCATGGTGGTGAGGGTGGGTGGCTAGCTCTGGCTGAGCAGGCATGGAGTTTGCGGCGGAGGACCAGGAGGGCTACAATTTTGCCACTGCCTGTAGGTGCGGTACTTAATTTTTGACACAAAAGCAGGCTGTGCCCCTTCCCTGACATGCACCCTCCTGGAGTTAGTGATCTTTATTCAGGGGGTGCAGGGGGAAAAGGCCACCACAAGGATAGGCATGGAGGGGGGCACAGTCCCCCTGGCAAAAACACTTTTTCTATTGCCAGATGTCGGGTCACTGGCAAGTGTATATTGCTGATTTGCTTTTCGGCGATATTAACTTGCTATAATAGCAATCACTATTTTGCAACCACTATTGTGACATGGAACCCCAGCAGTGGGATCCTGATTCTTTTCTGAGACAGCACTTTAAGTAGAGAATTGTATTTTGAAAATGGATTTGGAGCAAATTGCAACACAGACAGTGGAGGTTAGACTCTCCTAGTTGAACTGAGAGAGAGTGGGAATCCTTGAAAGCTGCACTGAAAGAAACAAAAGAAGGTCAGGAGACCTTGAAAGCTGAAGTGAAAGCTTGCTGTGAAGCCTTGCATGCTGGACTACAAGCTGGTTTTGAGGAAAATTGAACTCAGTTCGTTCTGCCTTGGATCCTGCTAAAGTGGAATTACAAGCTAGCAGGAAGAGGTCAAGCGAACTTGTTGGCCTAAATTGTACTCCACCAAGCTGATTTAAAAAGGGAATTTGAGGTACTGTACAACAAATTGAGTTGCCCACTATACTGGAGACTGGGCAAAAGTAGCTGAGGACTGCTTTGGATGCCAAAACTGAAAGTGCACAAGTCCAGTTTAAGCCCGCTTTAATCTTGGGCCAAGTGGCTATTAAAGTGGTTTGCAATAATTACAGGCAGCAAAAGTACAGAGGGAGAAAGAACTGAGGGAGGCTCAAGTTGTGCTGGGAAAGCAGATCAGAAAAGTGGAGGACTGTCTGTCTGAGGGGCACACAGAGCTTCAACAGTAAATAACTTACACCAGGAAACATACAGAGGAAACAGAAAACAAATGCAAACAGTTGTTGACTAAACTAAATCAGCAGTTCAATGGATTTGGAGAGGAAGTGAGAAACCTCAAGGGGGAACTGATGAAAATGATGGAAGAAAAGGACCAAGAGAACCAGGATACAGTGGCACTGGAAGGAGATTCAGGGCAGGGTGCTAGTAAAGGAACAGAGGTGACTACATCTTGAGTGGGAGGCAGACCGAAGGGTTTGTCATCCCCAGATTTATCATTGCCTCGTATTCCCTAGAAGGACATGCAGCAACAGAGACTGTCATGAGATTAGTGCAGAGACTCCCCATTTTCAACAGAAAGACCCCATGGGAGGCATACCAGTCCTAATTTGACACTGTCAGTCAGATAAACATTTGGATGCTTGAACAAAAAGGAAATTTCTTAGCAACCAGTTTGGTTGGACCAGTACTGATGGTGTTCCAAAATTTACCACTAGACCAGCAACAGTTTCATTGAAAGCCCTGGAGATGAGATTTGTGGCTATCCACCAGGAGGCACTGGCTAGGACACAGCTAAAGGAAAAGAGGAGAAGAAGAGAGGATACCCTGCAGGAACTGGCAGAGGATTTACAGAGACTGGTGCATTTGGCATACTCCGATGCTACTCCAGTTTTACGTAACAGACTGGCTACAGACTAAATCATAGAGGCTCTCACAGAATATGAGCCATTGAAAATATTGGAGGCTAAGCCAAAGACCCTGAGAGAAGCAGTGGAACATGCCTTGGAGCTGGAATCTTTCCATACTGCAACCAGTCAAAAGAGGCAACAGCCTGTTAGGAATGCTGAGGTAGCAGTGGGTGATTATACCTCTGTATCCAGTAATAACTGTACACATGAAGAACCAAACTAGCTAGAAGGAATGCTGGAAGGGGTCTAGAAAATGTCTGAAAGGTTCTGTACACCAGGGACTAGAGTGGACAGGCCCTGGCTGGGTGTTGGGGTGGGGGTGGTACCCCTCCCTTTGTTTTCTCTTCTCTCCCACAACTACGGCCTCTGGCCTGCTTTCCACTTGACCCTTATTTAAGCTGATACTCTGCTATATCTTGTATATAAGTGTACTGCTACAGACTTGTACAAATTAATTTATTAGCCTACACTGCTTGTTGTAAATATGCTTGACTCTATTACTTGTTGTACTACCTTCTAATGTCTGTTCTGTTGTTATTCTGTGTGACGTGGAACCTTTGTAAATGAGTCTCTGATTCAAAGGTATATCCGAAAACTCAATAAATAAAAAAAAAATAAATAAAATAAAAAAAAAAGAGCCCAGCTCGGTCAGATGCAGGCAGTGCCAGAAATTGGGCCATAAAAGGGAAGACTGTCTAACTATAAAGCCAGTCTTGGGAATGCTGTGAAGTGCCTCTTGAGATCTCTGCCCCTGTTCCAGATAATGATTGAACACAAAACCAGTGGGGCATGGCTTGCAGTTTGAAGAAACTGCCCCACAGCATGTATTTAAATCAGGGAAATGAGAGAGTGGTTGGGGAAACCTGACCAGACTGTAGGATTGGGCTGTACTTTGTACTGCTATTGTAGATACCGGCTCAAATATTACAGTCAGTCCAGATATTTTAAAGGCTATTGGGAATCAAGGAGAAAAAGTTTTGAAACTTAGACTGTGTCAGATGAAAATTACAAGTGAGGACAATGCCCCAGTAGAGGTATGGGGGAAGGTGTATCTGCAGATATGGACCATGAATACTGAACATGAGGTCTGAGAGGCAGGCATCATGAATAAATGCATCTTGGGGATAGAAGCACAGAATTTGTTGGCAGAAAATGACTGCTTGGTCCACCTAGTTTGCCCAGATGGTCTCTGCCTAGTCTGTCTTTGCAGACCCCAACTGGTCTCCGATGACCCTCCCACCCTCTCTCCTTCCTGCCTATTTGCTAATATTCCCCTTTGTCTATCTCACACATGCTCGAAGCCCCTTACAGTTTTCACCACCACCACCACCACCACTTCTGCTGGTAGTCTGTTCCAGGCATCCACCACTCTTTCAGTGAAGTAGTACTTCCGCACATCCCTCTTAAACTTCCCCTCTTCTGCTTCATTGGTGCCTTCTGGTCCTGGTGCCCTTTCTCATTTGAAAGGGACTCCCTCCTGCACCCAGTTCACTCACATGAGGTACTTGTAGGTCTCTATCATGTCCCCTTTCTCCTTTCTTCCAGGGTCATCTCTTCCAGGGTGTACATGTTGAGATTCCTCAGTCTCTCCTCATAGGGCTTTTGATGCAACCAGTGTACCATTTTAGTTGCCCTACTCTGGATTGCCTCCCCCTGTCTACATCCTTTCTGAGGTGCAGCCTCCAGAACCAGGCACAATACTTCAGGTGATGTCTCACAAATGAGTGATGCTGTGGCTGTGCCCCCTTCCTCCTATTGCTTGGATATACCTCTCCTTATACATCCCACTATCCCACAGGCCTTATCCATTGCTTTGCCACACTGCCCTGCCACTTTGAGAGTATCAGATATGCTAACCCCAGGCCCTTTTCCTGCTTAGTGGCTGTCAGTACCCCCCATCCTGTACTCAGTTCCTGGGTTCCTATGCCCTAGGTGTATGATTTTGCACTTTTTGGCATTGGACCCCAACTACCATGCTCCTGATCATGGGATGGCCTTCATCCAGTTTAATGGCTGTTTGATAGATCTGGTAAGGCAAGTTATACAAGTGTAGTCAGAGGAAAGTCCCCCAAGAGATACAAGTCAGGTCCACAGCATGGTCTGTCAGAGGTTGGTATCAAGTTATCCCATTGTAATGCTGGCTAGGGCTGAGGTGGTAATTGCAGCCAGGTGCTTGGGCTGATTCTTTTGAGGGAGGAGTGGGGCCTTGTGGAGGCTTCAGTAGATCTGCAGGAGCTGACCAGAGTTATGGCTGCACATATCCTTGTTAGCTTGGGGCAGGAGTTTATCTATTCATTTAGTGGTGTTGAGGGGGTGGGGTGGGGTATCCACAGGTACCAGAGGTCCGCAGAACTGCACTTGCTCCTGCTGTGGACACTGAGGCTGCCAGAAACATGCTAGAGGAATGGATCCTCAAGCAGTTAGAAGCTGCACAGAGGGGGGATCCCAACATTAAAGTGATATGTGAGTGGAAACAGCAGGGGTGTAAACCACCTTGGAGTGCAATATCTCCCTACAGCCTAGAACACAGTGGACAACATGGAGAGAAAATGTTCAGCTAAATGTATATGTGTATGTATATAACACATTTGGAACTGGTTTCTTTTCAAGCATTATAATATATGGCAAACCAATCTGAGCAGTGCTAAGGATTTCTGGCATATATGTTGTAAAGTGAGTCCCTGAGTAATTGTCATGGTGGACTGAATTTATTTGACCTTTTTGCTAATTGGACAAGTTTCTTAATATATCCACTTACATGTTTTTAGAATACACAAATGGCAATCTCCTGATGAAGCTCTGGAAGTTACAGGATGGAAAGTAGAATGAAAAATGGCAGTCAATTATTTGAAATATTTGCTTGAATAAATATCAAGAGGTTCTGCATATGAGAGCCTGTGGCCTATTTTAATTTACTACATGGGTGAACAGAGGTAGGGGCATCACTAGACACCAAGGACATTCTGTTCAACTATTCAGATGGCCAGCCAGCATGGGCATTTTGGGGCTGCACAGCATGCAAATGAACATATAATGGGCATGCAATTGGCTGTGTAGCACCTTACATGACTTATGAGCTCAGCTGCGTGCTATGGTTGAATAAGGCCAACAGGAGCCCTGGAGCTGTCCCAATTTGGGCAGCGCTATTTCAAGTGGGCTCCTCTCTGGACCATATTGAGTCTTGGGCTGTGTCACCGCAGCACACGATCACTTACTATTGTGCTAGCATGGCCCCATAGTCAAACAGCATACTCTGTCAGAGATCACTGTCTGAACATATATCAAAGATGGCTGTGTGCTATTTGCCATGAAGCACTACTGGGCGAGTGGCCCTATTGTCCAGCTCTGAATATGGGGGCCTATGTACAAATTACCATGCCATTACTTGGATATATGTAAATCTTAGCTTTTTAAAAAGCCTCTGATGGCACATGGAAAACAGTAAAAAATACAATATTTAGACAGAACACAAGATATAATGTAATCCAAATAGCTTCTTATTTACCTTCACCCCATTTTTTATTCATAAGAAGATTTGCAAGAAAACAAGCTCTGTGTGCTTGGTCTTCATCTGCACTCGCTGCTTGTCTATGAATAACATCATAATCCTCTTTCTAAAGCAATTAGTTGTGATGTCAAAGGAAAGCATTATGGTGTTGTTTACAGACATTTAGCCTGAGCAGATCAATACCGAAATGTATTTATTTATGTATGTATGTATTTATTAACGTTTGTTCGCCAGGTAAGCACAACAAGCCAAAGGTCCTTTTTCATGAAGGACTCAGGGCCATGTTTACAGACAGTCAAGATGTTAAAAGTACTTAAAATACATACATGCAATATGCAGGATAAGCCTAATCACAATAAACATATAAAACTACATAAAACATTTACACTGCAATTGTTTTAAAAAATACATTTTTACCTGTTGCTTAAAAACTGTGTGGCTTTTTACTTCATGAAATGACTCTAGTAGATTATTCCAACATTTGGCAGTGCAGACAGAAAAGGCAAGTTCACCCGTAACAGTTGAGGTGACTGGAATTGATAAGAGGTGATTTCCTGTGGACCTTAGTTGCCTACTTTCAAGTTTAAAATCGAACAGGATCCTGTTTGCATGAAAACGTCATGAACCTAATTTTTTAAATATGAAGGCTTGTACCATAAGTTCCTATGCAAAGTGGTAATTAGCACAAAGCATAACATTTGCTATTTTGAAAACTGCTTGGAGCAAACTCTGAGTGCCCAAAGCAAATAGCTCCTAGAGAGCAGTGCAAACCAGACCACTAACAGATTTCTCAGACACAAAGTACAGCCCCCTCCCAGCCACAGGAGTGTAGCATGCTCAATAGTAACAGTAGTGTTCTAAGGAGCAAAGCAGCAGTTAGGGCATCCCAAAGATAGTATAACCCTGTTGTAACCACCAAAACCACATTTTGGGTGGGAGTTACAAGTTTCTATTTATGTGATCGGGGGTTGGGGTAGTCACTAGTTGATCACCCAATCTGTGGTAAAAAGACATTACAAAATAACAAAGTTATGCCTCAAAACAAATTGATATTGAACATAAAACTAAGTCCATGTACATATGCAGTATGCTTGTTCATGGACTTAGGTTTTTTTTTTCAGCAGGTTTGGGAGCTGAATGGCAGTTGACCATGGAGGAAAAAGGAGCATAAGAGCTGGCCGCTGTTTTGTGGTTGGGTGTGGGCGGGGAGCAGATTTATGGGACATGGAGGGGGATGGGTCACTGAACTACCAGGGAGTTCAGGGATGCCACTAAGATTAAACTTAGCATGGGATCAGTGAGGGGGTACCACTGGACAGCCAGGATGGCCACACTAGGGTACTGAGGTTTATCTGTGTATTAGATTGGGGGGAGGTACCACTGGACTACCAGGGATGCCAGTTAGCCTATAAGGTTAAACTGGGCATCAGGTTAGGAAGTGGTGAGGGTGGATACATAAGATCCAGGCATCAGAAGGGGGTTGGGCCACAAGACAGCCATGGAGATTGCTGAATGAACAGGGCTTGGGAGGGGGAATCTTAATGCTACAATACCCTGTTTTAACAGTGTTGATCATTAGTGCATTGTTTGGGTTCTTGGAAGTGTTAACTAGCACTGCAAGGGCAGCTTGTTGGTGCATCCAAGAAACATTAGATACCACTGCAGCCTCAGTGCATGGGGCACCTCTCATTTGTTTGGATGCAGTGGTATCATTAGCGCCAACATGCTAACAGTTTACAGACATACTAATTGTCTGTTTTAAGTATCTGTTTTAACAATAACAGCAGATGCACTTACAGGCTGGTGGCCACGCTGTTGACACTTTGGTGTGTAGCCAAGCCTGTTTGTGCAGTGCTAGTATTTTACCCCATAGGTATCACAGTATGATGAGACAGCAAGTAGTGTTGCTTGGATAGCATCCTACCAGGTTGAATACCACTGGATACCATCATTTTGGTCAGATATCAGATAACATTGGATGGCATAGACATCTGACCAAGGATCTGACTTGCTGATATCCACAGTAAGTGTATGAGAGAGGTATCCATGAAACCAAGCTGGATCAAATGGATCTGACCATTGGATGCAGGTATCTGACCATTGGCTCCAACTATTTGAGGCTGGATCTGATGGATCAGGCCATCAGATCCAGGTATCCAACCATCAGATCTAACTATCTGACTATAGATCCAGAATCTGACTTTAGTCAGACCCCAGGTTAGATACCAGTACTATCTGATGGGGGGTAGTCAGATCCACAAAAGCACTATCCAAGCACAACTAACGGCAAGTATATGAAACATAATCTAAATTGTGAGTACTTAATGAATTTTTTTAAAAGTTGTCCTTGTATGTCTTTTTAAAGCGTATCTTTTCGGACAACATGCCTGACATGAGATATTTGCGCAAATGCTTTTGCATTAAGTTTTAAGTATATTAATATAATCAACATGTATCAATGAAAAACATTTATATAATTTCTGAAGAAATTTGTCAATATGAACGTTTTTATCTACATAAAAAATACAGGGGGACACAGTTCAACCTAGTGGCTACAGCACAGAGCTATGAACCTGGAGACCCAGGTCTGAATATCTCTCTAATATATATCTTTCTCTATTTCTGTTGTATTTTTTCTACACCAAATGCAAACAACGTTCTTCCCTTCCTTTGATTGTAAAGCACTCTGGGATACTGCTTATATTAAAGGCTCTATTTAAAAGCCAAGCACAAACAAACACACACAATATGAAGCACACAAACCTTGGCTCAGAGAAAATCCAAAACTCTTTTTGCACAAAAAAAAGCAATAAAAGAAAGGATGTGGTGGTGCCACTAGACTCTGTGCTCAACTTTTTTGTGTAGCTTCTTCACCATTTAAAACAAAATTACTTTTTTCCTTCCAATATTAACAAGAACATTGGTGGAAAATACCAAAAGATACTAGTGTTGGATCCTTTTAGAAGTGACGCCTCATTTTAAACTTTTTGATGGGAAAGAAATGCTTAAACGAGAAGTAATGTGGTTCTTGGATTGGGTCATTTTTGTTAGAAGGAAAACAAATGAAGCTGAGTTAGTGGAGTGTCAAATTTATTTTATGTACTGTAGAAGAAAAGCTGTCTATGACTTGTGTATTGGGATCCAATTTAATAATTTTAGCCAGTTTATAGCAACATGCAGATATTGTTGATGACAAAACAATCATATACACTCCAACTTTTTTTAAAGTCCAATATTTTGTGCAAGATGTACAGTAACTGAGGAAACTGTGCATTGCATGTAAGTGGTGCCTTGAAAATCTGGACTCTGAGTTATTCATTCCCTTGCATATGTTGGAAGGCAAATACTAATAAAAATCACTTTGTGTTCAAACTTAAGACTAATACCAATATTAATATTTTTTTTCTGCTACATTCCTTACTAGTAATGGAAATTTGAATTTGCAGCCTGAAAGAACACCTCATTAATTTTCCCCTTGTCACAGTTCTCATGTGGTTCACTGCTACAACTGATTACTCAAAGTTCAGCAACTGCTTACCTTGCATTGGTGATGCAGCTGGACCCATCCACTATAACCATATCTCTGTGAATAAATAATAGGAAAGAGCGTTAGATCCTAACATTTCCTTTTTTTCTACAGAACAGAATCCAAGTTCATTTATGGTTCTTCTGCCATCTTGCACAAGGTCCAATGTCATTGTGCTAGCATTTTAACATCCTACCAAAGCCAGAGGAATAAATATTAGCATATTCAAAGTCTAACAGCTCTAGCTGTATGCTAGAATTTAATACAGAATGTATTACCCAGTAAAACAGATTAAGGCAAAAGCCTTGTTTTTAGCTTTGTCATGGAGACAGCAGTTTGGACATGGGGACAGCAGGGCACGTGTAATATACTAAACCAGTTTTAAATATTATCGTCTGATGCTTTCACAGGCAAAGTATGTGAAAGTGGGGAGGAATAGGTACTGCTAGACGAGAGACTGAAATGTTGGTAATGTGATTAAGGTTAAAAGATGAACAAAAATTTAGTTGTAAACTACACGGTTACGAATTAAATAATGTGTTGTATTATCAAAATTCTGAAAAAGTTGAAAAACATTTTCTATTCAATTTGTTTTTAGAAAAAATATCATGTAATTAATAGTATCCATACAAGAAAATACACTAGCAGCATTAAAAAAACATGTCAACATGATGTACTTTACAGTTTTAAGCTGCACTGCAACTAAAAAAGTTATATCGATAATATTGCAAAAATGTGGTTTTGGATTGTGTCAACATACAATGTTATTGACATATAAAAATAGTACTGATAGAGCTAATTCCTAATGGCTGGAGGAAATATATTAAGTTTCTAGCCCCAATGATTCCAAAGTTAGAGCTTTCGAAAGATAACGTCTTTAAAATTGGATAACTATGGAACCATGAGAACTAAAAACTTTATTTTATAAAATGAAAGTCTGGAGTTGGCTGAGTTGATATATCAATATGATATATCCATATGAGATATGATATAGTGCTACAACTACTATATATCAATTTATAAAAACATAAAATGGTTCACCAAATGTTTATGTTTCAGAAAAAGAGACTTGCAAGAACAAGGGGACACAATTTAAAGATAGAGGGAGGGCGGTTCAGGGGCAATTTGAGGAAGTATTTTTTCACAGAGAGGGTAGTGGATGCATGGAACAGCCTTCCTGAGGAGGTTGTGGGGTCTAAAACTGTGGGAGAATTCAAGAATGCATGGGACAGACATAAGGCAATTCTTGTGGGGGGTAGGAAGAAATAGGCTGTTGGTTAACTAGGATCTACGGCCTATCCTGTAGGTAGGGAAATGGGCAGACTAGATGGGCCAAGCGGTCCTTATCTGCCGTCAAAGTCTATGTTTCTATGTTTCTATGTTTATAGTCCTGTTATTTTTAACAACATATTAGATGGACATGTATAGATGAAGTGATGCATCAGAACTGTATCGTTAGGATCTAGTCATGTTGACCAGACTCCAAGCTTTTTCTACTTTCTACCACCTTTTTGTAAAGAAATACTTCCTAATGTAATTTCTAAACATCCACTGTCTCTAGCTACCCTATGAAAAACCACAGTGATTTCATACTACTCTTGCCTTTCCTTACCATCTTGTGCAGAGATCTGTCACCACCATTACTCCCTCATTTATCATACCCCATTTGCTGCCCATGTCTACATCTCCTTTCACACCCTGTATTTTTTTCATCTAACACCTCCCTCATCCTCCTAAAATCCATACTCTTGAATTTTAGGGTGCACTCCACAACTAACATCCTATCTGCCTGCAGCTTTACTTCAGCCTAAACAATCTTGTGATTGCTTCATCCTGGTATGTTCCCAACCATGACCCCCCCCCCCGCAAACTGTCCCCATTTGTCAGGACCAGATTCTGTATGGTGCCTTTCTTAGTATATTCCTTAACCTTCTGGATTAGAAATGATTTATGCGTTTCTGTGACCAGGTTCTTGTTCCTTGAGTTTCTTGCTATTGGGATACTCCAGTCCACATCTGGCATGAAGTCCAACAATATCAGCACCTCCCACAGTTATTTATTCTGTGGCAGGGGCCTGTACAACCATCCAAACCACAATCACCCTCCCTTCTCCTTCTGCACCTAAACTGCTTCATGCCCCAAACCATCAGTGTTCTGCATTTTTTTTATTATTCTTTGGTAACTGGATAAGGCCCAAGAGGCACAAGTGCCTGTTTTCAGGGGTGACCCAGGAGCACTGGGGTAGTTATGTGACTTGCTCAGATTCACACAATATGCAAGTGGAGGTTTTGGGAATCAAACCCAGGTCTGTTAGATGTACCAAGTTCATTTACAGCTCATTACTCTAACCTCTAGGCTATACTGCCAGCCTTTCTGAGGCTTTAATATCATCCCCAACAAATAGTGCCACCCCACCTCTCTCCCCTTACTCTTTCTCTCCTGAACATTGTGTACCACAGTACCTTAAACTCCCAGTTCATGGTGCTGTGTTGCCCATGTTTCCATAACAGCCACCTTGTCCAGTTATGCTTTGGCCATCCTTTCCTGAACAGCACAGATCTTGTTCCCCAGACTTTTGATAGTAGTACACATCACTCTCAGTATCTCCTGCTTCCTTCCTGTTGCACAGTTCCCTCATTTCTGAGGCCTGATCACCTCTGCTACTGTTCTCCCCGTGCTTCCCACTATTCGTGCTCATTACCATACACCCTCCAACTGCTCTTTCCTCTCTACCCTATCCTGCTCCATCAATATGTCTGCTTTCCTCTCTCCTTTTGGTCCCACTGTACCTTCCCCCTTCTGCACTTGCCTAACCAATCTTCAGCCTGCTCTAATGTTGGGGAAGGCTCTTTTACTTTCCTCAGTTGTGTGGATGTGCCTCTTCTCAACTGTGCTGAAGCCCCCTTTCCTAGTGAAAAGACTTCCTTAGGTGTTGTGCAAAACTATGCCCCAGCACCCTAATGCCCTCCTTGTTTGTGTGCAAGCCATCACCTTTAAACAGCCTCCAGCCCCAACACATGTGGCCACACTCTCCTAAGAACTGAAAACCCTCCATCTACTGTACATCATCTCTTTAGCTATGCAAATAACTCATTTATTTTGAACTGCTCCCTGCAATTGTAGCATGGCTGTGGTAAGACCTCAGACAAGGTTAGCACCCTCACTCTGTCCCTTGGAATCCTCCCTAGACTGCATGATCTCTTTTTTATTTCCTCATCGCCTCTTCTGGCCAGATCATCTGTGCCTACATGCACTATCAGGTCTGTCCCCCGTCCTTCTCAGTGAGTTGTAATACTTTATTCCTAAGGCTGTTGCTCCAGGGAGAAAGTGGACCTCACTGTAGATAGCTAGCATGGAACTCACTATTTTACCTGTACCCCTAGCAATTGAGTCTATCAGTGCCATGGCCTTCTCCCCCCTTTGAGGTTCCCACCCTTCCCTAGCTCATCTCTAAGGGATGGAGTCTACCTCCCTGGTATGCTAGCTCCTACCAAATCCTGGTTTGGCTCCAGGGGGGCTTCCTCCAACAAGGGCATGCACATGTCTGAGGTGGATACACCTTGCACCACTGGCTTCCTTCCCATCTTGATTTCAGCCCTTTCAGCCTTGAACCCAGCTCCTAACATTTGAAGCCTCTTTCAATTTATGTACTGGAAGAGGGATGGTAGTTAGGATTGGGTGGAGTAAAGGCCCCCAGCACAGAAGGAAGAAACCAGCAGAAAGCTGGGCAAGTAACTCAAGATGGTGCCAGCAGAATAGTGGGAGGTGCTGATATTAGGCAATTATAACATGCCAGGCATGGACTAGAGTATCCCAATAGTAAGGAACACAAGAATACAGACCTTGGTAGATGAAATTCAAAACACATTTCTAATCCAAAGGTTGTGGAACCCACATGAGAAGGGGCCATATTGGATCTGGCTCTGAAAAACAGGGACAGAGTGGGGGAGGTCAAGGTGGGGGACTCACTGGGATCAGGTGATCATTGGACCTTGTAGGTTGAAGTCAAGCCACAGGCAGATATGGTGCACTCCAGGACTAAGGTCCTAGACTTCAGAAATCTGGATTTTGGGAGGATGAGGGAAGCATCAGTACAAAAATAGCAGTGTGAAAGCAATGATAGAAGTGGGCAGCAAGTGGAACTAGATAAAATAGGGTGTACTGGATATGACAGGTCTCTGCACAAAGATGGTGAAGACAAGCACGAGGGGAAGGAAGCCTCTGTGGTTTTCCAAGGAGGTAATAGAGGCAGTGAGTTAAAAAGAAGGGTTTTTATCAGGTACAAAACATGTCAGACAGAAGAGGACAAAAGCGATTATCAAGAAAGGTTGAGGGTGGCCACTAGATCAGTGAGACAGGTGAAAGCGGATGCAGAGCTGAGATTAATGGAAGGAGCTGATGAGAGTGACAAAGCATTCTATCAATAAATACAAGTGCAGTGCAAAACAAGAGATGGGGTGGACAGGTTCAGGAAGAGGGAGTGGTGGGAAGAGGTTGAGAAGGGGGAAGACCAACTTACTGAGCAAATATTCCTGTTCACCGTCCATGGTGAAAGACAGAACCCCACTGCCAGAATGAAAAATTAAAGCAGGTGTTGACTTCATCACAAAGGAGAGGGCATTAAAGGGCCTACTGGAACTGAAAGAAGATACATCAATGGGCCCAGAAGGGATGCACCTCAGGCAGATGTCTTCAGCTGCACTTTGCAATTGAGAGAACTGCTGGGGGATTGGAGTGAAGCAAATGTCATCCCGTTCACAAAAATTTGAAATGAGATGAGCTGGGCAATTAAAGACCAGTCATTCTGATGTTGATAGTGGAGAAACTATTGGATTCAATACAAAATGTAGTAGCCGATAGGGTTTCTGGAGGGAGATGGTCTAGAGGACACCAGGAAACAGTGGTTTACCAGTTGGAGATCACTCCAAATGAACATGTGTAGCCCAGGCGCCATATGCCAGTGGGCTACCACCCCTGCCTGCTGTCTCAGGTACAGGTTAAGGATCCTGGGTCCTGCTACAGTGACAATTGGGGGTTCGTTCCTAAAGATATACAGTAGATAATAGCACAGGGCCTTCACCCAGAGTAAATTATAAGTGGACCAGGTATCCGTGTGGTACAACCCCCTGGGATACTGAACCTAACCACCTCCACAACCAACCACTCTGCACACTGAATCCCTAATAACCTTGATCCACCACAAACCATAAATCTTAGCATTAGGCAAATGCAATGAACCTCGCTAACATAGCAGTTTCAGCAACAAAACTCACAGCTTTATTTGGGGTTAGGGCTAGGGATTTGTTGATCTTAGGTTCCTGGAATAAGGAACTCCTTGGGCAATGCAGCACAGGGTAAGAGAAGACTGGTCTGGGCTCCTCTGGCAAGATGGAACTTGCTCAAGGATCTTGCAGCTGGCACCTTGATTGTAGTTCTGGCCTCTTGTCACCTTCAGCTGCTTCTGACTAGTTGCAATGCTCTGTGGCAGGACAGCACCAGCCTCAGAAGGCCCAGACCCAGGAATGGCTCCACAGCCCAGCTCCCTCAATAGATCCTGGGTGCCCTGGCACCCCAGCAAGCACTGGTGACCTTCTGAGGCCGTGAGTTCCACACGGAAGGGGTTAGCAGGCTCCCTCCCTGGCTCTGGGTGAGAACTCCTGAATGGTGGGGGTCCTCCTGCAGTCCCTGCACTGAGATTGAAACTAGTAGAATTCACAGGCAGTTATTCAGATAAAGTCCATTGCAAGTTGAGGTGAGTGCTAGCCCTAGATCAAAAAAGCACAAGTGCAATTAAACTGGGGAACCCAAACACGACAGCTCCTGCATGCCAGTCCGCACTTTCCAGTTAGACAATGTCCACAACCTTTCCTTCAGCTGTAGCTGGGACACAGCTCTCAGCCACTTAACCAGTTCACTTAGGACATGTACAGCACCTGGCTAGCACCCCGATGTCCAGAGATGCTTTGCCTCTTCCAAATTATAATTGCAGTCCCACACAGGTAAAACGAACTCCTAGCAGCAACTGTAGCACTCAAATAGATCAGCTCAATCCTCTCAGCTCAATCCAACCTACTGGTGCAGGGTTTCTGCAGCATTGAATTTCACCAAGCAAATAATTAAGCAACTTTTCAGTACCTGGGAAATCAGGACCACAGTAGAGTCTCTTTCTCTCTTTCCCCTTCTCAATCCAACCCTGCAAACAGCAATCTCCAAGAGGGGCCTGGGAAGGCCCTTGCAATACCAAGTCCACTCTCACAGGAACCTCCAACTTGTACAGAGCCTGGGAACAGACTGATTCAGTTCCAGAAAGTTCCAAAGTTTCAGCCAAGAATTCAGGGTTCTGATTGGCTGATGGAGCCAATCAATAATCTATAACCATAGAGGTCAATGTTTCCTGTTGGCTCATTGGGGCATAATCTAGGTGCCTGCATTTGTCCCCTCCTTCTCCCAGGAGTCCCTTTGGTTCAGTTTTAGGTGCCTAGATAGATGATTGGCCACTTGATGGGGTTAAAGTGTCACCAATATGTCAGCCCCTATCTAAGTCAATACTGTCTTATAGCAGTCCCAACCTCTAATAGTAAGTCCAGCCACAGCATTCTCATTTATTCCATCATAAATTGTAAGTGATATGGATCCCTGTCCCCTGTTATATGATTACCTAATTATTTACAATGCCTCCTTCAGTTCCCCGTCGCTAACTTTGTTTTACATGCCACCTGGGAGCAGCGACAGCTTCATTAATATTCATGAGTGCTCATGAATAATTCATGAGCCCTCGCTATGTGCCTGTTTTTTAACATCTCCCTCAAATGGTCCCACGGCTTCCCGGCCACCTCCCTGAGTTCACTGGTCCCCATTTAACAGAACATGGTGACTGGGACCATTGCAGCTCTCCCCTGAAGACCTCAAGTTCAGCGGTTGGGTACATCAAAATGCTATCAGGCGCATGCATGAGTGCTGGTCCGAAACAAGCATGCCGGCAGCTTGTGGCCAAGAATCTATGCCCAAACTGGGCAAAAACAACATACTGGGTTGTCCTGGGAACCTGGGGAGAACCCAGGTGCTCCAGAAGAAATGGAGAAAAGAGTGGGGACACCAGAAAACAAAGGGAGAAATGGGGAGATCCTGAGGCAACTCAGGTAAGCCCCTAGAGGGGGGTTACACATGTTTGTATTCCTCAGTTGGGTTACAAGGGCCATGGATAAGGATCAGACAATGGATGTCCTGTACCACAATTTCAACAAGACCTTTGACTCTGTCCTACAGAGGGAGTTGATTAAGAATACAGGTGATTTGGAGGTGAGAGATAAGATAATTGAGTGAGTGATAATTTCGCTGAGGGGAAGGATGCAGAGGGTAGTCCTAAATGGGGAGCATTCAAAGGTAAGGGAGCTCACAAGCAGAGTGCCCCAGGGATCAGTTCTGGAACTGGTCCTCTTTAACATATTGTATTCTTATGTGACATTGGAGTAGAGGTCCAGGGAAAGATATGTCTCTTTGAAGACCATACTAAGGTCTGTGAAAGGGTAGACTGTGAAGGTGGGGCAAGGGCCATGAGAGAAGATCTGGAAAGGCTGGAGAGGTGGTCAAGTGTGTGGTAGCTGAAATGTAATGCTGAAAACTGCAAGGTAATGCATATAGGTGCCAAGAACCTGAGAACAGAATACAAGATGTGAGAGGTGGTATCAAGAGGACAGTTGAGGAAAGGAACCTGTTAACAGTGGAGAACCTGAAAGCATCAGCACAGAGGGCTGTGGGTATAGGAAATAGAATGTTGTGATGCATAGGGAGGGAGATCAGTAGCAGGAGAAGAGAGGTAACACTTGTGACAGGGTTGAATAAGACCCTGTCCCAATGATTATGCAGAAAGCAAGGATCTTTCCTGCCATCTCCTTTTCTGTCTTTTGTCTGTCTGATTGCGCAATCAAATTTTCATGTGAAGTCTAGGACTTGATCACTCCAATGGTTTCACATTCCCACCCCACTATCTCCTGCCTTTGTTTCTTCAATTGGGTTACTAGGTCTATGGCTGCTGTCTCCACCTTGCTCATATATGGTTATAGAAGTATGTGTGGTTCTTTATATGAAACTGAGTTTCCTGGTTTGTAATATATATATCTATATATATATGTATATTACTGACCTGACTTCAGCAGGACTTTGACAATGTTCAGCACTGGTTTCACTTCAATCAGACATTTCTCAATGCCAAGAAAACTGTCTCTGTGACCTTCAGCACTAGGCAGAGACTTTCACGGTTCCCCTCCACCCCCCCATCTTCCACCCCCTGGACGGGAGAACTCTGGAGGCCTGTACCTCCTTTAGATATCTCAGGATCTGGCTTGACCAGCACCTTGACTTTTTTGTACATATCGATTCCATCCACAAGAAGCTGCACCCTAGGCTAGGTGCCTTATACCGCAACCGTGGCTGCATCCCACTGCCTGCTTGCTAGGCAATTCTGCAGAAAATGATTCTACCTATTTTTGACTACTGGGATGTAGTCTATAGTGCTGCTCCCAAGTCCACCTTAGCCAGACTGGACCCCCCCTTCCACTCTTTCTGTCGCTTTGCCCTTGACTGTCCCTACTCCATCAATCATTGCATCCTCTACCAGACCCTGAACCTCCCCTCACTAAAAGACCATAGGCAGTCCACTGTGCCAGGATCACAGCCAAGTTCTGGACCCAGTCTCTGCCCCCCTGTTGTAGGCCAGGCAGCCTTCAGTTACTGCATGCCTAAACTGTGGAACTCACTTCCCATGAGTATTCGGCATGCCCCCTCCCTCCCTGTACCTCAATTCCCTACTCTGAGTACATGTCTCTTCCACCTGCACATGCGACTAAGGTTTGACAACACAGGGCCTATCTCTTGTATATTTATTGCTTATATGTATTGCACCTGAACTTTGCTTGTCTTGTGTATTGCACTCCACATACCATACTGCGCTGTACCCTGGTATGTGTTACCTGATTTGTACTATGCCCTGTATATCAATTGTACTGTACCGATTTGTACTATGTCCTGTATATAAATTGTACTGTATTCTCCCTCTGCCCCCACCCCCAGGATGCATCTGAAATTGAGCAGTAGTCTGCTCAGCATGCCTTCCTGGTAAAACTGTTAATAAATAAATATACTGTATATAATTTTTGAATTGACTGTAGAAAGAGTTTGGGTTTCTTGGAAAATATAGCCAAGTTATAACACAGTTTGACCTTTTTGACCTCAGGCTTTTGCAAACTGTTAGCAGGGGGCCAACTTGGTTCATAATGTGCTTTTTTGCATGAAGGAAACTAACAAATTCTGTACAAGCAAGAAACACCTTGTCTCCAACAGGAGGCAGCAAATAACCTGCTTAAAAAAAACCTTATAATAGAGGAGAGAGAGCTGGATAGTTTAGTTTTTTTTATTTTGAGCTCAGAAAGTGGCCTTATGTTTGGACTGCTTTTTTCTTCTGCTGTTATTGATAGTAATAAAACACTACTTGAACATTTTACAACTTCTGGTCTACATGTTTCCTGACCTAAGCCTCAATGATAGATGGTGTCAGACTAAATGGGATTTATGCTATGCATACTCTAAGCCAAAAGTTTTGTGCATTGGTACTAGACCTGGTACCAAGGAAACATAGCAGATAGGCATGGATTCTGCAGCAGTGAGCCCAGGGGTGACTACCAGAAGGATGGCAACCAAACTAGCACAGACAGAAGTCCAAGCTGAGAGTGTACAGCCAGCACCAGTGATGGAAAAAGAAAAATAGGCAGTAACAGAACCTGAAAGCTTGCCTGTCTTTTTAAAATGGTGGGCTATACAATAAAAAGAGATGGAGAAACAGAAGAGATGCAGCAGAGAGAAAAAGAAATTTAATGTTTAGAGGCACAGAGAAAAAAAGAGATGCAGCAACTCCAGAAGCAGAGAAAAGAAGAGATGCAGTGACAGGAACAGCAGAGAAGAGATGCAGTGACAGGAGCAGCCATGGCTGGATGTCTTGCAAACTATCAAAGCTGGAGGATCTGGCACAGGTCTAGCAGTGCAACAAAACAGAGACAACTAAAATACATTAAACTTACAAAGTTGTATCCCTTGGATGATATCAAAGCATACCTGACAACTTTTCAAAGGGCTGCCACAGCCTGCCAATGGCCAAAGCAGCAATTGGCCATCAGGCTGGTACCTTACCTCACAGGTAAAGCCCAGCTTGCCTACAGCAATACGGACACTACACAGTCAGAAAACTAAGACCTTGTGAAAAGAGAAATCCTGAAAAGATATGACATCTCAGGAGAGAGACTTACAGGCACAGATTCTGGTCCCTGAAGTACAACTCAGTCTATAATCCTCGAGAAGCCTTCACCAGACTCGGAGAACTCCTTATTAAATGGCTCCAACCAGAGGGCAAAACAGTCCCACAGACCATCGACACACTTGCAGTGGAGCAGTTCATCAACATCCTGCCTACAGATGTGCTGCTTTGGGTAAAAGAACACCAACCAGAAAGTGGGGAAAAGGCTGTTTCATTGGCTGAAGACTATCAGATGGCCAGACAGACATCACAGCAGCGTGGTAACAGCCAAACCTGGTAAGAACCTCTTTTTCCTGATTTAACTCCAAGTCTGATAAGAACTCTAGTGGGAGTAACAAATCTGAACCAAAAGACTTTGTTTGCCATAACTGTAATAAGCCAGGCCATATTGCAAGAAACTACTGTAGTAAGGAGGGTAACACTGGAGCAGACTTGTCCTTAGCAAACTAGGGCAAGTACTTAACAGATGTCAAGGTAGGAGATAAGACAGTGAAGGGACTTATAGATTCAGGAAGCAGACAAACCCTGGTGCATGTTGAAGTGCTGGGAAAAGAACTGTACCAAAGGACCAAGTACTGGAGTCATCTGCGTCCACGGGGACACTCAATACTATCCCACCACCCAAGTGACTCTGAACACTAATGGAGTGTTACACCAAATAAATGTGCAGGTAGTATCTAAGCTACTTGTACCTGTGATTATAGGAAATTACTTTCTGGTATTTACTGAGTTAATCACAGAAGGAGCAAAATCTTCAGTTTCAGCAGCTGTGATGACAAGAGCACAGGCAAAGAAAAACTTGGATAGTGGGGACTCTTTTCCTTTAGGTGATTTTGATTCAGACTTGTTTGAGCACAGCTCCATGATCTGGAAGTCTAGAAAAGAAAGAAGATGCCTGAACAAACAGTGGCAACAAGATACTGATGGACATAAGGGGTTAATATATGAAAATGCTGAAACTAAACTGATAACTGATTGTGATTTTGTTTCAAAACAAACTAACAATGTTTCTCTCCAAGGTTATTTTAAACAGTTGGGGGTGAAACAAAAATAGGGTGAACTAATGTTTAAAAAATGTAATGGGCTACTGTACAGAGTCTGAGTTAAACCTCAGACACAGGAACAGATAGAACAATAGGTTATACCACAAAAGTATAGAACTGATTGTTATAGATAGCACATGATAGTCCTAAGGCTGGTCACTCAAGGAGGGACCGCATACTCGCCAGATTGCTGTACAGATTTTACTGGCCTTGGATTAATGAAGATGTTTCTACCTATTGCAGTTCTTGTGCTGAATATTAGAAAGTAGCCTCAGTGACTAAAAAAGGCAAGGTGCCCCTGGTGCCCCTACCCTTGATAGATGTGCCTTTTGAGAGAATTGCAATGGATGTGGTTGGCCCCTTAGACAAAAGTAAAAAGGATAATCGATTAATTCTGGTAGTATGTGACTATGCTACTCGATACCCAGTGGCAGTTCCATTGCATACTGTCACAGCCCCAAAAGTGGCAGCAGAGCTTGTCGAAATTGTCAGCAGGGTGGGCATACCTATAGTGATTATTACTGATCAGGGTAGTAATTTTGGTGCTGCATCTCTAAAGAAGCTGTACTAATTGCTCAGTATCAACGGCATAAAAACCTCCCCTTATCACCCTCAGACAGACGGTCTTGCTGAGCGTATAATCAAACCCTACAATGCATGCTAAAAAAAGGTTTGTAAACGGGGAAGGAAAAGGTTGGGACCAATACTTACCTTACCTACTTTTTGTTTACAGAGAAGTGCCACAAGTTCAATAGTTTTTTCACCATTTGAAGTGCTGTATGGTAGACAACCTAGAGGGCCACTAGATGTAACAAAAGAAATATGGGAAGATAACCCCACTCAGAAAAAATCTATTACATCTTATATGTGTTCCCTGAGAAAGAAGCTGGCAAAATATGTTGAAATTGCCCATAGTAATTGGGAAGAGGCCTAAAACCAGCAAAAGGTGTATTATGACCATGGGGTAAAAGAACAAGTTTTTGAGCCAGGAGAAAAAAAGGTCTTACTACTGTTACCCACTACAGAAAATAAACTGTTAATGAAGTGGCAAGGGCCTTATAAAGTGCTTAGATGTACTGGCACAGTTAATTAAGAGACTGAGACACTTGATCGGAAAAATCCTACCAAGAAATACCATGCTAACCTGAAGAAATGGGTTGAAAAATCATCACAGGCTGCTGTTAGTCTTACCAGAAACTTCTACAGAAGATATTGATATAGCTTAAGGACAGTCTGGAACAAACTGTAACTGCTGATGCTGTAAAGGTGAATGTTTCCTTAACATTCAAACAAACTGCAGAAATTGGTAACTTGGTAAAGACATTTAGTAGTAGTTTTACCACAGTGCCAGGCTGAGCAAAAGGGTCCAGCACATAATAGTGACAGGGAATGCTCGCTGTATCAGACAAAAAACATACAGATTACCAGAGCAGTTAAGAGCAGATGTGGTTAAGGGAATACAAAAAATGAAAGAATTGGGTATCATAGAAGTGTCGAGAAGTGCTTGGTCATCACCAATGGTGATTGTAAATAAAGAAGGGGGTATAAGAATCTGCCTTGATTTTAGGAAACTTAATCAACTGTCCAAATTTGACAGTTATATGCCCAGGATAGATGAGTTAGTGAACAGATTGGGAAGTGCCAAGTACATCAGTGCACTCAGTCTCACCAAGGGTTACCGGCAAATTCCCATAGCTAAAGAATCCAGAGACAAACCTTCATTTGCCACTCTTATTGGATTCTATCAGTTCACTACCATGCCGTTTGGTTTACATGGTGCACCCACTACATTCCAGTGGTACATGGATGTAATTTTAGCTACTCACACTGGTTATTGTGCTGCTTACCTGGGTGATGGTGTGGTGTACAGTCCAGACTGGAAAAGCCACCTGGAACACCTATGTGCAGTTATCCAATCTATCAAAAAGGCAGGTCTGACAATTAATCCTACCAAATGTGCATTGGGCAAGTGGGAAACCAAATATTTGTGATATGTTCTGGGAAATGGAGAAGTAAAGCCAGAGATTTCAAAGATTGAAGCTGTAGGTGACAGTCTTGTCCCTAAAACAAAGAAACATGTCAGGTAAGTTTTAGTGCTGACTGGTTACTATTGGAGATTTGTTCCCAACTTTGTCCAATTAGCTACCCTTCACTGAACTCATGAAGAAATGGTTCCTGAACAATATGATATGGACCCCAGAGTGTGATGAGGCTTTTTGAGCTATCAAGGCTGCATTATGTTCAGCCCCTGTTTTAAGAAGTCCAGACTTTGAGAAACCATTTTTGTTACAGACAGATGCTTCAGAGGTAGGCCTAGGTGCAGTCTTGAGTCAGAATGTAGATGGGAAGAACATCCCATTCTATATATCAGTAGGAAATTGCACAACAGAGAGAAAAGGTACTCCACCATTGAAAAGAAAAGCCTTGTGGCAAAGTGGGCCATGGATTCCCTTAAGTTTGCTAGGAGCTGACTTTGCACTTATAACAGATCATAATCCTCTCTGTTGGCTTAATGAAGAATACAAATTCTAGAATCATAAGGTGGTACCTGGCACTACAGCCATTTAAATTCAATGTGATGCACAAATCTGGAAAAGAGAATGCCAATGCTAATTTTCCGTCAACATAGAAAAATATACCCCTTTTTTACATAAAACATTAATTGATTTTAGGGAAAAATCATGGCAGGAATATATGGGTACTTGGATACAGGTGATATCAAGTCTAACTACATAAAGGTGGTAACTCCTCAGCTCTGGGAAATTGCCAGCCAATTTCTTTGACCCCTATTCTTGCTAAACTCTAGGAGAAGGTAGTGCCCGCCAAACTCTTCCCTCCCTTGATTTGTTATCATTTGACACACTGACACATCCCCTTCTACTCCATAAATTGGCAGGAGCAAGCCTTTCTGATAAAGCCTTTTTTGCAAGGTGAAACACTAGGCTGTTCTTTTCTTCTCCTGATTGCCTCAGTATTTGAGATGTCTTTCTGTCTAATTTGCACAACTGCACTGAAATCTGCACTTTGTGTCCTATTTTTTTGAAAGTGCAATACATTTTCAGAACATAGTTCTTGAGTTGTGAAAATTTTCCAAATCTATGCCTGATATTTGTAGAGGAAGCAAGCCTCTCTGATCCCTCAGTTGAATAGTTCCTCTCCTACCTATCTGACTGTTACTAGTCAGTCATAGTCTGGAAATCTCTCTCCCTACCCCATCCAATTAGTGCAGAAGTCTCACAGGGCTCTGCTCTTTGCCCCATTATGTTCTCCATCTTCCTAAATGATCTTCCAAAAGCCTGCTCCTCCACACACATTCATATGGTGTTAACGACACAGGTCTGTTCATCAGTGGACCCTCAGCCACAGGTGGGAAGAGGATCTTCAGCATGAATTTGACAACATCCAACAATGGTTCCACATAAAGCAGCTCTCCCTGAATGGTAAGAAGATGGTCTCCATAACCCTTGGTAGTAGACAGAGGTTGGCCAGGATCTCCAACCCCTTGACCTTCAGAAGCTCAGATGACTCTGTGTTGGAGGCTATGCCCTCCTTTAAAATACATTGTTGTATGGCTTGACCAACACTTGAATTTCTCCAGGTACATAGATGCAATACATTTAAAGACCTCCACAAACTTGTGGCATTGCAGAGGAACAAATTGTGTATCCAACTTCAAGTTCCCAGTCAGATTGGTCTCAAAATGATCCTTCCAATATTCGATTATGGGGTTGTAGTCTATAGTGCAGCCTGTAAGGCCATCCTGACCCAACTGGACCCCTTTACCACTCTTTCTGTCACTATGCTCTAAACTGCCCACACTGCATCCACTACTGCTCTCTTAATTCTGGTCTTGCACTTCTTTCCTTGAAGGCCATCATCTTCTACATTCTGCTACCACAATATCAAAATTCTTGTTTTCTGCCTTTCTATATTCAGTTTCTCCTCCCTACTCTCTCCTTCCCTTCCTTCAGTGCTCACTCAGGAGCTTTATCTTTTTCTCCTCAAATCTTCCCTTTTCAAACCAATTCAAGGCAAGCTTCCCTTTTCCTACAGACTTCCCATATCTGAAAAAACCTTGCTCAACCTATTTGCTCCTTCTCTCCTTTTACCTTGTGAACCTTTCATTATGTGTTCAGCATCCATCCCTTCTCCTGTACTTAGCTCACTTGGCCCATCTGTGAGTCTGTGCTTCTACCACCTTCCCTTCTGACCCTGACACCACATTCAGAGTCAACATGAGGTACTCAGATGTATACCCTCCGTTATAGTACACTAGCATCATCTTCTGTACAAAAATACTTCATTTTGCACCTGGGCACTTGGTGTCACTATATACACTAGTATGTTGGGGCTGAGTTAGTGCATATGTCAACATCCCTATTTAAACCCTAATTTCTAAATTTTTTAATTTGAAATTTATTAACTGGGTAGGACCCAAGAGCATTAGATGCCTATTTTCAAGGGGGATCTAAAGACGTAAACTTAAGCAACAGTACAGAATAAATATGCACTATATCAGACTAAACATGCAATACATGAGAGTACACAGTAGTCAGACCAAATATGCAATACATCAGGGTACACAGTAATCAGACCAAATATGCAATACATCAGAGTACACACCCGTCAAACGCTGCAAGCTACAGCTGCCTGCCTGGCTCTCTTCCTCGGATATAACTCCAGGGTACGGCTGCTCCTGCCTTTACTCCATCTGATTGGTGCAGTGATTCTTAGGTGAACCCTGATTGGTGTGCCTGCTTTCTGAACTGTCTCTGATTGGTGCGCCTTTTCCTAATACTTTAACATTGCTGTTTTGGCGGCTATCTGTACAGGTTTTTCTTTGTTTAAACTATCATTTAAAAGATACTGTAATGCTGCATAAATGTCTGCTAATGTCTCACTGTTTTAGTTTGATTCTAGATCAGCCTGCATTTAAATTGCAGGTGTTTCTGGCTTTAATACTTAACCTGCCTGTATTAAATGAAACTGCTCCTTACTAATGTAATGTGCTACTAGCTGACCAGCTTCTACATCCCTAGCTTAATTTTCTGCTGATTTCTGTGTGTGCTAACCCTCTGCTCCTTGCTTTTCTCCCAACCCCCTTTCTTAGCTTCCTCAATTTTCTCCTTGGATCTAAATCTCAGCCTGCTCTGTGACCTGTAACCCTGCCCCACGTAGTCACCCCTCACCTTGCCTGGTATGCCACCCTAGGTTCAGCATATTGTCTCTGTCTAAACCCTCCCTTGCCATCTTGATCTTTGGCTTTTAAATTATTTCTCTTTCACCCCCACCCCCCGCTGACTGTCAGCTGCCTGACACCCGCCACTTTATTCTGAAACTGTATATTTATCTTGTTTCCTTCTTGCTATCTCTCTCCAGGGGCAAGCAGCTGAGTGGTGCTACAGATTCATCTGGCGGTGTGCTCAGCCATCTCTAAGGCTACCACCTGACAAAAGCCGCAAGCTACAGATGTCCGCCTGGCTTTCTTTCTTGGATACATCTCCAAGGTATAGCCGCTTCTGCCTTTATACCATCTGATTGATGCGGCAATTCTTAGGTGAACCTTGAGTGGTCTGCCTGCTTTCTGAACTGTCTGTGATTGGTGTGCCCTTTCCTAATACTTCAACATTGCTGTTTTGACTGCTATCTGTACAGGATTTTCCCTTCCCCCATCCCCTCCCAGGCCTCCTTTAAGTACACTATTTCTCCGCCCCCCCAGCTCGATCTCAGATTCGATTGGCTGTCCTGTGTCTGTGTCTCCCTCTATCTCTGAACTACACTGCAATATGACCTAGATATCTTAGCTAGGTGTACTTACTTCAAACCTGCTAACTATAGCTCTCTCTCAATCTCGTGGCTGCCTACTCTGGAATTGCCCCCTAGTCCATTCTCACTTTAGTTCTGATCACCACTGTTTCCCAAGACTTATCAGAGGTACTTAAACCTCACTTTTTCTGTCACTGCTACAGTTCTGACTGCTGCCCTTTCTTCACATAAGTTACACCTAATCCTGGGTGTCTTTAAGCTGCATTAGTCATACAGTCTGCAGTAGCTGCGGTTTGATTATCACATTTCTTTCTCTACTTGTGTCTGCTTGGTTCATACCCATACTGGCATCTAACTCCCTAGTCCTGTCCATTATGAAACCTTTCTTGCTGCTGTCCCGCCTCTCGACCTCACTGGTATTGGTCCACCTAAGCATGCTTACTCTACCTCGAGCCTCCTCTGCTATCCCTGATTTCCAGCCCCATGATTTCTTATTCTCTAACCTCCTACTGATGCCTCCTCAAAATTGTGACCGTACACTGATGCTATTAAATAAGACCTGGATCCAAATGGTTGCCTATGCCCTACAAAACTGTCACCTGCCTATTTGTACTCTAAGGCCCTTCCAGCAATGCAAACTATAGTATCTCCTCCTACTGGCCCTATTGCTCTCAGATGATGTTCACTCTAACCCAGGGCCTGTATTTAACTCACCTACCCCTTTTTCCAATGTTAAAGGTCTCACTGTAGTGCATCATAATATTAGAAGCCTTGTACACAACTTAGCCGAATTGGAGTCCTGGGCAGCTCTCCACAATCCTGACATCATCTGTCTCACTGAGACTTGGCTCAAATCACCCACCCCTGACTCACTATGCTCCTTTCCATCATACAACCTGTTAAGATTGGATAGACCCGCCCCAAAAAGAGGAGGTGGCATGGCTTTCTATTTCAAAGACTGTCTTCATCTCTCAGCTATCTGCTCATCTCCTGTAACCCACTGTGAAGCGCTACATGTTTTCCTTTCTCTCCGTTACAAAAAATTACATATTGTTTGTGCTTATAACCCCCCCCCCTTCCAGGATGCCAAACTGGTCTTGATGAATTGTTAGAACAAACCTCTCTTCTCTCTGGGAGACATGAGATCCTAATACTCGTGAACATCAACATAAATTGGCTGGGTAACTCTCAACCAGCATCCCTCACCAGGCTTCAAAGTTTAAACCTGCACTAGCTGATCGGTGATCCTACCAGACCTGATCTTCGTTCTAACTCCAGTACTCTGCTGGACAGGATAATGACAAACCATTCTGAAAATATAATCTCCTCAGGAGTACTAGCTGATGCCATCACAGACCACTCCCCTACTTTTTGCATATGGGGTAAGAGTAGGCCACCTTCATCCAGTCCATGTTTTATTACCTTCTGAAACTACTTTCACCTTAACCCACTGGCTTTCCTTACTGACATCAGTGCTATTAACTGGGCCCCTCTTTTCAAATCTAGTGATGTCCAGACTGCTCTAAACCTCTTCCTCACTCACTTTCTTGCACTTCAGGATAAACACTGCCCCCTTGCAACCCATAGGGTAAAAAATCGTCATACCCACTGGCTAAAATCTGACATACTCTCCAAACTCTGGCAGCGGGACAAAAGCTGGCTCCTTTATAGAAACTCTGGGTTACCTGCTGACCTAAATACCTATAGGGCATTGCGGAATTCCTGTAAAAAGGATATTAAAAGGGTGAAAAGTGCCTATTGTAAGGAGTTATTAACAAACTCCTATGGTGACTCTAAAAGTTCTGGACCCATATAAAGTCCTTTCTGGGTTCTAACCAGGCCCCTACTCCTAATGACATGCTACACTGTAATGACCCCTATACCATTGCTAACTTCTTCAATACTCAGTTCTCTGATCTTACCAAATACACTTCTTCCTTCCCTGTCCTATATAACTCCACCCCCCCCCACTGATGTCACGGCACCTAAATTAATTTTTAAGTCAGTCTCTTAGTCAGTGTCTTAAGATTGCTCAATAATATATCAGAGCTCGCTGCGACCGGGTCTGATGACCTCGAACCTAAGCTCCTAAAACATGTGGCACCCTACATAGCTGCTCCCCTAGCCAAGATTTTTACTCTCTCCCTCTGCCAAAGCCACGTCCTGGACATTTAGAAAACAGCTAGGATCACCCGGTTTTCAAAAAAGGTGACTGTAAAGATCCATCCAACTATAGGCCAATTGCCATCCTGTCAGTTCTTAGTAAAATTCTTAAGAAACTTATTGCCACTCAAACCACTGACTTTCTCCAGCAATTTGACCTTCTTTCGATGGCCCAGTATGGATTCCATAAAGGTCATAGTACAACTACTGCACTACTCAAGTTTACTTCTGATGTCCTACTGGCCATGAACTCTGGCTTCCTCACTGAGGCCATTTTCATTGACATGACTAACGTGTTTGACTTAGTTGACCACACTATCCTCCTAACAACTCTTAAATCACTAGGTTTTTCACCAAATGTTGTCAGGTGGTTCGGCAGCTACGTAGCTGACCGGACTCAGACAGTAAAATTTAACTAAACTTTCTCAGACAAAGCTACAATTAATATTGGAGTGCCGCAAGGGTCCATCTTAGGCCCCCTGCTGTTTTCTATATTTATAAAGAATATCACTTCCAGCCTCACTCACACAGACTCCCTGCTATATGCAGGTGATATTGTTCTGTACACTAGTGCAAAGAATATAGCTGACATCAACACACAACTCTCCCATGATCTCCAAGTCATTCAACACTGGCTGATGACAAACAAGCTTATCCTGAATGAAGGAAAGACTCAGGCCATGATATTTGGTTCCAATACTAAACTCAAACTCTCCCAATCTAATGTCAATGTCTCCATTGAAAATGGCTCAGCTGTTGGGGTAGTAAACTCATTTAAATATCTCAGTATCACCCTTGACCCGACTCTCAGCTTAGATCTCCATATTCAGCAGACTTGCAAGTTGGTAAACATGAAACTTGGCATTACCTACCGGACTAGCCATGTGCTTGCCCCATCCACCAGGCATGCTATAGCTCGTGGTATACTCCTACTGTGTCTCACCTATGGTGTCACAACCTATGCCTCTGCCAGTAAATCTAGCTTTCCAAAATGGGATGTTACCTATAATAACATCTGTCACTATGCATCCTCCTCACCTTGGTTGAAACACTATTGCCTCCTCTACACTGATCTTAGCTGGCTTTCCCCTTCAGCATCTAGATCTTATGCTTATGGATCGCTCATAGATAATGTTATCAGATTCCAAATTTCCAAGCCACTGGCAGGACCATTTATAAACCACACTTCCAGCTATGGTCTTTGTTCTGCTAATAATACCCCTGTTCATATCCCCAGATACAGAATGTCTAAAGGTGCTAGTGCTTTTGCCTGTCATGCCCCCCATTTCTGGAACTCCCTTCCCCTAAGTACTCACCTAGCATCATCCCATGCCTCCTTTAAAAAATTGCTGCAAAACTATCTTGTAGACTCCTCCTGTTGCTCCAGTTTCAACCCACCCTAGCCTTCATCTCCTCTCACTATGTTTCCTGCACTTATGCCACTTCTTAGTTTACTCACCCTTATCAATGCTTAGCTCTTTCTTCCTACCACCTGTTTTCTAACTTCTTATTACCTAGGGATTTTTATCTCTCACTATGTCCCCATCTTCCTATCTTATCCTACTCTCATCTTCCAATCCCATTTCCCTCTTTCAACTCTTACTCTCCTGCATTATCCTGTATTGACTACTATAATGCCTCTGTCTCCTAGTTATAATCCTCCTAGATGTCCATGGTAATGTTAGCACTTATGACCAAACCTAATTGTTATTTGCGTTATAGTAATTGTTAGTCTCTTTACTTTTATTTTTGTCTTTGCTCCTTATTTTACTATGTCTGTAATGTAACCTCCAGCCTGTTTTGTATTTCTACGTTTGAATATTGTGAACTCATATATTGTAACCTGTTATCTTAATGTTTTGTTTTGTTCTCTCCCGGGTCGTGCCTGAAAATAGTAATTGTTATGGCTAGTGCACCCACTCGGTCATCAAAAACTAAATAAATAAAATATGCAATTCATCACGGTGCACAGTAATCAGACTAAACATGCAGTATATCACAGTACACAATAATCAGATCAAATGTGCAGTTCATCAGGGAACACAATAATCAGACTAAACATGCAATACATCAGAGTACACAGTAATCAGATCAAATATGCAATACATCAGAGTACACAGTAATCAGGCCAAATATGCAATATATCAGGGTACACAGTAATCAGACCAAATATGTAATACCTCAGGGTACACAGTAATCAGACTATTCAGTTAATTAGAGTACACAGTAATCAGACCAAATATGCAATTAATCTGGGTACATAGTAATCAGACTAAACATGTGATACGTCACAGTACACAACAATCAGACTAAATATGCAATACATCAGGGTACACAGTAATCAGACTAAATACGTAATACATCAGGGTACACAGTACTCAGACCAAATATGCAATACATCGGGGTACACAGTAATCAGACCAAATATGCAATATATCCAGGTACACAGTAATCAGACTAAACATGCAATACATCAGGGTACACAGTAATCAGACCAAATATGCAGTACATCAGAATACACAGTAATCAGACAAAATATGCACTACAACAGCGCACACAGTAATCAGACTAAACATGCAGTACATCAAGGTGCACAGTAATAAGACCAAATATGCAGTACATCAGAGTACACAGTAATCAGACCAAATATGCAATACATCAGAGTACACAGTAATCAGACCAAATATGCAATACATCAGAGCACACAATAAACAGACAAAACATGAAATCCATCAGGGTGCACAGTAATCAGACCAAATATGCAATACATCAGAGCACACGGTAATCAGACTAAACATGCAGTGCATCACGGTGCACAGTAATCAGACCAAATATGCAATACATCAAAGTACACAGCAATCAGACTAAACATGCAGTACATCAGAGTACATAGTAATCAGACCAAATATGTAATACCTCAGGGTACACAGTAATCAGACTATTCAGTTAATTAGAGTACACAGTAATCAGACCAAATATGCAATTAATCTGGGTACATAGTAATCAGACTAAACATGTGATACGTCACAGTACACAACAATCAGACTAAATATGCAATACATCAGGGTACACAGTAATCAGACTAAACATGCAATACATCAGGGTACACAGTAATCAGGCTAAATACGTAATACATCAGGGTACACAGTACTCAGACCAAATATGCAATACATCGGGGTACACAGTAATCAGACCAAATATGCAATATATCCAGGTACACAGTAATCAGACTAAACATGCAATACATCAGGGTACACAGTAATCAGACCAAATATGCAGTACATCAGAATACACAGTAATCAGACAAAATATGCACTACAACAGCGTACACAGTAATCAGACTAAACATGCAGTACATCAAGGTGCACAGTAATAAGACCAAATATGCAGTACATCAGAGTACACAGTAATCAGACCAAATATGCAATACATCAGAGTACACAGTAATCAGACCAAACATGCAATACATCAGAGCACACAATAAACAGACAAAACATGCAATACATCAGGGTGCACAGTAATCAGACCAAATATGCAATACATCAGAGCACACGGTAATCAGACTAAACATGCAGTGCATCAGGGTGCACAGTAATCAGACCAAATATGCAATACATCAAAGTACACAGCAATCAGACTAAACATGCAGTACATCAGAGTACATAGTAATCAGACCAAATATGCAATACATCAAGGTACACAGTAATCAGACCAAATATGCAATACATCAGGGTAAAAAGTAATCAGACTAAACATGTAATACATCAGAGTACACAGTAATCAGACCAAATATGCAATACGAAAGCAATAAGACACGAGGGTGTGTGCATTAGACATTTCTAACGCATGGGCAGGGGCATAATAACTTTAGCCCCTGACCGTGTGTTAGAAATGTCTAATGTACACCCCCTGAGTGTCTTATTGCATTTATAAAATTGGAACCTGTATTTGTCATAACTGTGACTATCAAAATTCAGAGGTTTAATATAAAATAAAGTTACATGTGTGCATTTTTAGATATAATAGTCCTTCCGCCTGTAATCCTGCATTTGCATAGCTATAGTTTCTACCCTGTACTGTAGTTCATTGCCCTCTCCCACCCCAATACACACACATTTTATAACATACTTTTACAACAACTATTAAAAAAACACTAAAAATGTTCAAAAATGTACTGACAATTATGGGGTTACTGCCATAGCACATTTGAAAGTCATAAGCCCTTAGTGAATAACCAAGCGAGCAGCTGACAGGCTCTAGGAAACTGTGGCTCTGCAGACAGGAGAAAACATCAATTTCTGGTACTGCACATAAAACAGGAGGATTAATGTTCTACTGCTGTGTCATTAACAGAGAAACAATCTCTGGTTATTAGGTACAATCTTCTACCAGACATGATTTTTCTAATTGGGATCGGAGGAAAGAAATCGTGTAAGCGAGTTGGCTGGAAAGCATGCTGACAAAGAATGAGCAGCAGATCAAGTGAGCGGATGGGCGGGCTGGTGGGAGAAATCTGTGAGCACAGTGATTTTAAAATGTTAAGGACAACTGAACCAAGTTATTACCTTCAGCCGCTGAGAAATTATTGTGTAGGATTCTGAGCCCTACTTACTCTTTTCTGTTCACTGTCAGAAATGTGAAGTCACTCTTGAAATTGAAGGGGTGTGCTGCTGTGGGGGGGGGGGTTGTGGAGATCTGAAAGAGATGAAGGGGCACAGATGAGTCAATGGATGTCCGGAGTCCCGCCACCAGTGGGAGGGGCGGGGGCTGCAAGCGATCGCAACTTTACTCAGAAGTATGAAATCTGAGAGGAAGAAAAGTAAAAATAATGGAGGTTTCACACTAAAAGAAGTGTGCCAGAGAGCAATTGAGGGTCTGTCTGTATTAGGATTGCAAGAGAAACTCATTGAATGGGAGGCCAGCAGTGAGCTAGTGTGTGAGCGGGCAGCAGCTGTGAGCATTTGAGCAAGTAGCGGGCAGGTGCTAAATTCAATCTGATTACTAATGTAGGTTAAAAAACAAGAAAATTGTTGCCCATAACTGTGTTCTGCTGGAAAACAGGGCACCGTGGATGTATTTTGGACAATTTAGTGGGATTTACTCAGTTTAAAAAAATAAACAAAATAGCGTTCGTTAAGATTCTTAACATTCTAAATGCTCATTTATATGTGATTTTTGGGCTGCTTTCAGATTGTCTGCACTTGTTATTAGCTGTGCATTAGATGGAGATAATGCACAGGTACTAGCCAATCAGCATGCTGGATTTTTCCTTCCCATTTAATAAATCAGGGTACAGAGTAATCAGACTAAATATGCAATACATCTGAGTACACAGTAATCAGACCAAATATGCCATACATCAGATTACCAGTAATCAGACCAAATATGCATTACATCAGTACACACAGTAATCAGACTAAACATGCAATACATCAGGGTACACAGTAATCAGACAAAATATGCAGTACATTAGAGTACACAGTAATCAGACCAAATATGCAATACATCAGAGCACACAGTAATCAGACTAAACATGCAGTATGTCAGGGTGCACAGTAATCAGACCAAATATGCAGTACATCAGAGTACACAGTAATCAGACCAAATATGCAATACATCAGAGCACACAGTAATCAGACTAAACATGAGGTACATCAGGGTGCACAGTAATCAGACCAAATATGCAATACATCAGGGTACAAAGTAATCAGACTAAATATGCAATACATCAGAGTACACAGTAATCAGACCAAGTATGTAATACATCAGAGTGCACAGTAATCAGACCAAATATACAATACATCAATGTACACAGTAATCAGACCAAATATGCAATATACAGATTACACAGTAATCAGATTATATATGCAATACATCAGAGCACACAGTAATCAGACAAAACATGCAATACATCAGGCTGCACAGTAATCAGCCAAATATGCAATACATCAGAGTACACAGTAATCAGACTAAACATGCAATACATCAGAGTACACAGTAATCAGACTAAATATGCAATACATCAGAGTACACAGTGTGATGCTTGGCCAGCTGGTTATGATTGTTGTATGATATTAGTAATATACAAATATAGTATGTGAGCCTGTGCTTCCATGGGTGCCCCCCCCCCCAAGTTTCAGTGAAGCTACAGGATATGTAAACTGACCAGGAGATCTCTGTAATGTAATTAACTTTCTTGAAAAATTTCATGTTATGGCCTTTTTGTGACCTCATGCTTTTAAGTTGAAAGTAAATATACATTTTATTACAGGACAGGACGTCATTTAGCTGATCCCTGTTGGCTATATCACACCTAGGTGATGGACTGCAATTTTATAAACCTCAAAGGAACTGGCTGATCAAAGACTCATAATTTGGGAAATGAGTTTTTTGCTGATGTCACATCATTTAATATACCTCCTGATAGGACATCATGTTTGTGAATTTTATATTCTAAAAGGAGGAACTAGATGACTTGTAGAAGGGGTGTGGAGACACAGAGTTTAAACTGATACTTGGGTCTGGACTGTCATATTATGTTGGGACTCCAAGTTCTCTGATCTAACTTAAGCACTTCCAGAGGTAATACCATGGACAGCAAAAGGTCTAAATGTATTGTGGTAGGAGTTTATGTTTTGTACTTTTCCCTTGTTCTTTTATGTGATTGTGAACTCTTTGATATATTGTTCTGTGTTTACATTTTTCATATTTTTATCATCTTTAGTAAAGTACTTTTCCTTTGAAAGACTGCCTGGGTGTCTGTCAGTTCTTTCTGCATGTGACGCATAGGTGGTTAAGGCTGACAAAACTGTTCAACAGCTTGATGGTGTTACTGAGCTTGAGTAAAAAGGTAAGAATATACCTAAGGTCTCTTGTAGAGTTTAGAGGGTTCATTTTAGGAAGCCTGGCTTGGTGCCCCAGCGAAAGATTGCACCGCAATCCCTGAAGAGGGTATGTATCTGAGCCTGCACATTGGTACACTAGCATAAGGTTCACAATCTGAATCCCCCCAGAACTTGAGACTAAAGGTGATTCAGATCCAAAAGCAGACTGGAGGGTTACCCTGTTTGTTACTTGTTCAAACTATTGTGCTCTGAGGTTGGCACTGTGGGAGCATTGAGCCTGACCTGCTGAGTGCGTTTGTGACAGATTTGGTTGACAGTGGTGTGAAAAATTAGTAACACAAGCTTTAACTGTTCAGTGTGTCAGCTTAATACTGTACAGCTCACTTGCAAAATAAGGCAGTGATTTATTTTTAAAAGAGAAAACAGAACAATATCATTTTGCTTACAATCAAGTTCCTATCTGTTTTATTTTTTTTCTAAAGTGCAAATTAGAGTAGCCATAGTTAGGGAAGAAGATGGCTTCCAACTACAGTGAGAACACTGCAGACTACCTGAAGCAGTTGTGCAAGGAGAGAGGAGTCCTGCATGAGGGGAGAGCCTCCAAGCAGAACCTCATGGATGCCCTGATGGCAACAGCTGCCCAGAGCATCGAGCCACAGACTGTGACTGTAAAGGATGAAACCTTGGGCATGGAGGGGCCAGTGGCCAGTGCAGTGTCCAGGTTGAGTGAGGAGGACAGCAGGGCTAGTGCAAGTGAAGGGCCACAGCAGCAGGGGAAGGTCACCAGCATTCTGGAGCCAGAAGTAATCAGGCTGCAGACTGAGTTGCGGAGAATGGAGCTGGAGTTCCACAGGGAGGCTGAACAAGAACAGTGAGCCACAGAGGAGAAGAGGGAACGAGAACAGCAAAAAGATGACCGTGAACAGTGAGAGGTGGACCGTGAAGAGTGTGAGCATCAGAGGCAACATGAACTGGAGAAGTTACGACTCCAACCACCAGCACCAGAGCAGGCAAGTGGGTTGGGTTTAACTGGAACTACAGGACTGGGATTACAAATTGAATTCCAAATTGATAGTTGAATTTAAAGAGGGGAAGGATATGGATGCCTTTTTAAATTCCTTTGAAAAAGTTTGTATTTGGGCAACTATTCCTAGAGGGTCCTGGAGCTTCCAGCTATCCTTGTTACTTACCAGGAAAACTTGGGATGCATTGGGTCACATGGACAATGAGGACAGTAATGATTACAGCAAACTTAATGCTGCACTTTTAAAAAAGTTTGATTTAACTGCCAAAGCATACAGAGCTGAATTCTGTAAGCTCAGGAGAAGCCCTGACATGAGCTACGAGTTGCTAGCCATGAAACAACATCAGTGTTTAAAACATTGGTGGAAAGGAATTGAATCCAACTCTGTAGATAAAATTGAAAATGCTATATTGTTAGAGCAGTTTTTTTGGGCATGCCCAGCAGATCTGAAAACCTGACTGGAGGACCATGATCCCAAAACTGTGTAAGAGGCTGCTGAACTCTCGGACCTCTATGCCAAGAGCAGACCTGCTCTGAGAGCAAATGGGGTGGGTGTGGCAGTGCAAAAAGGGAAAAGTGCACCTTAAGGGCAGCTAAAACCCTCACTGCCTCCACCAAAACCAGTTAGCCCCAGGTTTCAAAGAAAAGATTTTTCTGAGAAAAGAAATGAATGTTGGGTTTGTAAAGAAACTGGGCTTATTACCATACAGTGTCCCAAAAGGATGAGCAATACACAAAATGGGGCTAGGAAAGAAGTGGGTTATTTGTGTGACCCTGGAAGCATGCCTGTGAACATGAGGGAACACATGCACCCATTCACTGTGAATGGTGTACAGACACAAGGGTTAAGAGGCACAGGGGCATCCCTAACATTGGTAAAAGGGGATCTGGTAGAGCCTGGTCAGCTTATACTCAATAAATTTGTAACTGTACAAAGGTTCACTGGTGAGGAGAGAACATCACCACTAGCTAGTGTTCTCCTAGACTAGGGTTAAACAGGGGGAACTGTGCAACAGGTGACTGTAGCCAAAGCTTTAGCAGTTGATGCATTACTGGGCAACAATCTCAAACAGGGAATGGTGTGTGTAGTTACCCATAGCCATGCAGCAAGGGAAAATTGTAGTTCCCTGGACCCCATAGAAGCCACTGTAAAAACCACTAGGAGGCTGGTTCCCCAGCCTGTGTCTCCTGATATGGAGACTAATGAAAAGGGGGTAGAAATTTCCCCAGTAGCAGTTAACCACACAGCTACAGAGGGTTACTCTGAAGAAGGAGGTGTGACTCATTGTCAGAGAGTTAGGGATGACAGTGATCCTGACTGCCCCGATGCTAGTGCTAGGGACCCTAGTAAAGAAACTGAAGGGGACCTGTCCCATGCCTTGGAATGTATAAGGAGTTTTCAGCTGCTCAGAAAGGTGATCTGTGCCTACAGAAGTTGAGGGCTTGGGCAGACTCTGATGGAGCACAAGAAGGGGACGGTAAACATAAGGTTTATTGGGAAAATGGACTGATGTATACTCAAGCTGAAAAGACAGAGGGAGGGGTAATAGGCAGGCAGCTTGTCATTCCCCAAGGGTACCATGAACAGTTGCTCAAGAATGCACATGATATTCCCTTGTCTGGTCATTTGGGAATCAAGTGCACCATGCAGAGGTTGGCCCAGAATTTCTATTGTCCCAACTTCACCCAGCAGTTGAAGGAGTATGGCAGGTCTTGTCACCGGTGCCAAGAAATAGGTAAGGTGGGTAAGAAAACCCAAACCACCCTAATTCCATTGCCCATAATGGAGGAGCCATTTCAGAGGGTAGGAATGGATATTGTGGGGCCTTTAAATACCCCCAGCTCCTCTGGGAAGAGGTTTATCCAGACTGTGGTGGATTGCGCCACCTGGTATCCAGAGGCATTCACCCTAACCTCACTGAGGACAGACAAAGTGACAGATGCCTTACTTGGGATTTTCTTCCATGTTGGGTTTCTGCAGGAGGTTATCACCGATCGAGGGGGTTCCTTCATGTTGGACCTGATGAAATGTTTGTGGGAGAAGTGTGGGGTGGTGCAGAGACACATGACACCTTATCACCTGCAAGCCAATGGGCTTGTAGAAAGATTTAATGGTACCCTGAAGTCAATGCTCCAAGTGTTTGCTGAACAGCATGGGAGGGACTGGGAGAAATACCTTCCCCACCTGTTGTTTGCATACAGGGAGGTGCCCAAAGAGTTGACAGGGTTTTCCTCCTTCAAGTTCTTATATGGACGCCGGGTACATGGGCCCCTAGACTTGATCCGGGAGGACTGGGAAGGCAAGTATGCCACCCAGCGCACTACCATAGTGGATTATGTCCTTAGCTTTAGGGAAAGGCCGAAGGAGCTTATGGAGACAGCCCAGAGCAACCTGGCAGCAGCCCAACAGAAACAAAAAGTGTGGTACGACCACAGAGCCAGAGCTTGCTTGTAAATGGTGGGTCAGGAAATCATGGTCCTTATTCCAGTCTGGAAAAACAAGCTGCAGGCTGAATGGGCAGGACTGTACAAAGTAGTTAGAAAGGTAAATGGCGTGAACTATATCATAGAGTTACCTGACAGAAGACAGACAGAAAGAATGTACCATGTCAGCATGATGAAGGCATATGCTAATAGAGCTGACATGTTGTTTGCATTATGTAGTCCTGGGGAGGGGATGGATGAAGGAGACCCCCTTCTGGACTTTCTGGAAGAAAGCAAGTGGGAGTCCTCTGTGGAGGCAGTTAAATTGTCACCCCAGCTAGCCCTGGACAAGATCCAGGAAGTAAGGAAGGTTTTAGCAGACTTTGCCCCACTGGACTAACCCCCTTAGCGATGCATGATGTAGAGACAGGGACACAGAAGCCCATACTGCCGACAGCATATCAGGTGCCAGAGGCTGTCCAAAAGGACATTAGGAGGGAGGTGGAGGAAATGCTGGATTATGGGGTAATCCATAGATCCCACTGTCCCTGGGCCTCACCCGTAGTCCTTGTGCCCAAGCTAGATAGCTGTACTCATTTCTGTGTGGACTATCATGGACTGAATGCAGTCACAAAGTCAGACGCCCACCCGATGCCCTGGACAGTTGAACTCCTGGACAAGTTGGGAGGGGCGACCTACCTTACGACTATTGACCTGACAAAGGGGTATTGGCAGGTAGAGTTAACTGACAGAGCTAGGGAGAGGTTGTCTTTCCTCACTCCAGTAGGCTTACTTGAATTTAAAGTAATGCCTTTCAGAATGAAGAATGCCCCGGCCACTTTTCAAAGGTTGGTGAACCAGGTGTTAAATAGTGCTAAGGAGTACACAGTGGCATACCTAAATGACATTGCCATCTTTAGTGCCAGCTGGGAGGAACATTTGTCCTACTTTAGGGAAGTGCTGGGCAGGATACAGAGGGCAGGGCTCACTGTCAAAGCTGAGAAGTGCCAGGTGGCCATGGCTGAAGTGGCATACCTTGGGCATGTTGTAGGCCAGGGACAGCTCCATCCTAACCAAATAAAAATAGAGGTGATCAAGGCATGGCCCAGACCAGAAACACAGAAGCAGGTCAGGAGTTTTCTAGGGACAGCAGGGTACTATAGGAAATGTGTACCCAATTACAGTGCCCTGGCTGCTCCCTATCTGACCTGATAAAGAAAAGGATGCCTAAGAACATTATCTGGGAACCAGCCTGTGAAAAAGCTTTTACCAGACTGAAGGAGGCACTGTGCAGTGCTCCTCTATTGACAAGTCCTGACAATAGCAGACCCTTTATAGTCCAGACTGATGCCTCAGACATGGGTGTTGGGGCAGTACTGAGTCAGACATCCAACCAAAGGAAAGATCACCCAGTAGTGTACCTGAGTTAAAAGTTACTTCCCAGGGAGCAGGCTTACTCTACTATGGAAAAAGAGTGACTTGCCATAGTGTGGGCCCTAAAGGGCCATACTTATATGGGCAGCATTTTGAGGTACAAACTAACCACAACCCACTGGTTTGGTTGACCTAAATGGGAAAAAATAATGGTAGATTATTAAGATGGAGTCTTGCAGCCAGCTCAGTGGTGCTTAGGGTTGAGGTGCTGGTTGCCACACCTTGTGTCATGCTGGCGACCCGAGTTTAGGAGCAAGCTCAGGTGCTTGGGGTTGGCAGGGGAGGGACTGGATTGAGTGCCTGATGGGCTGCTCTCCAGTCCCGGGGGGAGGATGTTGTGGAGCTCTGCGCTCCGGTGGCCCCTGGTGGAGACTGAGGGTGCTGCAGTAGCATGGAGCAGCATGTACAATTGTGTGCCTGATGCTGGCAGGGTTGCCATGCACCAAGCATCAGGCATGTGTACACACTGGGGGGGTGGAACAAGAGCAGAGGAAAAACCCAGCTTGTGGGGCAGGTGACGGCACTGGTCCCCCATGCCCTCCACTGGGTTCCACCTTGGATCCAGTATCCTCACCCAGGTGCCTACCTGCAGTTGGAGTCTGAGTCACAAGGAGCCCAAGAGGTGCAGGGCTACCCTCTTCAGGCGGGTTACACCGAGGGTGCCAGCTGCAGGTGGGGGAGAGAGAGGAGGTACAGTCCAGAGGGGGCCTCAGGCGGCAGGACAAAGATCAGTTGCCAGAGAGAGGTCCTCATGAGCCATGACCAGAGTGAAAGAAAGTTGAAAAAAAAAAGATGGAGCCTTGCCTTGCAAGGGTATGACATGATGATCTTACTTAGGGCTGGAGCGACCAATCAGAACACAGATGGCTTGCCGCGTCTATATGAGGAGTGAACTGACTTGTGGAGCTCATCCCATGCAGGGGATAGAGCCCACAAATTCAGTCTAGGTAGGGATGAATGTGACGCTTGGCCAGTTGGTTATGATTGTTGTATGATATTTGTAATATAAAAATATAGTATGTGAGCCTGTGCTTTCATGGGTGGCACCCCCACAAAGTTTCAGTGAAGCTACTGGATATGTAAACTGACCAGGAGATCTCTGTAATGTAATTAACTTCCTTGAGAAACTGCATTTTATGACCTTTTTATGACCTCATGCTTTTAAGTTGGAAACTAAATGTACATTTTATTACAGTACAGGACATCATTTAGCTGATTCCTGTTGGCTATATCACACCTAGGTGATAAACTGCAGGGTTGTAAACCTCAAAGGAACTGGCAGAGCAAAGATTCATAATTTGGTTGATGAGTCTTTGCTGATGTCACATTATTTAATATACCTCCTGATAGGGCATCATGTTTGCAATTTTTATATTCTAAAAGGATGAGCTAGATGACTCATAGAAGGGGTGTGGAGAAACAGAGTTTAAACTGATACTTGTGTCTGGACTGTCATATTATTTTGGGACTTGAGTTCTCTGATCTAACTTAAGCACTTCCAGAGGTAATACCACAGACAGCAAAAGGTCTAAATGTATTGTGGTAGGAGTTTATGTTTTGTACTTTTCCCTTGTTCTTTTATGTGATTGTGAGCTCTTTGATATATTGTTCTGTGTTTACATTTTTCATATTTTTACCATCTTTAGTAAAGTATCTTTCCTTTGAAAGACTGCCTGGGTGTCTGTCAGTTCTTTTTGCATGTGATGTATAGGTGGTTAAGGCTGACAAAACTGTTCAACAGCTTGATGGTGTTACTGAGCTTGAGTAAAAAGGTAAGAATATACCTAAGGTCTCTTATAGAGTTTAAAGGGTTCATTTTTGGAAGTCTGGCTTGGTGCCCCTGGCAAAAGATTGTACTGCAATCCCCGAAGAGTGTACGTATCTGAGCCTGTACATTGGGTACGCTAGCATAAGTTTCACAGTTTGAATCCCCCCAGAACTTGAGACTAAAGGTGATTTGGACCCAAAAGCAGACAGGAGAGCTACCCTGTCTGTTACTTGTTCACACTATTGCAGTCTGAGGTTGGCACTGTGGGAGCAGAGGGCCTGACCAGCTGAGTGTGTTTGTGACACAGTAATCAGACTAAACATGCAATACATCAGAGTACACAGTAATCAGACTAAACATACAATACGTCAGGGTACACAGTAATCAGGTAACATTACACTTGCACATTGACAAATCCAGAAAGTGTTTTTCACACCATTTTAAATGCATTCTAGAAACTGATAGAGTGTAATGAGGAAGTAAATCATTCAAGACTGTGGTAGCTTTATAGATAAAGGAACATTTGCCCAGGGAGGAATGGAAGATTGGAGGTCTTATGCAATGCAAATGAGCAGATCTAGTACTCTAGGAACCAGCAGTGGGACTAGAATGAACCAGAAAGAAAAATATAATAGGACCTTTTAGGAAATGAAACTGATAAGGGTAAAATAGAAATTGCGTAGATTAAATGAAGGCCAGTCTAGGTATCTGTAAAGAGTGCAATGATGAGAAAGTGTGGGGCTAGAGGTAGCAAATTTGCATATGGAACTGTATAAAATTTTAACTTGTATCAAATCAGTGACATTGGCAATGGCATAGAGAGGAAGTCTGTAGTCATTACTGACAGGAATAGGGACTGAGTCAGGACCTTTTTTAGGTCAATGTGGACAAACAATTTTTCTGCCTGTTAAGCTGACCAAGGTGAGTGTGTACCATCTTAACCAGCATGAAGATATCTTCTTTGAAAGAGAGACACTTGTCTGTAGTAAAACCGAGATACTTTAAACTGTCCACTCTCTCTATAAAGGTGCCACTTAAAATCTTTAATTATGTCAGAGTGGGGTAAAGTCTTTAATTTGTGTGTTTTGTTCCAAAGTGCAGATACTTAACATTTGGTAGAAGGCCATTTTTGACAACCACTTTTGTAGCAATTCAAAGTCAGGCTGCAAATATCTGGTTATGTCACAAACCTTAGATACATTCTGAAGAAAGCAACACCATCTGCATACATAATAATACATGATTCAGGCCAGTCCGCCGGCACAGCAGTAGAGCTACTGCTTGTAATGCCAATGACCTGGGATTGGAAGTGATCTCAGGAGTCGGAAGACCAGCCAGGTGGAGGAGGATTAAGCATCCCATGGACCACTCTCCTTCTCTTGTGGGGGAGACACTGATGCAGTACTGGCTCCTTGTGGCAGTGAGGGGAACATTGTCAGGAGGGCAGAAAAAAAAATGCGTAATTCAGAGTTATGCAATATATCAGCTAGGTCATTTATGAAAACACTAAGCAAAATAGGCCTCAGGATTAATCCCTGTGTTACCCCAGTAGTAATTTTGATGAGTGGAAAATAAATGGAATTCAAAGAAACTGACTAAGAGCTGTCAATCAAGTAATTCTTGAACCAGGATAAGGCAGATGCAGATAGGCCAAGGACCTGGAGCTTGGCATGTAGGTGACCATGGAGCACTAGATCAAATGCTTTGGAAAGATCGAGGAAGAGTGTACCGGCCATGTCCCCATGGTCCAAGGTCCTGTGAAGATCATTAGTGACTTCAAGCATAGTTTTGAGCATGCTGTGATTATTTTGAAAACCATGCTAGTAAAGTGTTAGCAAATTGCCAGTATCCAGGGACTCCTTAAACTGAACAAAAACAATCCTCTCAAGAACCTCAGACAATGGGGATAGTAGGGATATTGGTTGATAGTTTATGGTCAGTATGTGCTCTCTGGATTTAAAAGTAGGGACCATGGTTGCCTGCTTCCACAACTTCAGGCCCTCACCAATAGCTAACCAGTGGTTGTACAGAATGCACAGAGGATGAGCCCGAACATCAATAACAAAACAAAAGAGCTTAAGATCAAAATTGCCCGGCCTTATTCTAGTTTTTAAGTTCCTATTTATTGGACAATTTGAAGTTTCTTCTACTGTTAATGATCTAAATTTAAAACCAGCATCAGAACCACCACAGCTAGTCCCATGCTGCGCAAGGTCTGACAAATCAACCAGTGCAGCTTATTTAGCTCTGTGGCAATTTCAGTTGGATTTGTCAAGTTGCCTTTTGCCTTGTTCAGTAGTCACAAGTGGCATTTCTGTAGAACAGGTCTTTCCCATGAGGTTGTTTAGTATTTACGAGTTTACCTGTTGACTGAATACTGAAATTAGGAGTTTAAATAATATTCCATTTTTGTCTTTCTAACCAATTGTTTATATTTATTCCTTAGTTTTTTATATCCAAGCAATGCTGCATGTGTACAGTGTTTCCTAAAAGCTCTCCAGGCCTTTCTCTCACCTGCATCAATTGTACCATACAAGGGCTGATCCATTCCTGATTTCAGTTCTTAATACATAAGTGACGGAGAGCAGCAAAATGATTATAAACCATGTTAAATTCATGTGCAATATAATCTTATATCAAATCTACAGAGGAGATGGTATGCAAAAAAGACCAGTCCATCCAGAAAACAGCATTCCTCCATTCACTAATGTTCAGATGACAAATGGATCTGGAGGCAACATGTGTAGGAGGGGAACAATGCATGCGAGCACTTCATTAAGCTACTGGATATAGAATGGTCTTGATGGATATGAACAGGTCTAGAAGTGACTATCCAGTCTATTGAAAACTCAGTACCAGTCTTGTAATTTAGTCTAGTAGCTGAAGAGATCACTTGCTTAAGGTTCAAACTCTCAAGATAGTCTCTACAACTCCAATGTTCCTTATCATTCCAATTAATTTTGGAATCACCCAGGAGAAGGACTTCTTTTGCGTTGTGCTTGGATTGCTTAAACTCAGACAGTGGAGCAAGTCTTTCCTCAGCATATCACAGAGGAATATAAGACATAGCTAGCGATAGGTGCTTACCATAACCCGTACATAACACGATAGAATGAAAATTAGAGGTGGAGTAATTGTCAGTGAAATCATCAGTCACCACCACAAAACAAGATTTGTGGTAGATTAGATCCCATTCCCATGTTTTGCTAGCCTATCTCTTCTTAATAAGCACTAGTCTGAATTCTCAATTTCTGAAGTGGATGTTGACTATTAGATAACCAAATTTCAGACACTGTGACCAGATCAAAATCATTTCCCAGCACTCATGTTCTAAATTCATCTAGTTTTTGTAATAAAGTTTTGATGTTTACACGAACAATTTCTATACACTCCAGAAACATACAAACCTAATGGGGTGAGCTTTAGGGTTGACAACCCCAAGGAAGACTGTACCCCTGATTTGCTTTTGGTGTGGGGGGTGGGTTTAGGATTGGAAACCCTAAAATCACATTTCCCTACTTTTGTCACTGTAGTCTTAACCCTAAATGGTGCATTAATGGAGTTTTTTTTTTGCAAAGAATTTCCTTGCTTTTTGAGATAGTATAATTGTATCCTCATGTGCCTGTGGAAGCGCAGGGCCCACCATCCCAGCATAGATGCAGACATGTATGTTGCTGTGGAAGCGGCCATGTGCTTGCATTTGTAGCATAACAGCAACCAAATTGTCAGCACAGCCTTCTTATTACCCCACCTCATGAACCCAGTACTGAAAATGTTCTAAACCCCGCCGAAATGTTATTCTTCACCACTGGAATGTGATTACGCACCATACTGTAGGTGCAAAAACACAATTTTGACAGGATTTGAAAAATTACAGCTGTTACATTCAAGAGGTAGTTTAAAAAAATGGCTATTTTGAAAGTGTGGGGTAAAAATATTTAAAATTGCCAAAGTTACAGTCGAGCATAGCAAAATTGAAACAAATGCACATAACTTTGCCATTTTACATATTTTGACCACAAATTTTCAACGTAGCCTTTTTATGACTCTGCCTCATGAACAAGGGTGGTGAAAAGTTTTAAATACTGCCCAAAAGGTGATTTTACTAAGCGATCGTGAATTCATCTTTTGTGCCAGATTTGCGTAATTCCACCGATATTGTTCATGAGGTGGGGTACAAAAAAGACCATGTTGAAAAATTGGGCTCAAAATATACAAGGTTATGCTGCTAAGTTGAAAACCCATTGAAATACATTGCATTGCAGTTACCTTACTTTCTCATATAGCAGGTGGTGTTTCCAGCAGCAAGGCGTGTCTTCAATCATAGACTGTCTCTTCACCCTGGAACCTGTTCCGGTGAATGAGGGTGTGTGTGTGGGGGGGTGCGGAGTGGTGGGTGCTGAGTGGGAAGGTGAGGTTGAATTGGCAAGGGACTGTTTTCTTTTTTATGGGAAAAAAGACATTGAAGGGCCATTTTCTTTAGCACAGGCAGTATAGTAACCAGAGGATGGGGGGGGTGGGTGCCACTAGACACCAGAGAAAGAAATCAATGACACAGGGATGGCCATCGGAGGGTGGGGGGGGTGTCACTAGACACCAGAAAAATAATAAACCATATAGGGATGGTGACTGGTGAGTGGAGGGCGCCACTAGACACCATGGGAAAAAAATAATTACAGGGATGGGATTGGAGGGTGGGGAGTGCCACTAGACACCAGGGATAAAATATAGGATTTTTCCCCTCATGAAAAAGGATTGTCCCTGATTCCGGTCAGTAACATTGTAGAACAAAATAAAGTGGACAAAAATAAAGTGGCAAAAACAGTGTCACCATCGATACTGGCAGCACAAAATGAAGCGTGCCAGAACAATGCAGGCCACACGACATACAGGTAGCAAACTACGTCCACCGCATGAAGACGCTGCACTAGAACTCCAGTGGCCAGGAGCACAAGCCAACATGCAGTCTCCCCTGTTCTGTGTGTTGTGTATGTTGCTGGGGACATGCTGGCTTGTGCTCCTGGACCCTTGCATTATACACAGCCATCTACATGGTGGCCATGGTCCACCTGTCCTCCAGTGGTTACTCCAATGCACTGTCTCCATCACTCAGCATTCTGGTGGGTGCCTGTGCCATTAGATTACCATGGTAGGTGTCCAGTGGCCCACTTTCCCCAGTGGGTGGTTGCACCCTGCCCTGTTCCATCTCCCTGTACCCCTGTGCTGTTCCTGTGCATGGGTACCCGCTGCTGTGTGTTCTAGTGCAGTGTCTTTATGCGGTAGACGTTGTTTGCTACCTGCATGTCATATGGCCTGCATTGTTCTGGCATGCTTCATTTTGTGCTGCCAATATTGATGGTGACACTGTTTTTGCCACTTTATTTTTGACCACTTTATTTTGTCTCATGATGTTAGTGACTTGAACCTTGTCCCCAAACAAAAAATGATTCCTTTTTTGTTTCATACAGCTGGGTAGTGAGTCACAAAAAAGAAGTTAAAATGTAACAGAAAACACATTTTGGAGTCATGTTTCCTACAGTTTAGTGCATAATCCACCTAACAGGGTCCTCCTGAGTCAGATAGATATGTTGGTCTCTCTCCAGGATGTCATTTTTGTGGCTTTTGAAATATTTATTTTTAGAAAACAGGGAAACAAGATGGCAGCAAATGAAAAAGGATTTTTTCCTGACAAAAAAGGATTGGCCCCATATGAAAAAGGCTTCCTTTTTCATTTCATACAACTATCTTGGAAGTGCTTAATCAGCATGCTAAGAACCAATTTAAAATAAATTGCAAAATGAAATAGCTTTGGAATGGATTAATATGTTTTTCACCAAACAATCAGAAGGCACTTCTGTGGGCCAGCCCCTTCCTACCCTGAAAATTTCAGACCAAAATTCCAAACCTTCTGGACAGTAGCCAATTTCAAAGAAAAAAATAGCAAAATCAATGGGGAAACACACCCAAAAATTAAGTTTATGCATTATCCAGAACTCAGAATCTGCACATCCGACTGAAATGAAACTTAGCACATCTACACATCTACTACATGAAACTATGCATTTAAAATGTCATGCAAATCTGTAGAACGGTTGCAAAGTTAGTAATGTGCAAAATTTGAGGTTTAACATTAAACTGCCTACTCAACCCTAAATATAGTGTCACGATCGTGCCACTGTAATATCTATCTATCTATCTATCTATCTATCTATCTATCTATCTATCTATCTATCTATCTATCTATCTACCCGTATAATATGCAATGTTCTGACTCAAATGATGCAAGTGGGAGTGGGCAGGACCCAAACTCATGAATATGAAGATAGACTGGACAAATTAGGCCTATTCTCTCCAACGTATAAAGACTAAGAGGTGATCTATGTTATGTTTATAAGGCCTTTCAAAATGATAAGATTTGGGAGACATCAGGTTTGAGTGGAAAACAGGAGACAAATCTTCCAGGTTTCATAGTTTTCAGCTAAAGGGTGAATTTTATAAAACCACTAAAAGGAGTAAATGGTTTAGTCAGAGCCGTAGAAACATGGAAAATATTACCAGAATCAGTGGTCATTAGTACAAATATGGATTTATTTAAAAAAAGCTTTGGATGCCCATATGAGTCAGAAGAAAACCATTTTTTACCACTGATATGTGGTGAGTCATAATATGGCTTGTTGAAGCTACAAGACTCATTTCCATACCTATGAACCTCTGAGTGGCAGAACCATAAGTGAGTTATAAAAACCCTGCCCCACATAAATGACTAAAGACAGTGTACTTTGAGTTAGACATGGAGAATAGTGGATAGGCAACTATGCACATTCAGTGTGCTGTGCCACAGAGGGGTTCTGATTTCCTGTGCCCTTGACAGCAAAGCTCAAGAGGTCCATGGGAATCAGAACCCTGAGGTGGCACAACACACTGGTTGGTCATAGAGTTGCCCATTCACTATTTTTTATAGTGTATGGTGCCCGGCGGGTAGCTACGCCAGTGGTGTGGTCGTTAGCGATGTCCCTACATTAATAGCACAGGCATTCATTGGTTGTTAGTTGCATGTGGGATGGTTTAAAAAAAATATATAAAACATGGCAGTCATATTTCTCACTAAGTGAGAGGATTTACTTTGAGGAATTGTCCTAATCTGGCTTTTACCATCTTTGTGCCATTGCCAGGATCAAACTGCATTTGGCTTCCTGCTGACATGGTGATGATCGTTCATGCTTTCAATACCTCTAGGTTTGAGTATGATAACACTCTATACTTAGGGTTATTCAAACATTTGAAGTGATGCCTGCAGCTGGTCCAGAATGCTGCAGCCCAGCTGGTGGCAGGATCTTCTGGGAGCTACCACATCAGGACAGTGTTGCGTGTGCTGCACTGGCTGCCTATGCAGTAGCACATTACCATTAAGATATGCTTGTTTAACTTACAAGGCCCTGAATGGTCTGGGACCTGACTACTTGAAAGATCTACTGGTTTCTTACCTCCCAGTCTGACCCCTCCGCTCCACTGATGGGGGATTGCTGATTGTCTCACCTTCCCACCTGAGACTATCAGGAGACAGAGCTTTTGGAGTTGCAGTTTACAAGTATGCGCTCATTCATTCAGCTCAGTGAGCGGCCAGCCACAGAGGAGAGAGAGAGAAGGGCTATGCAGCTTACCTGCTCATGCTGCTCACCTGCTCAGGGTTGGGATGGGGGGAGTGGGTGTAATGAATTACCTGCGTGGGTGGGGGTGGGGGCCAAGACATTAAGGAATGAGGGCAGAATATTTTTATATGGAGGCGATCAGCGGGTTGGGGGGGGAACTATCTGCTGAGCACTAGCATTTTATTTTCTATGGGGCTGAGATCAGCAGATGAGGGGGCACTAGACACCAGGGAGTGAGGGTATTTTATTTTTGATATGGAGAGGCAATTGGTAGGTGGGTGGGGGGACTAAATAGACACTAAAAAATTTTTTAGATGGGGCTAGCGATCAGCGGGTGGGGGAGCATAAGAAAGCAGGGGCCAGCAATTGGAAGGGGAGGGGACTGTATCACTGAATAATACATTAAACTGCAGATGGAATAAATTCCGCAGTTTAGTGTATTATTATGCAGTTCAGCCCAAAAATTCAGCTGAAAGCAGCGAAAATCCATGAAAAATGGGCAGATGTTTCCGATTTCTCCATAGGCGAAATTGAGAAAACTTTTGTGGAATTTCCAAAATTCTGCGAAAGTTCCACCAAGGTGGAATTCTCAACTTTTGCCCATGCCTATCTGTGAGAAGGCGCAGTTAGATTTGATCTCACTGCCTACAACCAAGTAGATATTTTATAATGCAGCTGTGGACAATAGAGGCCCTGGGGCACCCTGAGTTGAACAGACAAAAGAATAATGTGGAAATCTTACCATAGTAAAAAAATAAATGGTCCAAGCTGTATGTAACTACCAAAGGAAGGGAACAAGATGGATCCACATACAGATCTCATATGCAAGCCTCTGAGAGGATCCTTTGGGGATGCCATTGCCCTCTCTGAGCAGACGATGCCTGCACACCCAGAAAAAATGAGTTGGGTGCTTTAGTCTTGTAAATTAGTGTTCGAGAGGAAACCAGGGTGACCATATTGTGTAGACACCACATGGGTATAGTGCATGACAGAATCTCAGGGAAACAGACAAAGCCAGGCAGCCTACAGGATCCCTGAGGAGGTGAAACAGGTAGGTGTCCTGAGAGCACAGATTTGGGGCTCTGCAAAAAGGAGCAAAGAGAAAGGGGAAAAGGGGTGTCTGAGTGAGAGGACTGAGACCGCCAACAGGTTGGAGACATGTACTGTACCTAGAAACAATGAATAGGCAAAATGAGAAATGGTCTGTTCAGATATGTAGCCCAGGACACAAATCATGGATATTGTAAAAAAAACAAACAGAGTGGTACTAAAAATGCAATCCAAGCGAATCATAACATGCAGTATCTGACTGCCCTCATAAGTGTCTTTTGGTTGCACCAAGAGATGCTCTTTATAATTGGGGGACAGTTATGAAGCAGAATGTATTTTAATTTCTTTCAATTTTTTGTTGTTTTGGGGGGACTGTCTCTGATTTGCACAATATCTGCTGTGTGGGGACATGCTGTTTACAGAATAGTGGTAACTTATTCTTCCACAAAATCTCCCTTTTGATGGGCTTAACCGGTCTAAGTGAACCACTGCAGCTAGGTAGTTAATACTTTAGTCCCATAAGAATGGATACCTAGTCTATGATTAAATGGGATCCCCTCATTTTATGAAATCTTAAAGTTATATTTTGACCTGTGCTGCTCACCTGCCCAAGGTCTTCCCCATTCCTTGAGCTAAGCCATGACTAAGACAAGGGACTAACTAAATAAAAAATAAGTATAACTGTCTTTTGAGCAGCATGGATATACTTTAATTGGTTCCGTGCATAACTTCCTCTCCCCATGAAATGTGTGTAAGTGGAGTACAGAGAAATATACAAAATTACTGTTTAATGAGGATTATTACTTACTAATGTACCCTGTCTTCAGAGATAATTATGTATAATGCTATCATTTGGAAGGTTGAATCATGCTGTATCTGGTAAAGTTTAATATACATTATACAGTATTTACAAAAAAAATGAGGAGTTGCATTGTCTGAGAAAGAGAAAAAGAAACACCAGCTTCTATGACTGGAGCAAGCCCTCACAAAAGAGAGAGCAGTTAAAGTAATGGGCTCCAGCTAAACAGCCATTATCCAGTTGAGCTGTTAGCTATTAGCCAGTTCACCAAATAGCAACTGTTTTGGAGAAGCAACCTCCCTGGAATTCTGGGAACAAGAAAGTTCCAGAGTTCTAGAAATACAGAAACACAGAATTTTTTGTCAGCAGAAAAGGACTGGTTGGCCCACTCAGTCTGGCCAGATGTTTCTTGCCTAATCCGTCTCCTCAGACCCTAACTGGCCACTGGCGAGCCTCCCCTTCCCTGCCTATTTACTAATATACAAACATATGAAGAAGCCAGCAGAATAAGGCCATTAGATCTGTCTAGTCTGCTCATATTGCAGGGTCCTCAGTTTAAGCTACTGATCCTGCCCCCTTCCCCAATCTGCCCTTTCCCACTGTCCTAAACTTCCACTCCCTCCAACTTGAGACTGTGTCTGTGTCTCCTATGTTTCGGCTTCCACTAAGCTTGAAGACACCCTCCTTATCCATCCTTTTTATTCCTTTTAAGTACTTGTCGCATACGAAAACAAGCAGATATGCTCATCATGCTAACAAGTACAAAATGAAATAAAAAGTGCAGGAAGTTCTTCATCATGTTCCCTCTTTCTCTCCTCTCCTGCAAGGAGTACATGTTCAGGGCCTCCAACCTCTCCTCATATGTGCTACCCTGCTGGCCCATTAACATCTTCATTGTCCTCCTTTGGACTGTCTCCAGCAGGTTAATGCCCTTTTTAAAATATGAGCACCAGTGCTCTGCACTGTACTCCAGTCTCACTAATGACCTGTAGAAGGGCAGTATTACCTCCTCCTGCCTGCCGCTGATCACTCTGGCAATTCAGGCCAACATTTTATTTGCCTTTGGTGCTGTTTTCCTACATTGCGTGGAGTGCTTCAGGTCACTTGTGATCATTTCTCCTAGATTCTTCTTCTCCTCCTCTCCTACAGATACCTGGACCTCTCCTAGGATGTACTCAGTCCTTGGATTCTTGGCCCCAGTGTGCATAACTTTGCATTTGTTTGCACTGAAGCCAAGCAGCCAAAACCCAGACCATCTTTCTGATTTTTTCATATCCTCCTTTAGGTTTTGTATCCCTTCTGCTGTATCTACCCTCCCACAGAGCTTGGTGTTGTCTGCAAATAAGCAAATTTTACCCTTAATGCCATCTCTAATATCATTGATGAAGATATTGAACAGTACCAGTTCGAGCCCCGAGCCTGTGAAACCCACTGGTGACCTCTCTGGTTCTAGATAGCTCACCCCCTGCCACCACACTTTGAATCCTGCCCCTCAGCCAGTTTTCTACCCATCTGGTCAATTTCTGTCCAACCCTGAGATCTGCCAACTTCATTACCAACCTCTTGTGGTGTACAGAGTCAAAGGTCTTGCTGAAGTCCAGATAAAGGATGTCCACAACTTGGCCCCTAGTCACTGTTTTAGTGACCCAGTCAAAGAAGTCAACCAGATTAATTTGATATGACCTACCTCCCATAAACCCATGCTGCCTCTCATCCTGGAGACTGTGCTCATCCAGATATGCTACCAACCTTTCCTTAAGTATGGTCTCCATGAGCTTCCAAATGATTGAGGTCAGACTGACCGGTCTGTAGTTCCCTTGGTTGTCCTTGGGACTGCTCTTAAAGAGGGGCACTACATGTGCCATTCTCCAGTCCTGCGGTACCATGCCTGACTCTAGTGAACTATTGAAGAGGGCAGCCATGAATCTGCAAGCTCCTCTGCCAGTTCCCTCAGTACTCATGGGTGTATACCATCTGGGCCTGGGAATGTGTCTACCCTCAATGCTAGCAGTCTGGTCTTCACCCTATCCACCTCTATCAAAATGTCTGTACTCCCACCCACTCCTCTCCTTCCCCTTATAGGCAATGGTCTGTCTCTCTCCCCCTGGTAAAGACGAACAGAAGTACTCGTTCATTACCTCTGCTTAGACCCCATTCTGCTCCACCCACCTGTCCCTTTTCCTGAGCTTAACAATCCCATCTTTCTTGTCCCTTTTCTAGCTAATTTACCAAGAAAAGACCTTTTTTCCCTTCTGAATTCCCTCAGCTAGCTACAGTTCTTTCTGAGCTTTAGCCCACTGGACTACTTTACCTGCTACACTAGCCATCTTCAGGTAATCCTCTCTGTCTTCCTACAACTCGGTCCTCCTGAATTTCTTGTAGGCTGACCTCTTATTCCTTACTGCCTGGATGACCTCAGTACTAAACCAGCCTGGTGCTTTGACTCTCAAGTTTTTCCCTTGGAGCCTAACACACTCCTCTGTCACAACCGTTATTCCCTTCTCCTTGATGATGGACCACTACTTGTATGCTTGCCAGGGGACTCCTTAGCAACTCACCCATATTTCTGAGTCCTGTCTTTCTAAAATCCACAATTTTAGCCTTAGCAGGGGCCTTTACCCTGCTTGTATCCAACTGGAGCCACACTGTGTGATGGTCACTGCCACCACTCCCTGACCTTTATATCCTGGACAAGGTCCCTGCTCATCAGCACCAGATCAAGGATTGCTCCATCCCTAGTGGGTTCTGTGATGCCCTGAGTCAGGAACCCACTTTGCAGTGCATCTAAGATCACCTGACTCCTGGTGCAGATTGCGGCTGGTACCCTCCAATCCACCTTGGGCAGGTTGAAATCTCCCATTATTACAACCTCTCCCCTTCCTGCAGTAGTCAATATTTGTGAATTCAGTTCCATGTCTCTTTCCTCCTCCTCCTCCTGGTTGGGTGGGTCTGTAAACAACCCCCAACCTCCCTCTATTAGACAGTAACTAAATGTACATTGCTTCTGCCTTCCCTTCTTTCGACTTGTCCCTCGTACACGTTATACTCTCCCTAATGTCAGCCACAACCTCCTCCCCATTTTCTACTTCCTTGTCCCTCTTGTATAATTTATACGCAGGGATCAAGAGGTCCTAGTCATGGTTAGGTGTGGCCTGTGTCTCCTTAACTGCCACAATGTCCACTCCCTTCACTGCCAACAAAGCTTGCCGGTCATCCATTCATCATACATCTGTGTCTATCCCATGCATACTTGAAGCCCCCCGCTCTCTTTGCCTCCTCCACTTCAGCTGGCAGTCTGTTTCAGGTGTCTACCACCCTTTCAGTGAAGTAGCACTTCCTCACATCCCTTTTAAACTCCCACTCCCAAGCTTCACTGCATATCCCTTGGTACTGGTACTCTTTCTTCTTTGAAAGATACTCCCCTCCTGCACCCTGTTCACCCCGTGAGGTACTTGTAAGTGTCTATGATGTCCCCTCTCATTCTCCTTTTTTCCATGGTGCACATGTTGAGATCCCTAAGATTCTTATTGTAGGGATTCTCATGCAGTCCCTGCAAAATTTTAGTTGCCCTCCACTCTATGTTCATTTAGAGATCCGGCTTGAAAACTGGACACAGTACTCCAGGTGGGTTTCACCCATGAGCAATACAGTGGCAAGACCACTTCCCTCCTCCTTCTGGAGACACCCCTCCATCTGCTTCCCAGCATCCCACTAGCCCTACCCTCTGCTTTGTCACACTGCCTTGCCACTTTTAGGTCATCGATTATGATAACCCCAAGGTCCCTTTCCTTCTTAGTGACTGTAATTACCTCCCCCCATCCTTTACTCAGCTTCTGGGTTCCTATACCAATATCCTGGCTCCTTTAATGACCCATATTTTTAATTTATCCCTTACTACTCAAACGTTTCCCTCAGCCTGGAAGCATTCCTTAGTCATACCATTGCATGAGGGAGGGGACAAAACCCTAGCAGAGAATTATCATTCCATTTCCCTGCTCCCTGTTATTTCTAAACTCATGGAAAAAAAAATGTCTACCATCAGATTTCCAGCTCATCAGTTTCCAGCGTGTGTCATCTTCAGCCTGCTTAAACTGACTGTGTGCCGTGTATCTTAACACCTACCTGCCCAGCTAAACTGCCAGCCCATTGTGATTTACAGCTGTTACTTCTCATGGCTTGTTGGTCTGTTAAGCTGATGGGGCTTGGAAGTGAGCTGGTGTCTGTAGCCAATCAGCTACGGTGGGCCGGGACCTCAGGCACATTTAAACACCTGCGCCGTACCACAGCGCGAGCGTGAGTGGCGCTAGCACCATTCAGTCTCAGAATTCTGGTGCCTGATTATAGAATGCTTATCATTAGTCTTCCTCTGATACTATAAGGTACTGTATTATTATTGTTTCTCTTGCAATTGTAAAAATGTTCTTGCCTAGTATTTGTGGGTGGGTTATGCTGAGTTTTATGTTAAAATGTGGCAGCATTTGCAGGGAAACAACATCAAGTCATGATATTCAGGCCACAATATTTTTACCAAATGCTTACTCTTTAATGTCTGTCAGCATATGGCCTATAGATATTGGAATTCATTTTAAAGTATCTGAGGCTGGTCTTCACCTTTATGTATTCAGTTTTAAGAAGGTAAACCATGACTCTGTATTATATAATGGGAGTAGGAAGCTGTTTTTGCCTTTTTTAAGGAAATTTACTTTATTGATGTTACTTTCCTCAGGTAATGTACGCTCCAATCCTGGACCTATTGTCCACATAACATAACCACTTTTATTTACAAGAATTTAGTGAATGAACTGACCTGGGACTTGTGCAGCAAAATGTAAGGAGTTTGCTGCCAAAAACTGATTATATTCGCAGCTGGGTGGCTGGGTGAACAGCTCCTATCTGGATGTATTTGCATTATCTGAAACTTGGTTGAGCAGCAAAGTCAAAGATGCTGAAGTATGTATTAATAGGTATACTGTAATTCATACAGACAGGATCGATCTACTAAAGGTGGTGGTATAATGATTTATTTAAAGAATTCCATGTCGGGCACTGTGCAATTATCTAAATCTGTTCCTTAAAAGTTGGATTTACTAGTTAGGAAAATCGGCGTGTTCCAAAATTTCAATTTTTCCTTTGCAGTTTGTTATAGACCTCCATCAGCCTCTTCTGAAGTTCTACAACTATTTGTATCTATGCTTGCCCCATACATAAATCAGGAACTGCTAATAATGGGCGATTTAAATTGGGATATTGCCAAATCCTCCACTCAGATATCAAATCAATTTGCAGCTCTTAATGTAACCCAGATTATTGATTGACCTACTTGCTTTAATAAAGCTGTTTCTGACAAAAACACTATGTTAGATTTAAATTTGACAACTGCTCCTCAGAAGTATATCTCTTCTGTCTTTGATGCAGATGTTAGCAACCATTGCTATATTGCCTGTATATGGCATCAGCTTAAAATATCTAAGCCAGTATGTACTATTACTGCTAGGAATTTTTCTAAATTTAATGATCAGGCTTTTCTTTTTGATTTATTTCATGTTAATTGGGCATTATTATATTGTTGTCCAAACATTCATTCTGCTTGGTTTTACTTTAAAGATTCCTTTCTGCAGGTTATTAATAAACATGCCCCTTTAATAAGGAAAAGAGTTAGAACCAATACTACACCTTGGTTTAATGGACATCTGAGAAATTTGATTCTCAAAAAAGATCGATTATGGAGAATAGCTTGAAGCTCCAAAACAGAAAGGCATTTTCAAATATACAGAACCATTAGAAATAAATGTACCAGTGAAGTAAGATCAGCTAAAAGTTAGTTTTTATAACCACCAGTTCAAAATGCATCAGGCAACAGCAAGAAAGTCTGGAATAATATAAAGCTATTGCAGGAAAGACTCATGCAAATGGTTTACCTAAGCTATTATATTTTAAGGATGTGTATCTCTGAAAGCCCCTTGACCAGGTTAAAGCTTTTAATGAATATTTTCTGGAAGCAGGGGAGTACATTCGATCGGAATTATCCAAGTCAATCAGCTGATGTTCTGGATAATATTTCTGACTCTTGTTCAACAGGCCTTTATTTTCTTTTAGGACATTTGATGAACAAACTGTGCTGACAAAACTAAATAGGCTAGCTACAAAGAAAGGTTCTGGAATGGACAATATAAATCCTGTTTTCTATAAAATTGGATCCCCTGTTTTGGATAAACATATAACCTACTTGTTCAATCTTTCAATCAATGTGTCTGAAATACCCACTGACTGGAAGTCTGCCTGTGTTATACCAATTTTTAAGGGAGGGAATGAATCTGATCCCAGCTGTTACCAACTTATCTCTATTTTGTCACCTATTTCTAAACTATTAGAGAAACATCTGTATAGTCAGTTATCAAACTACTTGGAAAAAAATAATATTCTTACTGAACATCAAGCTGTTTTTTGTAAGGATCACAACGCATTATCAGCAATCACCAAAGTAACCGATAACATTTATATTGCTTTTGATAATGGTAACTCGGTCCCTGCTCTATTTTTGGGTCTGTCTAAGGCAAAGGTAGGCAACCTGTGGCTCCCGTGCCACATGTGGCTCTCCGTGCCGTAACCTGCGGCTTGCATTGCTCCCATTCCACCCATCCACCCACCATTGCACAGTGAAAACATATCTGCTCCATGTTGCCAACAAAAAATGCCAAAGGAACTCCACGGGCAGCAGCTTTCTTCCTTGCACTAGCTAAGCACCTGAAATTGTGTTCTGTATCCCCGCCCCCTCCACCCCAACATGGTCAGGTCATTCACTCCACCCCCAGCTTGCCCACCCCCAAATAGCATGATCGTTAATCTCCGCTCCCCCTCAGCTCTGCAGCAGCACTATAAAGTAGGTGGGAGAAGTGGAGGGGGAACCATAGTGTCGGTCTGCTTTTTCAAGCCTATCCGCAAAAGGGGACGGACATCTGGGAGGAAGCATTTTTTGAAGAGGACTTCATGGCTGATGGAGGAGTGCTTCTGAACACCATGCCACCACTGCTCATTCAGGTCTGTGTTTTGGGGCTTTCGGTTGGTTAGAGCCGAGGGTCAAAAGCCACACTATTCGACAGGAACAGCGATCAGCACGCAGCAGTACTGTGATTTGTTTGTACTGTGTGCTGTTGCACTTCAGGAGGAGGATCATGACTAACCACACCGGAGGAGCACCCATGAATGCTACCTTTGTCTGTTCTTGGGTGTGTGTGTGTGTGTGTGTGTGTAGTCCGGGAGTTAGCATGGTTGGGGGGCACAGCACTTGTGAGGAGGAACGCCAGCAGCAAGACAAACTAGCAACACTCAGTACGCAGCCAGACCAGCTATGTTAGCCGATGCTGTAATTTATTGTGGCTGTGTGATTTTGTGTTACTCGGGGGTCCACCAAGTGAACTTCCTGGAGAAAAAGCTGTGATGCCAGGTGCTTGCTCAGATTGCAAGCAAACACAACCATAGCAGCAGTCTCAGCCTAACTCTGAAACTTACAAGACTGCAAGCAAACAGAGCCACAGCAGCAGTCTTGGCTTAGCTCTGACATGTGCAGGAGAGCAAGGCACCACTACAAAAAGGGCACCTTGGCACCCCACTGTTGCCTGCTTCAGTACCATACCTGGCCCCTGGCTGGTACTGTAGCTGTGTGCTACCTTAGCCTGCTTGCCTTGCACTTCCAGAGGCCTCAGAGTTGTTTTGCAGTTTGCCAACAGCCAGTACACTTACTGCCTGCCTACCCTGAGGGGAAATCCAAGTGCAACCTGCAGTTTTGAGGCTCATCCAGCATCGAGGAGCTAGCGACTTGCTGTTGTGAGAGGGAGTCTGACCAGCAACCCCAAGAACCTGGAGGAGGAGTAACAGCGGAACATTACCACAGGTAGGTGCCTGGAATACTTTTTACTTGTTCCTGTGTCACTACATCTGTCTTCAGATGCTCACTTTAATATTTCTGTGTGTGCATTTTATCTGGGGTGCATGTGGGGGTGGGGTTGCTGCATCTGATGTGTTTGGGTGCCCGCTTAGTTATTTTGCAGTGTGTATTTTATCAGGGGTGCATGGGGGTGGAGTGGAGTCAAGGTTACTGCATCTGTGTTCAGATGCCCACTTGGTTATTTTGCTGTGTGTATTTTATCTGTGGGTCAGGATCACTGTGTCTCATGTCTTTGGATGCCCACTTGGTTATCTAAGGCCTTCAATTCTGTTGAGCAAAATATAGTGCTCAACAGGCTGAAGGCCTCTGGACTTGGCCTGGAAGCCCTGCTGTGGTTTTCCTCTTAGTTCTCCTCCAAGATACAATGTGGTAAAGTGGGTGATTTTTGTTCTGATTTTGTTCTGGTTAATAAGGGTGTGCCTCAGGGATCCATAATCAGTCCTCTTTTGTTTCTTATTTATGCTAATGATTTACCCAAAACTAGTTCATTTGATTCACATATCTTGCTGTATGCTGATGATACTATCATTTATACTCAAAACAAAGATCCATTGGTTGCATTGAGTACCTTACAGAGAGATTTTGATATTATTCAACACTCTGTTTAAATTACGTTTAATGTTAAATGTGGGTAAAACACAGTGGGTATTGTTTTCTGGTAGGTCTCGGGAGGCGAACCATAGCAATGGCTTATGGGCCTTGGATGGAACTGAATTAAGTAAGGTCTCATCTTACAAGTACCTTGGTATAATTCTTGATGAAACTATAAAATTTGACTTGCATATTCATATGCTTTCTATTAAATTGAAAAAAACTATTTTTTTCTATAGAAACAAGTCGTGCTTTAGCCTGGTCATTCATAAACAGCTTGTTAACTCATTGTTCCTGTCCCTGATTGATTATGGATACTACCTATACAGTATATGAGGGCTTCTGTTACCATATTGAGGCCTTTGTACACATTATATCATAGTGCCCTGAGATGTGCCACTGGGCTGCCATGGTTAACTCATCATTGTAACCTATATTTTGCTGTAGGTTGCCGGTCATCCTCACACAGACAGATGCACTGGTTATTATTTGTTTCTAAATTTGTTCAGCACAAACTACCATTTTATATTCAAGATCTTTGAAATAGAAATAAACAAAGTAATTATTCCTTACATTCTTCTAATCTTCCCCAGTTTGTCTTATCAAAACACAGAAGTAGATATGGTGGCTACAGGCTTGCTGTTGCCATACTTTCTTCCTGGGTGACTTTGCAAAATAAGCTTAAATTAACTTCACTGATATCCATATTACGCTTTAAGCGAATTCTATCACAAATCCTGACAAATGACTGCATTTGTTATTCCTGAACTTACTGTTTTGTACTTACCTGATTCCTTCAATCAATTTTCATAATAACTGCATGTATTTGCTCATTTTATAATGCTATTTGTCATATTGTATGTTTTCATGTTTTGTACTGTAATTATCTGATGGATGTAATTGTAAAAGAGAGTTCGCTCTCAATTTGCTTTCCAATAAATTGAATTGAACGAAGATTTCTATTTGGCCACTTATCAGGTTCTCTCTAATTTTCAAGTCTAACTTTAGGCCAAATCATTCTACCCAACAGCTAACAGATTTTCACGATTCTGTCTCCAAGGCTTTGGACAGAGGTTACCTTGTTGGTTCTGTTTTTATCAACTTGTCCAAAGTGTTTGATGTAATCAACTGCTCACTGCTTCTAACTCGTTTACTTTCTCATGGTTTCTGTACTAATGTAACCACTTCGTTTTTTTTCTTACTTACACAGGAGAACTCAATCTGTGCTTTTGAATGGCTGTCTCTCTTCCTCTCTATTTCTTCTGTGGTTCCTCAAGGGTCTATGGTTCGTCCTAGTCTTTTTAATCTTTTTGTAGATCCTCTACCCTCTTTCATGAATTATTGACTTTATGCTGATGATATGGTTCTTTTTTATGCTCACAAGAATACTTCAGTACTTTCTTCAACTCTTCAGAGTGACTTAGACAAAATTGTAAACTGGTTTTGTAATAATCTTTTACTTTTGAATAGCAAAAAAACCAAAATGATGCTGTTCGGGCCCCAGCCCATAGGTGCCAGAACAGGGGGGCTACTATGGCCATGGCCCTGCCACTTTCATAAGTGACCCTATCAGTTTTTGCAAGCATGTTAATTTATTACTAGGAGAGAATTTACCGCTTACATCCTTGGCTCTACCACTTTTCAGACCATTCCACCACCAATGCCTCAGTCCATTTCTTTGGCAAATTGGGCTGGCAGTATAACCTAGAGGTTAGAGGAACGAGGTGTGAATGAGCTTGGTACATCCATCAGACCAGACCTGAGTTTGATTCTTACAACCTCCACTTGCATACTGTATGACTCTGAGCAAGTCACTTAACCGCCCAGTGCTCCCAGGTCACCCCTGAAAACAGGCACTTGTGCCTAGTGGGCCTTACCCAGTTACCAAAGACTAAAATAAAAGATAAAATAAAAAATTCCTCTTTTTCCAGCTCCTTAAACAATTACCCACTCAGACTTGTATGTGAATTTAAATACCTTGGATTTACCTTTGATTCCTCCTTAACTTTTTAACTTCATATCAACAAAACCATCTCTAAAGTCTGTCAGTGCCTGGGATGCCTAAATGTGCCAGGCATTGTCTGTCTAGTTTGGATCGCAAAACTATTATTGTTCAATTCATACTCCCTATGGTGGTAGAGGTACACTCCCCCCCTTTTTTCATGTCAGGACAATCCCATTGACATATTCCCTTATTCACTGTTTAAAGCCTACTGCAGTAGCATTTTTAAAACCCTTTTAAGGTCTCTCTTGACATATTTCACATCTACCATTATGAGGGGGTGGCCTCTCCTCATAATCTCTTATATAAAATCTTTACTCGCTGTTTATATCCCTTTCTGTGTCCTTGACAAAGGTTCTATTTTGCGTTGTCCCTAATACCTCTCAGGGAGTATATTGTATCCTTGTGTATCCCTTTATTATTGTAGAGGAAAGTAGAGAAGTACCAGAATACAGGGACACCTGTATAAAAGGTTGCTTTACAAGTAAGATGTTTTGTTAATAGAAATAAAAGACTCCTTGTAGCTGAAAATCCAAAAAGAAACATTCCCTCCTGTAAGCACCCCTTGCTTGTAGAGACACCTCGCAAATGGTCTAAAGTAAAGTTTACTGCGAGTGTGTATAAGCAAGAAGGTTTCTTGTTCAATAAAAAGGGTATCTATGGTATTTGGGCAAACAGTTCGTCTAAGCAATGCCACCCGCTACTGAATGCACCTTGAGGTTGTTTAAAATAGCGAGTACAACCAGCGAGTGTTCATAGGAAATGAGTGGTAATGCTAAAAAGGGGGTTTTTAGTCCTGCTGGGTAAAGCATGGGCAAAGCTCTTCCTGGGACATGAAATTAGGTGAAGGAAGTTTAAAATAGGTTCAGTCCTGTACCGGTAGGGGGGGGGAAAGACGGCTGTTTAAGGAACAAGTATGGGAAATAGACATATACAAGCTACAGTTACTATTTAGGCCCAATTGATATGTAAAGCTGCCAGCTACGCATAAATACGGGTCTTACCTATTGAAAGATGGGTTTAAAATATAGAGCCATAAAAGGCAAATGCCCTGAAAAGCTTAAGGGCTTTCTTAAATAAAGTAGAGTTATGGTAGTAAAGAGATTACATAGTGCCTCTTACCTGGAAGACTGCAATATGGGACTGTATCTTAGGGGAAATCGGGGCCAAACTGAGGCTTATTTCAATACCCTGTAGAGGTCATGGACAGTCCATAATACTGTCCAGGGGGCGTAGCCATGACACCCAGAGGACCATTAAGTATTTTACGGGATAAAAACATAATATCCAAATCTTCCTGAAGGTAATCATAATGAATTTTTATTACTTCAACTCTCTAGTATAGGTTGATCTGACTGATCAACCAATTTTATGTATTAGAATAGATATATAAATGATTTGTAGAATGGGGTGGGTCAGCTGATCTAATGACATCACTGCTGAGTGGTATATATTCCCTCTGTGTCTGCAGTAGAACTGATGAGTCTTAAGTAGTAGTAGGGAACATTCTGCTTCCTATTAGCACAGAAGATAGTGGAAACACTGAAGTTTTTATGGTGTAATCTTCCACTCTGTGGTAACGCAACTGAGGTCTGGGAGTTGTGTCAGAGCTGTATAGCTTTAATTTGAGTTATTGAGTTAATTTATTTTGTTTATTTTGTAAACTCAAGTTTTTTTCTTTGTCATTTGTTTTTATATATCGCTGTATCTCCAAGCTTGAAAGTGCCTTTTGGCAATAAAAATACACACTAACTTGCTAGTGTGATTTGAATTGAATCATCTCTATGTCTGAGTTGTTGTTTCCCTCTATACTTCCACACCTATCTTAGACTATGGTGAAACCATTTACTGCCATGCTAATGCCTCAACCCTTCTGTCCTTGAATACTGTTTATTACTATATGCTACGGTTCATTTTACAGGTTAAATGGAATGAACACCACTGTACTTTACTGTCTCAATTAAATTGGTTGTCCCCTTCTTCCAGACACAATTTCCACTGGTTATCCCTTATTTACAAGACATTGAACAAGCAGACCCCTGTTTACCTATCAGGAAAGGCTTATAGTTCCAACCCACAGCAACAGTTTTAGAGATGTACCCAATGTGGTCCTTACTTACCTAAGTTTCAAACTCACTTTGGGAAAGAATGTTTTTCCCCATGCAGCTCTTTTTTCATAGAACAACCTTTCTCCTCAGCTGAGAAATTCCCCTACCCTTGAAATTTTCAAATGTGGACTGAAAAGAATGTTGTTACAGGAACAATCTATGTGTAACTGTTTTAACTAACCATGTTTATGTTTGTACACCTATGCTGTTATTTTAATTAACTTGGGATGTTCTGTAAATGAGATTTGTTTCTCAAGGAACTTATCCTGTAATTTGTGCAACTTTCAACAAATAAATAAATATACCCCAGGTGCATGATTTTGCACTTTTTGGCATTGAACCCCAAATGCCATGCCATTGACCACTCCTCAAGTTTCCCAAGATCCCTGCACATTCTCTTCTCCCCCTCCTGAGTGTCCACCCTATTGCAGATTTTGGTATCATCTGCAAAATGGCATACCTTCCTTTCCATGTCTCCTGCAGTGTCACATATGAAGACATTGAAGAGGACTGGTCCCAGTATGGAGCCCTGCAGCACCCTGCTGGTCACTCTGTCACCATTAGCGTGAGTGAGTGCCATTACCACGATCCTCTGTCACCTATCCGTTAACAGGTTTCTAACCCAGTTCACTTTTTTGGAACCATCCCATGGCTGCTCAATTTCTTAATCAGTCTCCTCTGCGGCACGGTATTGAAGGCCTTGCAAAAGTCAGATAAGCCACCTCCACTGCCCCCCTCTCATATATTTTCTTGGTCACCCAGTCAAAGAAATCAAGTCAAGTTCCTCTGGCAAGACCTCCTCCCCATGAATCCATGCTTCCTGTGGTCTGGCGCCCATTGGAGTCATGAAACTGTACTAGTCATTCTTTTAGCAGGGTTTCCATTAATTTCCCCACCACTGAAGTGAGACTGACTGGCCTATAGTTGCTAGCCTCCTCCCTGCTCCAACTTTTACATAGATGGACCACGCTAACTCTTCTCCAGTCCTCCAGAATCTCATCTGTTTCCAGTGAACAGTTGAATAGGGCTGTTAGTGGAGCAGCTAACATCTCCCTGAATTCCTTTAGTACCCTTGAATGCATCACATCTGGACTCATAGTTTTGTCCACCTTCAGAGCCGCAAGTCCCTTAAGGACTCTTTCCTTTGAAAATAGACTTGGGTCCACCCCCCATTCCTGCTACTACCTTGTAGTCTATCCCCCATCCCTCCACTGTGAAGACTAAGCAGAAGTAACTGTTCAGGATGGCAACTTTTTCTTGGTCTCTTCCATGCAGTTTCTCCTTTCTGCCCTCCTAATCCTCACTATCCCTCCCGTTGCTTTCCTCTTCTCACCTATGTGTCTGAAAAAAATCTTATCCCCTTTTGCGATCCCTTTGGATACCCTTTTCTCTGTCTGTGCCTGTGCTCCCAATACCATCTTTCCTGCTTCACTCTGTTTTACTTGGTATACCTCCCTGTCCTCCTCCCTATGTGTTTCCTTATAACTTCTGAATGCCACCCTTTTTTCCTTCACCATTTTTAATACTTCCCTAGAGAACCAGAAGAGTCTCTTTTTCCTTCTGCTTTTGCTCACTTCCTTAATGCATAGGCTGGTTGCCTTAATATCCCCTCCCTTATTTTTCCCCACTGTGCCTCTACCCCTCCCTCACAATCCCACCCATGAGGCAGTCTCCCATTTCATTAAAATCTGCCCTCCAAAAGTCAGGACCCTCATCCTCATGTGGTTTGCTTCTGTTCCTATCTTTGTGTTAAACCAAACTGTATGGTGATCACTAGTACCTAGGGGACTGCCCACTGTGATGCCTGCAGTACTGTCCCTGTTTGAAAACACTAGGTCTGGCACTGCCCTGTCCCTAGTGGGTTATTAGACAAGCTGTCTGAGAAAAAAACCTTGTAGGAAGCCTGGAATGGCACTGCTCCTTGCCAAAGCCACAGTTGGAAGGCTCTACTCCACATCTGGCAGACTGAAGTCACCAACTAGTAGCACCCCCCCCCCAGTAGCACCATCCAACTCCTTTCCATGTGCTGGAGATCTACACGCTACCCCGGTATGGATAGTAGCTCCAGTACCTGTCTCCAGGAGGACCCACAGCATAACCAGCCCTTTCTTTTCCTTTGGGTTCCCTGTACCTCTGTGGCTTTGATTTCCTCCTTTACATATAGTAAACCCCTTCTCCCCTCCTCTCTGCCCCATCTCTCCTGAACAGAGAGTAGCCAGGGCACACGTACCCACACACAAGCACACATACTCATGGCCAGCAAACAATTAACCCCCACCCCGATGCATGATCTGACAAAAATAGAAGTCACCAAGGCCAATTGCCACTCAAATCACACAACCCTGCCCAGGGGTATGGGGGCACACAGTGGCCATTGGTGTGTGTGTGTGTGTGTGTGTGTCTGCATGTGTGTGTAGTACAGGTGCAAGGCCAGGGGCAGTGTGGCATTGGTTGACCCAAATTCCACAGCCCCTGGCCCATACACCACCACTCCACTTACATGCACACAGCTCTGTGACCAACAATTGATTAAAATCCCCCATTGATGCATAATCCCTCAAACACCGAACTCACAGAGGGCAATGATTGATCACAATCACACAACCCTAGCCAGGGATGGTGGCGGTGGTGGTAGGGGCAGTCGGTGGCCATTGGTATGTGTATGTGTGCAGTGATGGTGTAGGGCCAGAGACCATGTGGCATTGGTCAATCCAAATTCCACAGCCCCTGACACCTACACCATTCCTCCACAAACACTTGTGGCCAAAAATCAATTATCATCTCCCCAGATGCATGACCCACAAACTCAGCAATCACTGAGGCCAATGGTCAATCAAAATTACACAACCCTGGTGGGGGGAAAGTGGCATTCAGTGACTATCAGTGTGTGTGTGTGTGTGTGTGTGTGTGTGTGTGTAGTGGTGGGGCAGGGTCTGGGGCTGTGCAGCCTTGGTTGATCCAAATTCCACAGCCCCTGGCCCCAATGCCACCACTCCACAAACTCACACACCCATGGCCAGTCACCCTCACCCCTAAATGCATGACCCTGCAAGTGCAGAAGTCACCAAGTCTGATGGTCTATCAAAATCACACAACCCTGGCTGGATGTGGTGGGGTGGTGGGCAGTCAGTGGCCATTGGGGTGTGTGTGTGTATATGTGTGTGTGTGTCTGTGTGTAGTGATGGCACAGGGTCAGGGTCAATGTGGCATTGGTCAATCCAAATTCCATGGCCCCTACACCACCACTTCACAACATTCATACCCATGGCCAGTCATCTATAGACACTCCAGATGCATAACTCCACAAATACAGATGTTTGATCAAAGTTACACAACCCTTGTTGGGGGGGGACAGGTGGCAGGTGGCTGTCAGTGGCCATTGGTGTGTGTGTCATTGAGGTGCAGATCCAGGAGCAGTTATACATTTTCAAGTAGAATGATATTATTTTCAATAACAATAAAATAATTAAAAAAATTGTGCAGGATAGCTTTCATACGGGCATTTCAGACAAAAAAAAATCCTTCTTCCACGGGTATCTCTAATTCTAAGTTTCAGTCTCTCTCACTCTCTCTCTATCGCTCTCTCTCTCTCTCTCTCTCTCTCTCTGTTTCTCTCTCTCGCCTCCTAACAAAATATTGCTTTCTTTTTATAGGAAGTCTTTGCTGGGCAATTATTTTCTGCATCCTGAGCTTATTAAGAGACATCCTGTTTCTTACAAAATGTATCAAAACTTTGTCAGTTTCTCTTCTTGCAGGTGCAACAAAATAGAACATTGTACCCCAGAACTAATCTCCTGCTGACAACTCTGCAAGAGACTTTGTGGAGGTCAAACTGCATTTCAAGTTAACCACCTAAGTTCCAATATTTTATTTTGCTATGCTCACTGGTCATCGTCTCAATTGTAAATCTATGTGTCTTCCTTGTTAAAATGCTGTTTGATTGTGTTGCCATGTAATCTCCCAGGTCATGCCTGAAATTGAAAATTGGCATTTTCTATGTCTAGCGCACCTACTTGGTAATCAAAAACCAAAAAAATGCTTTCTGATAGCATTTCAACAATATAACCATACACATTTTCAAACCAGAGAAACCAGTTTCACATGAAGATCCACATATATTTTTATAACCACAGATAAGCAACGGGGAAGAAAAGATAGAAACAGCAAGAAACAGCAAGTGAAGGCACGGAGATAGCAGGAGGGGGAGAATCATGAGACTGTCAGATTGATCAGTTCCAAGGTCTCACAAGAAAATCTGATTGCGCATTCAGATAGACAAGAGACCAAAAGGAGAGGATAGAACAGATGCTTGCTTTTGCTTGCTTTTAACTCTTTCTGCATAAACAAATGGGACAAGGTCTTATTCAACCCTTTCACATACCCCCCCCTTTTTAAGAAGGAACCTGTTTTTTTTTAAAAAGGTTTCCAAAACATTCTTTTAATTCTCTTCTAACATTACCTTATAACCTTTACAGTCCTGTGTATATACAGTATCCACTTTTCCATGACAACCAGTACAGCAAGCAGTTAAGTTTAAAACCACACATTTTTTAAAGCAGCAGTACTGGATAATCAGGAAGTGATTATCAAAATTCTACTTTTTGGCTGGAAGCATGCAGCCATAGTTCCAGTTTTCATATCCGTAAATATTTTTTCTAGTGATCTTTAGTTTTTTAGATGTTTAAAATTTATTTTCATTCTTCAGCCCGGTGGCACTGGAGGTTGAGGCGCTGGTCACTATACCTTGTGCCACACTGGCATCCCAGGTTAGGGAACAAACCTGGATCACTGGGCTGAGTGGGGAAGAGAGGAGTGAGCATCCGGAGGACTGATCTCCTCTCTCGGGGGGAGGGGGACTTGTCATCCCGCTCATTGACTGTCCTCTGGTGGTGGCTGTAGGGCAGTATGGGTCAGGAGGCACATTCCGATGTCCTTGCATCAATAGGGGAAGGGGACGGAAGGACAATGGTGGAAAAAGAGCCTGGAAGGCTCCATGATGGTCTGCTTCTCCTGAGATTCATCCCTGGCTTCTGGATTGGGTTCCAGGGGAGAGGAGAAGCCAGCAACCTCCTCCCTGGCCCCACCATGGGGGGGCAATCCATGGGGGAATTCCCTGGGACCAGAGAGAGATTCCTTCTGTCAGGAGGGCCATAGCCACCTGCCAGGGCTCCAGGACAGGAAAAAACCTATATGGAAAAAAACCTTATTTCCATTCATGTGGATTCACAAAAAATATGGCTGGTGCCTAATATGCAACTGAACTCCCCCATCATGTCACATCATGCCTTTTGTTTATTTCTGTGGGACCCTCTGCTGCTCATTCCCACTGTCCCTGTGTAGTACTGCAAGACATGCGTGTGTGCGGTTGGCAGCAGAGGGTTCCTGTTCAACATGGTGGGTGACAGAAATGTAAACAAAAACAAAGAAAACCAGAGCAAATTACAGGTGATAGTACAGCAAAAACAAGAAAGATTACTAGGTAGTGTTCAACAGAGCACAGGAACAAACTGTTGCAAAAGATCTGATTTTTTTAATCTAGTACTGCTGCTTTAACCTTCAGAATCCTGATCATACCTTGACAGAAAATCAGCATTGAACATTCTCTTTTCCGGATTTGTGCATCACTTTGAATTTAAATGGCTGTAGTGCCAGGTACCACCTTGCTATTGTAGAATTTTTATCCTTCATTTGATTAAGCCAACAGAGAGGATTATGATCAGTTGTAAGTACAGAGTCAGCTCCTAGAAGTAAAGCTTAAGGGACTCCATGGCCCACTTTGCTGCAAGGCATTCCTTTTCAATGGTGGAGTACCTTTTCTCTCTGTCATGCAATTTCATACTGATATATAGAATGGAATGTTCATTTCCATCTATAGTCTGACTCAAAACTGCACCTAGGCCTACCTCTGATGCATTTGTCTGTAACAAAAACTGGTTCTGAAAGTTTGGGCTTCTTAAAACAGTGGTTAAACATAATGCAGCCTTAATGGCCTGAAAAGTCTTATCACACTCTGGGGACCATTTCACATTATTTGGGCACCATTTCTTCATTAATTAAGTCAGGGGGTTAGCTAATTGGGCAAAGTTGGGAACAAATCTCTGATAGTAACCAGCCAGCCCTAAAAATGACCCTACATGTTTTTTTGTTTTATGGACAGGACTGTTAGCTACAGCTTCTATCTGAGAAATCTCTGGCTTTATTTCTCCATTTCCCAAAACATATCCTATGAGGCACTATGTAAAAAGCTAAGATTTAGGCTAGACTTTTTATACAGAAATAAAAATAGTTTCCCACAGTATGCACGAAGGAGTCTAGTACAAGCTACATTCCCTGCTTTACTGGATTATGCCAATTTGATATATGGTCGTTGCTTTTTGACTTATTTAAGTAAACTTGATTTACTCTATCACAGGGCCCTTAGATACATCACTGATCTGGCACCATGAACACACCACTGTATCCTTTATGAAGTCATAGATGGACCTCACTAAATACAAAGGAGACTCAAAAATGTATACAAATGGGCCTATAAAGTAGTTACAGATGATGTTCTGCACTACTTTATAGACCTCTTTACCATGTCACACAGCAGTTACTCACCAAGAAAAACAATTATATCCTATATGACATACCGAGGGTTACTCTCCATCATGGAAAAGTGGCAATAAGTAGCATAATTCCTAAAACATGGAATGCACTGCAGAAATCCCTTAAACTTATTGGCCTGGTCAGCCATACTGTATTTAAATCACTGATTGAAAAATTATGTATAGAATCATGTATGTGTAATGGTGCAATTACATGACTGCTACTTTGACCACTGTATGCAATGATATTACCAAACTTAAGTGATAAGTTTTTTCTATTTCTTGAATGTACTATAAGTATGTTGCCCAACAATTTTAGATATTCTAGTATTTTCCTAAAATCATCATTACCATTGTTCTCTTGCTAAATCCTACATTTGCACTGCAAAAATCTACGCACTAATCTGTATTTACTGTATACCTACTGTCCTGTAATTATCTTTTTTCTATATAGTCTTAATCCTCCTTCTGCCCCTGCTGCCCCCTTCTGACTTACCTCTCAGCCCCATCCCCCAGGTATCACCAGGATTTACCCCCACCTAGTCGCTGGGTGAGGAGCCTGTGGAAGGTCATTCAACATCCTGCAGCCAGAGGAGTTTTTCCTTGATTTCTCCATTCCCCATTGCTGGGGCACACACACAGGACGTGCACATGTGGAGGCATGCGTGCGTCTGCAGTAGTCCCACAGCACCCTCCCTATGTCTGGCCCCTCTGGCCCGCACTACCCTCTGGTCTCCACCTGGGGGTAGTCATTTGGTGGGAGTGCCAGTCCTCCCTCCCCGGGAGAGGAGAGCTGTCCTCTGGATGCTCAATCCTCTTCCTCCCTTGCCAGCCCCTGATGGCCCATGTTCATTCCTGAACACGAGTAGCCGGCATGGTGCGAGGTGTGGTGTCCAGCACCTCAACCCTCAGTGCCACTGGGCTGGTTAACATCTTGTAATTATCTTAATGCTGTTTTGTGTATTATATTATAAGCTGTCTTACCCAGGACTTCTTGAAAATTAACTTTATCAATGGATCCTTATCCTGGTAAAATAATTAAACTAAACTAAAATATCTGGTTTTCTGCACATCCAATGCACATTTGGTAGGATTAATGGTCAGATCGGCCTTTGGACAGATTGGATAACTGCTTGTAGGTGTTCCAGGTGGCTTTTCCAGTCTGGACTGTACACCACAACATCATCCTGGTAAGCAGCACAATTACTCTGTAAGTAGCTAAAATTACATCCACGTACTGCTGGAATGTAGCAGATGTGCCATGTAAACCAAATAGCATGGTGCTGAACTGACAGAATCCAATAGGAGTGGCAAATGCAGTTTTGTCTCTGGATTCTTTAGCTAGGGGAATTTGCTAGAAAACCTTGGTGAGATCGAGGGTACTAATATACTTGGCACTTCCCAATCTGTCCATCAAATCATCTATCCTGGGAATAAGATAACTGTCAAATGTGGACACTTGATTAAGTTTCCTAAAATTAAGGCAGATTCTTATATCTCCTGCTTTTTTATTTACAATCACTATTGGTGTTGACCAAGCATTTCTTGACTCCTCTGTGGTAGCCAACTGTTTCATTTTTTTTGTATTTCTTTAACCACGTCTGCTCTTAACCGCTCTGATAATCTGTATGTCTTTTGTCTAATATGGTGAGCATTCCCTGTCACTGTTATGTGCTTGTTCCTTTTGCTCAGCCTGGCACTGTGTTAAAAGTACTGTTAAATGTCTTTAGCAAGTTACGAATTTCTGCAATTTTTTCAGAGGTTAAGGAAATATTCACCTTTATGGCATCAGCAGTTATAGTTTGTTCCAGTCTGTCATAAGCTATATCAATATCTTCTTTAGCAGTTTCTGGTAATACTAACAAAGCAGCCTTTGGTGTTTTTTCAAACCATTTTCTTCAGGAGGTTAGCATGGTATATCTCAGTAGGATTTTTCCTATCGGGGTCTCAGTGTCACAGTTAACCGTTCCAGTACATCTAAGCAGTTTATATGGCCCATGTCACTTCATTAACAGTTTATTTTCTGTAGTGGGTAACAGTAGCAAGACCTTTTCACCTGGCTCAAGAACCTTTTCTTTTACCCCATGTTCATAATATGCCTTCTGCTGGTTTTGGGCTGCTTCCTTCTGATTACTGTGGGCAATTTCTTTCTCCGGGCACACATATAAGATGTAATAGATTTTTTTCTGAGTGGGATTATCTTCCCATGTTTCTTTTATTTCATCTAGTGGCCCTCTAGGTTGTCTACCACACAGCATTTCAGATGATGAAAAACCTGCTGAGGCTTGTGGCACTTCTCTGAAAGCAAAAAGCAGGTAATGTAAGTAGTGATTCCAGTCTTTTCCTTCCTCTTTTATAAACCTTTTTAGCATGCATTTAGGGTTTGATTAAAATGCTCAACAAGACCATCTGTCTGAGAGTGATAAGGGGTGGTTCTTACAGCAGTGATACCTAATAGTTGGTACAGCTCCTTCAGTAATGCAGCACCAAAATTACTACCCCAGTCAGTAATAATCTCTTTAGGTATGCCCACCCTGCTGAAAATTTTGGCAAGCTCTGCTGCCACTTTTGAGGGCTGTGACAGTGCATATTGGAATTGCCTCTGGGCATCAAGTAGCATAGTCACATAATATCAAAATGAATCCATTACCATGTTTACTTTTGTCTAAGGGGACAACCATATTCATTGCAATTCTCTTAAAAGGCACATCTGTCAAGGGTAGGGGCACCAGGGGCACCTTGTCTTCTTTATTCACTGGGACTACTTTCTGACATTCAGCACAAAAACTGCAATAGGTAGCAATATCTTCATGATTTTCAGGCCAGTAAAATCTGTGCAACAGTCTGGCAAGGGTGTGGTCCCTCCCCGAGTAATCAGTCATAGGACTATCATGTGCTATCTGTAACAACTCAGTTCTGCACTTCTTTGTTATGACCAATTGTTTTATCTGTTCCCATGTCTGAGTATTAGCCCAAACTCTGTACAGCAGTCAATTACATTTTTAAACATTGGTATACCCTGTTTTTGTTTCACCCCTAGCTACTTAAAATAATCTTGGAGAGAAGCATCATTACTTTGCTCTAAAACAAAATCAGTTAGTTTAGTTTCAGCATTTTCATATGTCAGCCCCTTATGCCGATTAATCTTTTGTTGTCACTATTTTTTTCAGTTATCTTCTTTCATTCCTAGACTTCCAGATCTTGGATCTGTGCTCAAACAATCCTGAATCAAAATCACCAAAATGAAAAGTGTCCCCACCATCTGAGATTTTCTTTGTGCTCTTTTTACCATTGCTGCTGAAACTGCAGTTTTCACTTCCTCTGATAGTAATTCAGTAAATCCTGGAAATTAATTTCCAATAATCATAGGCACAGGTAACTTAAGTACTATTGCCACTTTCATTTGGTGCAACACCCCATTAATATTCAGAGTCACTTGGGTTGTGGGATAGTATCAAGTGTCCCCATGGATGTAGATGACACCAGTACCTGCTCCTTTTGACAGTGTTTTCCCACCATTTCAACATGCATTAGGGTATGTCTGCTTCCTGAATCTACAAGTCCCTTCACAGTCTATCTCTCACCTTGACATCTATTAAATACTTGCCCCAGTCTGCTAAGGAGAAACCTGTTCCAGTGGTACCCTATTTTTATGGCAGTTTCTTGCACTATGGCCTGGCTTACAGTTACCCCCCACCAGATCTCTTACATGACCTGGAGTTAAATCAGGAAAAAGAGGGTCTTGCCAGTCCTTGGCTGTTACTTCACTGCTGTGGCATCTGTCTGGCCATCTGATAGTCTTCAGCCAAAGAAATGGCCTTTTCCCCATTTTCTGGCAGGTGTTTTTATCCATAGCTGCATTGCTGTAGCCAGGATGTTGATGGATTGCTCCATTGCAAATGTGCTGATAATCTGTGGGACTGTTTTACCCTCTAGTTGGAGCCATTTAATTTGGAGTTCTCTGAGTCAGGTGAAGGGTTCTGGAGGATTGTTGACTGAGTGGTACTTCAGGGACCAGAATCTTTGCCTGTAGGTCTCTCCTGAGATGTCATATCTTTTTAGGATTTCTCTTTTCCCAGGGTCATAGCTTTCTGACTGTGCAGTGTCCATATTACTGTGGGCAAATTGGGCTTTACTTGTCAGGTAAGGTACCAACCTGATTGCCCATTGCTGCTTTGGCCACTGGCAGGTTCTGGCAGCTCTTTCAAAAGTTGTCAAGTATGCTTCAATATCATTCGAGGGACACAACTTTTTTCTTTTATTTAATTTGTATTGAATTTTCAGAGGCAGTACAGAGTCAAACATATCTTACATATCTTCCATCATAATTATATATCATTTCTGGGCACTACATCATACAATATAATATCTATTACATGTTATAATGTAACATTTGCCTATAACCTCCAGGTGGGATTATCCTTTACAGAAATATAGCTATACATTACATATTTAGTTCTGCCTGTTTCCCTGTTATGGTATTATATGTTCACTATGACTTATTACAACAGCCATTTATTCCAGAATTGGGTAAAGTGATCTGTCTGCAATTCTATGGTTGCAGTCCACTTCTCCATCTGATAGATTTGCTGGATTGTATCTTCCCATTCTTTTTGTGTGGGTGTCTCTTTTTGTAGCCATCTACAAGAGATTGTTTTCTTAGCAGCCAAGTCGAGGACAGACAGCATCGATTTAGTATGTTTGTCTCGGATCCCCTCCGGGAAACAATGCAAGATAGCACACTATGGAGTAAGGGTCACGATTTCCAGAAAGAGATCTGATAGAGCCTTCTCTATCTCCTCCCAAAACACCCTTATCTCCCTGCAACTCCAGAATATGTGTGTATGAGTGGCACAGGCTTCCCCACAGCCCATCCAACAGCTAGCTCCTTTTGTTGGGTTAAATTTGGCTGTTATTTGAGGTGTTCTAAAATATCGAGTGACACACTTCCACCCATTATCTTTGCAGATGTGAGAGGAGGTCACATTATGTTGGGAGCTATAAATTAATGTCCATTCCTCTTCTGTAAGAGATATGTCTAACTCCTGTTCCCATCTATGTTGTGACTTCAGATTTTCTTGGGTAGTGGTTGTCTGAATAGATTTGTAGATCTGAGAGATTACATGATCTGGGGTAGTGTTTTCCAAAGTGGCTATAAAGATCTGCACTAATGGGTGCACATTTTTAATATCCCAGGTCAGTCCCTGTCTATCGGCCCCATAATGCCTAATCTGTAGATAACAAAATTGATTTTGCTGCCTGAGATGATGATTTTGTTTTAAGTCTCGGAAGGATCTGAAGGTACCCCCTCCATAAAACTGAACCAAATGTTTCAGACCATGGGTCTGCCATTGTTTAAATGTGTGGTCTAACCTCACTGGGAGGAAGGTTGGGTCCAGTACTGGAATTGTCAGCACTATAGCGGACTGTCTTATCAGGGCTGAATTAAATAATTTTCTTCTAAGAGCCTAGGATATGTCGGGTGTAGAGTGATTGCTCCTCCTCCTCAATATGTCCCCTAGTAATAGAAGCATTGCAGAGAATATTCCACAATTGCCCTTCACCCTCCCAAAGCTCCATATACTTCCAGTGGAGGGACGCTTTTTATCGAGCCATTGTAGGGCATGTGTGATTTGTGTGGCTTGACAATATTTTGCCAGATTAGGCAAAGTCAAGCCCCCCTCTAGATTTAGGGAGCTGCAGCACTTTATATGCTTTTCTCTGCTTATTTCCTTGCCATATGAATTTTGAAATGAGTTTATCCCATTTCTGAAGATCAGCTTCTCTGGGGGGAATTGGGATATTCTGGAAAATATATAAGTAATGGGTAAGAATATTCATTTTTATGGTGTCTACTCTCTGAATAAAGGGGAGGGGCAGGCAATACCATTGGTACAGGTCTTCATTTGTGTCAGCTTCTAAGGGGGTGTAATTTATTTTGTACAGAGTGGAGAGGTCCTGTGGGATGTTAATTCCCAAACATCTGATCTTGCTGCTGTTCCAATGGAGTGGGAAATGGTGGTTCATTTCTATGCTAGGGTTATAGCTAACTCAAAGTACCTCCATTTTTTTGATGTTTAGTTTATAACCTGATAGCTCTTCCATTTCCCCTAAGAGATTGAATAGTGTGGGTAGGGAAGATTCTGGGTGGGTTAGATATATAAGGAGGTCTTCTGCATAAAAATCAATTTTGTGTTCTGTCCCTGCAGCTGTTACCCCCTTTATCTGCTTTTCATCCAGAATTGCTTGGGCTAGGGGCTCTGCATATAGCGCTAATAGTAGAGGGGACAATGGGCAACCCTGTCGGGTTCCTCTTGTCAAAGGGAAACAATCTGAGAAAGTGACATTTATTTTAACCATGGCTTGGGGGAAGCATATATCCTATCTATTAGGTTCCTGAATTCCTCTGGGAAGTTAAAATACTGTAATGTATATTTAAGGAATTTCCAGGATACTGTATCAAAAGTTTTTTGAGCAGCCATAGATACATAGATACATAAAAATTGTCAGCAGATAAGGACTGCTAGGACCATCTAGTCTCCCCATAAGCCCTAAACTTGTATGCAGTCACTGACCCTAACTGATCAATGGCTTTTCATCACTCCCTCCCTACCCAATGTTCCCTTGTGCCTATCCCAGGCATGTTTAAATCCCTCCACTGTGCTTGCCCCCACCACCTCTTGTGGCAGACTGTTCCAAGCATCAATCACCCTCTCTGTGTAGAAAAACTTCCTCACGTTACTTCTTAGTCTACCCCCCTCCAATTTCATATTGTGTCCCCTCGTTCTGATATATTTTCTACATTGGAAAAGATTCCTCACCTGCATATTGTTTATGTCCTTGAGGTACTTGAAAGTTTCTGTCATGTCCCCCCTTTCTCTCCTGTCTTTCAGTGAGTACATATTGAGGACTCGTAGTCTCTCCTCATATGTTTTGTGATGCAAGCCATGCACCATCTTTGTCAACTTTCTCTGGATAGCCTCCACCCTGTCTATGTCCTTACGTATGTGTGGTCTCCAGTGCTGCATGCAGTACTCCAGGTGAGGCTTTACCAGTGTTTTATACAATGGCATCAACACCGCCTGTCTCCTGCTAGTAATGCTTTTGCTTATGCACCCCAGCATGCCACTGGCCCTCCCTGCAGCCTTTGCACACTGCTTTGATACCTTAAGGCCATCAGATATGATAACCCCAGGTCTCTTTCCTCTTTGGTGACAGTCAACACCTCCTGCCCCATTCTGTAGCTCTCCCCAGGGTTCCTGCAATTCAGGTGCGTTATCTTGCACTTTTTTGAATTGCACCTCAGTTGCCACACTTCTGACCATCTTTCAAGCTTCTCCAGGTCCCTCTTCATTTTCTGCTCCCCTTCTGGAGTATCCACTCTGTTGCAGATCTTGGTGTCATCTGCAAATAGGCAGACCTTTCCTTCCAGCCTCCCTGCAATGTCACTAATGAAGACATTGAACAGGACTGGTCCCAGTACTGATCTCTGTGGTACTCTGCTGGTCACCTCTCTCTCTCCCTAGATTGGATCCCATTTATCACCACCCTCTGTCTTCTGTCTGTCTGCCAGTTTCTAACCCAATGTATCACCTTATGCCCCATGCCCAGACTATTCATCTTGTTAACCAGCCTTCTGTGTGGGATGGTATCAAATGCTTTGCTGAAATCTAGGTAGACGATGTCTACCACCCCTCTCTGATTCACTTCCCTAGTCACCCAAACAAAGAAATCTATCAGATTTGTTTGACAAGACCTTCCTGCTGTGAATCCATGTTGCCTCAGATCCTGGGCACCATTGGATTCCAGGTGTGCCACTATCCTTTCTTTCAGCAGTGTCTCCATGATCTTTCCCACCACTGAGGTGAGGCTGACTGGCCTGTAGTTCCTCACTTCATACTGCTACTTTTGTGTAGTGCGACTACATGAGTCCTCCTCCAGTCCTTTGGAACCATGCCTGTGTTGAGTGACTCTGTGAAGAGGACAGCCAAAGGTGCTGCTAGTTCCCTTCTCAGCTCCCTTAATATCGTCGGGTATATGTGGTATGGCCCCATGGCTTTATTCACCTGCAGCTTTGTGAGTTCCTCCAGAACTCTCTCCACTGTGAATGGACTGGTGTCTACTTTTCTTCCCCATTGCATCTTCTCCCCAGCTGTGGTCCTTGACTCTCTCCCTACTTAGTGAATACTGAACAGAAGTATTTGTTCAGTATTTTTGCTTTGTCTAGATCCCCCTCCTTACACTCTCCCTCCTCCCCTTTGAGCCTCACAACCCCCTCCCATTTTTTCTTCTATCACTGAGGTGCTTATAGAATGTCTTGTCCCCTTTTTTTACAGTACATGCTAAACCCTCCTTTGTCTGTGGTTTGGCTCTCCTAACAGCCTTCCCTGCTTCCCTTAGACATTCAATGTATACCTCCCTGTCCTCCTCCCTTTGGGTCCCTTATACTCAGGGCCCCGTGTTTACTGTGGCAAAGTGGACCTACATTCTGTGGCAGGTCCTCATACTTTCTGCAGCAGAATAACTGCTGATTCTGTGGCCATTCTGTGGCAGATAAATTGTGGCTAAAAAGCATACCTTCAAAGGGATTAAGTCTTAGTTAACCCTTTGACTGTCTTCATGCAAGTACTCTGCTACACTGAAAGTGGAACAGCAGGCCATTTAACAGTATGTAGTGTTCTTATCATAAATATTAAACTGCAGTTACCCAAGCCTGGCAAAGCCATGGGAATCAGTGTTTTCTTTTAATTAATTTTTCCTCCCACCCCGAATTTGAAGGCTCATCTGTTGTTCTTCTGGAAATTGGTGGCCTTTGCTGTTCTCCTAGGTTATAATCAGAGGAGGAAATACACACTTAGCTAAAACTACACAGAAGGAAAAACCTGCTTGAATTTCTTCTGGTTTATATTTACATTTAGCAGAAATAAAGAGAGACTCCAACTTGAAAGCCATTGTTTTCTGATTTTGATCAATATTCTTTTAGATTATTATTTTTTTAAACTTGTAATACCCCAACTACCTTGCAACAAACATGTTGAGTGCAGTGTACAAATCTGTGGGTTGGGGGGGAATTACCTTCCTAGAACAGTGAAGGAGGGTGCAACTTGCACTGTCTGTAGGATTTGTTGTCTCCTGATTTTTCTTTTGGGGGACACTAAAAAAATGCAAGCAAGTCATTCTTATTAAGCTGTAGTAACCTTGGTCAGCATGCTCTCTTCTCTCAACTCAGGGGGTTGTGGTGTTCTTCATACGAACATACGAGATTTGCCAGCAGATAAAGGCCTAGAGGTCTATCAAGTCTGCTCGAATGTGCAGCTAGCACCCCTTATTCTGCAGCTGCCCCTCCCTTCCACCCTTCACCTTCATTAACCCTTCCCCTTGTCCTGTCCCATCTTTGTTTGAAGCAGTCCACTGTTCTACTGCATACCACTTCTGCAGGTAACGCTTTCCACCCAGCCACCACCATCTCTGTAAAAAAGTGTCTCCTCATCTCCCTCCTGAACCTTCCTCGCTCCAGTCTCATATCATGGCCCCTGGTGGCCCTCCCCTCCCTTACTTTGAACAGCCCCTCTGTACCCGTCTTGTTTATTCCTTTCATGTATTTAAAGGTTTCAAGCATGTCACCTCTGTCTCTCCTCTCCTCCAGTGAGTACATGTTCAACTCCTTCAACCTCCTCTCGTATGAGAAGTCCCCCAGCCCCTTGATCATCTTTGTTGCCCTGCGCTGCACCCCCTCCAGTAACTTAATGTCCCTCTTCAGATACGGATGCCAGTACTGCACGCAGTACTCCAGATGTGGTCTAACTAATGACCTCTACAGTGGCAGAATCACCTCCTCCCTCCTCGAGGATATACCCCTTGCAATACAACCCAGCATTTTGTTGGCCTTTGCAGCTGCCTTTCTACATTGTGCTGAGTTGTTCATTGACCCTGTAATGAGCACACCCAGATCCTTCTCCTCCTCTGTCTGGGCTAGCTGCACTCCTCCTAGCTGGTAACTCTTCCTTGGGTTCTTCATCCCAAAATGCAACACCTTGCACTTTTTGGCATTAAAGCCCAGTTGCCAGGTGTCTGACCAGGTTTCAAGCTTTGCCAGATCATCCTGCAACCCCTGCCATCCCCCTAGGTCATCCACCATGGCGCCAACCTTGGTATCATCAGCAAACAGACTGATCTTGCTCTTGATGTCCCATGATATGTCTGCAATGAATATCCCAAACAACACTGGTCCCAACACTGAGCCCTGTGGGACACCGCCTGTCTCTGCCCTTGGGTGTGAGAGCCCCACCCACCACCACCCTCTGTTGCCTTCCTGCAGCCAGTTTCCTACCCATCTCACCAGCTTTCCACCCGCCCTGTGCCTACTAACTTCCTTCCCAGCCTTCCAATGCGCACCGAGTCGAATGCCTTACTAAAGTCCAGATACAGGACATCCACTGCATGGCCCCTGTCCAGTTGCCTAGTTACCCAGTAAGTGAACTCGACCAGGTTGGTTTGGCAGGATCTGCCATGTATGAAGCCATGCTGTCTGCTGTCCTGTAGTCCTTTGTCCTCTAAGAGGGCCACCAGCCTCTCCTTCAGGATAGTCTCCATCAGCTTACCCACGATGGATGTGAGGCTCACTGGTCTGTAGTTTCCTGGTTCATCCTTGGGGCCACTCTTGTGGAGTGGCACCACATGAGCCATCCTCCAGTCCTGAGGTACACACCCCAAATGTAGTGAGGCATTAAATAGGTCTGCCAAAGGTCCTGCAAGGACCTTTGCCAGCTCCTCCAGTACCCTGGGGTGGATGCCATCTGGGTCTGGTGCCTTGTCCACCCTCAGTGCCTTCAAACCCTCTCAAACTCTGCCCTCCATGATTTCCCCATCTGTCACCACTTCTCCACCTGCTTCTGCCATTTCTCCTACCTTGGGTGTCACCCGCCTCTTCTCTTTAGTAAATACTGAGCAGAAGCACTCATTTAGTGCTTCCGCCTTATCGTACCCTGCTTCCACCCAACCCCTCCTTCCTAATCCTTACTATGTGGTCCTTACAGCTCTTTTCTCCCTGATGTACTTAAAGAGTCCTTCTCCCCTTCTTAATGCCTTGTGCCAGCCTGAGTTCCGTGAGATGCTTTGGCCCCTTACTGCCCTTGTCACCTCCTTCGATTCTGTCAAGTAGTCCCTCTGTCCTCCCCTCCCTGTTTTCTTGTACTTCCTAAAGGCAGCCCTTTCCTCCTTACCTTTTCCATGACCTCCTTGCTCAACCAGCTCAGTTTCTTAGCCCTAGCCTTCTGCTCTGGGCTTTGCAGCAGGTTTGGTTGCCTCCACTATCCCCAGCTTTATGAGCTCCCACCTCTGGTTAGTATCCATACTAGATTGAATTCTGGCCAGGTACCCTTTACCACTTCCCCCATCCTCCCAAAGTTGGCCCTCCTGAAGTCCAGCACTCTTGTGCCAGATTCCACTCCTTCCTTGCCCATATCCAACGTGAGCCATGCTGAGCGGTGGTCACTCCCTGACAGCGGTTCCTCCACTGTAAGTTCTCTCACAAAGTCCCCATTTGCCAGCATCAGGTCAAGGGTATTCCCTGATCTGGTTGGTTCACTGACCATTTGCAGCAGAAAGCTGTCCTGGAAGGCATCCAGCAGTAGCTGCTCCCTTCCATTCCTGGTTGTTGGGGTGCTCCAGTCCACTCCTGGCATGTTGAAGTCCCTCACAATCACCACATTACCCTTCTCACAGGTCCTCCTGATCTGTCCCGCTAGTTCCCTGTCTCACTCTTCCGTCTGAGATGGTGGCCTGTACACCACTCCCATTCTAGGAAACCTATTCTTGGAATCCTGGATTTGCACCCAAAGTGACTCCGTACTACCCCCCTTCCCTTCCTCTCTTACACACTTCAGTCCTTCCTTCACATATAGTGCCACTCCCCCTCCTTTCCCAATAACCCTGTCCCTACAAAATAACCTGTACCCTGGTACAGACAGGTCCCAGTCATTATATTGGGTGGTCCATGTTTCCGTGATGGCTGCAATGTCCACCTCTCCCTCTGCCATGAGAACCTGTAACTCTGCAGTTTTCCTTCCAAGACTCCTAGCATTAAGTGTAACCACCTTCCACCCTTCCCCCCCCATCCTGCCCTCCTTTCCTAACATCACTAGTAGTACTTGCCATTTGTCCTTTGTCACTGTTATGGGGGGTAAGCTGATATGATTTCCCAACCTGTGGTCTCTGCATATCTCTTCCCCAACTGCCACCCCCCACTTCTAGTTTAAATTCCCAACTTCCTCTATATACTCTTCCATCCTCTGTTTCAACACTTTCTTTCCCACCTCACTCAAGTGTAGTCTGTCCTTGGCATAGAGACTACTGTCCTCCCAGGTCCCTCCCCACCCCCAACAGCCCATACCCTTTAGCACAACACCAGGTTCTTAGCCATCCATTAAATTCCTCTATTCTCAGCTTCTTGTTGTGCTTGCCTTTGGCACTGGAAGTATCTCGGAAAAAGTTACTGATCTTCCTGCCCTCACATAATTGTGCTAGTTCCTCAAACCTCCTCTGACTATATCTACTGTCTTGTCAGCCAGGTCGTTTGTCCCAAGATGCATAATTAAATGAGGCTTGTCCCTACCCTTCTAGCATATTTCAGAACAGACTGTCCCACCCTTTCCACTGTCATTTCCTGGCATGGCCTCCACCCAAATGCGACTATGCCTCTCCCCTTGCTACCCCACTAACTCCTCTTAGTATTGGGTCCCCAGCACTAAGATTCCACCCTTACTCCCTACTTGCTTCCGCTTCTCTCCTCTCTCATTTCCAGCTCCTCTTCTTCCTCCTGCCATTATTTCCCTTTTACCCCTGTTGCAATTCTCCCAGCATAACTTCCCCCACTCCAGTTTGGTCCAGGCATTTATCAATTACCTCTAAATTCATCATTTCCCTCCTCCACTTTCTTCCTCTCTAGCAGTGCACAGCTGTTTTCTGAAGACCCTTCACAAATGCCCGCTCCCTCTCTCTCCATAGTAACCTGTTCTCTCCTTTCAACTCCATGACTTTTGCCACTTCTTCACCTCCCCTCACAAGTCCCTATTGCCTCCTTCCATTTGTCTTTTGTCTCCTGACCTGGTTTCCCCAGCAATCGTTCCTCCTGGCCTGGGCCCCTTTGTGTCTGCTTCCCTTCTTCTGACCCTCTCCTCACCACTGTCGGCTTAAATCACCCTCCCTCATCTCCCCTTCTTCCTCCTGCCAGTATTGGGCTAAACCCACCCCGAATATGCCTTGCCTGTCTTAGTTCCTCCTGCAGACCCTCAATCTCCTTTCTAAGTTTTTCTATGTGGTTGCACACTAAACATCCTCCCACACTCCAGGCAATGTTTAGAAAGATTGGTGCACCACAGTTGTTGCAGCCTACCACCCTACCCATTGCTGTCGTTGCCCACCAGCGACCCACCACTCTTCCAGATGCAGGATACCAAACACTCCCCCAAGTCTCCCCTCTTCTCCCTCTATCAGTGCAAAACATTTTCTTTATTTCCCTTACCTCCTTTGTTGCACACATTTAGATATATTGAGCAACTGCTTTTTATATTCCTATCCTTCCTATCCACACTTAAAAAGAGACTTTAAGTAGCCACTGCACAACCGTCTTCAAACTCCTACTCCTCCTTTTCCCAATGCAATATCAATGCAAAGAAGTAATAATGAAAGCTCCTAGATTTGCATTTACTTCCCCTCCACTGAGAGAGCAGTCAACTCTTCACTTGCTGCTGTTCCTTTCCTGGATGTCTGCTTTTGCTATGACAAGTGCATATCCTTTGCCTGTTTGAGGAAGTGATGTCAGAACCCCTAGTATAAAGGAAATAATGGACCAGGGGGTGGGTGGGACCCACCCAAGTCTTCCAGAAACAATCAGGTAGCTGAGGCCTCTGGTCAGACCATTAGCACCCTTCCCCCACTGTGCACTCAACTTTGCAGCTAGTGAAGCCAGCAACAATGAATCACAATTTTACTCAAAGCCCCCCTAAATAGGTTTGCTACCCAAAGAAACAGGACTCCAATTCAAACAGCTGCACCAGCAACACATCAAAATAGGCTTGGAATTAGAAGATATAGGTCTCCAATTCAAAGAAACAGACCCAGTTAAATTACACCAATTTTGTTTTAAAACAGAAGAAATAGGCCTCTACAAATGCAGCCTGCCACACAGTGAACCATACAAATGAGCCCACTAATAGCTACCAAAACAGGTTTCAAAATTCCAACAGCCCCAAACAATACCCTGCTAGCCCCTTAGTAGTAAGAAAGGAAAGAAATAACCTTCTACCAAGTAGAATCCACGAAAAACAATGTAAAACAAGAAAACAAGAAGCTACTGTACTGTAGATCTGATCCTGTCCCCCTTCTAGTTTCTTCAGGCAGTGACAGTCAGAGAATACTGGATGGGCAACTATGCACAGCCAGTGTGTTCTGCCACAGAGGGGTTCTGACTCTCTCTGACCTCAAGAGTGAAGCTCGAGAGGTCCATGGGAATCAGAACACACTGGTTGTGCATAGAATTGCTCATCCTATATTTTTCATAGTGTATAGTACTGTGTGAAATATGTGTTGGTGAGTTCTTTTTCTTTCAAAATTAAACTGACTCTTGCAAACTCTAGCGGTTCTGGAATGCTGTTCTACCACAGTAGGGTAGAATCACATTCCATGATCTTTGAACTGTGGTACAACAATATTTTGAAAGGGATGGAATTCTATACAGAAAAACACTCCACTATACAATATATTTCACTTATGTATAGCAGCAATCAAACTCTTTATTCCAATTTTTTCCATACCTGCTTGCTCCAGTTCTAGTATACCCTGGTCCCCAAACTCTGCTGCAGCTGGGCAACTTCACCCTCCTTAAGAATTGAGCTTGATGCCACCACTTAGGTTGCAGGTTCAAATCTGCCAAGAAATTAATCTCACACTTGCAGGTACAGACCTGTGGCCCTCAAATCAAAACTGTGATTGATGTCCACCAGTGGGGACTGAGTCCTCTGATCAGTCTGTTGCCAGCCCTACGTTTCTGCAATCAGCTCCTCCTCTGATACCCGTCACCACACAGAGATCGATTCCACCTCCATGGAGCACCACTGAATCTTCTCACTTCTTGACTATAGCTCACCTTACGGTTCTTTCTTCCAAATTCATTTTCCAAGGATTCAGCATGCACCATTATCACCCTCACAACGAAAAATTAACATGGCTGAGCTACCCACACCTACATAGCAGCAAATCATAACTGCCGTGGATCTAATCAAGTTCTGCTACTCTTATATCAGTCCCCCCCCACACACACACACTCTACTGGCTGGATGGAGTTATGTAACAAGAGCCAGCATGAGTCAAGATGCCATGCAGTCACTAGCTTTTTGGCTTTGTAGTGGATGATATCAATTTGCTGCCCCTTTTAATGAGCATGTATGCCATGGCATACTTAATATATCAATAGCTATGCCTGTGCCTTGTGTGATTGCATAACATAACTAGCATTTCTGTGGCTGTGTGGCTAGTTTTCCTGATTTCTGCAGCAAGCACTGATTTCTGCAGTCAGCCTCAAGTTCTGCGGCCACTGCTGCAACCGCAGAATCATAGAAAACATGGGGCCCTGTTTATACTTCCTGAAACGTGTTCCTTTAGCCCTTACTTTGTCTGCTACCTTTTTAGAGAACCATAGTGGTTTCTTTCTTCTTTTCCCTTTGGCCACTATCCTAAGGCATTGGTTAGTTACCTCCACTATGGCTCCTTTTAGTTTCCTCCACTGTTCTTCCACTTCCTCCATTACCTCTCCCTTCTCCAGGGCTGCTCTTAAACATCTACCCATTGCACTGAAATCTGCCCTCCTGAAATCTAATACTTTTGCCCTTGTGTGGCTTATTTGAGTCCCTGTCTCCATGCCAAACCACACCATGTGGTGGTCACTGGATCCCAGCTGCCTTTCCACCTGGACTCTTTCAACTCTGTTTCCATTGGTCTATACCAGGTCCAGAACAGATTTGTCTCTGTTTGGCTCACGCACCAGCTGTCTGAGTCCAGACCCCTGCAGGGATTCCAGGATGGCTGTGCTTCTGGCTGAAGCAGCTGCCTGGGTGGTCCAATCTACATCCGGCATATTGAAATCCCCCATCAGCAGGATTTCACCTTTAGCTGCCATATCGTGAATTTCCTCCATTAGTATTTGCTTAAGAATATTTTCTAGTCTTTTGGCTAAAATACTTGAATAAAATTTATAGTCTTGGTTTAGCACCAAGATCGGCCTATATGATTCACAATTCAGAGGATCTTTTTTGGGTTTTAATACAGCTGAAATGTTGGTATATTGCCAGCTGGGCAGGAAGAGTATCTTCCTTTTTTAAGTCCCGATACATTGGGCCACATGGCCATTGGTTCAGTTTCAGTTGCTTACCATCTGTATCCCCCTCCTCCTGGTAGCCCCTGAAAAAAGGACTTCTAGGCCTAGTGGGCTTACCAGGTCAACAAAATTCAATTATAGGGGTGCTGTAGCTTCCCTACAGTTAGGGTTGAGTAGGCTGTTTAACCTTAAGGGCTGCCAGTATAGCCTAGAGATTAGAGGAACAAGGTGTGAACGAGCTTGATACATCCAGCAGACCAGACCTGAGTTTGATTCTCATAACCTCCACTTGCATAATGTGTGACTCTAAGCAAGTCACTTAACCACCCAGTGCTCTCAGGTCACCCCTGAAAACAGGCACTTGTGCCTAGTGGGCCTTACCTGGTTACCAAAGACTAAAATAAAAATAAATAAATAAGTAAGTAAGTTTTGGCACCAGCTCTTTCTGAAAACTTTTGTAAAATTCTGAGATGAAGCTGTCAGGTTGAGGGCTCTTCCCATTTTTCGAATGTTTAATGGTCATATTTCTCTCTTGGGAAGTAATTGGCTGAAGAAGCCCTGCCTGCTTGCTCTCCATAAGTTGGGGCTAGTTTTAATTTGAGAAAACACTTTATATATTTGTCCTCCTCAGGTTCAGATCCCTGCTTACAGAGAGAAGAGTAAAAGGTTTTAAAGATTTTGACAATATCTTTTGTTTTGTACAGTAACTGGTTTGTCTCTGGATGTTTAAATTTTGTGATCAGGGACTGCTTTTGCTGATGTCTTAATCTCTAAACTAGGATTCTCAAGGCTCTGTCCCCTCCCTCGTAATACCTTTGTTTGACGTATAGTAAAGCTTGCTCTGTTTTATAGTTTAGAAGTTCTTGTAACTTTGCTTTCACTTTCTGAATTTGAGGGAGAGCCAGGGGGTCTCCCTGTGAATGGACTATCTGTAAGGTCTTCAGTTCTTATTCTAAAGTTTTTTGCTTCTATTCTCTCTCTGCTTTTTTTTATTAGCTGCAAAACTAATTAATTCCCCTCTTAATACCACTTTCTCTGTGTCCCAAATGATCCCAGAAGTTACTTCCTTGGAGGTATTTTTATTAAGAATTTGAAGGAGTCATTTTCATACCAATTCTAGAAACTGTGGGTCTCTTAACAAACTGTTATTGAAGTGCCATTGTCTGGGAGTCTTTTTTTCAGTAGCATGGAGTTCTATCAGTATTGGGGCATGGTTTGTGAGTAGGATCGGCTGTATAATCATGTATTTAACTAGATCCATATGTTCTCCAGTAATTAAATAATAATCTAGGTGGGAATAAGTATGATGGGCCCCTGAGTAAAATGTGTACTGTCTTCCCACTGGGTTTAAATGCTTGCACACATTGATCAGGCCTAAATCTTTTATCACACATCGGCCATGTCTTTGCCCCGCTGTTGCTCTAGGGGTTTAAGGATTGGTACTCTCCCGATCCAGGTTCATCAGTAGATTAAAATCTCCCCAAGAGCAAAACCCCTTGTTTAAATTGCAGGATCTTGTTACACAGCAGCTGATGCATGGAGGCATCAGCCCTCGTTGGGACATAGACACTCCCCACTGTATACTGCTTTCCCCACCATGTACCCTTAATCATTACTGGGCACCCTTCTTTATCAGTATAAGAATCTTGCAAACAGAAGGAGAAATTTTTTTGAATCAAAATTGCCGTTCCTCTCTTCCTGCCAGTGGAGTAAGTGTTAGCAATTACCTGCTCCATGCCAAATTTATTTAGCTTCTCATGTTCTGTGTCATGTGGGTCTCTTGTAATAAAATTACTTGTAGGTGGAATTTTTTGAGATGCAAAATCATTTTTCCTCTCCTAATTGGACTGCTAAGGCCGTTCACATTTTGGGATACCACCTTAAAAGTTAAAGACTGCATTATTTCCTTGCATTAGGGGCCGAATATTCAGCTCTTATTAGACATCGTAATTTTGTGTAGTGTCCTGAAACTCCAAGCTTTTCCCTTGAGTAGAGTGACAAATGAATCAACTTCCTTTTGACTTCTGCTCCGTATGCCTCTTTTCCAATGTCAGTTATAAACAACTGAAACTTAACTAAATAAAACATCTTAACAGAGTGTTCCCAACTGGAGCTAACACACAACAACTGTCTCCAGTCAGGGGTCTTGCGGGTGGTCAGCTGATAAAACTGCACAACCTAACTATATACTTCCATAGCCAGTCCAGTTGAAGACTGAGTTGACTGTGGCAGATCATAAGTCTGCCTAATTGGGCCTTGTTTTCCTGGCTTAGAGAAAGACACCAGAGGGTGGAACTTCCCCCTCAAAACTGGGGAGAAAGATGGAAGGTTAGGGACCAAAACAATACACACTATATAGGTAAAAATAAATATTGGTGGGGTGGGAAAAAACAGGAATGATAATGGTGTATCCATTGCCTTCAAGCAGTTCTTTTCCCTACCCTACCTGCATGTTGCTGGCCTTGAATAAGGGAAGAAGGTGTGCTAGTTTGCCCCGCCTCCTAGCTGAAATTATAAGCAATCGACTCCAATATCCATATCTTTATAGCTTTGTCGCCACCTCATTCAGGTATTAAAATATATTCCTATTAAGTAAGTATGGTCAGTCAGATTGTTCACTGTCTCAATATCCAGTTCTCTTTCAAAATATAGTGAGGCAACTAAACAGATCTCCATTTTACCTGTGACCCCTTATTCCCTCTTTACTAGCATCTTATTAACTAGTCATTAAATCAATAATTCCTTCTGAGCATGGTCCAGAAAAAAAGAAAGAGAAGAGGCCCATCTTTGGATTTAATATATTTCCCAATGTAGATTAATTGGATTAGGCCTCTAAGAGCTGGTCTCCCCTTCTCCTCCAAGCATCATGTGGCAGTGAGAGGCTCCCAGAGTGGCTGTCCAGATCTGCCCCCCCCCGAGGCAGATAACAGGCTTGAGGGCCTAGGAGGGAAACACAACTCAAGTGATCCCCCCCCAGGTTTACGGAAGACACTCAGAGCCACCTCTTCCGCCCCTTGTCTCCCGGCCAGCCGGGCAAGTAGGTCCCCCCCTTTAATTATTTCATAGCTGGCCTCAGCCCAGCACTGCAAAAAATACCATTCAGTCTGCACCACCGCATTTCCTCTAAAGCACCCCTACCCCTATCTAACGGGGGGAACACAGGGGGAGCACTGCTGAAGGAGGGATCAATGCTGTTAATTATTTGACCAATATAAGTGTCTTTGCAAATGTTATAAACCACCCAATCAAGCCTAGGCCCTGAGTAGCTACTAGTTCCAAACAGGTACTATTTTATTTAATGGGCTGCCAAATTACCAGTGATCGTATGCAGATATCCGACTCCATGGAGTCCCACACACCACTGCATCAGGTCAGTCCCAGCCAGTGATACCTTTGGGGGAGCACAAATTAAATCGAACTGGAGGGCCTCATACAATGGGACATTAGACTCCGATTTCATGCCCTTCCTTCTCATCAGATATATTGTCAGTTCTCTCTGTGGCCTAAATAAGCTCGTGATCATTGCTCCTAGATCTTTTTGAGTGCCAGCACGGAGGCCCAGCCAGATCTCTAGTATTTCCCAGTCAGAACTAGGCATTCTCATGTCCTATTGCATCTATTAACATGAATATTAAGTATTAATAACTGGGCTCCCATGCCCTACCGGCAAAGGCTTCAGGCGAACAGACTGGCCCGAGCATCTCCACCCCCCCTTCCCGCGACACCCCCGAGAGAAAGTGAGACCCCTAGACAGCTCATCCCCTGGGGAGAAAAGAAGACTCACCACACCTGATTAGCCAAAGAAAGGTTGTTGCTTTGCAGTTCATGTTTCCTTCGAAGTGTATTGAGCTAAAAGTTATTTGATGGATTCCAGGGAGGCCGGTTGTGATTTTAAATCCTGGGCCTGTACTGATCTTCTAGAAAACTGGGATGGAGGGGGACACTGTGGCAGAGCCAGGCATGATGGAAGTTCCTAGCCATGTTGTTTCAGATCATCTAAAGCAGAAAGGACATCATCATAAGACTATTGGCCACTGGGATACTGTATGACCAGTCTTGCTGGGTAGGGGGTACGGAATTTTAATTTGAGTTGGTGGAGCACTGGGAAAAGAGGTATATATTCTCAGTGCCTCTGCATTGTTGTGGGGGCATAGTCATTGTCAAAGTAGATTCTGGTTGTTCCATAAAAGGTTTTACCCTGCTCCCATGTCTTTTTTAATAGCTTCTCCTTTGTAAAATACCGAAGAAAGTGAATGACAACAGAGCGGGGATGAGCGTCGGGTTGGGTTGGCTCGGGGCCTAGCACCCTGTGCACCTGCTCGATCTCCAGACTAAATTCTGCCTCTAGGCTCAGAGCAGTATGTAAGAGTGTGTCCATGAAGTCCATAATGTTCTGGCCCTCGCTGTCTTCAGCGATCCCATACATGCGTAGATTTTGATGGCGCTGGCTGTTTTCCACATCTTTCAGGCACTCTCCCAAGGCCCGACAGACCTCTACTAGTTGGGCTGCAACTTGATTGTGTTTGGGCGAGGTTATTAGTTTGAGTGGCAGTCATCTCCTCGATTTGAGACACTGTGGTCTGCAAAGTGATAACATCCACCTGCAATGTCTCATGTTCTTCTTTATATGTTTGCAAGTCTGTTTTAATTTCTTGTATTTCAGCCAGAATATGGTCAAGTTTGTTGTCCATGTTATTTAGTTTTTTGCCTTTATCTTTTCTCGGTCTGGCTGAGGAGGAGCGGGTAGATTGCTGCCAGATGATGGAAGCCTCAGAGTCTGAGATGGTAGGATCAGACCGTCTCTCTTCCACCAGTAAGACGCTAAACTTATTTAAATCTCTTAAGTCTGCTGGTAGCCAGCTTTAATGTTTTTGCTAGAATTGTTGTTTTTTGTCGAAAGTAAGGGCTAATTATCAATTAAATAAGTAGTCATGGAGCACAGCTGAGAAGTCAAGCCACCATCAGCAGGAAGGCTACACCAAAAGTCCTCAAGGGACCCAACTTTGTAAGTTTAATGTCTTTTAAAGGGGAATTGTCAACACTAAGAGCCCCACACTCAAGTGTGGGGCTGGTCTAAACTTACACTTTGTGTGTAAAAACATATCACTGTTTACTGCAATATGGTAGTTTATATCACACTAATTCTGTTGACTTGCAAGCTGATATTTTCTGTAACAAAGAATCTCAGAACCCCCTGCTGCTGACGTCAGAGGAGGGCTACAGCAGTGGGAGATTCAATATCTTGCAGTACATGTTAGAGTTTCATAAGTTCTGCCTTTTTTTGTTTCATGTTCCTACTGTCCCTCCTAGGCTAAGTACAGTCACAGATGACTGTGCTTAGTCTGGGAGAACAGCTGAACTAGTAAACATATGATTAGTACTTACTGTATAAAAGCTCCAAAATACACTATAGACTACTGAATCTCTAACTGCTGCAGCTCTCCTCTGAAGTCAGCTGCAGGGGATTCTGGAATTTGTAGTTACAGAAAATGTCAGCTTGCAGGTCAGTAGAATTAGTGTAATACAATCTACTATACTGCAGTAAACAGTAAGTAAACAAAATGTTTTTGCTCACAGAGTGCAAATTAGGACCAGCAACAAACTTGAGTGTGGAGCTCTTAGTGCTGACAGTTCCCCTTTAAGTTGTTTTTGTTTTGGTCCTGTCACCGCATCTCTTCTCTTCTCTTCTCTTCTCTTTCTTCTCTCTTCTCTTCTCTTCTCTTCTCTTCTCTTCTCTTCTCTTCTCCTCCTGTTGCTGTATCTCTTCTCTTCTCTGCTGCTCTTGTCACTGCATCTCTTCTTTTCTCTGATTCTCTGCCTCTCTTTGTTGTATAGCCCACCATTTGAAGCAAGCAGACATGCTTTCGGGTTCTTTCCCTGCCTGTTCTTCTTCTTCCATCCATGGTGCCGGTTATACAGTCTTAGATTGAACTTTTCTTTCTGTTAGTTTGGTTGCTAGTCTTCTGGTAATCACTCCTGGTCTTGCTGCTGAAGAATCCATAGCTTTCTTCTATGATTCCCTGGTACCATGTCTAGTACCCCTGCACAAAACTCCTGGCTTACAGTTTGCATGGTATAAATCCCACTGACACCATCTGTCATTGAGACGCAGGTCAGCAAGCATAGGAAAACCAGGAGCAGTTATAAATTTGCAATGAGTGTTTTATTATATTCAATAACAATAAAAAAATTGTGCAGGATAGCTTTTATGTAGGCAGTTCAGGCAAAATAAAGTCCTTCCTCTGAGGGTATCTCTAGTTTTAAATTTCATTATCTCTCTCTCCTCCAACAAAAGATTGTTCTCTTTTATAAGAAGTCTTTGCCTGAAAATTAATTTCTGCATCCTGAGCTCATTAAGAGACATCCTGTTTCTCACAAAATGTATGTGACCTTGTCAGTTTCTTTCCTTGAAGGTGCATCAAAATAGAACATTGTGCCACAGAACTGATCTCCTGTTGACAACTCTGCAAGAGAGTTTGTGGAGGTCAAACCGCATCTTCAGGTTAACCCCTTGAGCTCCAAATCACTTTCAGTCAGCATTTCCACAATACAACTCTACACATTTTCAAACCAGAGAACCCAGTTTCACATAAAGATCCACATATACTTTTATAACCACAGATAAGCAAGGGGGAAGAAAAGATAGAAACAGCAAGAAACATCAAGTGAAGGCAGGGAGATAGTGGGAGGGGGAGAACTGTGAGCATGTCAAAGTGATCAGTTCCTAGGTCTCACAAGAAAATTTGATTGCACAATCAGATAGACAAGAGACAGAAAAGGAGAGGATAGAACAGATTCTTGCTTTTAAGTTGTTTGCATAAACAAATGGGACAGGGTCTCATTCAACCCTGTCACAGTGTGTAGTGGTGGCATAGGGCCAAAAGCCATGTAGCATTGGTAGACTCAAGTTCCATAGCCCCTGGCTCATATGCCACCACTCCACAAACACACACACACTCATAGCCGGCAATTGATTAACACATCCATCCCCCTAGAGGCATGACCCCATAAACATTGAAATCACCAAGGCCAATGGTCAATCAGAATCACACTACCTTGGCTAGGGTTGGGAGGCAGGGGGTGGTAAGTGGCCACTGGTGTGTGTGTGTGTGTGTCTGTGTGTATAAAAGGGGAAATCAATCTGTGGCCATGGGTGTATATGTGTGTGTGTGTGTGTGTGTGTGTGTGTGTGTGTGTGTGTGTGTGTAGAAACATAGAAACATAGACAATGATGGCAGAAAAAGACCAATGGTCCATCCAGTCTGGCTGATTTCCCTATCTTAACCTGGGACCTACAGTCCATCCAGGGTCCCCCTTCTCCTCCACCCTCCTTCCCAGTTATGTTCCCCTGAGTGACCACTATACCCTTCACTCTGTCGCAACTGTGCTTGACACCATCAACTGCTTCCATGCACATCACGTTGACTGGTAGACTGTTCCATGGCTCCACCACTCCTTCTGTAAAAAAATTCTTCCTCATATTCCTCCTGAATCTCCCTCCTGCCAGTTTCCAATCATGCCTTCATGACCTCAAACTAGCATTCAGGCTAAAAAGTTCCTCGCAGTTCACCTTGTTTAATCCTTTTAGGAACTTGAAGGTCTTTATCATATTTTCCCCTCTCCCTTCTAGTCTCCAGTGAGTACATGTTCTATGCCTTCAGGCACTCCTCTTAAGACCTGCCCTGCTGGCCCTGAATCATTTTTGTTATCCGTGCTGCACTGTTTCCAGCCTGTTCCTATCTTTACTGAGGTGAGGGCTTCAGAACTGGGCATGGTACTCCAGGTGTGGCCTCACTAAAGATCTATGAAGGGGTAGTAGGAAAAAATTGCTCACCATAGTAATGTTGTTTCTTCTAATGGAGTCTTGCTGTATTCTGACAATATGCAGTTAGCCCCAGCACTTGAACTGCCCCAGAGAGGAAACAGTTAACTCTATGCAGCAGCATAGAATGTTGAGCTCGAGCTCAGTTTTCAAACCTCTGTCTCTGGTACTTACCAGTGTAACCGTCAGATTCTTACGAGCAAACTAACTAACTAACTACTAACTATGTAAATTGTTTACTCTATAGGCAAAGGGCAACAATTTGGTTCCCAAAAGACTCAAGTCAAGAACCCAAGAAAAAAAAGGTAGTGACTATATATATATATATATATATATATATATATATATATATATATATAAACCGACAATTGTAATAATAATAAACAACTATCCCACCCTTAAGAGGAGGGTACAAGGTACATCCCTGAGGTGCAACACTGTACCTGCCAACCCACTTCCCAAAAACTAGGTTCTGAGAAGGGAGGCAGGGAGGGAGGTCAGAATACAGCAAGACTCCATTAGAAGAAACAACATTACTATGGTGAGTAATTTTTTCTTCAAACAACATGAAGTCTTGCTGTATTCTGATAATATGCAGACTACCTAGCAGTTCCCCCAGGAGGAGGGAATGCAGAACCTACTTTGGGAACAGGCTGTGCAGCACTGCTGTACCAAACCTTGCATCACTCCTAGCCTGGAGGTCCAGAGAGTAATGCTTGGTGAATGTATGGACTGTTTTCCAGGTGGTTGCTTTACAGATTTCTAGCAAGGGTTTATCTCTGGCTGCAGCCAGAGTAGCAGCTGTACCCCTAGTTGAGTGAGCCCTCAGGCCTGGAGGGGGTGTTTTGCCCAATTTGCCATAGCAGAATTGTATACAAGAGACAATCCACCTGGCAATAGTCCTTTTGGTAGCAGGCTTATCTTTCCCCACTTCACCATAAGTGAGAAACAATTGGTGACAGTCATTTCTGTGTGCCTTAGTATGCTCTATGTAGTAGCTAAAAGCTCTTTTAACAACCAAACTGTGTAATCTTCTTTCTCCTGAAGAAGAATGGTCACTGAAAAACACAGGAAGAGATATAAACTGGTTCAGATGAAAGTCTGATACTACTTTAGGCAAGAACCTCCTATTGGTTCTTAGGACCACCTTATCTCTATGGAAGGAGATGAAGTCAGGTTCAACTGACAGGGCCTGCAATTCACTAATCCGCCTGGCAGAAGTAATAGCTACCAGGAACACAGTTTTCCAGGCCGAGTACTTCAGCTCGGCTGAAGCCAAAGGTTCAAAGGGTGGCTGCATAAGCTGGGCAATGTAGACATTAAGATCCCAAGCCGGAGTAGGCTCTCTAAAGGAAGGGTTAATATGAACCAGACCTTTGAAAAACTTACTGATAACTGGATGAGATGCCAGGGAAGAGCCCTTCCCTGCTGAAAGGAATGCAGAGGCAGCTGCTAGGTGAACCTTCAGAGTTGCAGGCCTAAGGTCTAGACCATTAAGATGAACCAGATAATCTAAGGCAGTGACGATGTCTGCAGAATCAGGCACAATGCCCTTCTGAGAATACCAAATGCTGAACCTCTTCCATTTGGAATTATAAGTTTTTCTAGGGGAAGGTTTCCTGGAGACCTTCAAAATATCCAGAACTCCCTGAGAAAGGTGCAGGCCTGCATATTCTAGCTCTTCAAGAGCCAGGCCTTGAGGTTGAGAGACTGGAGATTGGGGTACCAGATCCTCCTCTGAGAGGAGGAGGATAGGAGATTGTATATCTTGGGAAGAAACAGGGAACATGACACTGCCAGAGACAGCACCAGAGGATACCAAGGCTGTCTGGCCCAATCTGGAGCCACTAGTATCACTGTGCAGGGTTGAGTTCTGATTTTGTTCAGGACTCTGAACAACAGAGGGAAGGGAGGGAAAGCATAGAGAAACCTGTCCTTTCAATCCAGAATGAGAGCATCCAGAGGCACAGTCCCCAGGACTGGAGGTCTGCAACAAAACAGAGGAAGTTGGTGATTGTCCGGTGCTGCAAAGAGATCTATGTCTGGAGTGCCCCACCTGGAGAAGATGACCTGTAGAATGTGAGGGTCCAGGGACCATGCGTGATGCCCCAGGGAAATTCTGCTCAGAGCATCTGCTAGTACATTGTCCTTTCCTGGAAGGTGAACTGCTATGAGGGAAGTCTGAAGAGAATAGTCTAGAGACCACAGTTCTTGACTTCTGTGCACAAGGCCGTGAACCAAGTGTCCCCCCCAATTGTTGACGTACCACATTGTGGTGGTGTTGTCTGTTCTGATTTGGACCACCTTGCCCCTGACTGACTCCGAGAAGACCTGAAGGGCCAGGCAAACTGTCCTGAGTTCCAGGAGATTGATATGAAGGAGAGACTCCTGTGAAGACCAGACCCCTTGAGCTGTAAGGGCTCCCAAATGGGCTTCCCAACCTAGGAGAGAAGCATCTGTAGTTAGGACTACTGAGGGGACTTGAGAGAGAAATAGAACTCTTTGTCTGAGGCTGTCCTGGTCCAGCCACCACTGGAGAGCTTTGACCAGAGTCTGAGTCACTGTTATCAATTTGGTGAGAGAGTCTCTTCTCTGAGACCAAAAGGACCTTAGGTGGAACTGAATGTCCCTCATCTGAAATCTGGCTCCCTGTACCACTGCAGTGGAAGCTGCCATGTGGCCCAGGAGTTGGAGAAACTGTCTTGCTGGACAAGAGACCAGAGGTCGAAAAGAGGAAGCAAGATCTGTTAAGGCCTTCACCTTTGAAAGGGGCAGGAAAGCTTTTGCTTGGACGGTATCCAATTCTATTCCTATGAAAGTAAGAAGTTGTAGTGGTTCGAGGACAGACTTTGGGAGATTGAGAAGAAACCCCAGAGAACTGAACAAGTCTTGAGTGGTTTGCAGACCTGACTGGTTTGCTGACCTGGTCTGATGACTGACCTATAATTAGCCAGTTGTCTAGATATGGGAAAATGGAAATACATTGTCTTCTGAGGTAAGCCACTACTACTGCAAGGCACTTTGTGAACACCCCTGGAGCTGATGTTAGGCCGAATGGCATGGCTCTGAACTGGTTGTGGCCTGAAGGCAACTCGAACCTGAGGTACTTTCTGTGGGAGCACCTGATAGGAATATGGAAGTAGGCATCCTTGAGGTCCAGGGATGCTAGCCAATCCCCTGGCCTTAAGAGGGAAGGATTATTCCCAGAGTCACCATTTTGAATTTGGGTTTTGAGATGTGTTTGTTCAAATACCTTAGGTCTAGGATAGGTGGCCACTTTCCTGTCTTTTCTGGGGTAAGGAAGTACCTGAAGTACAGGCCTTTGCCCCTGTGTTGAGTAGGAACCTTCTGTACAGCTCTGAGAGCCAGAAGAGAAGAAACCTCTGCCTCTAGAGCAAGGGTCTCTGAGATGGATGCAGGAGGAAAAGACCTGGCCCTCATTTTTGGAAACTTTTTGAAGCTGAGGGCCAGACCCTGGCTTACTACTTCCAGGATCCACTTGTCTGAGGTAACAGACTTCCAGGCCTGAAAGTAGTAAGCCAGTCTGCCTCCTACTGGGATTGGGGAGTCGACCCAGGCTGACACATCAGGGTGTCTGCTGGGCAGGAGTCCTAGACTGGGAGGAGGGTGCAGCCCTGCTCATCCCCCTCCTGCCCCTCCCTCTGATGAACCCCCTCTGTGGTAAAGGAGAGAAGGCCTGGGCTTGGTAAAAAGGCCTATGAAAAGGCCTGCCCCTGCCCCTAGACTGCTGCTTTTGTGGAGTGGCTTTCCTTTCCTTGGCCTGTGCACTCTTGTAAGTAGTCCGGTATTCATCCATTTTTTTCATGTAAGCCTTTGTCTGCTCCCCAAACAGAGAGTTACCCACTACAGGAAAATCCATAGCCTTGGCCTGGGTATCTTGTGAAAAGCTAGTACATCTGAGCCAAGCATGTCTTCTGAGAGTCACAGATAATAGCCATGACTCTCGATGCCACATCATTGGAGTCCACAGCAGCATGAAATTGCACTTTAGATGCCTCAATTCCATCAGCAGCCACCTCCTCCAGCTCCTTGGCTAGCTGTGGGGAGGTCTGTTTAGTAAGTTCCAAAACAGTATCCCATTTGGACATTTAGCACCTGGCTGTGCAGACCATATAGTTTGCCTGCCTGAGTCCCAAAGAGAATGCCAAATATTTTTTCTTGGCCATGGCATCAACTTTCCTGGAGTCCTTGTCCGGGAGGTGTGAAGCCAAACGAATGTTAGCCCTGTCACAGGCTGCAGCCCACACTACCCCAACATAGCTGCAATGAGTGTATAGGAACTCCGTACCTGAGCCTGATAACGTATACCTCCTGTCCATTCTTTTATCCACAGGAGGTAAGGAGTAAGGTGTTTGTAAAATGTTTTGTGTCTGTTTCCCCAAGGACTTGTGAAGCGGGATAGACAATCTCTTGGACTATGAGATGTCCATCATTTCTACAAAATCAGGCTCTTCCTCCTCCTCAGCAGCTTCAACCATGGGGAGCTGGAGGGTTTCAGTCACCTTCTTGTAAAACAAGAAGTGTGAAGAAGACTCAGAAAGCCTGGGGGGGGAGATATTGGAGAGCATGTCTGGGTAGATGTCCAGTTCAATGGGCACATCTAGACTCCCAATGTCGTAATCTTCATCCTCATCATCGGGATAGTCTTCGTCCCCCTCCCACTCCTCATAGAAAGCATCTGGATCGTAATCCAAAGGAGATGGATCCAACCGAATCGACCGCCTAACTGGCAGTACCAGTTCAGACAGCACCGGGAGAAGCGATTGAACAATGCTAATCACTTTGGCAATCTTGTCCATGGTTGGAGTATGTGGTACTAGATCTGAACCATCAGACTTATGCTTTCTCTTTGACGGAACCGGCCCCTCAGAGTCGGATCTCCTTTTGCCCGAGGAGGTATCGCCTAGGTCAGTAGGCTCCTCCTCAGGTTCGGCCGTAACCGAACCAGGCTGGCCATCCAGATCTATGGAATTCTTGGCCTCTCTTTCCTTCAGCCTACTCAACCTTTTTTCTAGAGTGACTTTAGGGACATTTTTTTGCAAATCTGGAAGTCTGATTTGAGGTGGTCAAACCCCAGACAATAAACACAGATGAGGTGGGGGACGGCCTCGGCAAAGGCCTCCCCACACTCAGTACAGTGTTGAAACCCAGTGGGACTGTTTTTTTCTTGGGTTTCTCACACATGGCCAACCTAACAAATTACACTTAACAGCTTTCAAGCCAGGTAATAATCAACCGATCAGTTACAAACCGTGTCATGGGTTCTGAAAAAGAACCAGAAAAAGTCCGGTTCTTTTGAAACCGATCAGCACAGGAACACCACACTAATCCCAGAAAATACAAAACAAAGTAAACAATTCAGAAAAAAGGGTCGATTCCTAACAGGACCGAACGAGGAGAAACAGAAGAAAAAAAAACAATTTCCACAATTTCTAGTAATAAACAAAAGTCACCACCTATCTACCACACTACCTGTACTGCAGACAGAGACTGGAAATCCGAAAAAATAACAAACAGATCAGTTTAAACCAAACGCTTTTTCAAACTTTACCGAACAAAGCAGAGGAAATCTCCGGAGCGACTTCACTGTTAGGCGGAGTAAAGAATCTGACGGTTACAGTGGTAAGTACCAGAGGCAGAGGTTTGAAAACCGAGCTCGAGCTCAACATTCTATGCTGCTGCATAGAGTTAACTCTTTCCTCTCCGGGGCAGTTCAAGTGAGGGAGCTAACTGCATATTGTCAGAATACAGCAAGACTTCATGTTGTTTGAATACCTCTTTCCTGCTGCTATCAATACCCCTTCCTATACACCTCAGTGTCCTATTTGCCTTACCATAGACCTTGTTGTGCTGGTTCAATTACTTAAGGGTGTCACTGATGATAACTTCTAGGTCACGTTCCTCAGCCATAGTGCTAAGTCTCACCCCCACCCATCCAGTACTCTGTCCTGGGGTTCCCATTCCCTAGGTGCATCACTTTGCACTTTTTGGCATTGAATTTCTACTGCCAAACCTTAGACCATGTCTAGTTTTTTAAGAGTGTGCTTGTGTACTGTTAGTGCAGGACCAGGGGCTGTGTGGTGTTATTTGTTGCATGGTTACACATGCTGTGGAGGGAGGCCATCGGTGTTCATTGTTGAGTGTGTGTTTATGGAGTGTTTGCCTAGGATGAAGGGCTGTGGGATTTGGATTGACCAGTGAATCATGGCCCCTGCACTAATACACACACACACACATATACACATATACACATATACACACATGCTCTCATGTACATACGTACACATACATTCTAGACACTGATGTAGCCCCATAGTATGCATAACTATACAAGAACCAATGCCACAAAGTCCCTGGCATTGCACCAATAGTCCATAAGCACACACACAATGATGGACACTGATCCCCCCCCAACAGCATGCATAAGAAAGCTAGTTGGTGAGGTACATCATTGCCAGTACTGTGTGGCAAATCCTTAATGGCTGAAGGAGGGTAGGACTGGGAACCACCGGGTCAGACTGATAGAAGCCTGAGTGTATTGGACTGGTGCCTGCCACACTGCATAATGTCATGTGGCTGGTGGTCATGACAGGTTAGCAGCTTGCAGGTACTTTTATGTGTACAGATGCACCCTAACTAAAGTTACTAATGACAAAACACAGCATGCCCTCATGCAGAAAGTGCATTGGTGGCAGCTGATGCTGCACGAATTTGTCTAGCTCTTTGGAACTGTGTACCAGTCGTGATGTCATTTAAAAAAACAAAAACAAAAACAATGATGATTTATCTTTTTTTCCCACCATGTTTTTAAGGTTAAATTCTGAGAACTGCAGCTTCAGCTGGGATGAGAAGGAGATCAGATGCCTGATTGCAATTTGGGAAGAAGTACAGATTAAACTGGCACTAAATGGGTAGCAGCAAAGCATACACATACATATACATGTATATAAAGAGATCCCTCAAAAGTCATATGAGCAAGGTATTGAGTGAATAGAGACACAGGGCAGAATGCATATCAAGGGACTTGAGGCATACTGCATGCATTGCTAAGATAACGACAACAGCCAGAGTGAAAAAGTTCAGACGCAGTGCTTGTACAATGCAGAGCTAGATGCTATTCTTGGTCCTCAGGTGGCAAAGCAGCCAACTGTTGCTTTGAGTTGTGGTGCTGCTCAAGTGGAACCAGACAAGCTGAGGAAGACTTGGAGGATGTGAGATCAGATGAGGAGCCAGCAGGTTTGGAGTCACCAGCATGCATTGGTTGTGATGCATCAGCTTCGCAGACATCTTTGAATCGGAGTGAATGCCACTGCAGTGTGCCTGTGAAAGTGACATGCTGCTGCACTGGCATTCGTATCAGAACAATTGGTAAAGTACCTTCAAAGGTCTGATGAGCAGTTTGTGCAGGTAGAATCACACCAAGTGGAATACAATAAACACACACAGAAAGACAAAGAATGGAGCATGAGAGGCTCTTGATGCAGATGGTGTTACATGACCATGTTCATGATGCCCAGCATCTTCCGTACTCGGTGCTGACAATGTCCAAACCCTTGATATACTGCTTTGGATTCTATGGCCAACATGGGGATTCCATCCATGTAGAGCATGAGACCGTATACTCGCAGTCCTTTTTCACCCTGTAGCTGTAATGGTGGTATTGTAGGTGGCTTGTGACCGATGTTGAGTCTCACTGTATGTTATTATTCACAACTCATTGTAGAGCAATGTTGGGAGACTGACGATAGTAGGTGTAGTATGGTTATGTAGTTCTTCTCGTCATGGTGGTGGGGATTGGGAAGTGCATTAAACCTGAAATGCTATAGCAAATGCAAAGTGCTGTAAACTATGTCCTTTTCAGGAATGTACTGTATACTATCATTATAGAGGATTTTTTTTTTAATTTGGGTGTCAGGCACTACAAAACTGTGATGTTAGTGTTCAATGTTTTTAGACGTGTGGGTAGCACGTGTTCTGTAGTCTTGTAAGTTCAGGAAGTGCCTCAATGTGCAATATGAAATACAAAGTGCATTATAGTGTTTCATTTTTAAATGTGTTTATTATTTATATAATGAATCCTTCATGCAAAATTATTTTAGTGATGTTCAATGCTTGGAGACTGGGTAGGCGTGGGTATTGTGTGGGGCTGTGTGAGGGGTGCATTTTGTCCCTGCATTGTATGTTGGAATATTGGAATAAAGTGCAGTATGGGTTCTGTTTCACTGTACTGTTTATTTCTGCAATGCATTCAGAGTAATTGACTGATAACAGATTGCAAATAAAAAGGGCACAAGTACAACTTTGTCATAAGAATTATTTTTGTCACAATAAAATAATGTAGATTTTTTTTCTCCCTGTTGTCTTACTTTCATTTTTTTTTGTTTTTTTCTATCAGAACAGTGACTTAACTGTCAGGCACTGCATGACAGTCATCACATAAGACAGACAGACAGACAGACAGATAGGAAGGATAGGATAATGGATGGGCACCAGTTAACAACAACACTGTGTTCCCATCAAGAGGTTGTCATGACAACCTAGTAAACCTCGAGAGCGCAGCCCGAGAGGTTTACAGTTGTCATGACAACCTCAAGAAGGGAACTTCACATTGTTGTTAACTGGTGCCAATCCATTGTCTTTTATAGTGTATGGGCACCAGTTCAATGAAATTTGTCCTTACTTTTCCATGTTTTTTTGTTTTGCCCTGCTTTCCTTTAGGGCCAGTTGTCACTGCTGCAGCCATTCGTCTGTCGGAAAGTTCGAGAGATGTGCATGTGCAAAGCTGTTCATGTTGTCTTACTATCATTGTGACATACTCAAGAGAGCATAACAACCTCTTGACATCACAATGATAGCATAACAACCACAAGAATTCATTGAATTCCATCCTTAATAACACTCTCCTATACATTATAGTTAGGTAGTTAGGTAGATAGGTAGATAGATAGATAGATAGATAGATAGATAGATAGATAGATAGATAGATAGATACAGACAGACAGACAAAGTTTTTACTGATAATAAAATATGAAAAAGGGGATGTGTGGCAAACAGCTGAGCAAGGAGCAGCACTTCGGCATAGCTCCACATCAAACGCTACTATTTTGTTTTTTTCATGCAGCTTAACTACTTCCAAATCTTCTTGTACCATTAAATCTGGGTACAGCTACCACAACGGATCATTAAAAAAATGAAAATCTTTGTATTTTGAGCAATGGGTCATACAAAAACAAAGACAGGAGGAGACAGAGCCAAACCCAAGGAAGTAAGATCGGGCCCAGACAAAGAAAAAGCCCATGTAGAAGCCACCTCGAATCAACCCACTAATGCAGCGCTGTTAAAGGCAATCCAAACTATTGACAGAAAAATGGATGATTTTACTGCAAGACTCATGGCAGTGGAGACGAAGATTATTCAGGTGGAGGAAGTAACACAGGGAGCCAACAAAATGGCGGAGAAAACATCAGCCATCACGTCGGGCCTGGTGAAAGAGAATATTCTCCTGTGCTGTAGATTGGAGAACTTGGAAAATGGGGTGCGGGCATTCCACATACGGATTCTCGGTCTACCGGAGTTAGAGAAGGTAGAAGACCTAGGAAACTTTCTGGAGAATTGGCTCCCAGAGCAATTACAGCTCGAATCACCCATATCTATTCAGCGGGCATATAGAGTGAACACGAGGGGTGCTCGACTACATGTGGATTTAGTTCATCCATCGATACACACAATATTGGCGGTGCTGGGCTCCATGTGAGAGAGGGATGGCATGTTACAGATGGCACGGAGATGGGGAACTATCCAGTGGCATGGAGCCTCTGTCCATATCGTTCCTGACTTGAGTTACGCCACCAAACAAGGCGTAAAGCTTTCAATGGGATCCAATCCAAACTTCGACAACTTGGGGTGCATCACATTTTACTGATGCCGGCAAGTCTCAAGGTTGCTTACGGTGATAAAACTTATAATTTCTTTGACCCCGCCAGTGCAGGGAAATTGGTGGCCAGAATTGATCTGGACTGTGACACGAGAGGCCCTGATTCAGACACTGATGGGGAGGAAGATACCTAAACTGTTAACCTAATCCTTAGTAAGTGGCCTCGTGGCCCTGGTGTTTTGTAAAAGTTCGGGACGTAATCATAAGCTATCGATTGACTCTCCACTCAGTTGAAGCTTTGTTAAATATATAAAAGTTAAGTTGGGAAAACATTCCTTGGTTTAAATATGGGGAGATGGAGTTTTGGCACCTTTTATGACGCAGTCTACTTCTACACCAGACATCATTAGACATGGTTTCAAACTTGTTTAAATTTGTGTAGCTATTTAGGTATGTGGTATCCACTGCATGAGATGAGTACTGCATTATTCCACATGGTTTGGTGATGTGAGGCAATAAGATAGTGCTCTGAAGTTTTGTTTGGAACCTATATATGGAAAATGGGGAAGGTATACCTGTTAGAGGGGTGGTTGATATGACTAATAATTAAGGAACTTCCCAACTCATGGCAGCAATAGCTCTTGGTTTTTAATTACTGAATGTTAGTAATGCAATCCCCCCAAGTGATGTAGCAAATAAGGAGTGGTAACAATGCTGTATGACAAGACTTGATATACTTGTATTTTTAGTGCACTGTCCTTCGGGAGAAGCTTGTATCTTCTCAGAAGAAAGGAGGGTTACTAGCGGGGTACCGCAGGGTTCAGTATTAGGACCAGTCCTCTTCAATGTTTTTATAAGCGACATTGCAGAAGGACTGGAAGGAAAAGTATGTCTCTTTGCAGATGACACTAAGATCTGCAACAGAGTTGATTCACAGGGTGGGGTGGAAAGGATGAGAAGGGACTTGGCAAGGTTAGAGGACTGGTCAAATGTATGGCAGCTTAGATTCAATGCTAAGAAGTGCAAGGTAATGCACCTGGAAACAAAACCCAGGGAAGAGTACACAATGGGGTGAGATACTAACAACAACAAAAATGGAAAGGGACCTGGGGGTAGTCATATCAGATGATCTAAAGGTGGGCAAGCAATGTGAGAAGGCAGCAAGGAGGGCTGGGGGGATACTGGGATGCATAGGGAGAGGCATCACCAGTAGAAAACAAGAAGTTATTATCCCTCTGTACAGACAGCTGGTGAGACCCCATCTGGAGTATTGTGTGCAGTTCTGGAGACCCAATCTCCACACAGACATAGACAGGATGGAAGCTGTCCAGAGGAGGGCAACTAAAATGGTGCAGGGTCTGCACCGGAGGACATATGAAGAGAGACTTAAGGAGCTTAATATGTATAGCCTCGAGGAAAGGAGGGAGAGGGGGGACATGATAGAAACTTTCAAGTACCTCAAGGGAATCAACAAAGTCCAAGAGGGTAGCATCTTTCAAAAAGAGGTGTGCAAGAACAAGAGGGCACAATTTGAAGATAGAGGGGGACGCTTCAGGTAATTTAAGGAAGTATTTTCTCAGAGAGGGTTGTGGATGCATGGAATGGCCTTCCGGAGGAGGTTGTGGAGTCAAAATCAGTGGTGGAATTCAAGCATGCATGGGATAGTCATAAGGCAATTCTGGGGGGTGGGGGTAGGAAGAAGTAGGCTGCTGGTTAACTAGGATCTTCAGCTTATCCAGTAGGTAGGGAAATGGGCAGACTGGGTGGGCCAAGCGGTCCTTATCTGCCGTCAGATTCTATGTTTCTATGTTAATGCAAAACCAATAAATATGAGTTTAAAAAAAATATGAAAAATGATATACTTGACTGAGCAAGAGCTGATTTACAGCACGGTTCCTTTTGCAGACTGTTACAGAGTAATATAAACATAATCATTTAAAAATAATTTCCAGTGATTAATAATAGCAAAGGAAACAAGTATAGTAATGTATGTACAAACATCCTTGCAACTGTATTTTGTCCCTGCATTGTACATTGGAACATTGGCATAAAGTGCAATACGGGTTGAAAACATGAAACACAGCTTCTGTTTGTTTTTTTGTTTACCAGGTAAGTACACTAGACCATGTGGTCTGTTTTCAGGTACGACCCGGGAGACATACATAACATATAAATAACATAGATAATTCACAGTCAATAACATAGCACAGATCAATAATGTTTTACAAAGATACAGAGCTATATGTCATACATAAACAGATAAGATTACATTCAAGCATAGTATACAGTGGCATCCCCAGGATGAAACCCAATTCTGCAGCATTTTGTAGCACTCTGCAGAATGCTACAGCAGACCTACTGAATAAAGCAATGTAATTTCAATGGCAATTAGTCCTTTTTGTAATTCAGGAAAATGTGACATTGCCAGGATGAAGTGAATGCCACAGTTTCCTGCATGACAAAAGGGACTAATTGCCATTGAAATTACATTGCTTTATTCAGTAGGTCTACTGCAGCATACTGCAGAGTACTTTAAAAGTGGGTTTCATCCTGGGGGACACCACTGTAAGTTGAAAGGGCAGCAGCAGAACAAAATAGTATACCATTATAAACAGTTAGACACAGCTAAGATGTGACAAGCATTTCCAGGGCAGTGGTCAAGCAAAGGCAAATAGGTGAGAAACTCAAACTCGTCCATTAAAGCTTAGAAGGGCAATTACAAGTGTAAGCACTTAGCAGGTGCTTGTGGTTTGCTTTTCAGAAAGCCATGGGGGAAGTACCTTTTTGTACTTTGGGAGTGATATTGTTCCAAGCCCTTGGTTTAAAGTTTTCAAAAGCAGTCACACCTAGATTTGTCCTTTGTTTAGGAATGGCAAGAAGGTCGAGATCCATTAACCTTAGCAGGTAAGGATTATATTGAGGTAGAAGAAGAGAGGCAACGTAAGGTAGCCTCTGCCCTTTTAACATGTTGAGTACAATCCCACTAATGGCAGGTTCACATAAAGCAGCTGGTGGGAGCCAGTCTAATTTTTCTTAAAGAGTGCTATGATATTCAAGTCTATGAGCAGTAAGTGCAAACCGGAAAATGTTGCTGTACGTAGTATCCAATTTTTTCAAAGTAAGCTTAGATGTAGATGTAGCATGCACTTCTATGCTATACATTAGTCTGGGGAGTAAGATACTCCGTGCAACAGATAAGCAAGCTCTTGGAGGGATATTATTCCTTATCCCATAGGCCTGACCAAGTTGAGCATTCACAGATTTTGAGATCTTATTTACATGTGGTTGAAAGGTAAGGGATGAGTCTAAAGTGACACACAGGTAATTAAAAGCTTGGACAGTCTCCAGATGGGTACCATCAATACTTGTGACTTACTGAGGGACCATACAGGTTCTAAGTTTCAGTTTGGAGTCTAAAAGTATGACTTGTGTCTTGTCTACATTTAATAGCAGCTTGTTATGCTGAAGCCAATTTTGCACTGCCTGCAGGTCAGTTGTCAACCTGTTGTTTAAAGAGTTGACATCTTTGGCACTAATAACTAGAGCCGTGTCATCCGCCTAAAGTATGGGAGTGCTATGGTAATAGACAGTCATGTAGATTATTAATATGTATAGAAAAAATAATGGGTCCAGGATAGATCCCTGGGGGGACGCCCATAGAGGATGATGCAGGCTCAGATAGCGACTTTCCGAAATATAACCTGTTGCTGTCTATCCATAAGGTAATCTTTAATCCAATTAGGGGCAGAGGATGAGAGGCCAAGTTCATACAGTTTGTCCATAAACAGGGAGTCGTCAACTAGGTTGAATGCTTTGGTTAGCTCTATAAAGACTACTCCAGAAAAGTCACCTCTATCCATAGCAGCAGATATATAATTGGTGAGTGTAAGAATGGCTGTGGAAGTACTGTGACCATCCCAAAATCCATGCTGGTGAGCACTGGTTATGTGTCCTATTGGGTGGGGGGTGGGGCATTCATGGATCAAGATGACTAGGGCCATCATAACATGCACCTTCTGTTCGCATTGTGTACCCATTAGTGCAGCAGGTGAAGTAGTGCATGGCCACACTGTGCACCAAAATTCTGCTCTTTAGGGGCACACAAACAGTGCCCACTAACTGGCTAAATATGGTGTTGTGAGTCCATGGTGCACAGTGGCTATGTGCAATGCTCATGCAGCAATGGCTGGAACGTGGCACACAGGACATTATGCCCACAGACCGTCCACAACCGGAATATGGTGCACATGATGAGGACCCGCTGATTCTTCAAGATCTGTTTGCCTTAACATTGATTGCATCCATTATGTCAGGTCCAGATTCCATCTCAGGTGAGGGTAAGAGTGACACTGATACCACCAGACCCAGACCTGTCATTGTACGGCTTTTGTATGACCTCTGCGCAGGGTCCATTTATCCCATATCCTCATGAAGCACTGCAAAAAGACAACTTGCATGGGTGGTGGAATTATGCCTAATAGACCAGCCAACACCTTCCCATGCCACAAACACTAGAACAACCCCCACCCCTGAACTAGGGGATGCTCCAACAACTATTTTTGCAGTGGGCTCAGAAGTCTGTTGTGGCTGGGATGGGGGTGTGGTTCAGTCTGTTCATGAGGTGATTACAAGGACAATGGTTGGGCTGGAGTGATCAGTGGATACCACAGATATTTATTGCAGCCTACTGGATACTTGATGGTATGGTGCACCAACCAGTTGAGCCAAGGATACAGCACAAGGCTTATATATGGTAACTGAGGTGTTTTTTAGTAAAGTGTTCAGTTGGTGTTAGACAAAACTGTCATTAGATATTCTAAAAAAAGGTCTGCAAGAACCTAACATATTGGTCTGGCACTGTCTGGCAGTGATCCTCTGTCAGAGCCCTCAGTGGCAATTGCACTGGATTATGGTAAATCTGCGTGCCAACCAGCATCCATTCAGACTGAAAAGAATCACCATGGCGCTCACATAGTCGGTGAAGAATGCAGCAGGTAAGCACAGTTTGGGGAACAGAGCTGATGTTGGTGTCCATATGTTTCAACAGGCATCTACAGAGCCCTTTTAAATGCCTAAACACATTTTCAATCAGTATGCCTGCACTTGACAAACAAAAGTTAAATGTTTTCTGCTCTGCTTTGAGAGGACTGATGTCAGCAAAAGGTTTCATCAGCCATATCACCAAAGGGTACGCTGGATCTCTGAGTATGTGTATTGGAACATCCACATCATATATTTTTTCATATCCAGTCAGGAAATAATGCACGCTGTGTGACCTTTGAGTGCAATGGACTGTTTGCCAATATATGTGCATCATGCACCTTGCCTGGCCATCCAGTGTTGATGTCTCAAAAGCTATACTGGTACTCCAGCACAGCCTGCATCACAGATGAATACCAGCCTTTCCTGTTGTTTGTCTCCAGAGACTCACACACCTTCTCCTTTTCTCACCCACACTCCACTGCTGTGTAATCTGCTTTCACTTTATTGCCTCCCCTCCCACTGGAACAATCTCCCCTCCACCGCCTCTCTCCCACCCCCCCCCCGTCTTTTAAATGCCAGCTAAAACTTTTCTCTGTTCTGTCCTGCTCCTGCTGAACTCCCTGACCCTGACTCTCCTTCCTTCATGTCTGGCTGGTCTGATCAGTCCTGATTCCACCATCTTGGGTGTAATCTTGCTTTATTTTATGCCACATAAACTGCAACTAGTGGGACCCTCCACTTGCACTTTCTGTTAAACCACTGTTACTGCTTTGTAGTCACCTGTATTAGAAACATAGAATTTGATGGCAGATAAGGACCGCTTGGCCCACCTTATCTGCCCATTTCCCTACCTAATGGATAAGCTGCAGATCCTAGTTAACCAACAGCCTACTTTCTCCTAACCCCCGCTAGAATTGTCTTATGTCTGCCCCATGCATTCTTGAATTCCCCCACTATTTTTGACTCCACAACCTCTTCAGGAAGGCCGTTCCATGCATCCACAGCCCTCTCCATGAAAAAATACTTCCTCACATTTCTTCTGAGCCATTCCCCCCTCTTTCTTTAAATTGTGCCCCTTGTTCTTGCAATATCTCTTTTCTGAAAGATGCTACCCTCTTGGACTTTGTTGATTCCCTTTAGGTACTTGAAAGTTTCTATCATGTCCTGCCTCTCCCTCCTTTCCTTGAGGGTATACATATTAAGCTCCTATAGTCTCTCTTCGTATGGCTTCTGGTGGAGACCCTGCACCATTTTAGTTGCTCTCCTCTGGACAGCCTCCAGGATGGAGTCTATGTTCTTGCGGACGGGGTCTCCAGAAGTGGATGCAGTACTCCAGATGGGGTCTCACCAACTGTCTGTACAAAGGGATAACAACTTCCTGTTTTCTACTAGTGATGCCTCTCCCTATGCATCCCAGTATCTCCCCAGCTCTCCTTACTGCCTTCTTCCATTGCTTGCCCACCTTTAGGTTATCTGATATGACTACGCCCAGGTCCCTTTCCATTTTTGTTGTTGTTAGTATCTCACCTCCCATTGTGTACTCTTCCCCTGGGTTTTTGTTTCCCAGGTGCATTACTTTGTACTTCTTTGCATTGAATCTAAGCTGCCATACATTTGACCATTCCTCCACCCTTGCTAAGTCCCTTCTCATCCTTTCCACCCCACCTTGTGTATTAAACCCTGTTGCAGATCTTTGTGTCGTCTGCAAAGAGACATACTTTTCCTTCCAGTCCCTCCACAATGGCACTTATAAAGACATTAAAGAGGACCAGTCCCAGTACTGAACCCTGAGGTACCCCACTAGTAACCCCCCTTCAGAGTGGACTCAGTTTACTATTACCCTCTGTGTCCTGTTGTCCAGCTAATTTTTTACCCAGGCTACCACCTTGGGGCCCACTTCAAGGCTGGCTAATTTATTTATTAATCTTTTGTGTGGGACTGTGTCAAATGCCTTGCTAAAGTCTAGGTAGACCATATCCACAGCCCCTCCCTGGTCTACTAGTTTGGTTACCCAGTCAAAGAAATCTATTAGATTCATCTGACACAATATTCCTGCTGTGAATCCATGCTGCCTTGGGTCCTGTACCCTGCTGGCCTTTAGGTACTCAACAATTCTTTCCTTCAGAAGTGATTCCACCATTTTACCTACCACTGAGGTCAAACTAACAAGTCTGTAGTTTCCTGCCTCTGTCTTGCTCCCACTTTTGTGAAGTGGAATCACATCCGCCCTCCTCCAATCCTCAGGTACCATCCCATCCTCCCATGATTTGTTAAAGAAGGTAGTCAGTGGTGTCACTAGTTCTCCCCTTAGTTCTTTTAGAATTCTAGGGTGAATCCCATCTGGCCCCATTGCTTTGTCCACCTTCAGTTTTAAGAATTCTTTCAGAACCCTTTCTTCTGTGACTGGATTGGTATCAACCCTCCTATCAAGAGTGTTTCTATTGTTTGGTTTAGGTACCTCCTCCTCCTTTTCTTTTGTGAATACTGAGCAGAAGTATTCATTCAGTATCCCTGCTTTTTCACTGTCACACTGTGCCTACATTCCCTCCTCTTTATTAAGCCTCAGTATCCCTCCCTTTGTCTTTCTTCACTCCCTAATGTACCTGGCTTGCTCATTGCTTCTGCCTGATCTTGACTTTAAAACACTGCTGTATAATTTTATTACCTGTATCTCCTGGCATTGTAGTCACTTTCCACTGTATCTTTATGCTGCTCATTATGCCCTTTGTTGATTATAGTATTGTGACCACACTTTTACCTTGGTATTTTAAAACTCTGTAAGCACTTTACTTCTTACCCTTATGTTGATGCTGTATTCTTCTTGCTGTGTTTGTTGTACTTTTACCCCCAAATCCTCCTTCCCCTGGGTCACACCTGGAAATGAGCCTTGGCTCAGTGTGCCTTTCTCTGGTTACCAATATTCAAATAAATAAATTAACTGTAGTAATCACCGGGATCCTTGGAGGGTGCCAAAACTGGAATATGCTTCCCGTCAATTTCATCAGCTGTCTGTGGGAATCCAAATTTGTCCTCAAAGCTTTCCAGAACTGCTTACAGACATAGCCCAGATGGGTACACAATAAGACCATGAAATACCTATGTGATGGCTGTGCAGACATCGTGCACCACTAGACAAACCACCGATCTGGAGACACCAAAACCAGTGGCCAATAGTGCGGTAACCATTGTTTGTCACAAGACTTCACAGTGCAATACCCAGATGGACATCTGTAGTTATGGTTTGCCGTGAGTTGGTGTTTCTCCGCTAGGCCAGTAGTTCAGTGGTATGCACATTTAAATACCGGATTGGCCCACTGAGCCCTGAAGGTTCCTTTTTCAGGGGTGACCCAGAGTTAGTTACATAAAGTAAAGACATTTTGCAGATACAGTACATAAGAGAACAAGACACTTACAATCAAGACATTACACATCAGGGAATCGTACAGTCACCTGTAGACAGTTCATTATACAATCATATTAGGACTAGACTTCTAACCTGGTGTGGAATTAGTACAGAACAATAATTGACTGTACACTTTTGTCTCACTTGTTGAAGAGCATTCAGCAGGACAATTATGTTTGGGGTAGGTTAGATTTTACCTTGGTACAGTTATATTCAAGTGCATGAGCATTTGCTGTTGTCAAGCAGGTGCTTCCGAAGCCCTTTCTGGAAGGCTCCCAGGGAGATAGCTTCCTGCAGGTGGGCAGGTGGCTTATTCCAGAGTACAAGTGCAGCATGGGTGAAGGATTTGCTGCCAGCCATAGCCCTTACCCCGGGTTCCTCCAGAAGTTTTTTCCAGTGGTGAAAAGCTGTCTACCTGAATGCTGGGGAGCCAGCAGGCCAATGAGGCTTATGGGGAGGTGGTCATTAATGAATTTGAATGTGTTGCACAGGAGAGGGTTCTGTAGCCAGTGGATAAGGGATGGCCAGTTTAGGGAGGCCAGCACTTCACAGTGATGGCACCTTGGATGGGACATTGTGGCAAAGCATGCAGTCTTATTATATAGCGTCTGCATCCTGCTGTGCTCCTGTTTTGCAACAGAATGCACTACTGGAGCAGCATATGTTAAGGTAGGAAGGAAGATACTTTTTGCTATGGTAATCCTGGTTTCAGAGATCATTTTAGCATTTAACCTGTAAAGTAGACCTAGTTTTTGGGGAATTGTTTTGGTTTGCAGATCCATGTGGGGTTTCAGTGTGAGGCCTTGGTCCAGTGTTAAGCCCAGGTACTTGAAGGACTTCACTACCTCTATGGGTGAGCCTGATGTGGATACCAGGGGTAGCAGGTGGCTTCTATCAGGGCCTATGGTTTGTGGTCCAAACATAATGGCTTTTGTTTTTTGGCATTCAGCAGCAGCCTTTTTTCTAAGAGTTGCTTACTGTATGCCCCTGAGCAAGTCACTTAATTTCCTTGTGCTTGCCACATTTAATGGGCAGATTGGATGGACCAAGTGGTCCTTATGTGCCATCAGATTCATCCACCATTAACTGACATCGCTGAGCCCAGTTTGCATGTTGTTGGAGAAACAGTGTCTAGAGATCCATATCTATTGGAGGCGGCACCCTCCAGAGATCTAATCTCCTCACACAATCTCATGCAACTTGTAACACACCTCACCAGGCAGAACTACAAGGCTGGTACCAGCACCCTCATTGACTGGGTCTTAGCTAGCTCACTGTCTCGATTCTCTGAAATCAGGGTTCTCCCGGATGTGCTGAGTGACCACTCCCTGATCTCCTTTATATGGACCACTAAACTTGCCAAATGTCCACTCCTGCCTCATAGAGAGCAGGGTTCTGTGGAAAGGCAAACTTGGACCCCTCAAATCGGCCCTGTGTACCCACAACTGGTCCCTTATAAGCAAGACACCTATGCTGCACCAAGCCCTTAGCTTTCTCACTGAGGGTTTCAATTCCATCTGTGATATCTATGCACCTCGCACAAAACGGAAAATTTGGGGGGAGGTCAATGGCTAGATTGATGGCAAGCTCCTCTCCCTTCTAAAGGAGAGGGACTGCCTCTGGGAAAAAGCCTTAAACTCAGGGACCAAGCATGACCTACAGTGCTACAAAACTGCAGAAATCGCTGCACCAAGCTCATCAGGCTTGCAAAGGCTAACTAAAGCAGTTTTGGTACAACATTAAGTACATCCTTGGTAAAGTGCAGAAGCAGCACCCCAAGATGCTCAATATAAATAACTCACCCTCCTCGGATCTGCTAGCCATAGCTGATGCCTTTAACCAAGCCTTTACAGACCTGTCCCCAGTGCTGCCACCAGACTACCTTCTGTCTGTGGATGATCTAGGCAGCACCAGCCTGCCCACAACTAACCACCCAGCCTTCTACTTTAGGAAGGTGACGGTGCAGGAGGTCCAAGTGGTGGTCAGGTAAGTCCTAGGCAAAACCAGACTGGGGAGTGACAGGATAGACATGAAGATACTAACCCTCACACTTGATGTTATGATCACGCCTATAACAATGCTATTTAATAAATCCCTAGCTCTAGCTCAATTTCCTGAGGTATGGAAGCAAGACGGCAGTGCATAAGAATGGTGATAAGGCAATGGTGGCTAACTACAGGCCTATCTCTATCCTCTTCCCTCTATTCAAAGCACTGGTAAAAATCATGGCAAGTCAACTCACAGAATACCTCAACAAGCACAATCTGCTCTGCCCAAACCAACATGGTTTCAGGCAAAAGCACAGCACCACCACAGCACTGTTGGAATACTCCGACTTTGCACACAAGGCACTGGATGAAGGAAAATTGGTGGGGTCCATCTTCATTGACCTCACCAAAGCTTTCAACATTGTAAACCACCCACTACTACTACTCCAGCTCCAAAGATTGGGTGTAGCACCAAACGCCCTGAATTGGTTCAATAACTACCTTACACACAGGAGTCAGCGAGTCAAAATCGAGCAGACATTATCCAGCTCCAAAGAAGAACTCCTAGGAGTCCTTCAAGGATCAATTCTAGGGCCTCTACTTTTCAGTTTATTTGTAAATGAACTACCTACGGCATGCAATACTAAACTTATCTTATATGCAGATGATGCCATTCTGTTAAGAGCAGCAGCAACTCTCAGGCAGCCATACAAACAGAACTAGTGAAATCCTTCAATAAACTCGAGGACTGGTTCAGTAGGCAAAAATTGCTACTAAATTACAAGAAAACCAAGGCCATGCTTCTATCTAGGCCTCACCATAAGCAGAGGCACACTTCCCTCGAAATCACTAATAAGGCTGGTGAGCAGATTGAGCAGGTACACTTGTTCAAGTACCTTGGGGTCATCATTGATGACTCACTCACTTACATGCACCACATTGACTCCCTTGTAAGAGCAGTAAACACAAAGATCGGGTCCTCTATAGGCATAAAAAAATACCTCACCCTGGAAGCACTCTGAACCTCTGTCTCCAGCTACATACTCTCCACAATTGACTATGGGCTGGTGGTGTATGGTGCCGCCTCTGATACAGTACTCAAAAGGGTCCAAATCGCACTGAATAAGGCATGCCGCCTCACCCGGTGCGTGGATCAATACATTCATACTTGTACGCTGTATGAGCATACAAACTGGCTCAACATAAAAGACAGGATCAAATACCAATCTTGCCTCCTGGCAAAGAAGGCACTCCTTGGAAAAAACCCACTCTGTGTAGGTAACCTGCTTGAGGTTTCTCCCACACCTCATATCACCAGAGGGAAGAAGAATGGAGCACTGTCTATCCCATTCCTCTGAACCTCACTAGGGCAGTGCGCTTTCACTTACTGAGCCCCCTTCTGGATAAATCAACTCCCTAAGAAACTACAAACAAACAGCATATCTCAATTCAAAGCAGGCCTCAAACAGCATCTCATGTCACGCGCAAAGTGTACCTGCTGCTCAGGCACTACTTGAAAGTTTTAGGCTCTCAACCTAGGTACCACCTAAGTGGGGCTGCCTAGAGAACCCTGCCTCCTTTTCCAGTTCAGCCTAGAGCATAAGTAAGCTATTCGATCAGCTCTAAACCTCGTGTAGCTAATGCCTCTCCCTATTCCCCCAACCACCTGTACTCGACAAGGCCCAATTGGAGCTGCTCCCCCCCTTCACAGTGCCCCAACCCACCATTCCCCACCTCTCCCCCTCTGCGGGTAAGTTCAAACCCTCCCTCTTGTTTTACTGACACCCAGCCCACTGCCATCTTGAGTAAGTGTACCCCTGTACAGTCTTCTCAACTTTAGTCTAACAACGGATTTCGGAGGTCGCTAGGGAAGGGGCTAACTGATGCAAGCAATCATTTTCTGAAATAGCTTCTACTCTGTTATAATTACTCTGTTTGTTTTCAATTTGTTTAACTCTCATGTAATTGCTCTGGAATGCCAATGAGCAGGCATCTGTAACCACTGTATATGTGTATTGTCCTATTTTGTCCACCCTGACGTGGAACCTTTGTAAAAGAGCTCAAGCTCGAAGGTCTCTCCGAAATATCAAATAAATAAAAAAAATAAAATAAAATAAAATACTGTGTCTCACCCTTGAATGAGGGAGTGAATGAGAGATCTTTATCACCATCTGAATTGGAGTCAATGGACTGAGGTGATCACACACTGTTCTAGTCAAACCATTTTGTGCCGCCATCAAACCCAACAACTGATTTACGTTGTTACAAATCTACAGACAGGCCCTCCCCTCTACTGCAGCATCTCTGCCTGACCCACTGTTGTCATCCATGCCACCAGGGGATCCTGGACACAACAGTTTGAATCACACAACTGCCACTTACCCCACCCCTCCATCCAGCTGGTAGTCATTGGTGGTATCACCCTCCCCACCAAAGTCACTGGTGGTGGACTATGAATATTCTCCCATTGCTACACCAGGCATTCTGAGTGACACCAAAGTGCCCAGTGGTGGACTGTATACTACTAACACCACCCTTTGATTGCCATGTCCCCCGAGCACTACAGACCCCCCTCTAGTTCCACTCATTCTGGAGCCTACTACTCACCCACCCTTGTCCCTCCACTCACCACTGGCAACTACTTTATGGACCAAGACAGCAACTGGCACAGACCCTCTGCTTACCATCTCAGAATGGCATCTTCAAGCTGCCACTTAGTGGCATCTTTGTGTAAGCATGGCAAACAGCCATCAGCACTGTGCTGTTTACCACTGCCAAAACTCTGCCATTAAAGCAGTGAAGTGGCTGCAAAACCAACCCCCTCCCCAATTGCCCAACTGTGTATGTATGACTACTTCCTGGTGTCTAGTGCCCCCCAACATCCCAACAGCTTGTTCCCCGAGTGGCATGAGTATTCTCTGGTGTCTTGTGGTTCCCCTATCCCCTGACAATTGGCAAACCCCTCTCCTGACTCCCTGCTTTGTACCCACTGCCTTGCACCCCCTGCACCCTTTACACCAGTTCTTAATTACCACTTGCTTACTGACAGTCAGACCATGGCTGGCCAAGTAGGTGAATGTAGGGCTCTGCTTGTCACCCTCGATGGCTGTAATTATGGACTGGTGTCTGCAGTGAGGGGGGCAGGGGGAGAGAGAGTGTGTAGGGGAAGATCAGGATAGGGTTGCCAACTGTTTGGGGGGGTGGGATCACTAGACACCAGAGAATACTCATGTCACTCTGCAGAATGGGCTACTGGGCTGTTGGGGAGGGGGACTAAGCACCACAGAATGTTCTCATCAATTTCAAGCAGCTGTAGTAAGTCATATGCAGATATCTTACAGATCAGGTGGCACCTGACAATGTACAAAGCACACATACACACACACACACACATACACACACACACACACACACACCACCACCACCATGACCAACACCACATTTGGGCTTTGTAAACTTTTTTTTTCTGTTTGGGTTTTTCTCCCTTTTTGGTGTGCCACAGGCAGCTGCTCCATCCTGTCACTGATTCCCCCACTCAGCAGCTGCCCCAACCGGCCACCAAGCCCCCATATCCCCTCGGATTGCCTTCCATGACAGGGCCAGAAAGGGGAAGGCTGTCCTCCCCCCACCTGGAAACCCACCACTCAGATTCATAAGGTTGGCAAGCCAGTGGCAGTGCAGAGTGAGAGCGGGCAGGCAGGCAGGATTTCTTGGAACCTGCAACCGCCATTATCCCATTTTCTCCCTGGTTCCACTAATGTTGTGTCATATAAGGGCATGTGCGTGAAGGCACGCACGCACTATGTATCCGCAGTCCCTCCCTTCCTTGCTGCTCAAGCTACCAATGCTACCTCAGAGCCTTCACCTCGGGGGCAGCCAAGGACCAAGCTGACAAACCTCTCCACCCTGAGAGAGGAGAGCTGTTCTCTGGAAGCTCAATTCTCCCCCCCCCCACAACCCCGGTGATCTGAGCTCGCTCCCAATCCTGGGTCACCAGTGTGGTAAGAGTTAAGGCATTAGGCGCCTCAGCCCTCTCTGCCACAGGGCCCACTCGGGCTTTGCAAACTTGGTAGAAAGGCAAGATTGCAAGGGAGGGTTTGTCTACATTGGGGGGCGGGGTTATCACAAACAAGGGTAGCAGCAGAATATGTTAAGGGTGTGCCATTCCTACATTTATATGCCCAGTTGAAATTAGGAAAGGTAGCAGCATTCATGTGGTGTGATCGGGGTGAGCAATGATGAGATCCCAAACTCCACCAGCTAGGGTTTTAATCCCCCGCAGACTAGCACTCACTACTGCCCTATTCCACACTGCCCATCTCTTTGGGTGCGTTAGCTCTACTAATTTCAGTCTGATCTCTGTGGCTCTTTAACTTGCTGTCTCCATCTCATGTCCTCTCCCCTCCCTACAGCCTCATCTCCCTTTCCTGCCCTTACATCCTACCGACCCCCACTTTACTTTGCCTATCACCTGTTGCTCTCAGAACTCCAATTATTTACCAGCACATCCCCAGGGGATAAGCCTGTTGCTCTCCCACTTCTGCACCCCTCGCTGTCTTCCCTTCACTTGAAGCTATGTTGAAGAATTAGGACCTGAAGCTTATGCCAATGCCTGTTCCATAGGCAGCTGATTATTTACTCTCTAACTTGTAATTGTGACTGCTTAACCCATGACTTAGATAATGTCCTGTCCAGCTAGTATTCCTATGTTAGACACCTGTAGTTCTGCCAGTTTTAATCTTGCCATTGTAACTATTGCACTGTCTCTTGACATGGAACCTTTGCAAAAAAAACTTTGCTTCATGTAAAGCTTTCAGCCACCTTGCTTTTAGAAAGACATTATAGTTCATTCTCTCTCCTAAAGCTGGTCTCCGGGCTCCTCACTTCTGGGAGGTCCTTCCTGTAACCACGTGACAGGCAGTAGGTAGATTGACTTCTGTAGGAAGGAGGTAACCTCCCAGCCACTTCTTCCGGACGTCAGTTTACTTCCTGCCTGTCTGGTGGCAGGAGCTCTGCAGGACCTCCGTCACAGAAGTGACAGACCAGGAGGACAGTGAGTTTTACCCATTTCTTTTTTTTCCCCACTTCAATTGCATTTCTTAGCTCTCCGGAGTGCTACTACAGGGACCACAGTCTCAGCCTTGCAAGCTGGACAGATGGGGTCCCTGTGTTTCCTTGCTGTCCTCGCTTCCTGCTCTTGAGCACTCGACACCCCCCAGCGCATCACTGAAGCCCTAAGGTGCGCCTGAGCCCTCAGACCTGCAGCAAGTCCCCAGGCATCCCCATCACAGCAGCAGCCGCATTGACGAGCATAAGAGAAAAAGCAGCTCATCGACGGGTGCCCAAAGCTCCTCTTTTCGTCATTGGCCACAGGACAATCAGGCCGTCGACGTGACTACCAGTCAGAGAGCTGTTTTCCTACAGATGGCATACTCAGCTTTCTGACATCAAAGATTTAGCATGAGAAATGTAGTGCTACAGTGGCAGTACATTCAGGGGCAAAGGGAAGCAGGCAGTCTCTCGTTTTATCGATGACCAGCCTGGTCGCAGCTCCTCCATGGATTCTGCATTTTAGGGGGCTCATGCAGAAAGCATTAAGGAGATTGCTCCAAATTCAGCATTTTCAAGGGGGCTATTCCAAGACAGCCCACAAACACCAAGGAGTCTGCTCCGGAGCACAGCAATTCAGGGGGACTATTCAAAAACGTCTTAAAGGGGCAGGCTTTCACTAAATCTAGGTAGCCAAGTGTGCTTATCTTACCCATTCAAGTGTGGTACCAGGGGTTATGGCTTCCACTAAGGACAGGCCTCCCAGGGGTAGAAAGTGCCACAAATGCAGAACACTCATGCTGGCCACATTTGCAGGGTCGCTGTGTGTGAAATGCGACAGCACAGTCTCACCTGCTTGGGACAAGGTGGGTGAGGCTTCCACCTCAGAATATCAGGATCCACAAGACCAGCCCAGTGGTTCAGGCCAGTCCCCAACCCTAGAGGGATGTCACCACTTGGCTGGGGCTCTGGCCCCAGGTCTGAGAGAGAAACTGAATCGAGCCTTTGCCATCAACCCCTCATGTTTCAATGTCCTTCAGCAGCCTAGGGAATCCAGGACCCATAGGAAAGCCACATGCAAGCGCATCCCTTCCCCATCCTCTGATGAGGGCCCCCCTACCTCGCGGCATGATAGGAGGAGAAGGAAGAGACCTAGACCCAGATCCAGGAGTTCTTCCAGACACAGGACCACAGCCCATGGGAAGCACAAGCAGGACAAGTCCCCCACAGGGTCCGACTATAAATCCTTAGAAGTGGGAGAACTACCCAATTCGGATTCTGACTCAGAGGCCTCACCAGCCAGAAACTTCGATTTGGAAGATCTAGATTTTTTCATTAAAAAGGTGTCCGAGGAGATACACTTGAGCTCTCCCACTTCTCCAGCTCCCAAGCAAGCTAAGCCGGCATTCCGACTAGTGTCAGCTGCGAAGCCTGTGATGGCCTTTCCTCTACTCCAGGCTATAGAGGACCTCTTAAAGGAAGAATGGCAGGGACCTGAGTGTTCCTTCCCTGTCTCTCGCCGCCTAACCAAACTCTTGAAGTTTGACAAGAAGCCAGCGGAGAAATGGCTCAACTGCCCTAGGATAGACCCTCTTATATCAAACCTCATGAAAAGGACGGTGATCCCAGCAGAGGACGGGGCCTCCCTACGAGACCCAGTGGACAGGAAAGTGGACACCTCTCTGAAGAAGGCCTTTCAGTCCACTGCAACCTCCCTCACGGCAGCTACAGCAAACCTCTACTCCTCCAGAGCCATGATCTCCTGGGCCATTGATCTGGCATTCCAGCTCATTGATGAGCCAGACAAGAACCAGCACATTTTACAGCAGTTACAGCTTATGGGTCTAGCTTTGGCATATTCGGCTGATGTGTCGGAGGAGGCAGTCAGATGCACAGCACGGGCTATATTCTACCAGACCTCGGCTCGACACAACTTGTGGCTGTGGGCTTGGCAGGCAGATGCCTCCTCGAAGATGCATTTAGTCAATGCCCCTTATGAAGGAGGCCTTCTATTCGGCTCAGCGCTAAAGGAGGAGGTCAAGGAATCTGGGAAGACTGTGAAAGTATGAATGCCACAAGCCTAAGAAAGGAACAGGCCCTGGGCCTCAGGTTCCAGACAGAATTTTTGTGCCCAAAATTATTCCAGGGGGCAGAACAAGCCAGCCCCAGGCAGATGCTCTTGGTTCAACTCATGTAACCAATGCGGCTTCTGAGGCGGCAGGGGAGGTGACCGGGATGTCGACGGCGACTCCAAGAAATCACAGTGAGGACTCACTGAACCATCCTTGTGTCGGGGGCAGACTTTCCAACTTTCTTGAGGAATGGGTTCACACCACCACAGACAAGTGGGTATTAGAGGTCAGCACACTACTAAATAAGGCCTGTCGACTAGCCATAGGGGCTTCCCAGGACACCCACACCTGCACGCTCTGCACCAAAACTGGGTGGCTCCCACTCCATCTTAAAGCACAATACCAAACCTGCCTACTTCTGAAAAAAGTGCTTCTTGGGCTCCCCCCCTGCCACTGGGCTGTCACTTTACGCTGGCGGTTCCCACCAAATCAAGCAAGAAGCATGGCTACAGACAGGTTGGTGATTCCCTTCAAAAGGACGAAACTCACCCAGAACTCCATCCTGTACCAAGGACCAAAATGGTATAATGAGTTACCTGCTAACCTTACAGAATCACCCAAGATTAGTACCTTCAAATTTGGGCTCAGATCCCTTCTTGACACAAAAAAGAATTGTGCTTGCCTGCACTAATATGGCAGAATTTCAGCCACCCAACCCTCTCCCTTTAACCCCCCCTTTTATCTCATCAACCCCCCTATCCCTGAACAAGGCCCACTTAGCTGACAAACCACTTCCATCATGACGACGCCATCACTGGCTATCCCCCTACCCCCCCTTAGGCAAGACTGACCAATTAAATAGTGAACTACAAGGCTGAACCCTATTTACCATATTCTCTTCAACCTTTAGTTGGATATATAAGATTTCTTTGGTATTTGAATGTCTGTGTAACTGTTTTCTATTCTCTGTAAACACTGCTATATTTGTAATGTTTGTTCAACAATGACCTGGAACCTTTCAAAATGAATCCTGGACTCAAAGGTAATAATCCTAAACTGAAATAAATAAATAAATAGAAGTAATCTGCAAAGGGTACTTCATCGAGTTCAATTCCTGGTCCCCCCTGCCCCACATTATGCCCTCGCCAATCTCAGGCAACCCAGTAAAGCGAATGGCAACCCAGCAAGCGATTACAGATCTCATACAGTCAGCAGTGATCGAACAAGTCCCCACTCCAGAAAGGAACAGAGGAGTGTACTTGCTATTCTTCATAGTACCAAAATGCTCAGGGCGCTTCTGGCCAGTGTTAGATCTCAAGTTTCTAAATGGCTTTGTTCATCACAGAACTTTGAAGATGGAGACCTTGGCCTCCATCATCCGAGAAATCCACCAGGGGGACTTTTTGGCTTCAGTAGACTTACAAGATGCCTATCTACACATTTCCATCAGGAAGGCACACCATCAATTTCTGAGATTCAAAGTGGAAGGTCACCATTTTCAGTTCAAGATGCTGTCCTTCGGCCTATCCACAGCCCCCAGAGTCTTTTCCAAAGTCCTTGTGACAGCGGTTACTTGCCTCCGAACGCAAGGTATCCAAATCTTCCCATACCTGGACAACATTCTCATCAATGTCCCAGACTATGATCAAGCAGTTCGGGCAGTGATGGAGGTCACATGGTGCCTCCCTTCTCTGGGATTCGTGATCAACAGGAAGAAGAGTTCCCAACACCCGTCTCAGTCTGTGTCCCATTTGGGAGTGAATATTGTCACGATCCAAAACAAAGTGTTCCCACAGAACTGAAATTCAGAGAACTTAGGGCCCTCATCTTCAAATTTTGGGCAGCCCATTCTCTGCCTGCCTGCTCCTTCATGCAATTTATAGGGATGATGGTCTCCCTGGCAGACTCAGTCCCCTAGGCACTAGTCCACATGTGACCTCTCCAGTCAGCTCTCCTGCAGCAATGGTTCCAATCAAGGGGCACAATCTTGGTTGGCTGTCTCCATTAGCTAGTAGGAAATACTATCTTGGCTCTCTTATTGATTCGATAATTCGAAATCAAACCCCTAGGTGTCTTGCAGCTATGCTTGTTCCTCAGGACACACTCCATGGTCTACGATCAGCTGATAAATCCTTTCTGAATTTGCCGAGGTGCCACACTAGGAAAGGAACTGTTGCATTTGAGCATGCGGCTCCACAGCTGTGGAATTCCCTTCCCCTCGACATTAGACTTTCTAGCTCCCACACATGCTTTAAGAGAAAATTGCTCTCTAATCTGCTGATTGTTGATACCTGTTCTTGCTTTCACTCTACCTAATGACTGATGTCTCTTGCCATGCAATAGTATTTCCTCACCTCTATATAACCCTCTTACTGCCTCAGCCTGTCCCGGCTCCCTTTCCCCGGCCATATACAGTCTTGCACTGCAGGCATCTCCCTTACTCTTACATATACTCGTATAATCTAATTTCATGGCTTGTTCCCCCTTTCCTCACTTACCGACCTTTTCCTTAATGACACCCCCTGCTCTCAATGGTCATTTCTTCCTGTTGTATTACCTGTTTTTGAGTACCTTGTTCTGTTTATATGATATGTAACCTGATAATTTATTGTCCAAGGTCCTCTCTATTCATTGTATAGGTAGGCACCTACAGTATGAACTTATGAAGGGTCTACTCTGTATGTCTCTGATATATTGTATCCTCTTTAACTCATTTTATGTAAAGCACTTATAAATTGTTATCCTATTAAGTTTCAGCATGTCTGTACTCTCCCGGGTCGTGCCTGAAAATAGCCATTTTATGGGTAGTGCACTTACCCGGTTAACAAAAGCTAAATAAAATAAAAATAAACAATGGACCAGAGGATTCAAATATCCCACGAGGTGAAGGAATCCCTGATATGGTGGACTCAGCAGAACAACATCATGAAGGGTCTCAGCCTGGGGCACCTTCACCAGATCAGAGTCACCACCGATGTCAGTCTCTGGGGCTGAGGAGCACATTCAGAACAGCTCTCGACACAGGGCAAGTGGTATTGGAAGGAGCCCCTCTACAGCATCAATGTACTGGAGATGCAGGCAGTCCACCTGGCACTACAGCAATTCAAGTCGCAACTCTCCCACCAGGATGTCCTCATACTCATGGACAATCAGACAACAATTGCACACATCAACCGACAGGGCAGCACAAAGAGTTCCCGGATGCTGCGAGAGGCTCTTCTTCTCTTCCAGTGGGCTGAAGTCAACCTGGAAAGTCTACAGGCGGCATACATTCCAGGCCAGGAAAACGTCACAGCAGATTGGCTAAGTCGGAAAGACATCCTACCAGGAGAACGGGAGCTCAAGAACAGCAACTTCCAGCTCACCACAGAGTGGTGGGGACCGCCCACAGGTAGATCTTTTCACCTGCCAAAAAAATTGCAAAGTTCCAACATTCTTCTTTCTCAGCAAGGATGACAAGACAATAGCACAGGACGCATTCTCCATCAACTGGGGTCAGTTCACTCTCCTGCATGCCTTCCCCCCAATTCCGATCGTATCAAGGGTACTGCACAAGATCGCCCAAGACCAAGCAGAACTTATTCTGGTCTGCCCACGCTGGCCCCACAGACCGTGGTTTCCCTGATTAGTCAAAATGTCTCTTCAGTCGCCCACACTGTTCCAAGCAAGCCCAGACCTACTACATCAGGGACCGGTGCTGCACCCAAATCCTCACAATCTGTTCCTCTTGGCATGGAGATTGAGCGGGAAACTCTCAGGGAGTTTGGTTTCTTGGCACCTGTTATAGAAACAATTATTCAATCCAGGCGAGCCTCCTCCTCCAGGGTTTATTATAGAATTTGGAGAAAATTCCTATTCTGGTTGCGAGATTCCTCCTTACTGGATGACTTGGTGTCTCTCCCTACCATACTTCAGTTCCTTCAGGAGGGTTTTGACAAGGCATCCAACTAGCTACCTTAATAGTCCAGGTGTCTGCTTTGGGGGTGCTACTATTAGCGGACTCAGGAGAATCCATAGGAGCGCTTCCTCATGTTCAACAATTTCTGAGGGCAGCAACCTTGAAACGTCCGCCAATAAAACTGGTAGTTCCTCGCTGGAGTCTCAACCTACTGTACTACTCAAAGCACTCACCAAACCACCGTTCGAACCCTTAAAGGAGGCATCCTTGCTTCATCTCACTATGAAGGCAGTCTTTCTCATTGCAATCACCTCAGCCCAACGCATCAGTGAGATAGGAGCACTGTCATCCAAAGAACCTTTTACTATTTTCCATCAAGACTCTGTAGTCATGCAGAAAGGTCCAGCCTTCTTACCTAAGGTGTTATCTCATTTTCACTGTAACCAAGTCTTGAACATTCCCTCTTTCTGTCCTCACCCCAAGAATGAGAAAGAGAGAGAATTTCACATGCTTGATCCATGGAGAACACTCAAAATCTACATCAAGAGATCTGACTCAGTCCATAAGACTTCAAGCCTATTTATCCTTACTTCAGGCCAGAACATGGGTAAGAAAGCGTCAAAGGACTCTGTTGCTAGGTGGATTCATTCCACCATCATCATGACCTACCAGAAGGCTGGGATTGATCTACTGACACAAAGATTTGCAACAGGGTTGATACACAAGGAGGCATGGAAAGGATGAAAAGGGACTTGACAAGGTTGGATGAATGGTCAGAAGTATGGCAGCTAGGATTCAATGCAAAGAAGTGCAAAATAATGCACCTGGGAAACAAGAACCCAGGGGAAGAATACACAATGGGTGGGGAGGTGGTAACAACAACAAAAAAGGAAAGGGACCTGGGGATAATCATATCAGATGACCTTAAGGTTAGCAAGCAATGTGAGAAGGTAGTAGGGAGGGCTGGGGGTATACTGGGATGTATAGGAGAGGCATCATCAGCAGAAAACAGGAAGTTGTTATCCTCTGTACAGACAGTTGGTGAGACCCCATCTGGAGTACTGTGTCCAGTTCTGGAGACCCCATCTCCACAAGGACATAGACAGGATAGAGGCAGTCCAGAGGAGGGCAACTAAAATGGTGCAGGGTTTGCAAGAGAAGCCGTATGAGGAGAGACTAAAGGAGCTTAATATGTATACCCTTGAGGAAAGAAGGGAGAGGGGGGACATGATAGAAACTTTTAAGTACCTCAGTGGAATCAACAAAGTCCAAGAGGGTAGCATCTTTCACAAAAAGAGACTTGCAAGAACAAGGGGACACAATTTAAAGATAGAAGGAGGGTGGTTCAGGGGCAATGTGAGGAAGTATTTTTTCACAGAGAGGGTAGTGGATGCATGGAACAGCCTTCCTGAGGAGGTTGTGGGGTCTAAAACTGTGGGAGAATTCAAGAATGCATGGGACAGACATAAGGCAATTCTTGTGGGGGGTAGGAAGAAATAGGCTGTTGGTTAACTAGGATCTGCGGCCTATCCTGTAGGTAGGGAAATGGGCAGACCAGATGGACCTAGCGGTCTTTATCTGCCGTCAAAGTCTATGTTTCTATGTTCTATGTTTCTATGTTTCTATGGAGGTCACACAGTTGGGCTGCAGAGTAGCTGCACCTTGGGAGCCCAAGAAACCAACACATCCTGATTGTCCGAATAATAAATACTTAAACAATAAATTACAATAACTGAAAAATAAATATAAAACAAGTTAAAACCAACCCAAACCCTGAAGCTAACCCACCCAAAGAATACCACAAACTAAAACAAATGTAACTTATAAACATAAAAGACAACCACTCACCCCAACACACAAAATTCACACATACCAACACACAAACAAACCACTCCAAACAGAATTTGACCCTTTCCCCAACCCTTTCCTAAGCCAACAGTTCAAATGTCCCATGCAGTCAGTTATAAAATAAGTCCATGGTGCACTACAAAACCAATCACTACAGTTTGTGAAAATAACACCAGGTAAATTAGAAATGGTATATGGGACTCTCACTCCCAGAAGTCGACCAAATTTCTAGAGGAACCAAAGGTGCTCTCACCCCCTTCAGTCAGATCAAGAGGGAACAGCTGTTCAGTTTAAGTCAGTGAATAGAAAAAGGCCCTCTCATAGCCTTCGACAGACAGAGGGCATATGCATTTTCCCCCTTTTGGTACTCTCACTGCCAACAAAGGCCCACTACTGACACCAATACATGGTACACAGTACCTAAATGTAGAGGACTATGGTCCACCAGGATGTGGCACAGATACAGGCTTATCCGGCAAAGGCTGAAAAGACACAGCAGGGGAATTAAATTTAGTAAGACAAAAGTCCTCCCTAGGGTGAGCAGACCGATCCTCACTTAAAGGCTAGCTCCCACATCCAGCTTCACCCACAACATGCCACAGCCAGAGCACAGTCAGTCCACAGTTTGCAGTCCACAGGGATCCCCACAAAAAGTGGGTGCAACAGCAAACCAGTCTGGCCAGGGACAGCCGATGAAAACCAAATGGTCCACTGAAGGTCAGAGCAAAGCTGCAGCGGCACAGTCAGCTGGCTGGCTGACACCAACCAGCCCACAGGAACCATCAAAGTTCATCCAGAAAGCCACTCAAGCACCAAGACTTCCAGCTTGAGATTCTTCAGGACAAGCTCACAGGATCACCAACAGCAGGGACACAGCCCACCAAAATTCAGGCAAGTGAATGAACAAACAATATGTAATGAATATAGACAAACATAGTGCACCGGGACGGCCCTATCTGAAAACAAATAACCTGTGTCCTATCTAACTCACTGCCAGGCCCCTAACTATCGCTAATCCACCTAACTATACCACTAGCTAAAATTCAGATGGACTGCTGAGATAATGGGGAATACATAACCTACTTTAAACAATATAAAAAATATAAAGTTGATTTATCTGTAGTGCAGAAATGTATCTATAACGCTCTAGAAACACTTTAAAAAAATGCTTGGTAATGCAGCAGATTACCCCCACCAAACAACGGTCAGCCCAGCATGGCCACCATCTTAACAAGATTGACAGACAAGATCAAGATCTGCTTGGAAGGCAGATAGCAGTCGAACAAACATCAAAGCACTACAGTGGCACATTCAGTCCTCTCCAATGTCCCCTGGTGCATTTAGGTTTAGGACAGTAGACTGCCAAATTACTCAAGTGACATTTCCAAAGACAAGCATATCTGCTTCTCTTGACAGTTCTCAAATGTCATGTATAACACTGTTTGAAAGGAAGCTAAAAAGTAAAAGATGAAGCAAAATGATAAAGCCACAATAAATGGTTGCAACTGCAGCTTCTTTCTAAGCACAGAGGGTAAGTGGATCGGCAGCACAACTTGTAGGAAAAATATTGGGCAGCAGCAGAGGAAGAGGGCTACAAAACATACACACTGACCTCACATGGAGTTTCCAATGTTATTTTACTAATTTTCTTTTATTCCAAGTCACCACTGCTATCTAAGCACTCCAACTCTCATTACTTCCACACTTTCTTATTATGGACATGGGAATTATGGGAGGCGAGGAGGTGGCTAGGAGGCACTGGGGCATCCTGGAAGGGTCTCTTCAATGTTGAAGGGAGCAGTGCAGCCTGCCCACATAGCTGCTTACACTACTTGCTCCACAGTGTGTTCTCAAGATTAAAGCTGCTTGGGGAGAGGATCAGCAAACAACAGAACTAGGTCAACTTAACGTCAACAAAATTACGTGGTCAAAAAGCATGCCGCACATATACCAAAAAATGGACCCGGTATAAAAATCAAACTAATATATACAAACCAACTCTGAAACTGTGGACACTGTAATGCCTGTGCTGTTTTTGACCGTGCTGTTTTGCTTCCACTGATTTGACCGGATACCGTTTTGGGTAAGTGTCTGCACTGTTGCTGTTGGACCACCGTGACCTGAGCCGGGTTGCTCCAGTGCAAAAGTGGCCATGTAAACAGCCCTCTTGATTGTAGACAAGCTATTGGGAACTATCACTTAGGAACAGTGGAATTTGGTAAGTGCATTGCAGGACAAGCAGCAGCACAGGTCTGTACCAGGGAGAGTTTGCAAACTAACCTGATCAGCTTTTATGAACTGGGTCTCGAAGTCAGTGGACAGGGGTCAAGCCATGGATGTACTGCACCTTGATCTTAGCAAGGTGTTTGATTTCATTCCATACAAAAGGCTAATAAAGATGTTATGGTCCTTTATGCTCCTATTGTGCATCTGTTTCCAATTCAAATGTCTGTCTAAAGTTTAGTGTAACTTAACTCAAGCTAGATACCTTTTATGTAACCGTATGCTTAAACTCAGGACAACTTTGTAAAACAGAGCCTCACAGTCCTAAAAGTTAATTCCTGATTAACCAGCTCTGGTCAGAGCTGATATGGCTGTGGAAAGTTTTTATGAGTGGCAAGAGTGCTGAAAAAAAATATGTGGTGCTCTCAGCCTGCCACCTACTGAAGGATGTAGCATAGTTGAAGCAGCTACAGCAAGAGAAGGTGGGGATGTGACTGATGTCTGTATAAGACACTTGTGAGATCGCACCCGGAATACTGCATCCAGTTCTGAAGGTCCCATCTGAGTAAAAAACATAGACAAGGTGGAGGTGGTACAGTGGAGAGCAACTACAATGGCATAGGCCAGGGCATATGGGATAAGACCTATGAGGAGAGAAAGTAACCAAGTCAATATTTAAAATATTTATTTCATTTGGGTAAAACATTTAAACTATTTTAAATATGTAATTTTTACAAGATATGACAGTTGAGATTCGATATATGATATATCGAATCTCAACTGACATTCCTGTAAAATATTCCTTACAATGTGGTCATGCTTTTATCCATTATTTCTAATGAATTTGTACAATGCAGATCTGCTGAGAGGCAGTTTCAATTCGGTCTTCCTTTTACACAGTTCTACAATGTGCTTTCCTAGAATATGCCTGCTGATTAGTATATATTGTATTTAAAGAAAACACAAATTGCACATACCCCAATAATGCAAAGCATCATGTGAAGCATATGCAAATGTGCATGAATTAATTTGGACTGGCTCAACTTTAAGCAGGATTGTATGGTGCCAGGAAGCCTCACAATACAATCAGCAAAGGCTGAGAACAGCAGACACAGACACATGTTTCATCCTCATTTGGACTCATCAATGTGCCATATCTGGACTGTACCTCAGCCCAGAGAGAGACAGCCAGGGTTACATGTGTCTGTGTCTGCTGTTCTCAGCCTTTACTGATTGTACTGTGAGGCCTACTGGCACCATGCAATTCTGCTTAAAGTTGAGCCAGTCCAAATTAATTCATGGGTATTTGCATATGCTTCCCATGATGTTTTGCGTTGTTGTGGTATGTGCAATTTGCATTTTCTTTAAAATTTGGCTGTATGGCCAATATCCTCCAAGATAACCCTTGCCCCAGTGCATTTGCTCTGGGGTTCTTTTGTTATATTGTATTTAGCCTGGATAGTTCACAGAAGACGTGGCATCTTATTTTCAGTGGGGCTGTACATCTACACAATATTATGATGCATTGTGTAAAATCAGAACATGCTGAAAACAATAGTTCACCTCTGGACTAGGCTATCCTGAATAAATGCATTATAAAAATGGTAAAATCATGACCACACTGAAACCAAGCTATTGAATCTAATCTGGAACATCCTAGTAAATACAGTCCAAAAATGTGTAAAATGAAGATCCCTATAAGAATGAGATGTAGCATTTCCCCTGTGCTATCCAGGATACAAAATATAGGATAAGAAGGATTTAAAGGAAATCTACTGTAAACTGCACTTCACTTTCACACGTGATAACAACATGTGTGTGGCTGGCTGTTTGTGTTTGTCTCTGTCAGTAGTTTAGTTTTTGTGGTTTTTCATGTGTTTCTACTTGGAGGAACTGGACCATTCTTGGACATAACATCTATGAACATTTCCTGGACTAAGAAACTACAAAACATCACCACCAGGTATAGGCATTCTCATCATAAATCAACTTTTTTGGAAGACATCAAAAAGCAAAAGTGAGGTCAGTAAACCTTTCATACAAGTTTCTGGCTTGTGGAGTGCTGCATTGAATCCACATTTCCGTCTGACTTTCTTAAAGGATGTGTGCTTGTCTCTGAGGTCTATTTACAACTGTTTTGGAGAACAAAGGGAAGATTCTAACAAAGTCTTTTTACACCCTGCATATGCCCTAGGCTAATATTCATCACCTTCAGGAATTTAACACTTTCTGGGTCTTTGATCTACAGTAACAATCAGTTTTCTGGTCCACAGTAGCTCACCATGAGTCACTCAAGAACACTCACCCTTGCTACAGTTAACATTTGCAGTCTCCTCTACCTCTCACACTAACCATTCAAGCTCGATACCAGCAACCTGGCACCATGGCAAATCCTCCCTACCCTCACTTGTGGCACCCTCCTACAAAGGACTGGGTGCAAATGACAGCTCACACCGCTGGAAAGTTGACAAATCGACACCTGCTCCTAGCCATTACCTATGCTGGGACCTAAATGACTACACTGTACTCAAACTAACAAGAAACAGAGGCTTTACATGTCATACTATGAGCTGCGGCAGATGTCTTAAACTACTGCTCTCCTCCTTCTGATGTCAGGAAGTGTCCATCCAAACCCTGGCCCTGTTTCTACCAGGGTAACAAATCTAGCAAAAATGAAGGGGGGGGGGGTCTCACTATCGCCACCTTAAATATCTGTAGCCTCCTTCCAAAACTGGCATCCCTTTAAGTCTTTGCCAGTCAACACAATCCTGACATACTAGCCATTGTTGAAACCTGGCTGACACCAAGCACTCCGGACCATGCCATCTCACTACAAGGCTACAATATTTTCAGACTGGACAGGACTAATAAGGGAGGAGGGGGTTGTGCTATTTACATTAAGGACAACCTCTCTAGCCACCCTGTCTGCTTTCCACCACTAACTCCTCTGCGCAATTTCTCCCTGTTAAGCTACTACTTGGTGCCCAAATGAAGTGCTTACTGTGGCCTGCTCCTCTATCCTCCTAAAGTCAGGGTCCGGCCTCCAGACTGTTCTTGAATTTGTAAGATCGCAACCACGTGACACCAAGCTCCTTCTCCTTGGTGACTTTGATATAAATTGGCTCGCATCAGACTTTGTGTCCCTCAAGGATGCTATCCTAACAGCTAACCTAACGCAGATGGTGAGCTCCCCCACTAGAAAAAACTACAAAACTGGAACTTGCACTCCCATTGACTGGATCCTTGCTAGCCACCCAGCCTGCATAAAGAACACAGTTGTTCTCCCGGACTCTCTCAGTGACCACTCCCCTGTGATCTGTACCTGGACAAATAAGTTCCAAAAACCACTTCCAAAAGCCATCTTAAGCAGAGTGCTACCCCATGGAAACCTTACTAAGCTCAAGACCTGTCTTTTACAGCAAGACTGGTCCCCAATATACAATACTCTAGATGTTGACGCAGCCCTAGATTATTTTATCACAACTTTCAACACTGCCTTTGACACCTACGCACCAGTAAAAAAGCATAAAATCAAAGCACTCTCAAATCCCTGGCTCACGGCCAAACTACTGGCCCAACTCAAAGCTCGGAACCGCCTCTGAGCCATAGCGAGAGCCACAGGCTCCTTGATGGATATCCAGAAGTATAAACAGGCACAAAACCAATTTACCAAACAAATTCGACTAATGAAGAGCTCCTATTTCAAAAATGCCCTCGCAAACTCCTGGGGTGATGGGAGATCTTTCTGGGACAACATCAGAAATATCACGGTAAGCAGTTCAAATCCTCTCCCACTATAATGACTGTCGATGGAACCACTACCCAGACCCAATGGTCATGGCAAAGGCCTTAAATAAAACTTTCACTGACCTCAGTGGGTCCTCCCACTGGACTTCTTCTCTGACATGGACTGCCAAAACCAACATCTCCTCCTGCCTCACCTGACCAAGCTTTTCCACTTCAAAATAGTTAATGCACATGAAGTCTACAAATATATAAAAAATGCTATCTCTAAATCCAGAGCAAGCAGTGATACTATTGATCTTAAAATTCTGTCCCTCACCCTGGAAGAGGTGGTGCACCCACTCACCAAAATTTTCAATCTCTCCCTCTGCCTTAGTCAATTTCCCAGCAAATGGAAGTCTACTATAGTCACACCAGTGTTCAAAAGTGGTGACAAGTTCCTACCAGGAAACTATCGGCCTATATCTATACTTCCACCCCTCTCCAAGGCCCTAGAATGCATTGTGGCTGACCAACTCTCAGACTACCTGCATAAGTATAACATACTCTGCTTGCAGCAACATGAATTTAGGAAAGGACACAGTACATCAACTGCCCTACTGGAATTCTCAGGAGAAATTCACACTGCCTTGGACAAAGAATATCAAACCAGAGCTGTTTTCATTGACCTAACAAAGGCGTTTGATACTGTTCACCATGGCTTACTTATCACACAACTACACAGTCTTGGGCTCTGGGAAGGACCAGCTGCCTGGGTTAAAAGTTACCTGGCCCAACGCTCTCAATCAGCAAAAATCTCAGAAGTTCTCTCAGACTCAAAACCGGTCCTCTCAGGTGTTCCACAGGGGTCAATCCTAGGTCCCCTCCTTTTCAGCCTTTTCCTAAACTCTCTCCCCAAATCCTTCCCAGAACAAATAATCCTTTATGCTGATGATGCAGTGATTCTCTCCTCTCATAAGAACCCAAAACCCTTACTCCAGAGCCTGCAGCTTGCTTTCTCCAATGATGAAAAGTGGTTCCTAGATCACAAGCTGGTCCTAAATCACAAAAAAACAAACTCCATGCTTTTCTCCAGTCCACAAAACAGAAAAAGACAAATTCCACTTACTATCAAAACATACCCAGGAAATACCCTTGAACAAGTGTCAACATTTAAATACCTTGGAATCACCTTTGATCAGGTCTTACCTTTGTGACCCACATTGATAACACAGCGAAAACGGTGAACCAGCGCAGTGGTATCCTGTTCCGAAACCGGCAATTCCTTACCCAAGCTGCGCTGAGGATTGCTATCCAAAGCTCTGTCATCTCAATCATAGACTATGGCTTAATTATTATGGCTCTGCCACTCACCACTGCACTAAGGTGCATCACAACCACCTAAACAAGGCCTGTGTCGGCTGCTCTCACTGGAGTGCAAAGACATACTCATGCATGTGAGCTCTCGCTGAAACAGGATGGTTGCAACTCTCAAATCGCATAAGGTACCTCACATGCTTGACGGCAAAAAAATACATCTTGGGCCACACTCGGCCGTGTATCCAAGACCTACTTTGCCCAAATACCAGCATCCATCCCACCAGAAGATCAGAACATCAGCCTCTCCAGGTCCCCAGATGCCGGACCACACAGGGCCAAAGATCTTTTGCCTATCATGCCCCCAGCTGGTACAATGCCCTGAGCTCACTCATTACATCCTCCACATCACTAGGAGCTTTCAAATCTATGCTTTACTCTCACCTCTCAGCCTCTAGCTCCTGTGACTGCCTTGACTAATGATTCTTCCCTCATGGCTGTTTTTACTGTTTTTCATCCTCCTCTTCTGCTCCTTTCTTGACAAAGGCATCTGAGTACATCTAACTACTCTAAGTCTGCTCTCCTCCCCATATCTCCTCCTACCCTTCCCACCTTGACCATTCCTCCAATGTTTTTTTTTTCCTGTGATGTACTGTATTATACTGGCTTATTGAAACCTTTATAATTTGCTGACCATTCTATGTAACATGTCTTGTTTGTTTGTACATTGATGATGTGAAACCTTTGTAAAAGAGCCATTGGCTCAAAGATAATAATTTCTGGAACAATAAACTAAACTAAACTAAACTGTGTTCCACATAGTCAAGACTTATATTAGCAAACAGTTTCTTTATTGTTTTATAACATATTAGATTGCAGTATTTATTTTGAATGTTGTGGCCATGAGGATGGTGTGTACGGTGTGTGTGTGGTGTGTGCATGTGCATGTGTGAGTGTGTGTGTCTTTGTTCTATATATTAAACCGTCTGAGACAATGCTTATCAGATAGTGTCTTAAGAGGTTAAACAAAGCACTGAATCTCAACTGGCAAATCCTGTAAAATGTCACTTGCAGTGTGGTCATGCTTTGCCTATTATTCCTAATGATTTTGCACAATGCAGATCTACTGAGAAGCAGTTTCAGTGCAGTCCTCCTTTTACATATTTTTACAAGGGGACAGATTTTCAAAGGCCAGAGAATGACGACAGGTGCTTGCATCAAAAACAACTGATGCAAGGAGCAGGATGCATCAAATCTTGCACCAATTCTAATTTTCAAATGGTGCTTGCATCAAAAACAGGTCTGCATGCACCACAGTGGCTTGCCCCATGCTTGCACCAAAAAAATACCTGCACCATGTCGGAAGGAATGCCTGCATCAATGAAATGATGCACCATGCCCTTATTTGGGATTTTCAAAGAATACAAGTCCTGTCCTTGTGCTTAAGATGCATGTCGCTGTTAGACCAGCCACAGCTGGTCTAAGGGACACTAGATCATATAAAGAGACCCACACCAGGTGGTCAGACCTGACTGTATTACTATTAAGGGCCAGTATTCTCCTGCAGGACTAGTTTAGAACATTTTGGGGGCTTAATCTTGACCATGTCATCTGCTGTTGTTTTTTCTTAGCTTGTGTCATTCTCATCCTTTGCGTCATTTTTTACTAAACTTGCACCATTTTTTGACTCAGCTTGCACCATTTTGTTTCACTCAGTTTGCATCATTTTCGATCCTTGAGTCATTTTTTTACTCAACTTGCAACATTTTTTTTGACTCAGCACCATTTGCACCATTCTTTACTCAGTATGTGTCATTTTCATTCATTGAGTCTTTTTTGTGACTCAGCTTGCACCATTTATTTGGGTGCAGCATGCATCATTCTTATCCCTTACACCATTTTGTTGATGCAGTGGACCTCTGGTGTCAGTTTGGGGGATCTTATCACAAAGAATGCTTTTCTTGCAAAATATGGCACACAGTATTTGGCGCAACTAGATCTGACTGAAGCTGGTTGTTTGATGCAGCTTGCATGGAACTAAGGGCCCTTTAAAAATTCATCCCAATGAGTTTTCTTAGAACATGCTTGCTGATTGCCATATACTGTATTTAGCCTGGGTAATATACAGAAGACGTGGCATCTTATTTTCAGTGGGGCTGTACATCTACACAATATTATGATGCATTGTGTAAAATCAGAACATGATGAAAAGAATATTATATATCCGGACTAGGTTACCCTGAATAAATACATTATAAAATTGTAAAATTATGACCCCACTGAAAACAACATATTGCTTCTAATTTGGGACATCCTGAGTAAATACAATGTAAAAATGTGTAAAATGGAGATCCCTATGAGAATGAGATGTAGCATCTCCCCTATGCTATCCGGGATACAAAGCATAGGATAAGAAATACAGTATTTAAAGGGAATCTACTGTAAACTGAACTTCACTGTGTTCCACATAAGCCAAGGCTAACATAAACAGTTTCTTTATTGTTTTATAACATATTAGATTACAGTATTTATTTTGAATGTTGTGGCCATAAGGATGGTGTGTACAGTGTGTGTATGTATGTGGGTGTGTGTGTGAATGTGTGTGCGTGCACACGTGAGCAAATGTGTTTGCTGTATATAATAAACTATGTCTGAGACAGTACTTATCAGATAGCATCTTAAGAGGTTAAAAAAGCATCAAATCTCAACTGGTAAATCCTGTAAAATCTTACTTACAGTGTGATCATGCTTTACCCATTATTTCTAATGAATTTGCACAATGCAGATCTGCTGAGAGGCAGTTTCAATGCAGTCTTCCTCTTACACATTTTAACAATGTGTTTTCCTAGAATATGCTTGCTGATTGCTATATATCGCATTTAGCCTGGATAGCACACAGATGACGTGGCATCTTATTTTGAGTGGGGCTTTACATCTACACAATATTATGATGCATTGCGTAAAATTGGAACATGCGGAAAAGAATATTTTACATCTGGATTTTTTTTTTCTTACTACTTCTAAGGGGCTAGCAAAGTATTGTTTTGAGGCTGTTGGAATCTTGAAACCTATTTTGGTGGGCAGTAAGTGGGCTGATTTGTCTTGTTGTTTCACTGTATGGCAGGCTGAGTTTTTCTTACTTCTTAAAAGGGGCTAGCAGGGAATGGTTTAGGAACTGTTGGAACTTTGAAACCTATTTTGGTGTGCTTTAAGTTGGCTGTCATTTCTTTAAATCGGAGGTCTGTTTCTTCTGCTTTCTTCTGATTGTTCTAATTTCAAACCTATTTGGTGTGCTTTTATTGGGGATGTTCTGGTGGGGCTGTTTATTTGAATTGGAAACCAATATCTTCTAATTTCAAGCCTATTTTGGTGTGTTGTTGGTGAGACTGTGACTTGGAGACCTGTTTCTTCTGGTATCAAACCTATTTTTTGTGCTTTTAGTGGAGTTGTGATTGTTTTTTGCTGTCTTCACTAGCTGCAGAGTTTAATGCATAGTGGGGGAAAGGCGTTAATTGTCTGGACAGAGGCCTAAGCTACCTGATTGTTTCTGGAAGGCACAGGTTGGTCCCACCTCCCTGCCCCCTCACACCACACTTGCCCAAGGTACATCATTTGCTTTATACAAGGGGTTCTGACATCACTTCCCCAAAAGGGCAAAGGTCACACACCTATCATAGCAGACACAGACATCCAGGAAAGGAACAGCAGCGAGTGAAGAGGAGACTGCTATCTCAGTGGAAGGGAAGTAACTGCAACAGAAGGAGCTTTCATTGTTACCTGTTTGCATTGATGTTTGCATTGTGGAAAGGAGGGGTAGAAGTTAGAAGGAGGCTGTGTAATAGTTGCTTACAGTTTCTTTTTGGGTGTTGACAGGAGGGATAGGAATGTAAAAAGCAGTTGCTCAGTCTATCTTAAGTGTATGACAAAGGGGGTAAGGGAAACTGAGAAAAGGAGAAGAATGTTTTCAATGATGGGGGGAAGGGAGACTTGGGGGAGCATTGGGTATCCATCATCTGGAAAGGTGGGGGTTACAGGTGGACAATAAGAGCAATGGGTGGGGTGGTAGGCTGTAACAACTGCAGTGCACCAATCTTTCTAAAAATTGCGTGGAGGTTGGGGGGATGTTCAGTGTGCAACCAAACAGAGAAACTTAGAAAGGAGAGTTAGGGTCTGCAGGAGGAACTAAGACAGGCAAGGCAGACTGGAGAAGGTTATAGCCAAATACTGAAGGTAGGGAGGGAGGGAGCAGGGGAGATGAGGAGGGAGGGCAGTTTGGGCCAATGGGGGGAGGAGAGGGTCCGAAGAAGGGAAGCAGAGACAAGGGGGCCCAAGCCCAGGCCAAGACGAATGGTGTCAGGTGAAACCAGGTCAAGGGAAAAAAGACAACTGGAAGGAAGAGAAAGGGACTTGTGAAGGAAGGAGGAGAAGTGGCAACAGTCATGGAATCAAAAGGAGGGGATGGGCTACTATGAGGATGAAGGAAGCTGGTATTGGAGAAGGATCTACAGAAAATTATTTTACAGTACTAGAGAGGAAGGAGGAGGAGGGAGGTGATGAAATTGGAGGAGTAACTGATAGACGTCTGGATGAATCTAGAGTGGGGAGAAGTTCTTCTGGGGGAATTATAACAGGGGCAGAAGGGGGAACTACTGTGCAAGAGGAAGAGGAGGAGCCGAGAGCAAGAGGTGGGGAGGAAGGTAAGCAAGTAGTTAGTAAGAGGGATGGAATCTTAGTGCTGGGGGACTCAATACTAAGAGGAGGCAGGTGGGGTAGCAAAGGGGAGAGGCATAGCCACATTTGGGTGGAGGTCATGCTGAGAATGATGGTGGAAAAGGTGGGACAATCTGTTCTAAAATATGCTAGAAGGGGTAGGGACAAGCCTCATGTAATTTTGCATTTAGGGATGAACGACCTGGCTGACAAGATGGTAGATATAGTTCAGAGGAGGTTTGAGGAACTAGGACAATTATGTGAGGGGGCAGGAAGATCAGTAACTTTCTCAGAGATACCTCCAGTGCTCAGGGCAAGCATAGCAAGAAAGCTGAGACTAGAGGAATTTAATGGATGGCTAAGAATCTGGTGTCATACTAAAGGGTATGGGCTGGTGGAGGGTGGGGAGGGACCTGGGAGGACAGTAGTTTCTAAGCCAAGGATAGACTACACTTGAGTGAGGAGAGAAAGAAGGTGTTGAAACAGAGAATGGAGAAGTACATAGAGGAAGTTGGGAATTTAAACTAGGAGTGGGGGGTGGCAAGTGAGCAAGGGACATGCAGAGACCACTGATTGGGAAGCCATATGAGCTCACCCCTCATAACAGTGACAAAGGACAAAGGGCAAGTACTAGTGGCGATGCTAGTAAAGGAGGGCAGGATGGGGGGAGGGGTGGAAGGTGGTCACCCTGAATGCTAGGAGCCTTGAGAAGAAAACTGCAGAGCTACAGACTCTCATGGCAGAGGGGGAAGTGGACATTGCAACCATCACAGAAACATGGGCTACCCAATACAATGACTGGGATGTGTCGATATCAAGGTACATGTTATTTTGTAGGGATAGAATGATTGGGAAAGGAGGTGGCACTATATGTGAGGGAAGGACTGATGTGTGTATGGGAGGAAAGGGAGGAGAGTAGTATGGAGTCACTATGGATGCAAATCCAGGATTCCAAGAATAGGACTTTCAGGATGGGAGTGGTGTACAGGCTGCCCTGCCAGACAGAGGAGTTAGACAGGGAACTAGCTGAACAGATCAGGAAGACCTGTGAGAAGGGTAGTGTGGTGATTGTGGGGGACTTCAACATGCCAGGAGTGGATTGGAGTACTCCAACTACCAGGAATAGAAGGGAGCAGGTCCTGCTGGATGCCTTCCAGGACAGTTTACTGATGCAAATGGTCAGTGCACCAACCAGGTTAGGGAATACACTTGACCTTGTGCTGGCAAATGGGGAGTTTGTGAGGGAACTTAGGGTGGAAGAACCACTGGCGGGGAGTGACCACCAATCAGTATGGCTCACACTGGCTAAGGGTAAGGAAGGAGTGGAATCTGGCACAAGGGTGCTGGACTTCAGGATGGTCAATTTTGGGAGGATGGGGGAAGTGATAAAAGGGTACCTGGCCAGAATTCAACCAAGTATGGGTACTAACTTGAGGTGGGCACTCATAAAGCTGGGGATAGTGGAGGCAACCAGAACCTGCAGCAAGGCCCAGAGCAAGAAAGCTAGGGCAAAGAAACCTAGCTGGTTGAGCAAGGAGATCATGGAAAAGGTAAGGAAGAAAAGAGGTGCCTTTAGGAGGTACAAGAAAACAGGGAAGGGGAGGACAGGGAGGAATACCTGAAGGAATCAAAGGAGGTGACAAGGGCAGTAGGGGCAGCCAAGGCGTCTACAGAGCTCAGGCTGGTGCAGGGCATTAAGAAGGGGGAGAAAGACTTCTTCAGGTATATCAGGGAGAAAAGGTACTCTAAGGACCATATAGTAAGGATTAGGAAGGAGGGGGGCTTAGGTAGAAGCAGGGGGTGATAAGGCAGATGCACCAAATGATTACTTCTGCTTGGTATGTACTAAGGAGAAGGGGGGGTGATACCCAAGGAGGGAGGAGGGCAGAAATGGGGGGAAGGGGCTGACAGATGGGGAAATCATAAATGGCAGGGTTCTGGAGGTTTGAGGACACTGAGGGTGGACAAGACGCCAGGGCCAGATGACATCCACTCCAGGGTACCTGAACAAGCTGGCAGAGATCCTGGAGGGACCTTTGAACCTATTATTGTGCCTCACTACACTCTCAGGATGTACACCTCAGGATTGGAGGATGGCTCATGGAGTCCTCTCACAAGAGCAGCCCCTGGGATGAACTGGGAACTACAGACCGTGAGCCTCACATCCATTGTGGGGTAAGCTGATGGAGACTATCCTGAAAGAGAGGGTGGTAGCCTCTCCTTGAGGCCAAAGGACTACAGGACAGCAGACAACATGGCTTTGTATGTGGCAGATACTGCGCCAACCTGGTGGAGTCTGACTTAACTAGGCACTGATAGTGGCCAGTAGTGATGTCCGGTACCGGACTGCAGGTTTGACTCGTGCCATGGAAGGCTGAAAGAAAAGACGGGGAAAAGCTGTGAGATGGGGAATCTCCAGGAAGACAACAAAGGTGTGTTGTGGGAGCTCATCCCAAGGTAGTGCAAGCAGTGTTCCACAGGGCTCCATGTTGGGACCAGTGTTGTTTGGCATATTCATTGCAGACATATCATTTGGCATCAAGAGCAAGACCAGTCTGTTTGCTGATGACACCAAGATGGAAGCAGTGGTAGACAACCTAGGGGAATGGCAGGGGTTGCAGGATCATCTGGCAAAGCTAGAAACCTGGTTGGGCACCTGGTAACTGGGGTTCAATGCCAAAAAGTGCAAGGTGCTGCATTTTGGGGTGAAAACCCCAAGAAGGAGTTACCAGCTGGGGTTAGTACAGCTAGCAGAGACAGAGGAGGAGAAGGATCTGGGGGTGCTCATTATGGGGTCAATGAACAACTTGGCACAATGTAGGAAGGCAGCTGCAAAGGCCAACAAAATGCTAGGTTGCATTGCAACTGGTATATCCTCAAGGAGGGGGAGGCGATTCTGCCACTGTATATCATTAGACCACACCTGGAGTACTGCATGCAGTACTGGCGCCCATATCTGAAGAGAGACATTAAGTTACTGGAGGGGGTGCAGCACAGGGTGACAAAGATGATCAAGAGGATGGGGAACTTACTATACGAGAGGAAGCTGAGGGAGTTGAACTTGTACTCACTGGAGGAGGGACGGGGGATATGATTGAAACCTTCAAGTACATGAAAGGAATAAACAAGATAGGTATGGAGGGGCCTTTCAAAGTAAGGGAGGGGAGGGACACCTGGGGCCATAATATGAGACTGGAAGGAGGAAGGTTCAGGAGGGAGATGAGGAGACACTTTTTAACGGAGAGGGTGGTAGATGGGTGAAATGCATTACTGGCAGAAGTAGTAAACAGTAGAATAGTGGACTGCTTCAGAAGGGGCTGGGACAGGGCAAGAGGAAGGGCCCAGGGAGGGGAAGGATGGGAGGGAGGGGCAGCAGGAGAATAAGGGGTGCTAGCTGCACACTCAAGCAGACTTGATAGACCTCTAGGCCTTTATCTGCTGGCAAATTTTGTATGTTCATATGGACTAGGCTACACTGAACAAATACATTATAAAAATGGTAAAATCATGACCCTACTGAAAACAAGATATTGCATCTACTCTGGGACATCCTAAGTAAATACAATGCAAAAATGTGTAAAATGAAGATCAATCAATCAATCAATATCTTTATTTATCCAGGCAGGCACCATTGAGCAAGCTCATTTACAAGGTGGACCTATGAGAATAAGATGTAGCATCTCCCCTGTGCTATCCATTATCAGATAATGTCTTAAGAGGTTAAAAAAAAGCATTGAATCACAATTGGCTAATTCTGTAAAATGTCACTTACAGTGTGATCATGCTTTACCCATTATTTTTAATGAATTTGCACAATGCAGATCTGCTGAGAACAGTTTCAGTGCAGTCTTCCTTTTACACATTTTTACAAGGTGTTTTCTTAGAATATGCTTACTGATTGCTATATACTGTATTTAGCCTGGATAATACACAGAAGATGTAGCATCTTATTTTCAGTGGGGCTCTACATCTGCACAATATTATGATGCATTGTGTAAAATCAGAACATGCTGAAAAGAATATTATACATCTGGACTAGGCTACCCTGAATAAATATATACATTATAAAAATGGTAAAATCATGACCCCACTGAAAACAAGATATTGCATCTAATTTGGGACATCCTGAGTAAATACAATGCAAAAATGTGTAAAATGAAGATCCTATGAGAATGAGATGTAGCATCTCCCCTATGCTATCCAGGATACAAAGCACAGGATAAGAAATACAGTATTTAAAGGGAATCTACTATAAACTGAACTTCACTGTGTTCCACATAAGCCAAGGCTGACATAAACAGTTTCTTTATTGTTTTATAACATATTAGATTGCAGTATTTATTTTGAATGTTGTGGCCATAAGGATGGTGTGTACAGTGTGTGTATGTATGTATGTGTGTGTGTTTGCACGTGCATGCATGAGTGTGTGTGTTTGCTGTATACAATAAACTATATCTGAGACAGTGCTTATCAGACAGTGTCTTAAGAGGTTAAAACACAGTGCACATCTTGAACATTCCTTGCTGAGAATGGGTGACATTTATGAGGTATAAATCTTTCTTGAAAGAATACTGTCCAACTTAAGCAAGTAGCAAGAAAATGCTTAAATGCTAAGTATGGAAATGTGCAAGCTGTTGCATTTGGGCTGGCAGTATAGCCTAGAGGTTAGAGGAATGAGGTGTGAACAAGCTTGATACATCCAGCAGACCAGATCTGAGTTTGATTCTCACAACCTCCACTTGCATGCTGTATGACTCTAAGCAAGTCACTTAACCGCTCAGTGCTCCTAGGTCAGCCCTGAAAACAGGCACTTGTGTCTTGTGGGACTTATCCAGTTACCAAAGACTAAAATAAAATAAATTCTAAGGGGGTAAAGAAATATCTAGTTTAATAGGTAACCAATATTTAAGAAGCTGTTTCAGTTTCCTAATGGCTATCTGATAAGCAGCTGCGAATTCTGTCTACAATATTTGAAACAGAAAGAAGGGATTATTTAACTGTCATGATGATTTGCATTTATGGAAGGATACACAGAAAACTCCTAAAAGATGTGTTCCAGGGAAACACCTTTTTTCAAGGGAAAGGAGGATGGCTGTAGGCTTTGCCCACAGCCATAAAAATAAAGGTTTTTATCTATCTGAAGAAGTTGGTGAATGGGGCATAGAGGAAAAACTGACCAGGTGGATAGGGAACTGGTCAGGGAGAGGGGAAGGACACAGAGGATAGTCATCAGTGGGGCACACTCAGATCCCAGGGGAGTCACGAGTGAGGTAACACAGGGACTGATTCTGGGACTGATGCTGTTACACAGCTTTATCTGTGATATATAAGAGGGAATCCAGACTAAGGTGTGTCTCTGCTGATGATAATACTGTAAGATTAGCAGCAGGGTGGACACTGAGGAAGGAGATGGAGAAGTAAAGAGACTGGAAAAAGTGGAAAAGTGGTCCAAATTATGGTAACTAAAGAGCAAAAAAGTGCAAAATGATGCAGAAAACTGGTAAAAAGAACCCTAAAATGGATAGAGGAAGAGGGTCCCAGACTACTGTCTGTCACACTTTACACAGCACTCAAAGGCTGAAACAGGCTCACAATAGCAAACAATCACATTTATCACAAGAATACTTTTTCACACTAAGTTCAGTGGCTTAAAGATGACTCATTTGTCTTCACAGCTTGAGTATTCTTCAGTGCAAATTGCCATGTGAGATCTGAACAAAGTTAAATAAACATAAAGTGCTAGGAAATGGAAGAAAGAACTTTGAGTACAAGTAGTTTAGTACTGAGTAGGTAAAGGAGCTTCAGGAAGGTAGCTGGAAACTGTCCATAAATCCTCAGGTCAGCAAGTTTGCTTCTCTATATCTCTGTGGAGTACTCGTTTCCTTCATTCTGACAGTTTTTTGCTCGAAATTTGCCCAAGGATTTATAGATGTAGTCCCACAAGAGTCTATCAGCCCCCTGTGATTTTCAACTAGAGAAACTAAGCATGTCAGCAGAAAAGTCCTTCTGTTTTCCCACAGAGAGTAAACTGTCTGAATGCTGCTATTTGCAGCAGAAAAATGTTCTCAACCAATTCCCAGCTGCCCTCCTGAAGCTCATTTACATACTCAGCACTCAGTACTGCGAGTTCTTAGAAACATAGAATTTGTTGAAAAGATAAGGACTGCTTAGCCCACTGAGTCTGCCCAGTTTTTCCCCAGCCTTTTCTGTCTCAGCAGACCCTAAATGTTTTTTGGCAAACCTCCCCCACATTTTTATTCAGTAGTATTCCCCTATGTGTATCCCATGCATGTTTGAGCTCCCCACAGTTTTTGCCCCTACTACCCCTTTGGCAGGCTGTTCCCAGCATCCTCCAGTCTTTCAGTGAAGTAACATTTCCTCACATCCCTCTCATTCCCCCTTCTAGCTTCATTGCATGCCCTCTTGTTCTATTGCACTTCTTCATTTGAAAAAGGCTCTCAACCTGTATCCTATTCACTCCTGTGAGGTGCTTGTAGGTCTCTATCATGTCCACTCTCTCCCTACTCTTCTTCAGGTTGTACATATTGAGATGCCTCAGTCTGTCATCGTACGTACGGTTTCTCATGCAACCCATGTACCATTTTAGCTGCCCTTCTCTGGACTGCCTCTACCCTGTTCCTGTCTTTTCTGAAATACAGCCTCCAGAACTGTACACAGCATTCAAGGTGTGGTCTCACCAATGATCTATGCAGTACTAATATCACCTTTCTCCTCCTGCTTTTGATACCTCTCCCTATGCACCACAGCATTCCACTAGTCCTGCCCACGGCATTGTTACACTGTCCTGCAACTTTGAGGTCATCAGATGTATAACACCTAGGTCCCTTTCCGTCTTAGTGTCCAACAGTACTCCACCCACCATTTTATACTCAGCACCTAGGTTTCTGTGCTCCAGGTGCATGATCTTACACTTTTTGGCACTGAAGCCCAGTTGACATACCCTTGATCACTCTTCAAGTTTCCTAATGTCCCTACTCATTTTATCCCTTCCCTCCTGAGTACCCACCCTTTTGCAGATGGCAAGGCAAAACAAGGCAATTTTATTTATATGGTGCTAAATCCCAGAGGCTCTGGGCACCTCACAATAAGTACAGATAAATAATGTGTATAATAAAATGATAAAATATAAATTATGACATTAGATTACAGAGCCAGGCCCAAAACATAACATAAATAAGCCTTTGAAGACTTTTTAAAGATGGCCAGCAAGGGAGCATCTCTTATCCTCTGAGGGGGAGTGTTCCATAAAACCAGAGTGCAACCTGAATGCCCTATCACCTGATGGCTTCAGTTGAGAGCTTGGTACCGACAAAAGGCTTGCCTCCACTGACTGGCTGGGATGACCAGGAGCATAAGGAACCAGGAGAACTTTCAGGTAGCCTGGAACTAGTCAATACAGGGCCTTGTATGTGAACAAGCATACCTTGAAGCTGATGTGCCACCACACCGGCAATCAGTGTAGAGTGCAGAGATCCAGTGTAATATGCTCAGACCGAGAGGCTGCCACAACCAGCTGAGCTGCCGCATTCTGGACTAGCTTTAACTGGCACAGCAGCCTGGTGGAGAACTCAAGGTAAAGAGTGTTGCAGTAATCCAGCCTCGACATGACTAAGGCATGTACCACTGTTGCCAGGTCAGACAGCTCGAGATAGGGCTTGATCCATGCAGTATTTCACAGATGGTAAAAGCTGCTGCAGACAACAGCTGACACCTGATGTTCTAGGGTCAGCTTGGAGTCCACAATGACCCCCAGATTCCTTATTCTATCTGCAGCTTGAAGTGCCATGTTGCCCACATGAATACATACATAGATACACAGAATTTGTCAGCAGATAAGGACTGCCTGGCCCATCTAGTCTGTCCATTACTTTCCTACCGTTTCTTACGTTGGAAGCTGTAGCTGATCTGTGGCTTTCCCACTCTTTCCTGTTTCTAGTATTCCCATGTGCCAGTCCCATGCATTTTTGAATTCCTTCATTGTCTTTGCCCCCACCACCACTGCAAGGAGGCTATTCCAAGTATCCACCACCCTCTCTGTAATGAAATACTTCCTCACATTGCCCCTGACTCTGCTTCCTTCCAACTTCAAGGCATGTTTCCTAATTCTAGTGCACCCCCTTTTCCATAATAAACTCACCTCCTGTACCTTATTTATCCCTTTTAGGTATCTGAACATCTCTGTCCCCCAACTGTCTCCTCATTTCCAGAGAATACATACTGAGGTTTTTTAGCCTCTCTTCAGGTGACTTCTGTTGTAGCCCCTGTACTATTTTTGCAGCCCTTCTCTGGACTGCCTCCACCGTGTCTATGTCTCTTCTGAGATGGGGTCTCCATAACTGGACACTGTACTCCAGATGGGGTCCTCACCAATGATCTGGACAACGGCATCACCACCTCCTTTTTCTCCTGGTGATGCCTCTCCCAAATGCACCCTACATGCTGCTGGCCCTTCTTACTGTTTTATCACACTGACGAGCCATTTTAGGTCCTTAGACATAATCACTCCACGATCCTTCTCCTGCTTGGTGGCTGACAGTACCCCCCCCCCCATTGAGTACTCCTCCCTCAGGTTCCTGTGCCCCAAGTGCATAATTTTACACTTTTTTGCATTGAATCTCAGCTGCTATCTGTTTGATCATTCTTCCAGCTTGCCCTATTCCCTTTTCATTTTCTCCACTCCCCCCGGCATGTCAACCCTATTGCAGATCATTGTGTCATCTGCACGGAGGCATATTTTCCATTGCCGCCCTTCCACAGTGTCACTTATGAAGACATGAAAGAGGACTGGGCCCACCACAGGGAGGAAAGTGCTGCTATTTGATGCTGCCGGACTCATCCGACCCAGTTTCACTAGTATCACCTCCATTCTTGAAGAGTTCAGTCTAAGCCAGCTGGCTGCCATCTACTCCTGGATTTCAAATAGGCACTTGTTCAGTTCCTATATTACCACCATATCATTAGGGGCAGAAGACACATACAGATGGATATCATATGCATAACAGTGAACACCCAAGCTATAGCATCTAATGAGCACCCCACATTGGCAAACAGCATGGAGGCCAGAATCGACCCCTGAAGCACCCCACTGCAGAGTGCAGCACAACTCAATAGCTCAATATAAATGAACAAAGTGTTACCTGCTGCAACCCGCTGGATAGATAGGGTGTAAACCACTGCAACACCGTTCCTGACAGTCCTGCATAGTACCTCAGGTGGGCTAACAACAGCCCATGATCTACCTTGTCAAAATCTGAAAAGAGATCAAGCAGGTCAAGAACAGAATGTCGTCCACTGTCCCTCACAAGAAGGAGATCATGGTGCACCCTGAATAGTGTAGACTCTGTACTATGACGAAGTCGAAACCTGGTCTGGAAAGGCTCATAGATGTCATGTTTCTCCAGATGTTGGTCCAGATCTTGGTGTCATCTAGCAAAAAGGCATACCTTCCCTTCAAGCTCTTCTGCAATGTCACTTATGAAGATGTTGAACAGGACTGGCTCCAGTACTGAATTCTGTGGCACCCCACTGGTCACTCTCCCCTCACTAGAGTGAGTTCCATTTACTGCCACCCTCTGCCACCTATCCATTAACCGTTTTTTTACCCAGTTTGCAACCTAGATGCTAGATTATCCAACTTCTTTATCAGTCTCCTATGTGATGCAGTGTCAAAGGCTTTGCTGAGGTCCAAATAAGCCACATGCATGCACGATTGGTGCCGGCCAGGCAGTGGCCATCTATAATAAGGTAGTATCCGAAGTGCTTGACATTTTATTTATTTAGCTTTTGTTGATTGGGTAAGTGCACTAGATAAATTCTGCCTATTTTCAGGCATGACCCGGGGAAGGGAATACAGATGAATGCCAACTGACCTTGAACCAGATTAAGCTGTTGGTGGTATTCTTAGTGAATGGGAGAAATTTGGCCAGGACACCGGGGAAATTCCCCTACTGGTTGCTAGAGGGCACTGTGACTGGTGCTGTGATGGCCAGTCTACCTGAGACTTTGCAGGAGATGGATGTCAGCAAGGCTGAGGTGCAGGTCTCCTCCTCGGTCTTTTCACATAAAGAGACCGACCTGGTGGTGTTTTCAGACCCAGTGGGAGTACCAGAGGCTAACTTGCCTCTTCAGATGGAGACAGAACATGTAGATATTGGAAACATAGAAATGGAATGGATAGAACAGCGAGTGACTTCTCCTGGGGCAGCAGAGCTGCATTGCCTAATTCAGGAGGAAAAGCGCTGTCATTTACGGAGGAAACATGAATTGGAGAAGGCTCCTCGAATGCATGAAAAGGCACAAGAGTGAGGTGTTCAGGATGTACAGGCAGGAGTATTGGGCCTGATCCCATTAAGTGTGCAGAATGCCTCCACAGATGGAAACTGCATTGATGACCTCCAAGAGAGCTCTCCAAATGAGTAGGTTGTGAGTACAAATCAAGGCTTCATTTTGGATGGGAGCAGGGAGGTGTGTGTGGCAGAATGTGACCAGCAAGACATGGAAGATTTGCAGACAGATGTAACTGATATAACAAATTAAGTTGCTTCTACTGAAAGTGGTATGAAGACAGGGAACTTCCCGATTCTGAAGCAAAGAAGTATTACTTTTACTATTAGTACTAATCCAAATGGAACAGGGGCAAGGAGTACAACTAAAGAAATAATGATAAAAGGAAAAAAGGGAGGAATGCATCATAGGGGGAGGGGACTACACATACTGGATGCAGTAAAAAGGATTTTGTAACTGACATTACTACTGTTCCCTCAAACAGCCCTGAATGGGTGGTGGACTCCCTGCTGAAAGCAGGATGGATGGGGACCCAGATGGACAGGGATGGGACACCAATTTACCCAAGACATTGGGTGGCGCAAGTTCAAATGACTTACTGCATATAACCCCTATGTGTACCGATGGGCCTATGGCGGCTTGTAGCACATCAGTCCCCCCCCCGGAAGGGTAGCCCAAAGATGGCAGAATCTCCAGAGGAAGAAGGAGATGGGACTGTCCTCTTGGGATGTATTCACAGAATGTAACAAATTGTAGACAGGCCTGAAATGCCCCCCCCCCAACTTCTCCCTGCAGCAGGCTGTAGGCAGGCCAGTTGCCCCCATTGAGAGTGGGAGATCTTGCCACTGAGGGATAGGGACCAACAGTACAAGTGACAAAAGGCCTCCGATGTAACTCAGGGACAAGGCAGAATGTCTGTACAGCCAACGTTCTTGAACGGCTGTTTCCAGAACGCACTAGATCCACATTGGAACCAGCTGCAAGGCGAAATGCAGTGCACCTAAAGTTTAGGGGAGATATGAATGACGTACCAGATCGCATATTTGTAGGTCGAGCACTGCTTAAAAATAGCATGAATTATTATGCCTATTAAATCTATGCCCTGATCCACATGATGGGTGATTCCATTTTTGACATTAGTTTTAAACAACCCGCAGGTTTGGATCGCTTCTGGAAGCAGTACCACCAGCTTAAAGCTACTTCCTTATGGAGGCCATTTTTGGCGATCCCCTTGACAAAGCCCCTTTATAAATGGGTCATGATTATTTTCAGGAACGAAAGGGTCAATGTGGCTGACATCACTTACTGGATGAATCAGCATTGTACAGTAAAGGGATATCCAGAACCGATTTTGGATGAAGAGCACCTCTGGATGCGGGGTTGGAGATATCAAGTGATACTGCATCAGAAAACAGGGTCACCTCAGCACCTGCCTAACTGCTTCTTTTTGGGACGGGACAGAGGAGTGATATTTTATGCAGGACAACCTAGAGCTTGCTACAAATGTCTGGAGGTGGGACACCTTAATAAAGTCTGCGATAAACAGAAATGTGGATTGTGTGGAGATGTGGGGCATATTGGAGCAGATTGTGACCAGCCCATGAGGTGCAACCTGTGTGATGGTATGGGGCACACATTCCAAGACTGTGAATGGGCCTCCCACAACAGTATGGACAAAACTATCAGAGCAGAACATGATATGTACATGGCTACCGCCCAAAAGGAGGGTATGTGGCTCCAAGATATAGTACAGGAAGCTAACAATGCCGACCCCAACCCACAGAGAATATCAAAAACAAGGGAAGATGCACACAGGGTTGTGCCCACAGCCCTCCCCCTGGTTGAGGTGGTGTTCCTAACCTGGCCCAGAATTCTACTACACAGTCAGTGGATAATATAGTGGATGCTTTCCCTTCAGCAGGAGTACAGGACCCTTCCTCTAGTACTTGTGCACCCAGAATAGGACCACCAAGTGCCCCAGTTTTGGAGCCGGACAGTGGAATAGCATGCAGGGAAGAGGAGGGTGAACTATAGGACATGCCCCCTCCAAAACATACTGTGGAACTACCCTTTCAAAGAGTCACAATGGTCTAAATCAGGACTGAAGGCCTTACCCCATCTCATGCCCTCCAATACCGAGGAAGGCCTGGTCTTGGTTAACTCTTATGAGTTACTGATGGATGTGAAGGGGGGAGGATGTAGGAGGTGAGTCGAATGCCTCTTCACTGACCTCTTCTCTACAGGATAATGAAGGTGACGAGGCACTGAGTAACAAACCTAATCTGAAGAAATGGAAAAAACGAAAATGGATGCATATTGTTTTGTTTTCTTTCTCTCCTTTACTTAATAATTAAATGGATAGAGATATCAGTCTTATTACTGCAAATGTCAACAGCATAAAATCTCAGGAGACAAGACTGATCATTTTTTCCAGTTTGGCAGGAGGAGGTGGTAATGTTTTCCTTTTACAGGATACCCGTTTACACTCCGTAGCTGAAATAACTCAGGCACAGAGGGAATGGAGTTGGGGTCCATCCTTCTGGACGATTGGAGAAGATACGTGTACAGGCTTAGGGTTTTGCTTTAAGGATGTGCAAGTTAAGTTTTTGAATACAGTTGATTTACACCCCGAGAGAAGCATGATATTGGAGCTTTTGTTGAATAATGACATTTATAAGATTATAAATATATATATGCCCCACAATCAAAAGCGGAACGGGTTAATGTTTTTTGAGAGATAGCACCATATTTATACACGACAAAATGTATTTTGTGGGGTGGAGATTTTAATTGTGGTCTTATGTCCGGGGACTGGGGGAGGAAAACTGACAAAATTTATTGTGACACCAACGCATTGCGGATGATACTGCAGGGTAATCGGTTGAGGGATATATATATGAGAAACTACATGTGGAACCAGGGCACACCTTTCATAAGGATAAATTATCATCTAGAATTGACTTTAGGTTAATTTCTGAGAGGTTGGAGGGGCAAGCGGTACAGTTGGTGCCCCTAGAAACATCGGATCATCTGGCAGTAAAGGATAACAATAGGTTCTTTACAGCATCTTGCAGTGGGAAGGGTTGTTTGGAAAATGACTCTGTTAATGCTACAGGATGAGCAGTGTGAAATAGGAATGAAGACCCTCCTTGGGGCTAGGCGGGATGTTGCATTTTTATATGATAGCCCTCTTGAGTGGTGGGAGGACACCAAATGAGACCTTAAAGATTTTACACAGTGCAGATCCCTGAGAACTGCGAGAGACAACTACACCCACTATCTGGAGTTACGGGCACAATACATGCAGACACTTTCCCATATGAGAAGGGAGAACGCAGATGTGAGAGCCCAGTTAGAAACTATCAAAGCCAAAATGGTGGCTTACCAAAAGGACAAAGTTAAAACCTTAGCTAATAAACAACAATTCACCACTAGTGGGCCTAAGGAGCAAGTTAACCCATACGACATGGATCGGATGGGATTCGAACATAGAACCATAAGTACGCTGGTCACCCAGGATGGGCATAGTGTGAATACAAAAAGCTCCATCCAACAAATAGTACAAGATCATGTTAAGAACACCCCCCTCTATTTTTGACCCAGCTAGAGATTCTGCACCTTACACCAGAACAGAATACTGAATTAAGCAGGGACATTTCATTGACAGAAGTTCAAGATGCTATTACAAAATTATCAGCACACACCTCCCTGGGGAACGATGGGATCCCAAATGACTTTTACAAACATTACATAGTGGGCTTGGCATCAGTGCTTCACACGGTGTACCTAGCAGCGTACTGGGAAAAGAGATTGAGTCTGATTATGAAGGAAGGGGTGATGTTTTTTATCTATAAGAAAAGGGAACCGACATTTATAACAAATTGGAGATCACTTACGTTCATGAATGTGGACTGTAAAATCTTGGGAAAAATATTGACAACCCGTTTGGCTAAAGCTGCAGAAATCATTACATAGAAACATAGACTTTGACGGCAGATAAGGACCACTTGGCCCACCCAGTCTGCCCATTTCCCTACCTACTGGATAACCTGCAGATTCTAGTTAACCAACAGCCTATTTCCTGCAACCCCCCACTATAATTGCCTTATGTCTGTCCCATGCATGTTTGAATTCCTCCACTGTTTTAGACCCCACAACCTCTCCAGGAAGGTGGTTCCATGCGTCCACCACTCTCTCCGTGAAAAAGAATTTCCTCACATTACCCCTGAGCCGTCCCCCCACTAACTTTAAATTGTACCCCTTGTTCTTGCACATCTCTTTTCTGAAAGATGCTACCTCCTGGACTTTGTTGATTCCTTGAGGGTACTTAAAGTTTCTATCATGTCCCCCTGTCCCTCCTTTCATCAAGGGTATACATATTAAGCTCTCTCAGTCTCACTTCATATGGTTTCTGATGTAGACCCTGCACCATTTTTGTTGCCCTCCTCTGGACTGCTTCCATCCTGTCTATTTCCTTGTGTAGATGGGGTCTCCAAACTGCATGCGTACTCAGATAGGGTCTCACCAACTGTCTGTATAGAGGATAACCACTTCCTTTTTCTACTTGTGATGCCCCTCCCTATGCATCCCAGTATCCCCCTGGCTTTCCCTACTGACTTCTCACATTGCATACCCACCTTTAGGTCATCTGATATGACTACACCCAGATCCCTTTCCATTATTGTTGTTGTTAGTACCTCCCCTGCTATTGCGTACTCTTCTCCTGGATTTTTTATTTCCCAGGTGCATTACTTTGCACTTCTTTGCATTGAATCTAAGTTTCCATATGTCTGACCATTCCTCCAACCTTGCCAAGCCCCTTCTCATCTTTTCTACCCCCCCTTGTGTATCAACTCTGTTACAGATCTTTGTGTCATCCGCAAGAGGCATACCTTTCCTTCAGACCCTCTGCAATGTCACCTATAAAGGCGTTAAAGAGGACTGGACCCAGTACTGAGCCTGAGGTACTCCACTAGTAACCCCTTTCTTCAGAATGTGTTCCATTCACTATTACTTTCTGTGTCCTGTTGTGCAGCCAGTTTTCTACCAGGCTACCACCCTGGGACCCACTTCCAGGCTGGCTAACTTGATTATTAATCTTTGTGCGGGACTGTGTCAAATGCCTTGCTAAAGTCTAGGTAGGCCATATCCACAGCCCTTCCTGGTCTATTACTTTGGTCACCCAGTCAAAGAAATCGATTAGATTTGTCTGACATGACCTTCCTGCTGTGAATCCATGCTGCTTTGGGTCCAGTGCCCGCTGGCCTCTAGGTACTCAACAATTCTTTCTTTCAGAAGTGATTCCATCATTTTCCCACCACTGAGGTCAAACTAACAGGTCTGTAGCTTCCTGCTTCTGCCTTGCTCCCACTTTTGTGAAGGGGATCACATCTGCCCTCCTCCAGTCCTCAGGTACCACCCCATCTTCCCATGATTTGTTAAAAAGTGTGGTTAGTGGTGTCACTAGGTCCTCCCTTAGCTCTTTTAGGATTCTAGGGTGAATCCCGTCAGGCCCCATTGCTTTGTCCACCTTGAGTTTTAGAAGTTCTTTCAGTACTCTTTCTTCTTTAAATGGACTGGTATCAACCAGACTATCCAGAGTGCTTCTACTGTTTGGTTTAGGTAACTCCTCCTCTTCTTCTTTTGTGAATACTGAGCAAAAGTATTCATTCATTATCTCTGCCTTTTCACTGTCTCCCTCTGCCCACCTCCCTCTCCTTTATTAATCTTCCCTATCCTCCCTTAACCTTTCTATGTTCCCTAATGTACCTATAAAGGTTTATCCCCTTCTTAACTGAGTTGGCTATCCTTTCCTCAGTTTGGGCCTTTCTTTTCTGACTGCCTTCCCACTTCTTTCTGCTTTAATTGATACAGTTCCTGTCGTGCTCTGTCTGTGATTCCTTATACTTTTGAATGCAGCCTTTTCTCCTTAACCTTCCCAGACACTTCTTTTGAGAGCCATAGTGGTTTTTATTCTGCTTTGTTTTCTTTATTTGTTTCACACAAAGGCTTGTTGCCTCCATGATGGCAGTTTTGATTTTCTCCATTGTTCTTCCACCCTCCTTTCTGGCCATTTGCTAATGCATTCCTCAGGTATTCACCCATTTGCCAAAGTCAGCCCTTCTAAGTCCAGTATCCTTGTATTTGTATGGCTTGTCTCCATGGTTGTGTTTATTGTGAAGCACTGTGCAGTGGTCGCTTGTTCCCAGGTGTCTACTGACTTCTAAGTTTGTGATCCTCTCTCATTTGAGAGTACCAGGTCTAATATTGCTCCCTCCCGAGTGGGTTCCACCACTAGCTGTCTAAGGCATGCTCCCTGTAGGGCATCGAGAATGACCCTGCTCTTGGATGTGGCTGCAGTCCATGTTGCCCAGTTAACATCTGGCATATTCAGGTCCCCCATCAACAGTATCTCCCCTTTTTCAGCCATTTTGAGAATGCCCTCTATCATTTTCTTGTCCATTTCCTCCCCTTGAGATGGGGGTCTGTATACAACCCCTGTGCAGATTGTGATGCCATTCCCTGTCTCCAATGTGACCCAGAGTTCCTCTTGTCCTCCCCCTTTACCTTTTAGTTCTGTTACTTTGATCCCTTCCCTTATGTAGAGAGCTACTCCACCTCCTCTTTTACCCTCCCTGTCTCTTCTGTAGATTGTGTACCCTGGTATGTTGACATCCCAGTCATGGTTCTCCGTGTACCATGTTTCTGTGACTGACACAATATCCAAGTGTTCCACTTCCATCAGGGCTACTAGCTCTGGAAGCTTGTTTCCCAGACTACGGGCATTGGTACTCATTGCCCTCCATTTAATGTTGGCTTTATCCTTTTTTACCCCATCCCTGCTCTTATTGCTCTTGTCCATTTTTCCATTTACTCCTGTCCTGCCCTCTGTCAAGCTCTGTACCTCAGTGTTTACCCTACTACCTGCCATGCTTTGCGGGGGGAGGCTTGAACTTTCCTGTTTCCTATCAGCACCTCCCCCCTTGGCTAGTTTAAAAGCTTGCCAAGGAAGCCTTTAAACCTGTCACCTAGGAGCGTGTTTCCCTTCCTGGACAGATGCAGACCATCATGTCAGTATAGACCTTCATCTCTCCAGGTGGACCCCCAGTCCCCAATGAAGCCAAAGCCCTGTGCTCTGCACCAGTTTTGCAACCATTCATTAAACCGCATGGTGTGCAGTACCTTAGCCTCACCCTGCCATGGACTGGCAGCACCTCTGAGAAGGTTACCATGCTTGCTACCTGTCTGAGGCCCCTCCCCAACTCCACAAATTCATCCTGCACTGCACTGATCTCATGCCTAGCTAGGTCATTTGTCCTGAGGTGGACAATGATATCTAGTTTCCTCTCCTGTGATGCTGCTTCTGCAATCCTGAGGATTCACTTCCCGTCCCTCCAAGCCATGTCACCAGGCAGGCACCTTACTTCCCTCTCCTCTCCCTTCCCCAGGTCTACACCCCTAACAATTGAATCCCCTATCAGAAGCTGTTTCTTTCCCTTGTGTTGTCCCTTGCCACTCTTTTGTGGATCTCCCTTGTGGCTGTCCCCAGCATTCTTCTTGGTCTCCAGTGAGGGTGTCATCATAGAGGAACCTTGATTTGCCAGACTGACATATGATTTATGTAGAGGTGCAACTCGGGGGCTACGCCTCTGTTCCACCACCCTCACCCTCCCAGAACCTACTGTGGTCCATCTGCTCTTCACACATGGCAACCTCTGAGGCAGTGGTTGTGGAACTGGTGCTCTTTGGGTGGGGAGTCCTCCTTAGTCCTTGCCAGTTCAGCCTGGGGTGGGCAACCTCCTCCTCAGAGCTGACAGTTGCCTGCAAATAGGGCAGCAACACAGGTTCCAGAATGTTTCCCAGAAAATTGCTGCCCCACAGCCAGTGCATTGCACCACTCCCACATGTCCCTCTTCCTTATAATATACAATAAGTAATATACAAATTTTTTTTTTTGGTGTGTGTATACTACGCTTTATGCACTGTGCTGGGTAATTAAGAATATGACAGTTCTGCTCCAAGACCTGTTGAGGAAGTGATGTCAGAAACTTGGCTATAAAGGAAATGCCACGCCTGGGGTGGGTGGGGTGAGGGGTAGGGTTGGTGGGTAGGCCACAACCACTGGTGACTGTTAGAAACAATCAATTACACCACTGCTCCACCACCCTGGTGAGTACTGCCCTTTATAGTAAGTCAACCAACACCACAATGTACTAGGCCACTGCTCCTACACAAACCACTCTACTGAGTCCAGGGATAAAAACAAACTCACTGTTCAGCCAGCAGGACACTTCCAAAATATTGCACAAATATCCTTCCAAATCCTATGTGTCTAGCACAGAAATCAAGCAACTTCAGTTGTATTACAACCCCTCTGGTTATAAAATTACTACACTTTAATGGAATCCTGCAATTCTTAATGCCAATAAGAAAATAATGAAACTTTCTGTAGAAAGTGTAGCTTACCTTCCTAGTCCCCTACAATATTATGTTTTACCAAGTTACCAGTTCCTCAAATGGCGTTCTAGTTTGTTCTCTGCAGTATAGCCAATTTCTCAGCTTCCAAAAGGAACAGGCAGGTCCTCTGACTCTCTCAGCTTCCAAAAGGAACAGGCAGGTCCTCTGACTCTCTGACATTCTTTTGGCTACCCAATCTTGTGCGGTACATAGCAGAACTATTCAACGCGACCTCAGTTTCCTTAGAGAAGTTTTTGAACAAAGTCATCAGGGTGAAATACAGGGTTATTTAATGTCTTTGGATCAGCAGACTGCCTTTGATGCAGTAAAACATGATTATCTATGGCAAGTATTGGAGCACTATAAAATTCCTATAAAGTTACAAGAATGAATTAAATTATTGAACAAGGATGCACAGGTAACCCCATTAGTGAATGGCCATTTGGGGATCCCTTTCACCTTAAAAACAGAGTATGGCAGGGGTGTCCCCTAAGTCCTGTATTGTATGTTTTTAGTTTGGACCCTATACTGAGACAGATAGAACTTATGGCAGAGATAAGACCACTGATTAACCATCTGGGAATGGCATACCCTAAGGTTACTGCATATGCAGATGATTGTGTCCTTTCAGTGGCAGACCAGGACTCTGGGAATATAGCTTTGGATCTGTTTATGACAGTGGGTCCATGTACAGGGATGCATATTAATTTGCAAAAGAGTGAAATTTTTTTTTGGGTACGATACCATATGTCCTGGATGCCCCACAACCACAACTTGCCTTCCAATCGCAACTGAACCCATTAGATTGTGTGGAATCTTGTTTGGTCCAAGGAACTTGGCAGAAGAAAATTGGGGAATAGCATTTGATGCAGCCAATCAAAAAATTCAAAAATGGTGAAATTGGAAGATGACAAAGAAAAAAAGGATTTTTTTGTTAAAATCATACATTAGGCCTCTGTTTTTGCATGTTTCACATGTGTACCCTTTACCATTTACAATGCACACAAAGATTATGGGACTCTTCATTTACCTTGGTTTGGGGGAGTCGTTTAAATCCGGTCAAATGTGCCCACCCATAGAGAGGGTGGAAAGAGGGAGGGCTGGGTATGCTGCAACCTTTACTTTTTCTATTTGGGAATTTTTTTTCACTAACACTAAACCCCTGATACTGGGCACTGCCAATCTGAGCATGATGAGTATGAATTTATGGGAAGAGATGTTTTTTACAGTTTGGGATAAAGGGAAATGGTCTGTGAAGGAGAAAGTATTGCCTGGTTATATACAAACCACCCTCAGATATTTGAGGATGTGGAAAAATTGATTTGACTTGGGTTCTCAAAAAGGAGAAAAGGAGATTTTATGCTGAACTGGTTGAAAAATGTTATTTTTTAGATTCACTATTTAATATTGATCCAGATGAATCAGAAGAAACTAGATTGGCATATGTGACTGAGGCCCGAATCCCGTTTAAAATGCAGGATACGATATGGTTGTGTGGACATGGGAAGCTGAATGTTGGAGATAATCACAAACACAAAAATCTGGAGGAAAGAATATGTTTGGTAACAACCTGTGTTGGGACAGTGGAAACCATGTGGCACTTATTTTTTGACTGCACATTTATCCGTGGGTTCTGGGATTCCATAGCACGATATTGAAATGAGCCGGCTTTTAAAAATATGACATATAGCATGCTAGTCTATGGGAATCTGTCAACATACTGAGGTAAATGGAAGAAAACTACTGCCTATGTTATTTTTGCAGTTATTAAGTGGGCGATTTGGCAAATTAGATGTAAACAATGCCTAAGACAAGAAATGGTGACACAACTAGATTTGATATTTGTAATACAGGGAGAGCTGGATAAAGCGTGTTCCTATGAGGTAAACTCTTTGGGACAGAGGATATGTAATTCATTGTGGAATGGGATAGATTGGGTGGGTTGAGGCATCAGGGTGAGGGTGGAAGTGTTATAAGAATTACCACTTTTGAACGAGTTAATATAGTTTGGGCCTTCTAGTTTTTTTCTCTTTCTCCCTTCCAAGGATGTCGGTTTAATGAATGGTATTCTAGCACTGATATGCCTTGAGACAGATTTAACTTAGTTTTTTTTTCTCTTTCCTTTATGAGTACAAATTAGATACAAGATTATGTGTTTTGGTATTTTGCTTCCCCTGAAACACAAGGTGCACACTGTTGGGGTTTCTTAGGGTTTTTGGGAGTTCTAATGTTTATTGTCATGATTGCTGAGTTTGTTTTTTTGTATTACTTTCCATTCTGGATTATATTGTAATTACTGTTTGTTGCTGTTGCATATGTGTTACAATAAAAATTTCCCCTACTCTTTTCGAGAAGTGCCATGGGATCTTTAACATCCACCTGAACTACCACCAGAACAGGCAGATGGGACCTTGGTTTAACATCTCATTTGAAAGACAGCACCTCAGGAGTGCAGCATGCCCCTCATGCTGCACTACAGTGTCAGTATTGGGATTTAACCCAAGTGTTTGTTGTGGGGATAGAACACAGAGCCTTCTGATTTCCCAGCCTCAGAGGCAAGTGTGCTACCTGCTGAGCCCTGACACTGCTATATGACACGTTGTCACACCAGTATGTATATGACCTGGATCCTCTCACTCAGGATCCCCCTGGTTTGATGGGGATCTCAAGACAATGAAGATCAGGGGTCAGAAGTTGGAGCATTGGTGGTGGAAGATCCTGTTGAAGGAGGGCAAACTGGCCCTGCATGCTTACTATGGTGAGTACCAGGAGGCAATTTCCCATAAGAAGGCAGAATTCCTGTCCAGAGAAATTGCTGAAGAGAAAAACAGACCTCACTTTTTTCAGACTGTGGATAGGGTACTCCATCCAGCCTGTTTACAGCTGAGAAAGACTTTTTCAACTACGTTATGTGATGAGTTTGTTCTATTTTTCTGACAGAGTGCCCTCTATATGGTCGGGGATTCTTCCAGTGAGGCAATTGTTGGCTCACAGTGGTTGGACTGAGAGGAACAGAGTCACTCCGTCATTCTGGGAGGAGTTTAAACCTGTGGAGGTGGCCTAGGTCATTGAGGTGATCTCAGAACTTAAGCACACATATTGTGAACTGGACCCAGCTCCGACACATTTCTTGATGAGATGTGCCGGGGCTGTTGGCCCGATGTTCGCCAGGATTGCCTGGTGCTCGATGTTGGAGAGTGTCTTCCCAGCGGTCTTGAAGGAGGCCCTAGTGAGACCCCTCCTGAAGAAATCATCTCTCGACTCGGACATCCTGGCAAATTACCGTCCTATTCACAACCTGCCATTTTTGAGCAAGGTTGTTGAGATGCTTGTGGCACAACAGCTGGAGGATCACCTCATGTTCTTTGACATCTATGAGCTATTCCAGCCAGGTTTTAGGGCCAGGTGCAGCACTGAAACAGCATTAGTTAGGGTACATAATGATCTGCTCAGGGCTAGAGATAGAGGAGACAGGTCAATTCTTGTTCTCCTTGATCTCTCATCAGCCGTTGACACTGTGGATCACATCATGCTTCTCAATCGGCTCTGTAAGTACTGTGGACTCGTGGGTGTTGTCATTAAGTGGGTTTGAGTTCTATCTCTCTCTGACAGGGTGCAACGGGTAGTGATGGGGAACTTCTCCTCCTCCCTGTCATGTGGAGTATCCCAGGGCTCGATCTTGTCTCCAATGCTATTCGCAGTGAATAAGCTGCCCCTGGGTGAGATCGTTCGGCAATTCAGTGTGGAGTTACACTGCTATGCAGATGACACCCGACTGTATTTCTCATTTTCCCCCAGAACATCCAGTGCTGTTGATATGATTAACAATTGCCTGGCAAAAATCAGTGATTGGATGTCCTCCAGCTGGTTGCGACTGAAACCAGACAAGACTAAGGTGCCGGTGATCAAGCTGGGTCGTGGGCATGATGGGAGTACACCTAGAGTTACCACAGTACATTTTCTGCTGTCTGCTTCATTGGTGGCCTCCTCAAGGATGCGAGATCTTGGTGTGATCCTGGACAACAGATTGACACTTGAGGATCAGGTGTCTTCTGTAGTCAAAAGTGTTTTTTACCACTTGAGGAACATTGCCAGGATCAAGCCTCTCATTCTTCCCAAGGACCTGCCAACATAGGTGCATGTCTCTGTTACCTCAAGACTTGACTACTGCAACTCCCTGTACTTCGGGGTCATAGGAAGGACCCTCTGCAGGCTATAGCTAGTGCAGAACGCAGTGGTTCGATTACTGACGGGCCTGTCTAGGTTCAGTCATGTGACCAGAGTCCTGCGGGCTATGCACTGGCTGCCTGTCAGGTGGTGGGTCCTTTTTAAGGTGGACTTGCTCACCTTTAAGGCTCTATATGGACTGTGCCCAGGCTACCTGACTGAGCTCCTTACACTTGCCACCTCAGTCTGCTCTCTCTGCTTCTCATTCAGAGGCCTCCTGGATGTTCCCAGGGTTTGGATCAAGACATCTGGTGACCGTGCCTTCAGTGTCGCTGGGCCAACCCTGTGTAACTCACGACCATCTGCAGTATGGGAGGACCCTTCCATTGAGGTGTTCAAGCGGAGGCTAAAAGCCCAACATTTCAGTCTGGCCTTCCTGGAGTAGAATATTTGATCCACCTGACTGTTGATTGAAAGGTGACCGTTATTTTTGATGTTGAACATTTAGTATTTTAAATCTGTATAATATATGTTTTTTGTATTTTATGCTTTTAATATTATTATTTGTATTGGTTTTATTGTTAGGCACCCACAGCCTCCACGACTGGGTGCCACAGAAATAAAATTTGCCTTGCCACATCCACTGCCCTTTCCTGATCTATTTTCCTAGTAACCCAGTCGAAGAAATGAATCAGATTTGATTGGCATGACCTCTCCCTCATGAATCCATGCTGTGTTTGGTTTAGCAACCCCCTGTATTTAAGATATTCCACTAGCCTTAATTTTAACAGGTTTTCCATTAATTTCCCCACCACCAATGTGAGACTGACCGGTCTATAGTTGCTAGCCTCCTTCCTGCTTCCACTTTTATGAAGCAGAACTACATCAGCTCTCCTCCAGTCCCCTGGAACCTCTCCTCCAGTCTCCTGGAACCTCTCCTGTTTCCAGTGATGCATAGAATAAGGATGCCAGTGGTGCAGCAAGCTCTTCCTGAGTTCCCTTAGCACCCTTGGACATAACTCATCCGGTCCATTGGCCTTGTCCACTTTCAGGTTTGCAAGTCCCTTCAAGATTCTCGCCTCTGTAAATGGACTTGTGTTGACCTCCCCCTTCTGTGTTCTTACTGCTACTGCAGTTCAGAGGAAGGCAACTAAAATGGTGCAGGGTCTGCAAGAGAAGCCATATGAGGAGAGACTAAAGGAGCTTAATATGTATACCCTTGAGGAAAGAAGGGAGAGGGGGGACATGATAGAAACATTTAAGTACCTCAGTGGAATCAACAAAGTCCAAGAGGATAGCATCTTTCAGAAAAAGAGATGTGCAAGAACAAGGGGACACAATTTGAAGATCAAAGGGCGATGGCTCAAGGGCAATGTGAGGAAGTACTTTTTCACAGAGAGGGTGGTGGACGCATGGAACAGCCTTTCTGAGGAGGTTGTGGGGTCTAAAACTGTGGGAGAATTCAAGAATGCATGGGACAGACATAAGGCAATGTTTGTAGGAAGAAATAGGCTGTTGGTTCAATAGGATCTGCAGCTTATCCTCTAGGTAGGGAAATGGGCAGACTAGGTGGGCCAAGCGGTCCTTATCTGCCTTCAAAGTCTATGTTTCTATGTGTCTCCTTTTGGTCCATCCTCCTCCCTCTCCACTGCGAAGACCAAACAGAAATATCTATTCAGGATGTCAGTTTTTTTTCTGATCATCCTCTGCATGGCCACCATCTACTGACTTTCTTAGTCTCACTATCCCTCCCCTTGACTTCCTTTTTCACTTATGCATCTGAAGATAGTCTTGTTCCTTACTGTCACTCTGTTGACTATCCTTTCCTGTGTTTGCTCTTTTGCTTGCCTCTTTGCTCTTCCTGCTTCCCTTTGTTTTACCCGATACTTCTCCCTATCCTCCTCCCTCTGTGTAGCTTAGTGCCTGCTAAATACCATCTTTTCTTCCTCCACTTTCTTTGCCACCTTCCTAGAGTACCATAATGACCTTGTTTACCTCCTGCTTTTATTCACTTCTCTCACACGTAGGCTGGTTGTATTCACTATATCTTCCTTAATTTGTCTCTATTGTTCCTCTTCCCCTCCTTGGCCATCCACGTTTGCTAGGCTATTTCTAAGGCAGGTTCCCAGAGGACACTGCCAGCTTTTGCTCAGTTTCAGTGTCCCTTTACTGGTTGTGTGTTATATAAAAGCTCTACTAAGTAATGGCTGACAGACTACCTGAAATATTATAATTTGCCACACGCACGTCCCTGACACTATTATAGGGCTGAGTCACGCTGAACTCATGCATGAACAAGTTTGGTGATTTTCAAAAAAAATGAAATAGCTGGCTGTATTCTATGCTTTGAGCTGATTTCAGAAATATCAGATTTGTTTATATAACGAGGGTTATTTCATATTGAAATTGCTGTTTGAAAAGTGAAACAGGGACTCACGCGTGCACATCCTGCACATGTGGCAGTCTTGGTTTCACTTTTCAAACAACAATTTCAATATGAAATAATCCTCGTCTTATAAAAATGACTCATATTACTGAACTTATCACAAAGCATAAGAATACAGCCAGCTATTTACTTTATATATTTAAAAAAATTGCTGAACTCATTCATGCCCGAGTTCAACGTGATTCAGCTTCATAACAAAGTTGGGGACACGCAGGCAGGAGCAAACCCACTAAAATAAGGTCAGGACAATAAAAACCCATTTTCATCTAAAATACAGATCATATGTATGAAATATGCATTCCATGTAATTTGTCAGCCATTACTTAGTAGAGCTCTTTCATAAGGTACAGCCCTAAAGGGGCACTGAAATTTAACAAAAAGTTGACAGTGTCCCTTTTGAGTCCCAGTCAAAACAGCTGGACATAGTGTAGGCTTGGCCCAACCACCCCCCCCCAATTTGATACTCTTGCCCATTGCTGAAAGTGCATCTCAGTGCTGTTTCTTCCCCTTATAGTGAAGGTTCTCCACTAGAGCTGGGATAGCTACCTTTTCCACACTTTGAACCGTAAAACAGACTGCTAGATTGAGTGAGTAATGGAACTGAAGACAGCTGAGAAGAGGATCTTGTAGTCTACATCAGAGAGAGCCTCAAGTCCACTGACCCGTGCCAAAAAGCATATGGTAAGGCAAACAGGATGCTGGGATTCATACGAAGGGGATATGACAGTTAAGGGAAGGAGGTGATGCTGCCCCTGTATGTGACCCTGGCGAGGCTGTATCTGGAGTACTGCTTACAGTTCTGGAGTCCACACCTCTAAAAAGACAGGGACCACATAGACACCATACAAAGGAGGGCCATGATGGTGATCCATGACCAGCAGGGGAGGGTGTACAGTATAGGAAAAAGGTTGGGAGACCTTAGCATGTTTACACTGGAAGCCAGGTGACAAAGGGGAATATGACTGAAACACACAAGTTCTGGTGAGAAGTCAACAGGGTGGATTGTAAGGTTTTGTTCACAAGAAACAAGGGCATTGCAACTAGATGACATGGGTGGAGACTGGAGCGGGGAGATTATGAGGGATGTGAGGAAATTCTTCTCCATGGAGCAGGTGGTAGCTGAATATAATAATAATGATTTTATTTATATAGTGCAATTCGAAACATCAAAGCGCTTTACATAAAAACATATTAAATAAATCACATAAATACATCAACCTTCCGTTAAAATTCTTATAGATATATCAGCTTCACATAAATATAACATCAATTAAAATTCTCAAGACATCAAATGTTAAAAGCTTATCTGAATAAATTTGTCTTTAAATCAGTCTTGAAGCTCTCCACAGTCTTGCAGTCTCTAAGCTGACGAGGTAGAGAGTTCCACAGGGATGGTGCCACAATCATAAAAGCCCAGGCACTAGATATCTTCAACCGCACCCTGGGAACTTCTAACAACCCCTCATCAGTTGAGCGAAGAGGCCAACCAGGGCTGTAGGGAGCCAGGAGCTCTTGCAGATAACTCAGCCCCTGTCCATGCAGGGCTCTATAGGTCAGAAGCCTGACCTTGAAGGTGGTCCATCACTGTATAGGCAGCCAGTGCAGATTCTGCAGCATGGGGGTAATATGACTGGAATGAGAAGTCCCAGTCAATAATCATGCCACAGCATTCTGCACCAGCTGCAAGCAGCAGACATCAACCCCCGGAAGCCCCAGGTAAAGGGAGTTGCAGTAGTCAAGGCATGTGGTCACAAAGGCATGGATCAACGTGGGCAAATCTTTGGATGGAACAAGGAGCTTAATTCTGGCGCTGTTCCTAAGATGGTAAAAGGAAGACTTGATGACTGACGAGACCTGTGCTCACAGTCTCAGTCCATTTTCAAGAACCACCCCCAGAATTCACACCCGTTCAGAGGTAGGCAGTTGTACCCCATTGAGCCAAAGTCAGGAGGGTAATCCCACCACCGGCCTCTCTATCCAGTACCCTGGGTCCACCACCAACACCTCAGTCTTCCTGGAATTCAATTTCAACCAACCAGATTTTATCCACTACAAAAGACAGATAGAGCTGTGTATCATCTGCATAGCAATGAAACCTCACCCCATATCATCTTACAATGTCTCCGAGGGGCAGCAAATACACTGCGAATAACATGGGGGACAGCACTGAGCCCTGAGGAACCCCATACAGCACAGAGAATGGCTGTGAGGAAAAAATCCCTGAAACCACCGTCTGAGACCTACTGGCTAGGAAGGAACAAAACCATCTGAGAACTGGACCAGACAGGCCACAGATGACCCTCAGCCGCTCAAGCAGAACCCCATAGTTCACAGTGTCAAATGCTGAAGAAAGATCCAGAAGTACCAAGATGGAAAGGCACTTCTGGTCTCTCGCCATCAGGAGATGATTGAGCACCCGAACCAGAGCGGTCTCGGTACTGTGTCTCTTCCAGAAACCTGACTGGAGAGGATCAAAGACATCATGGATGGTCAAATGGTTTTCTAGTTGCAGCACAACAACTTTCTCAATCACTTTCCCAACAAAGGGAAGGTTAGAGATGGATCTGTAGTTTGCACAGCTGTTTGGGTCTAAAGAAGCTTTCTTAAGAAGTGGTGTCACTACCACTTCTTTCAGGGAGCTAGGGAACTCTCCCAATTCTAAGGAGCACCAAACAGTCTCTGCAAGGACTGGGCTGATAGTCTCCATACATCCTAATAGTAGGCGTGTAGAGCCCAGATCCAAACTATAGCAGGTAGGTCACAAATTCTGGACAATCTGCATAATGTCCCCCATCTCCGGATGGTCAAAAGACATTCAAGCAAGCCGAGGGATAGTGACCATACACCGACCATCACTAACCCACATAGAGGGTGCTGAACTGATTTTGGCCCTGATATCAGCCACCTTATCCACAAAGAATCAAGAAAACTCATCACACTTTTCTTGTGAAAAAGCTCCTCGAACCTGTAGACAGGTTGGGTTGCACAGCCTGTCCATGGTTCGAAAGAGCTGAGTCAGTTGATTCTGAGCAGCAGCTATCTCACCGGACAGGAACTCTGCCTTCTTATGTGAGATTGCTGATTGATAGCTTTGATAATGATCTATCAGTCTAAGGTGGTTGACCTCAAGAGTCGTTCTCTGCCAGCGACACTCTAGCCTTCGTCCTACATGTCTCAACTCCCTCAAGGTCCCATCAAACCAGGGGTACCAAGGGCAGAGAGAGAAAGGATGAACATGGACTGGGGCGATAGCATCCAGAGCCTCAGTAATGGTCTTATTATAGGCCAGAACTAGATTCTCTGGATCCACACCTGCCCTCGGAACTCCTGATAGGTCTAATACTGCCAAAAGACCTTCCAGGGTTACACTCCTCAAAGGGTGGTATTTGACCATCTTCACAGAGGCAGGCCTATGGGAAGGCTGGAAATCGAATCTTACTGTGTAGTGGTCTGACCACACAACTGGCTGTACCACCAAGTTGGTGGACACAGTCCCCAGGAGGAAGACCAGATCAAGAGAGTGACCCCTGATTATGAGTAGCAGAGGCAACTACCTGTGTGAACCCCAACAAAGACATTAGTTAGAGGAAGTCTTGACCAAACTGTGAGAGTTCATCTTCGACCCAGGCATTGAAGTCACCCAGAACCATCAGCCTCGGTGACTCCAATGCCGCAGCGACGATGAAGTATGTTACTTCCTGCAAGAACAATTTCTCACCCCCAGGTGGACGGTAGATGAGAATGATCTTGCAGCCCACACCTGCTACTGCGGTAAACTCAAATGATCTGGCCACCTCTATTGGTACACCAGTAAGACCCAATTCCGATATAAAACAAATAGACACCCCCTGCCTCTGTGGTCCCATCTCAAGTGGTGTACCACCCGAAAACCTGACTGGGACCACCGCTTCCAAAATGGGGCCTACGCTGTCATCAAACCAGGTTTCAGTGATGCAAGCCAGGTCCCAACAAGATCAGCAATAATTGCTGTCTTGTTTCTAATAGACCTGGCATTGCATAACATCACTTCAGTCGGATGTGGGTCTGGGGCTGACCAAGTTATCTGCCCTGAAATACAGGAGTCCTTGGGTATGGTAACCAGACATGGCGGACCACAGTCTAGAGACCATTTCACCCCAGGGCATCTCCTGGACCGTATAACCCTTATACGGCTGCCCTGCTCACCCCCTCTGGAGTCCAGGACCCCTGGCCCACCTCCGCCCCCTACCAACAATACCTAAAGCCCTGCACCAATTATATACTTCTGTAGGCAAAGGCGGGGAGAAGGGGCAGAGGTCCTGGAGTTCGACAGGGTAGCAGTGCCTGACTGGGAGAGCAACAGACCAACACATTTCCTATCACAATAACTCATACTGTCCCACCTGTAAAAAATAATATAAATCCAATACAATTTATCCTATAAAAAGCTCCTCAAAAAAAAAATGCTACATTGGAGTTCTCTTACAACTCGTTTAATTGTCCTGGAAAGTCACCTCCACAGCCTCTCACACAAGAGGAGGAAGAAAGAATAGTGAAAACTAGAGTCCTCTCACAACTCCAGATCAATATTCAATAAAATTAAAATTAACCCACTACCTCTCACGCAGTGGGGGGAGGGGGAGGGGGAAGGGAAACCAACAGAAAAAACAAGAAACCTAAAATAAAGTTTATTTAACAAACAGTCGCAAGAAGGGGGAGAGACCACCACAAAAATAATCTGCCTCTCTCTATCCAGAGTCCTTCACTGGGCCTTGGGCATAACGCATAGTTAAATCTGGTTCAGCTTCCAGATAATATAATAAATCCAGTCAATCACCATACTCCAAATCTTCACTACAACAGGACAGTCCTCAGTCACCAAGGGGAAACAAAGATTCTAATCCATCCATCAGAAGATAAAACAGTAACTGGGGGGTGCAAAACCAAACTCTGAGGGAGGGACCCCCCCTTTTACCAAGTGCACCCTACTCACAAATTACCCTTACCTCCCCACGACCTGCAACTACAGTCCCCCAAGGGACAATACCACCGGAGAGCCCCAATGGAGGGCTTAGGAGAAGCCCAAACAAACCTCTGACTCCCCAAGTGCTCAAGGAGTGACTCCTGTTTGGTCACAGAGAATGGAAAATCAAAGCAATCCAGGGTACACCTAGGAGGTCTGTCCCCCTTCACTGCTCCCAGATACTGATTCTGATATAAAACAAACTTTGCAAGGTTCAGATCACTTAGTGGTACTACTCATGAATCCAGACAAAGCAGGACTTTCTCTATTCCTCCTGTAAGGCTCCTACCAGTCCAAGCCAAGGGACCCTCCAATGACAACAGGTCCCAACCTCCAGTAAAGCGGCAGCGGTCCCAAGCTTCCAATCCACATGCCACGGTGCTTCTGAAAATGGCAATCCCAACCACCGATAGAAATACAGGCAGTCCCCAGTCCTCCAACAACAGGATCCAACACTGGCACCCAGGTGAGCTCATCTCACAAACACCAGAACTCCAACACAGACCCTCCTGGATCTGCCAGATGTCCAAATCCACTGCACAATGAGCCAGCCAAAAACTGGCAGAAACAGTCAAAGTTTCTTTCAGGTTGTCCGAATGGTAAACTTGCCGAAAAGCGGCAGAAGTGGTGGGTATGTGGAATCGACACCCAAACGCACATAAACGGGTAAAACAAAAACATAAATACTATGCAAGAAATGCAGGAAAACAAAACAAATGGTATTGCAGTACAGCATTCTTATGGCTGGCACAGCCTAGCCACCTAGACGTTCCGGATCCATTGTTGAAGCCAAGACTGTGACATGGTTTAAACTTGGGTGGAACAGATATAAGAGAATAACGAGATCTACAGGCAGAAGAGGAGAGAGGATACCTTGGGAAGGGGTAATTATCAGCCACTATAGCTACCAGATTTCTAAATGCAATCTGGTAAGAGCTAAGCATTGAGCTAGGCAGGGAAATGGGCACAGTATGTTCCCATGTTTCAAGATATAAGCAAAAGTATGGAAGTCAATTACAAAGTCAGAATTCATGCATAGTTATGTAACACGAGGAACACTGAAATACTGAAGATCTCATGATACTGCAATACAAAATATCAGTCACAATGGATAGTGCAAAGTGGTCACAAAGACCAGTTGGTGCTGACCAATGGGATCACAACCCTTCTTTAGAACCCACAAAGATCTCACCAAGGCAGTTGTCTGCATGGTCAACCACAAACAGTAGTAATGGCCCTTTCAAATCTAGATGTATGCAACTGCACCCCAGTTGTTTACTGACTGCTAAAGGCAGACAATAACAAGGGAACAAAACTATCCTTAGATGCACTTGGGACAGAACAGACCAGAAGCCTGCTTCGGAATAGTGGACACCACTGAACCACCAGGCAAAGGTAAATGCAGGGGCTAGGTGGAAGGGGTACGCCTAGACTACCAAGCCAATCAGCATCTGGTATACTGGGCGGGGGTCCATTGGACCAACAGGATGACTTGGCACTGGTCCACCAGGGACCTTTATTCCACAGGAATGAGGAAGGAGAGCAGATCTGGCTGGTACATAGAGAAGAGTTTGTAGAGCATCATGACATACACCAGGTGAATGTTAAGAAGCCATGCTAAGCCACGATCATGGATGTAAACTGGGATATTATAGGGTTAAAACCCTGTTTTTACCTGCTAACATCAGGCCTAGGAGTTTGCATTGTGCCTTTGTTGTAGCGAAAATTCCCACCTTTGTGATATGGGCTGAGTTTTATTTATGGTACTTTTGGCTAATGTCACGGTGGTATGGCACAATGGTGTAGGTACGAAGCGCCCATTTTCACCACTCTCATGCTACAACTTAGAACAGGGCACTAGAATGTTTATACTAAGTTTAATTGTCATGGGATAAGTGACACTTGATGAGCTCCCAATGCCTCAGGGAAAGTTTTAAAAAACATAATTTGTAGACACATATTATTTGCACTTAACTTTCCCTTTTCTATAATAACTATGCATATTAAGTCAAAAACAGGACCACTGTATGTTAGACTTCATCTACTCAGGCATGCTCCCCAGGGCTTTGCTTAGGTTGGCCACCACCTCCCAGGTAATTCTGGGAGAACAAGGACCAAGCAAGAGTCTGAGACAGTGTGGCAGAGTGGAAGGAGAACGTGCGCAAACTTAAGTCTGGGATTAAGTAAACAATTTGGGTTGCTTGCTGCCATGCAAACTCAAATCGGGAGGGGAGAGTCATTTCTTTGGGATCTGGACCAGTGGACTATTGGACCATTACTGAGAAGAAACATCATGCCCCTGAAGCTGTCTGGCATTCACCACAGTTGACCAGACAACCTGAACTTCTGCCTCCACAAATAAGGTAAGGGCAGAAGGGAGGGAGGGCTTTGTGCTGGCAGTTGGCATGTAGGGTACAAGTTGGAGTCAGATTCAGAATGACTAATTCCATCTTTGATTCCATTACTGTGTCTCGGTCAGAGGCAGAACAGAATCAGAACTGGAGTTTCTGAAATTCTGACTTGGTGCTAACAGAACGGGTTCCATAGAGTCCGAGCACCCCTACATGAACAATAGTTTTTTTGTTTAACATTTCCACTATGACATCAGGGAATGGTAAAGCTATAGTTAAAATGCCAATGTGACACAGATGTTCATGCCACAAAAGTGGCAATTGTGTTGATTATTGGATCAGTCTATGCTGGCTGCAATCTGTGTAGCCACCACTTACGCATCTTTTACAGAGTGACGTGCCAATACAGTTATTAGTTTTTTGAATTGGGGGGCTCTGCCCCCCCATGCCCCATGTGTATTTTTTCCTTTTTTTATAGGGAAGGGAGGGGTTGGGGCACAGCCCCCCAATTCAGATGAACTAATAACTGTATTTTCCTAATACCAAACCAGACTACCGCTATCTCCGAAGAGACTACGGCTAATTCCATATCTTTTACTGAGTGATGTGCCAGCTACATAGAGTCTGAAATGGTATTGCAGCAAATACAGTTATTAGTTTTTGAACTGGGGGGGCTCTGCCCCCCACTCCCTTCATGTATTTTTTTCCTTTTTTATAGGTGGGTGTGGGGGGTGCAGCCCCCCAATTCAGATGAACTATTACCTGTATTTTACCAAATCAGACTACTGCTATTTCTGAAGAGATGCTTCAAACAAACTACTGAAGTAAAGAAAAGGGACTAGCATAAGTAACGTGACATAATGCCGAATTCCCAATGCATTTAAGCCAGAATACTTACGGTGGTCCAATAATCTACACAATCACCACAAAAGTCAATCAGAAGCCAAACCTCATGCATTTAGATGTCATGGGTTCTAGTGGTTAGAGCACCTGCTTAAGAATCAGGAGATCACTAGTTCAAATACCTCTAGAGATAAATGCTTACTGTGTGGCCTGGAGCAAATCACTTAACCTCCCAATGCCTCTTTCCATCTAGCTGTGAAAATGGGTAGCAGATAGACCCACTGAAAATGAAATGCACCTCAGCTGTGCTATCCTGGGTAAAAATTGTAAAATAAATTAACAAAAATACATAAAGGTGTCATTAGAGCTTCTAGTCTGATACCAGCAAGAACTCAGAATGCCAAATGTCTGTATTAAGTTTGGTGACAATGTGACAATTGTGTTTTGAGTTATAGCTGAAAATGTAAGTGTGATTCACACATGCATGTGCCACCAAGGCAAATCAGTGGCCAAAATGTATGCATAGTTAGGTCACTTTAGGCAATAGTTAAGATGAAAAACTATTAGCACTAAATTTGTATACCAAGTTTGGTGCCAATCCAGTAAGTGGTTCTCAAAATATGGTCAAACACTGTGACATATATATGGACACATTTACTATGTTTTATCCCTTCATTTTGATGCTGCCTCTCCATTTACATTTACTGTATGTTAGTGATGGGCAACCTTAGAGAACCAGTGGGCTGCAAGTGCAGCCCTCCAACACCCCCGAGGGCCACAGGACCATGTGCAACCCCCACAAGACCACCTTTACCTTAGAACAGTGGTGGGCAACCTTGATTTGATTGTAATAAACTTTATTTAAAGGACTGGAAACCTCATTAAAAGTTTGAAAAAGCAGTAAAAGTATTAAATACAGTACATAATATTAAAGTAATTATCTCTGGAGCAGTCTGCTGCAGTCTTCTTTCAGTAACACAGGAGTGATACACGGATTGCTATAGGAGTCAGCTAATCTAACTGTTCCTGAATCATTTATTTATTTTTATTTTATTTATTTTATTTTATTTATTCATTCTCAGATTACAATATCTTTAAGCACATAACAGCTCTTTTACAAAGGTTCCACGTCAATGGGAAGGGTGACAGACATACAACTGATGGTATTACATAACATTCTGAGAAGAAAATATTTAAAATGACAATATGACATTAACATTGCAACTAAAATTAAAACTATGAATTGGTAGGAAATCAAAAATAACCCAATAAAAGGAGGCAGCCCAAGGTGCTTTGTCAAATAGGTATAGGTAGATTTGGGTGAACAAAAGTTCAGGTAACTGAAGATAAACAGTGGAAATAAGGTGAAGGGTGAGAGGGATGAGGTGAAAGAAGGATCGGGGAAGGAGATAGGAAATAGGGCAGAGTGGTTTGGGTGAAAGTGGTAATTCGTAGAGAAAGGGGGAGAAGTAGGTACACAAGGATGTGTCAATATTGTTGAGGTAGTGTCATGTCAGTTGAAACAGTCACAGGGACTGTTAGCTGTAAGATGCTGACAAAGAGTGCCTTTAAATGATCCCAATTTTGGTAAGGAATAGATATCACTGGGCAGCACATTAAACCATAGTGGTGCTCTATATGCAAACGATCGTTGCCCTTGTGTAGTCCAGCATCTTGGGATAGAGAAGAGTTGGTTGACTGAGCTACGCGTGTGCTGGGAGCTGCAAGAGGGGTTGAGTAAGTTTGTAACACCAGAAGGCAGGAGCCCGAGAAGTGCATTTTTAGTCAGCAAGCAGATTTGATAGTGAATCCTACCATTTAGCTGAAGCCAACCTGTTTGCGCATACAGTTCACATGTGTGGGTAAGGCATGCTGCTACAGTAAGAAGTCGGCATGCTTTATTGAGTGCCACTGATATTCTGCGGAGGCTAGTGGTGGAAGTTGACCTGTAGATAACCAGACCATAGTCAACAATGGATACTATGGAGCTATAATAGCTAGTACAGGGGCTTCAGGTGTTAGACTGTGTTTATGTCTATGGAGTAACCATATCTTGATACTGGCAGACCTGGCAACATTCTCAACATATTGGGAATGTGATAGTGAGCTATCCTCGGTTACCCCTAGATACTTGAAATGTTGAATTTGTTCAAGCAGGATGCCAGAGGAGTTCCTGATGGTTAGAGCACTGGATCTGTGTTTGCTGTGAGCACTGCCGAACAACATGACTTTCTTTTTTTTGTAGTTCAGAATCAGCTTGTGTTTCCTGAACCAGTCCTCCACTTCCTCAAAGCTGAGTTGAAGTTGATGTTCCAGTGGTCAGGGTCAGTATTGCTAGTGTATATTTATTTATTTAAATTTATTTATTTAAACAGCAGTTTGGAAAACCTTTGAGCCATAGGCTCATTTACAAAGGTACCTTGTCACATATATGACCATGCCATCTGCATAGAGGAGGATCTGCTGGTGATAGGAGCAAGGGAGTTTGTTAAGAAAGATGCTAAAGAGAAGTGGACTCAGTATGGAGCCCTGTGGTACTCCAGAGAGGACATGTTGATGGTCAGAAGTGACATGAGCTATCTTCACCCATTGGGAGTGGCCTATGAGATAGCTTTTGAACCAGGACACAGTATCTGCTGAGAGGCCAATTGAGGATAGTATCTTGAGAAGTAGAGTATGGTTCACTGTATCAAAAGCCTTTGTGAGGTCTATGAAGGCCACACCTACCAATCTACCTTGATCCAGAGATTGGTGAATGAACCCAGTGAATTCTAGCAGTGCTGTGGTAGTCCTATGTCGCTTTCTGAATCCATACTGCTGAAGGCACTGGATCGAGTATTTTTCCATATACTCCACCAGCTGATCTGCAAGCATGTGCTCAAGTGCCTTAGACAGAGGTGAAAGTATAGAGATAGGTCTATAGTTTGTGTATATAATGCGGTCTCCACTTTTGTGAATGGGGTAACAAGGGCTGACTTCCAGATTTGGGGAAATTGTGCCGGTCTCAGTGAGAGGTTTAGAATCTTTGCAATGGGCACCATGCACAATCTTACATTTTATATGATTTAGTTTCATTCCCTAAGTTGAGATCCACAAAGATATACTATCTAAATCATTCTGTATCAATCTTATTTGATCAGAATTTGCACATAGTCCACTGATTTTGATATCATCGCCGTATTTAATGGTGTTTGAAAAACAGTTTTTTGTTATGTTGGCTATGAAAAGCTGAAAAAGACAAGGGCCCAGAACTGAACCTTGAGGTAAGCCACTTGTGATGGATCCTATGCTAGAGAACTGGCCATTAATGAGGACTTGCTGTGTTCGCTCACTTAACCAGTTTGCTATGCATTTAACCAAATTTGGATTGATATTAAACTGGGATAATTTTTGCAATAGTGCCTATTGTGGGAGGAGGTCGAACACCTTACTGAAATCTATACAAACCACATCATAAGGATGTCTGTTATCCAATTGAAGGCTAACATCTTCATAGAAGCACAACAGATTGATCAGATAGCTTCTACCCTTTTGAAAACCATGTTGTTCTGAGTCGGTAACAACTAAGTTAGAAGTGATCAGGTCCTTGATTAAAGTTTCCAGTAGTTTATAAAGTGATGAAGTAAGGCTTATGGGTCTATAATTTTCCTAAAGATTTCTAGATCCTTTTTTATGGATGGGAATTACATAGGCTGTTTTCCATAAATCAGGGACATAATTGTAATTTAGGCAGTATTCATATAATAGTTTTAGAGGCAACGACAAACTATCTACTAGTAAATATAAAAAATGACCAGGCACATGACCAGGAGATATACTAGTTTTACCTTTAAGCCCAACTAATTTGGCACAAACCTCTATTTCAGAGGTAGATATATGGCTACCAGTTAAGTTATCCAATGTAACATCTCTCTGATTTTTATGAAAAATACTACAAAAATGTTCGTTAAATAAGTTGGCCATCTCCAGTGGGTCATGAATTACAGCATCATTAATCTGAAGAGGACCCACCTGGCAAGTATGTTTTTTAAGAGAGTTTATGTAAGCAAAAAATGATTTACTGTTATCTTTACAAGCATTGGAAGCTAATTTAAGTTCCCAATTATTTTTTGAACTTTTGATATGGCTGTTACATTTTTTTTGAATATACAGATATGAACTTCAGCTAGCTGGTGTTTTTTATTTCAAGTAGGCTGCAAAACGCCAGTTTTTTTCTTTATTAGTCTGGTCAAGTCTCTAGTCATCCATTTTGGCTTAGGTTGTTTTGAAGTATTTTTTTTGCATGTTGGTACATGACAGTTTCTCAATGTACTAATTTTATTGAGTAAAGTATTACAATAGTCCTCAACACCTGTGATGTTAAAAGCAGAGGACCAGTCTGCACAGTCTAGTCCACCTTTAATACTTTGAATATCTGCTCTATCATACAAGTAAATTTTGGAGCCATTGGATACCATAGACACTGCCTGAAATATAACAAAACTGATGGAGCAGTGATCACTGTTTCCAATGGGTGACAATACAGCAAGGTTTTTTTACTATAACTGAATTACTATGAAAAATTAAATCTAGCATTTTTACCCTGAGTTGGTTGATTCACCCCTTGTGTTAAGTTACATTGCTGACACATATCAACCAGCTTTTTACTAGAATTAGAAACTGCTGCTAGCTTTGTCCAATCGATATTTCCCAGGTTGAAATCACCAGTGAGAACAATATCTCCAAGAAAACAAGCAGTTTCAATCTCTTTAATAATTATATCCAAATATTCATTTGGAGTACTTGGAGGACGATAGCAGACACATAAAATAATGTGATGAGTAGTGTTAACCATTAACCATTGATGGAGTTAAGGGCAGTGTTAGGAAAGCAGACACTGGCAGATACAGATTCTTCAAGAGCCAGGCAGCATAGCTGGCCCCTGGCTGCCTCCATGGATAATGCCATGGCAAATGTCAGAGTCTCGATGCCCTTTGCACTGTGGCCCTTTGTGCTCTGGGCCACAGTATGGAGGACCACTAATGAGTGACACTTTTGTTAAGGATATGTAGATTACACCCACTCTCAGCAGCTGCTGCCCAGTTGACAGGTTTGAGAGGCTGGATGCAGAGGCTTGGATCCCATTCTGCTGTTGCTGGGGGAAGGTGAATGCTGACCCATGATGTGGTGATGTCTGATGGGGGAGAAGATTTAGAAGACCAGGCTCACCTCTCTTGACCAGTGCTGCTGCAGAAGTCCTTGGGTGCACGGAAGGGCAATGGTGCTGACCCACTGAGTGCAGTTTTAAAGTTAAAGTTCCCACTGTTTGTACAGACTCTGCTCACTCCCAGCAGCTACAGCCTGACTGGCAGGTTTAACAGGCTGGAAGCTCAGGTCCTGTTCTGCCGGTGCTGGTGGAAGTTGGATGCTGACACATGGTAAGGCAATGTCCATTAGGGAGAGAGTTTAGAAGATTGGGCTCACTTCTCTCAACCCCTGTTGCCACCAAAATCCTAGATTGGACTGGTGCATGATGGTATTGCATTCCGTGCTGACAGAAGCATTGCAGGATGCAGAGAGGCGGCAGGCTGATCATGTGTTAGGGGAGACATGAAGCAGAATTTAGGGATGTCTAATGGCTCAGGGTGTCCTTTTGTAAACCCCCACTTCACATCCTACCCTTACCATGACTCCTGAGAGATGTGCAATTGGTATAGAAACATAGGAACATTCAGACAAGAGGAGACACATTGTCCTTCAAGCTTGTCTACCATTTTTCAATGGGAATAATCCCTAATGCCCATCTCTATTAGGTGTTTACCTAGATGTATTGTAAAATTGTTGATGGCATCACATTCTACTACCACTAAGGGTAAACCATTCTAGATTCCCACCACTCTCTGGGAGAACCATGATGTTCTCCTTTCAGTCCTAAAATGCTTGCCCCTCAACTGAAGTTATTACCCCTTGTTATTCTATTATCTATAAAATCAATATATAGACTTAATCTCAGGTCCTCCTTTGTTAGAGCTTTAACAATTAAATAACATGTCTTCCCTAAGATGACTTGTTTCAAGTTTATGCAACTCCAACTCTCTCAGTCTCTCCTCCTAACTCAGTCCCTCCATCACCTTAATTATCATGGTTGATCCTTTCTGTACCCTTTCTAGTTTGTTGATATTTCCTTTGTTCAATGGGTGCCACAATGTCTCACCCCTGCATAGTGCCATCTGTCTGTCACTCAGTTTACCAGCTGCAGGCAAGTATAACTCGTGGGTGATGGTGGATGAGTGATGGGGAAAACACAGACAGTACTTATCAGGGAAGGGACACACCTTGATGTACACCCCAAAGGTTAAAAAAAAATTTTTATGTTAGAGCAGTAGGAAGTGTTGAACTTTCGGAGGGTTTCAATCCCTGAAATGAGAGAAACTGAGGGCACTGCATTGGCACTCAGAATTAATACCACTGTGTTGGCATTGACACTCAGATTTTAATCCCACACTGGCCCCTTATACACAGTGCGACCCTTAGCAAGTCACTTTTTGCCCCTGCGTCTAACCTTTGTGTAATCTCTCTCAAATCTATTTGTGCTGTTTGACTTTCCTTGTATATAGCAATGACAACAACATTTTCTCCTCTCACCTCCCATTGCCTGGATGGTAAATTGCTTTAGGAAAAAGTTTGTAAGAAATGCTGAATAAAACATGTTGTTTCTTTTTTTTGCCAGTAACTGGGGCAGTGTTGTGCATGAGTTTTGACCTTGGGGCCCTACATTCAGATCTGAATAAGAATCTAAAAACTCCTATGCCCCAGCAATGTTAGCATGTGTCCATTAAAAAAAATCAAATGTTGAAATGGCTGAAACATAAAAGGTGTTGGCTAAAATAATAGAGAGGTTAGCCAAATGGCTAAATTTCTTTGCTGTCTTAAGCCCAAACTGGCCTAATGCCATCCATTTACTAAATGGCAGTGAACTCCTTTTTAGGAGCGAAGTTATGCTGCCAGTTGCTAGAAAGCATATGGTGTGCAATCTTGTATAGTATCGAGATTCACCCAGTTTAACACTGTCATTTGCTTTGCAAGCCTTTTAAGTCCAAAGGCCAGTCTGTGAACTGTTAGTCCCACCCCTTTGAGCTCTCTATTCCAAACATGACTCTGAGTTTTCTAGCTGAACTTACCCCCTTCCAGGAATGCACTCATGGGCATTGTGCCAAAACAAAGGGCTGTGAGCAAGGACAAGAGGCACCAGGCTTCCAGTAGTAAAAGAGTTTAATGAGAGGAGACTTTGCACTATCTTGTGCTGTGCATCTCATGAAACTGCGAGGGGAAACTTTTAGCAACTGGAAAGGAGCCTAAAAAGTGCACACACATAGTAAAGCCAACTGGAAACAACTCTGTTTGCATGAAACATTAAGAAGTGGTTAAATATTGAAATGTCCTTTGTATTAAGTGTAATCCACCTAATTTATACTACATGCAGGTGTATAAAATATGATATTTAGCCTTTATTGCAAGATGTGAAGGTCTTAATCTCTCATGCAAATACTTATGTACAGTAGCATACCTGTTAACAGGTGGACACAGCTGACGGTCACCAGATCCGTCCCCTGACAAAGATGCGGATAGGGTTGAAGCACCGGGGCACAGGACTCTAGTCAACAGCTCTGGCCCTGCTACATTAAAGTATGGTTTATGAGTTGTGGATTGCTTTGGAGTGTGATTTCTAAGTTTTTTTATACGAAGTGGGCTGGCAGCCCTGGAACTGCATCCCTCCAGGATCTCCAGTGTGCAACTGATTTATCCATTTCCATTAATAAACTGCTTTCATCACTAGGCTGAGATATTCAACTGAGGTCCCATCTCAGTTGGCTAGGTGGAAATAAAGGAATCCATGGCGTGTTTTATAACAGTAGGAGATTAATTCCCAATGTACTGGCTATGTTCCCCCTATCCAGTGTTGGTAAAGGAACAGATTTACGGGGGAAAACTCCACCTTTGATGTAGAGTTATACATATCTGCAAGGGGTCTGGGGATTCATTTCCTCATTATTTAGTGCATTTGTAGTTTTGTATACATTATTTAATCAGTTTTATGCTGGGGGTGGGGGTGGGGCAGGCACATTTACATAGGTGCATTCCTTCCTTATTTTAATCCTGGAACTGAGTCAGGCTTTTGACTTCACTTCTGAAACTGAGTCCCCGGAGTTCCCCCCCATTTGCACCACTGCCCGCTATCCACATAATGTGGGCAACATGTGAGAGAAATGGGCAAAATGTGTTATGTATTATCAAACATGACACTGCAAGCTCAGAACAAGGTACATATGAATGCACTAATGTTTATAGTGCATACTGATAACTGAGCATCATAGATTATCATGCATTTCTGCTTTAAAATCTCAGTGAGCAGTGTGGAATGTTGCCTTCTCCGTATCAGACAGAGGATTTCTGAGTGGTGAAATGAGTGAAATACTTTGTAATTTGAGACAGCTCAGATATATGAACTAAACTGTCTTGAACTTCTTTTTTAACTCAGTGAAATACAAATATGGTGCTGCATGTTTACTGTAAATAACCTTTGCACTAAAGCTCAGCAGTGCACACTCCATGAAACTTTTTCATATAAGCCAGAGACATTCAGTATAAAATATTTTATAGTTTATGAACACCCCTAACTTAAAATCTGCAAATAGATGCAATCCCAGTAGCACTTTTGTTACAGAAATGTCCATGCTTTCCATAGAGCCAGTCACAATTACAAAACAAAAACATCCTGGTGCAAAAGTTATTTTTGCTTTAGTTTTAGAAAGAGTGGTACATTTTTGCATTATTCACACATGTCCTTGATGTTACCTCTTTGAGGTCTGGCCATTCCTTGGGCAGAATGTGAGTGTGTATGTCAATCTTCATGGGGTCTATTGCTGAGATGCTCCTTATCCCTGTATGCAGTGGATCACAATGCTGCCTGGACAGAGAGACACCTGTGTCCTGAGCTCAAATTCAGGTCTACAGTTGGTTTTGCCTCCTATCTTCCGCCTATCTAACACTAACCAATCGCAGTGTGGGCAGGGAGGATCAGTGTCAGGGTTAACAGAACAAGCAATAACAAACAGTTCAAAGTACAAACTGTGCGGAATCTGTGAGCATGAGACATTACAAACATAGGAACATATGAAATTGGCAGCAGATACAGGCCTTTCGATCTACCTAATCTGCCCAAGTGTGCAGCATGCTATTTAACTGCAGTTGTCCCCCTCCTCTTGCACTCCCTTCTGAATTAGTAACCCTCACCTCTGACCTCTCTCTCCCCCCCCATATTCCCCACAGTTTTGACCCTCCCTTGGCCCTATTCCACCCTTTCTTGAAGTTACCCACTGTCCACAGTGATACCACTTCTTCTGGCAGCGCATTCTAACCTGCCACCATCCTCTCCATTACAAATGGTTATAAATTTTAATGCAACTGGAAAATTTATATTTTAATTTGTTGTCCACTAACTGAGAGGTGCTACCCCTCAAAATGCAAACATACGAACATACAAAAATGCCAACAGATTAGGCCTTGAGGTCTATCATGTCTTCTCAAGATGCAGTTTACAGCTTGTTAACTGCTGTTGCCCCACCCCCTCTCCCTTCCATCCCTTCCCTGATATCCATTCTGATATCATCCCATGGTCTTTACCCTACCTACCTGCACCCTGCCCATACATCTCTCCCATCCCTTCTTAAAACCTCCCACTGATTCTCTTGATGCCAAATCCTCAGGTAACACATTCCAAGGCCTCACCACCCTTTCCTTGAAATAATGCTTTCTCAGCTCTCTTCTGTACTTCCCACCAACCAGTTTCAGGCTATGTCCCCTGGTGGTCCCTTCCCCCTTCAGTTTGAACACCCCCTCAGTGTTTACCCAATTAATACCTGTGACAGGGTTGAATATATCCCTGTCCCAGTTGTTATGCAGAAAGTGTTTAAATACAAGGGTCTGTTCTACTCTCTCCTTTTCTGTCTTTTCTCTGTATGGTTGCATAACCAGATTTTCTCGTGAAACCTTGGACTTGATCACCCCGAAGGTCTTGCAGTCCTCTGCCTCTAGCTATCTCTCTACCCTTACTTGCTATTCTGTCTTTTCCTCCCCCTTGCATATCTGCTGGTATAAAAATATATTTGAATCATTTTGTGGAAATATAATTGATACTGGGATACCTTTGTTTAAAACTGCATATAGTTATACTGTTGAAATGACTGCAATTCTAAAACTGTATGTCATTATACTGTTGAAATGATTGCAAAGCTATTTGGAACTCAAGGGGTTAACGTAAGAATACTGGATGCAAAATCCTTTTGCAGAGCTGTGAGCAAGAGGTCATTTCTGAGTCACAATGTTTTTTTTTTCCAGCACCTGCTGAAACTGACAAGAACATTGGAAACTTACAAGAACACTGTGTGAGAGACATGCTGTTTTTCTTAACGAGCTCCTGCACAGACTTATAAAAAGGAGCTGCAATGTTTTGCAAAAGACAGACACAGAGACTGAGAGAGACTAAGACTGGAAATTGAGAAGAAACCCAGATGGACTTTCTCTGTTTATACTGCTTTTGTAAACAGTTATACCGAACAATTTTATTTTTTTATTTTACTGTTATTAATAATAAATCACTTGTCGCAAATTTTACAATTGCTCCTGGTTTTCCTATGCTTCCTGACCTGTGCCTCAATGACAATACTCTTCAAGTATTTAAAAGTCTCTGTCATGTTCCTCTGTCCCTTCTGTCTTCCAGGGAGTACATGTTCAGCTCCCTAAGTCTCTCCTCAAAAGGCTTATCCCCCATTCCAAGGACCATCTTAGATGCCCTTCTCTGAACCTTCTCCAGGAGTATAACTTCCTTCTTTAAGTAAGGACACCAGAACTGCACACAGTACTCCAAGTGTGGTCTCACTAACTTACACTAAGGATTTATATAGTGGCAGAATGACTTCCTCCCTTCTCAAAGTTATCCCCCTAGCAATGCACTCCAGCATGTTGGTTGCCTTATCCGCTGCTTTCCTGCATTGACCTGAGTGATTCATTTTACCAGTGATCACTATTCCCAGATCCTTTTCTTCCTCGGAGACTGTTAGCCATACCTCCTTACCCAATTTGTAGCTGTACCCTGGATTCCTAGATCCCTAGATCCCAAGTGAAGTACACTGCACTTTCTAGCATTAAACCCCACATGGCATGTGATTGGCCACTGTTCTAGTCTTTCTAGGTCTTCCTGGAGTGTCATCCTTCCTTCCTCACTGTCCTCCACCACATCAAGCTTGGAGTCATCAGCTAACAGGCCAGTGTTACTCCTAACCCCCACCCCAATGTCTGAAATAAAAACATTAAACAACAATTGACCCAGAACTGAATCCTGAGGTACCCCGATAATGACCCTCCTGGGTGATGATAACTTACCCCCTACCACCACCAGCTGTTGTCTGTCCCTCAGCCAATTCCCAATTTACCTCACTGACCTTTCCCCAACCCCAAATCAGTCAGCTTGCCCGGCAGTCTCTCATGTAGCACCAAGTCAAATGCTTTACTGAAGTTCAGATATAGAACATCAACCAGCCTACTACCATCCAGAGATCTTGTCACCCAATCAAAAAACTCAACCAGGTTAGTCTGACAAGCTCTCCTCTTTGCAACCCTGTGTTGCATGACATCTTGAAGACCACTTACCTCCAAGAACTCCACCAGCCTTTCCTCCAATATACTTTCCAATAGTTTGCCCACTATGGACATCAGCCTAACCGGTCTATAGTTTTCCCACCTCATCTCTAGGTCTGCTGTTATGGATGGACACTACATGCACCATTCTGCAGTCCAACGGTACACTTCCCGTTTGGAGGAAGAAGTTGAATAACTGCATCAGTGGTTCTGCAAGAACATCTGCCAGCTCTTTTAGGACTCTGGGGTGGATCCCATCCAGACCTGGGGCCTTGTCTGTCCTTATTGACCTAAGGCCCTCCCACACTCTCTCCAAGGGTATCTCATCACATGTTAGCAACCTCTCCTCTCCTCCCCACCAGTTCCGTTAACCATCCCTTGTGGAATTGGACCATCCTTTTTCCCTTGTAAAGACAGAGCAGAAGTACTCATTTAGTACTTCCACCTGCTCCACTCCCTCTTGTACTCATTGTTTTTTTTTTTTTGCTTACTTTTTTCTCCCCTGGGTCCTGGTCGGCCACACCGTCTGTGCTTCCCTTGTTTTCCAGCATCGTGCGGTCTGCCATCAGCTCCTGTTAGGGCCCTCGCCTGTTCCCCTGCGGCTTACCCCCCGCGGCAGGGTGGTGGAGAGCCCCCAACTTTCCCACCAGTCCTGATCCAGTGCAGTAATGCCCCTGAAGTTATGGCACCTGTTGGATGGACATCAAGCCACTGTGACCTAGGATGCCTATTTTCCTGTGTACTTCCCTTGCATGAGTGGGGCGTGCAATGATGCCAGTGAAAGGAGCATGCACGTGTCCGCACACGCTTCTCCTGGTGCCTGCCCCATTTCAGTCCCTTTTAGTGCACAGCATCAGTGTGCTGCTCCCCAGCTTCTGCTAGGGACCAGAAGCATGCCAACCACTGAAATCCCCCCTCTCCAGAGAGGGAGAGCAGTCCCTTGGATGCTCGATCCCTCTCCTCCTTTGCTGACCCCTGGTGGCCCATGATTGCTCCCGAACATGGGTTGTCAGTGTAGTGAAAGGTAAGGCATCCAGCGCCTCAGCCCTCAGTGCCACTGGGCCAGCGAATCTACTCAATGTTTAAACAAAATGTTTAAACAAGAGACAAAATGTAGCAGCTGCATGTCTGAGTAATGTAAAAATGTACCACTCTTCCTAAAATGAAAGCAAAAACAATTTTTGCTCTAGGATGTTTTTGTTTTGTAATTGCTACTGGCTCTGTGCAAAGCATGTACTGTACATTTCTGCAACCAAAGTACTGCTGGGTTACATTTATTTTCAGATTTTAAGTTAGGGATGTTGATGCAGTACTGTGCATTTACTGGAAATAACCTCCTCACCAAACCTCAGTAGTGCATACTCCATTAAACTAACAAATGGGAAGGGTTAGTTAGTGAGGAAAAGTAATAGATGCTGTATCAACAAGAGGTAGTGCAGTGCATGGAAAGGGAAGGGGTGCTATGGTGGTGGGCAAGTGATTAGGTTCTGTTGAGGACTGTAAGCACATCAGGCAGGGCCAGACCGAAGGCATGCACCAGAACAGGCTGTGTAGACTTGAAAGAAGGCACTGAGATGTAACATCTCTCTTCTAGTGGGGTCCTGCTTCTACCCATTTCTGCAGCTGCATGGACTGGAGCACTGGGAGGCTAAATAACTTGCTCAGGGTCACACAGTGAGTATTTGACTTTAGTGGGGTTTGAACCTGTGATTTTCTGATTCTCAACAGTGCTCTAACCACTAGAGGGTCACAAGCTTCTGCTCTCGTCCTGGGGATGAATGGCTTAGTATACAGCTCATTAAGCAATACCTTGAGGTGACCCATAGTAGCGGATCCACTGGTTGCGTGGGTGAACAAGTCACTCAACCTCCCAGTGTTCCAGTCCACGCAGCTGCAAAAGTAGGTAGAAACAGTACCCCAATGAAGATAAGATGTTGTGTCTCAGTGTCTGCTTCCCAGTCTACACTACCTGCCATGGAGCAAGTCTCAAGTCTGACCCTGTCTGCTGTACTCACAGTCCTCATAAGCGAACCCAACTACCTGCCCACCACCATGGCACCCCTTTCCACTACACGAACTGCAATTCCACGCATTAACATTTATGTGTTTACCTCACTAACTAATCCTATCTTCAGTAGTAAAACATTAAGGCATTGGCCAATGCTCATTGTGCTATGCTTTTCCTTTGTATGCACTTTTTTTGTTGTTCTGTTTTTTTTTTTGTTTTCATTCACTTTCTATTTGATGTGCTGTTCTTTTTGTTCGCATTCACATTTTAATTGTACTTAAGTTTTGTTAACATTCATTTTTTGGTTCGGCTAATATTTTTTCATTTATTATTTTTAGGTGCCTTTTACTATTTCAGTTTTCATTTGATTTATTTGCATCTTTTTTTTCATTTAGTTGCACTTTATGTTTGCTTTTGTTTTTTACTTTATTTTAGTGGTATCACTTTTTACTTTTAGTTTTGTTACTTTTCTTTTTCTGTTTGCATTTCATTGTTTGGTTCTTGCGTTACTTATCTGGTGCATTTTACTTTTTCTTGTTTATGTTTTGCACGTCAGGAAGAAAAAAGGAGGCTGTTTTTCAGTTAGGCAGCAAATGGATGCCCCTATGGTACTTACGGGTTTTTCTCTTATTTTTTTCCCCAAGTAGGGCTGGCTTGGATGGCTTATGTTATTTACAAAACAATTGTCAAGCCATGGTGGCTACCTTGGTTTAGAATGTGTAGAGTGGACAGGCTCACCAATCTCCAGCTGCCACTAGAACCAGGAATGAGAACCAAGCATTTATTGAGATCATGCAGTGCCTGACGGTGCTGGGGGAGGGGGAACCTAATTGGATGCAGTATGTATTGGACTTGGAATTGGGTCTGCAGCTTATCATAGGTATTGGCTAGAGAGGTACTCCCACATGTGGTAGAAGGGCCAACACCATGCTGCAATGGTCACAGGTCAGGACAGGCATCTCACCAAAGGTGTAACTGGCCATTTCCTGAGGTTACTAGAATCCCATCAGTTTTAGGTCAGGCAGATACCTAGGCAGTGTTCAGAGGGCTTAAATGCTCTCTGTAAAACGTTACATCATCATTTGCCTGGCTCTGCTGAGCAGAGGATGAGGTAATGCTGCTTGGAACTCTTGCAGCAACATAAGCCACACTTGGCTAACAGCCATGCTGGAGCTGTCAGAGGGTTAGTCTGAAGCTGAAGTCTGAAGTGAGAGGAGCTCACTGGAGAGTTCTGAGGGCAAGAGCTGGCCTGTGGGCACTCTTGCTTCAGAGGGAGGGACCTCTGATTGTGTTTCTACCATAGTACAGTAATCCAAAGGCTGGTTTTCCTGCAGGTGGTGGTTACCAGATTTTGTGAAGCCCTAGGTGGGGGGGGGGGTGAAGATTCTTTGCAGCATAAAAGGAATGGGACTGAAGGTTCAGTAAGTGATTTGGGGGCAACCCCCAATTGACTGTAAGAGCTCTCAGCACTGCCTAATTTGTAGAGATGTGTGAGTACAAGTTAAAAAAAGGACTTGTGTGAGAGCTGAGGATTTCTAGTACTATTTAAGTGGGGTTTTCTGGTGCCTTGTCAGATACTTGGTGCCATGGACCCCAAGGAACAACGTGTGTGAAATGTAAACTGTTTAAAGGGAGATTTTCTGGTGTCTGTCAGATACAGGTGTCATGGACCATAGCCCAACATTTGTGAAGAAGGATGTCTCTAGCATCCCAGTGGGGTTGGAGAATCCATGATGTCCTAAAGTAATGGCAGAGATAATCCATTTTGTAGCCTGAGTGAGTAATGGTTCAACCTCTGGAATGAGCCCATGATCCGGCATCAGGCAATTAGGGTGCCAATTGGTAATGTTGCCAATCATGTTGTTTGTGGGGGGCTGTGTTCCCCACCCCCATGCCCCCCTACTTATAGATTCTAACTCCAGGGGTGGGCAGACGTTGGGGAGGGGGGCACATCCCGCATTTGGTACCCTGATTGCCTGGTGCCATAATGCCAGTGCTTTGAGCACTGGAGGGGGTGAGTAGCTCCTCATTCTAAGCACAGGTGGATCTAATTGGCTACCCAGAGGAAAATGTGTTTTAGGTGTTAACACATGTCACCTAGTTGCTTTAAAATAATGCCAGGAATCCTGAAATAGGACTGGTAGTAGATTTTGTAAGTAACAGGTCCCTGAAATAGGGATGGTGACAGTCCATAGATGTCTTGTAACCCTGAAATAGGGCTGGATATGGTGTGGTAAAATGTGTGTAGGAAGTGAAGGTTATCTGAAAGAAGTTCAAAAATGTTTTGCCTGCAATGTGTCATTTGTCATGTACAGTGCAAGCCCTGAGGGCACCACCTTTATTCACTGTTAACACTTTGTCAGGAATAAAAAGCCATACAGTAACATCCCAAATTCCTGGTTGTGGACATGCTATTTTTGAGTACCTAAGTGATGTTTTTGGGGCCCCTCAGATAGGAGACACAGCATAGCCTGGCACCTGTCTCCCAGACTCAGTTAAAATAGAAACGTTATTTTGTGCACCACCCCGACCTCTGAGATTCCTGAGCCAAGTATTTGCCCTAATGTCAGGGGCGGTACTTATTTTCTGCCAATTTGTGGTTTGTTGTCTTGTCTGTGTAACAAGTAGCGGGGTCCTGGTTTCAAGATGTTGCTCTTGGCCAGGGTAGTGGTTGCAAAGGCAACCCTCTATAAGGCTGCTGGAGTCAATGGCTCAGAAGGTCAAATGCATGGACAGAGGGCAAAGCAAGCCAGTGAAGCACAAGGCACAGATGACAGCAGACAGGCAGTGGCAAGTCACAGTGGATGACTCCATGGAAATTCAATGAAGTGTGCAATCAGGTACTCATCTTTTGATGCGGCAGTGGAGTTGGTGAGAGGTCTTGGTGGGAGAGCCTGATGCAAAAAGTGTTATAAAATCTGCTTTCTGCATGTTACCCATCAGACCTAGGGATTCTAACCTGCTAGGTTTCATGTTTGGGGGAAGTGGTATTTTGACAAAGCCATGCCAATGGGTTGCTATCTCAGATGTGCCACCTTTGAAGCTTTCACTACATTCCTAGAATGGGCCACTGAGAGGTACGCTGGGAGTCACAGCAGTACACTTCCTAGATGATTTGCTACTGGTGGACCCTGACCAGTCCCAGTTGTGTCACAAGATGCTGCAGAGGTTTTGCTGGCTTATGGAGCAGTTTGGAGTTCCACTAGCACCAGAGAAAGCAGAGGGCCCATCATAAAACTACCAACTTTCCAAGGCTTAAAACTGGGACAGGGTCCATCCTGACCATGCCCCACCACCCCACCGTGTCACTCCCATGGGCACCACTGCAGACAACACTGCACACAATCAATTACATTTTGTTGCTTGCTCTGGCCATGCCACCACACAGTAACAAAAGTAGCAAACATTCAGATGAAAACAATCCATTATTCTGCTGCAGCAAGTTTAAAATCCAAGGCACCAGCCTGGACTATTACTACTAGACTTCTGAAGAAAGGCAAGTTGGGAGCTCTAAGAGCGCACCTCAGCCTCCAAGATTGGAGCTCTATTGACCACAAAACAGATGTCAACACTGCCCTAGAATGCTTTATAAGCAAATTCAATGAAGTGTGCAATGTCTACGCCCACTACATCAAATGAAGGATCCGTGACTATGACAGCCCCTGGATCATGGCACAGCTACTAGCCCTCATGAAAAATAGAGAGGACTTGTGGCACAAAGCAAGAAACTCCGGTACCCAGACAGACTACCAGAACTATAGAGCTGCACAGGATAAATGCACCTGGGCTATTCGCAAGGCCATAAACACAAACTTTAAAAATGAGCTGACAAACTCATGGGGTGACAGTAGACGGTTCTGGGAGAACATCAAGTCCCTAACTGGTAAACCTAATAAAACTCCCCCCACCTTCCTGAACATTGAGCCCAACCTACGCAGGATCACAGTCACGTAGCAAATGTCTTCAACAAAGCTTTTATTCACCTCAGTGGAGTGTTGCCCCCTAGCTTCCTTCAACCCCAATCAGATACTTGCACTGAATGAAACCTGGGGACCCAATCAAACTCCCATCCGCCTTTCTACTTTAGAGCTATCACCTTTATGGAAGCAAAAAAGTACATCCTAGAAGCGCTAGGTAATTCCAGAACTAGCTCTGATCAACTTGACTTAAAACTAGTTAGGCTCACCCTGGACATAACTCTCAAACCCCTCACCAAAATCTTAAATCTCTCCTTGGTATCAGGCGAACTCCCACAGATCTGGAAGGTGGCGGTGGATACCCCTGTTTACAAAAGTGGTGACAGGGCCACCTCTACAAATTACCGCCCAATATCTATCCTTCCTCCACACTCCAAGGCCCTGGAGTGAATCGTAAGCAACCAACTAATGGAATATCTAGACAAGTATAATTTACAATGTCAGCAACAACATGGATTTCAAAAACAACACAGTACCACAACCGCTCTAGTGGAGTTTACCAGCTTTATCCATAATGTGCTAGACAGAAGCCTGTTATTGGGGGCAACATGTATTGATCTCACCAAGGCCTTCAACACCGTCAATCACAATCTGCTCCTGGATCAGCTCTGCAATACCGACCTCTCCCCTGCAACAGTAGCATGGTTCAGAAGCTACTTCTCTGGGAGGGTCCAGAAAGTGAAAATCCTGGACACCTTCTCCGACAACCTTAATGTTAACACAGATGTTCCTCAAGGCTCTATCCTTGGCCCTCTACTGTTCAGCCTGTTCTTAAACAACCTCCCTCAATCGGTCAATGACAAGCTACTACTGTATGCAAACGATGCAGTCCTGTATTCATGTAATTCTGACCCCTACATACTGGAAAAGCAAATGCAGGCTAATTTCACTGCAGCTGAGCACTGGTTTCTTCAATCAAAACTGCTCCTCAATTACAAAAAAACTAAGACTATGTTATTCTCGTCATCACATAACAAACACTGCACTCACCAACTTTGCATTCATAACAATCAGAACACTTCCCTGGAGATGGTTCAAACATTTAAATGCCTAGAATTGACACTGGACCACACCCTCTTGTTTAACCAACACATAGATGCAGTCGCAAAGTCATCAAATGCAAAACTAGGATTACTGTACAGACACCAAAAAGGCCTGTCTTCTGAGACACTCATCACTGCTGTAAATAGCTCAGCCCTCTCAGTGATAGACTATGGTCTAGCAGTATATGGGGCTGCCTCCAAAACTGCTTTGAAACGTATCAAAACAACACTAAACAATGTTTGTCGTTTAGTCCTAGGTGTACCCCATCTCACTCACACCTGCGAGTTGTACACTCAAACAAAATTGCTCAACCTTGACAGTCACCTCCAGTATCAAGTATGCATGCTCGCCAAGAAGTCTATGCTAGGACTTACCACCCCAGGGCAGCAAAGCCTCCTTAGCCGACCTAATTCCATCAGATGCACTAGGGGTACAAACAGCTCAGTCCTCTGCATCCCTTTCCATAGAACCTCACAAGGCCAACGGTCCTAAGAATACCGGGCAACACTCTGGCTTAATGCAGTTGACCTAGGCATCACAAAAGAGGACAAAATAGGCCCCTTTAAAAATAAACTCAGAGTGGCCCTCCCCACAAACAGGAGCTGTGACTGTGAGACCTGAACTCTCCCACACTCTTCCCTCCTCTTTCCTGCTACCCTCATTCTAACCTGTACCCTTGCCTTCTCCTCTCTTCTTGCTAACAAACACTCCCCTAGTAGGCTCCAGGTCCTAGCCTTAGCACTCCTCCCCAGTGAGTCTAGACCCCTTTTATGGCTACACCCTTTAGCACTTAAGACAAAAGAACTGCTAGCCATCAAGTTCTCGCCTCCTTGCGTTTTGTATTAGTTAATTATTTTACGGACTATATCATCCTTGTTCCCTACTTGATTCGCTCAATATCCTGTAGATTCTCTAGTCATTCACTTAACAACCTGTCAACCTAGCCTGCTTTAAATTATGTGTCTGTATATTTTTACTTATGTACTCCCTGTTATTGCAATTATGTAACCTCTGTAACCTGATGTGCTCATGTCTTTTTAGGCATGGTACTTCCTTGTATCTGCTTATGTACTTGTATCCATTGTAAATGATGTTATGCCTATGTATTACTACAACGTGGAACCTTTGTAAAAGAGCTTTTGGCTCAAAGGTACATCTTAGAAATAAATAAATAAAATAAATAAATAAAATAAATCATGATGTACAGAAAGTTCATTAGAAGCAAACCTGCATTAAATTATGTTCAGACATTTGAGCTGCATATATTGCTCCTCCTGACAGTCCCATCCCAACCCACTTACACTTACCTCATTTGTTGAGCAAACTTCACTTCAGTGACTCTTGCCACCACACCAGATTGTTTTCACACACTTCCATGCAGCTGATCAGGTTTGGGTACCTTAGTTCATTGCTGCCGGTCTCTTCTGTCTGGAGCCCCTCTCAGCTGCTGGCAGGCAGACGTCCACATGCACTTGTTTGCACTACTACCCAGTCTAACCTAACAGGAAGGAACATGCTTTACCGTTCTCCCACTGACATGCTTGAGGTGCAACACGGCGCAGGGGTTGACATTGCAAACTGTTGTCCAGCTCGAGCAGCGCCGCAGTGGTGCTGAAATAACTGTCACTCAAGGATTAGCAGTCAGCAAAAAAAAAGAAAAGGGGCAAAACTGGGACAAGTAAGCAAAAACCAGGACTAAAGTGACATTTTGCAAAACTAGTAGGGACACTGGGACATGCTGCCTAAAATAGGGACTGTCCTGGGAAAATAGGGACTGTTGGTAGCTTTATCCTATCATCAAGGCTCATATACTTGGGGACTGAATAAGACTCAGTCCATATGGTTTCCCAGCTGCCAGTGATAAAGGCTACTACCTTACAGCAGCTGCTGGGTGACATGGTCATGGCCAAAAAGGTAGTGCTGGTTCAGCTGCGGTCTTTGGTGAGGCACCTGATCCAGGCAGGCCATGCTTATGGTGGCTGGCTCCAGCAACATTGGGGGGCAGGCAGCTGTACCACCCAGTCTGGGTAACCCAGAGAATGAGGGCAAGCCTACTAATCTGGGTAGGCAGCCAATCCACCATGCCTGGGTAACCCGGGGACTGAAGTCAGACCTACTAATCTGGGAAACATTCTTGCACTATTTCAAAGGAGTGACTATGTGGCAGATCAACAGCAAGGTTGGATGTGGAGGATTTAGTCTAGTTGCTGATGCATCATGGAGAATAGGTTTTGGGGCATTCATCCAGGATGACTGGTTTGCTGACAGCTGGAGGATGGGAGTGGGTCATGAGAGGTATCACAAAAAACATTACCCTCTTGGAGTTTTGTCCCCATCATGGATGCTGTGGAGGTGTGGGGAGTGTGATAGTGGGTTTCTTGAGTAAAAGCACAGACACAGGAGTAAGGTGCAAAAATCACTCAGAGTGCAGATTTATTAAGTAAACAAAAAGAAATCACATAATAAAATAAAATAAATCCAAACAGCAACACACAGTTAAGACCTAGCTTTGGTCTCTCATCTGTGCTTCCTCATCCCTCTCCAAGGCTGAACTGATCTACCTACACTGAAAATCAGCTCTCTTTTATATAATGGAATCATATGAACAAAGAGACTCCACCCCCGGACTAATACAATTCATTTCTAAGCTATAAAAATATAAATAAAACATAATAAAATAAACAATATACACATTTCTCTGAGATTTTGGCACACAATAAGAAAAATAATGCAAATAAAAAATTTTGTAGATATTTCATACCTGTAGCCTCACCCACCTCCTGTGATTGACAGGCAGCCGCATACCTGTATTTAAGTAGAAGGAGAAAGGGGTTTTGGCCCTAAAGAAACACCCAGAACAACAGAGCAAGGTAATTGTGTGCATCTTTGTTGCAATTCCTTGTGCACCAGGAAGAGAACAAAGTTACCACACTAAAGAAACTGCTCACAATCTTGCAGAATTGCAAAGGTGCAGGGCTAAATATTACAACAGATATTTATTTCAACACTGTCAAACTGTTTAGATATTTCTAAACTTATTTGGTAAAAACAGCCATTTGAACCCTAAGAGAAAACTACCAGGCTGAGGGAAATATACATTGAAACAGTGTGTCTTAATTACAGCTTGGTCAAAATTATTGTTCAAGCATACAGCCGCAGGAGCTTCGAGAATTTAATGTGACTATATGCCTAACCTGGGCTTTCTCCTAGCCCACTCCTTTATTTCTGTATTTAAGTCTCCGTTTTCTTGCTTGCAGAATTAGAGCTATTTCAGAGCTAGCTTGTGCTCTTAAAGCGGTCATGGAGGAGAATTTACATGCTTTCTGCAGCAGTGACATGTTAATCCCTCCGTATCCCCGCTCGCTTTCATTTATAAACATAAAGTTCAGCTTTGCGACTCTGTGAACGTTTTTTGGTGCCAAGAGGGGAACTCTACCTGCAGAACACAAACAGGAGCTAATGAAAAAGTCTAAAAACCCTGGAAGTTATTTTTATTTCTTTATTTCTTGAACTACTCAGCAATTCAGGGGAAAAGGGAAAAAAGAACAAATAACAGCACTCAGCAGAAACCCGCCGGAACTAGGCACAAGGCTGCATTTAAACCACTTGCAGAGCAGAGCTTATTGAACAACAGCAGCTCTGCTTTGCTAAGGGCACCTTTTCTAAGGAATGCACCTACAGGGAAAAACAAATAAGGTTGTCACAGAACCCAGAGCATACAAATCAACCAGCTATTGCTCCGGTTCACAGTGCAGGGTTTTGTTTTATTTTTAGCGCATGGCAGCGGCTCGACACTATGATCTTGCACACATTAGCTGCGTGGCACTGTGATCTTGTGCACATTCGCTCAGGATCATAAACAAGCGCTGTTCTACAGAAAAGCAGCTCATACAGAGCTAAACAGCAGTGCTAACAGTCATGGCTGTATTTTTACAGGGGAAATCTGGCATAACCAAACCAGTGTGTAACCCCCCACAAATGGTATTCCCGAAAAGTCTTCCTCGAGCTTGCCTAAATGCTCACTGCCAGGCTGGTGTCCTGCATTTTAGCAGTTTAAATGTGATTGCCAGAGAGTGCCTGTATAGCCTCTGTGTACTGTCTCTTTAAGAGCTACCTGGATTGCAGTCATAAGTAATCTGAGAGGGAGCTTGGTTGAAAGATGTAACTATTTGTTGAAAATCATTTAGAGTGATAATGATAATGTAGTTTGTCTAACCTGCCTTCTTTGCAGCAGGTACTGTTTTGTTTGTCTCCACTGTCTTGGTCCTGGACTGCGAATTGGACCAATCAGTACTGGTGGGACCTAAAATGGAGCTGGACTACAGGAACTGTCTGGAGTCAAATTCTGTAGGAATTGTAGTTTGGGGCTTTTTGCGCCTTTTTGCACCTGAAGGAGGAGCCTTTGTTGTGACTGACAGGAGGATCAGTCAACCGAACCGTTTGGATCTTGAAGAATCTCCCAGGCTGCTGCAGCTAGTTTCAGTTTTGAGCTGAGAAGTGAAGAAGTAACAGCTGAAGTGATTTTTGAGACGCAATTCTGTGTAGTTTTGCATGATAGAACTGTGAAAGGGCTGAGTTTTGACCTGCCTGTCTGCCTGCTGTGCCTGAGAGGGAAAATAGAGTTTATTCGGACTGAATCCGAGTTGTGAGGACTATTTAAGCCACTGGACTGTGACCAGGCTTTAACCTGAAGAAGACTGAAGATTTGCTGAATGCGATCGGCCTGTCGGGATTTCTAGCTGCTTTTGAATCCCTGGTTTGTGACGAAACTTTGCGATTGTGACCGGAGAGCAGTTTGCCTGGTACTGTAGAATTTCCTTCCATGTAAATGTACTGTGTATTGAAAGTGGGTCGTGATTTGGCTCCCCACTTTGTGTAAACTGTGTTCTGCTTGCTGGTACCTTAGAATCCTTTGCATGTAAATGTGCTGTGTATTGAAAGTGGGTCGTGATTTGGTTCACCACTGTGTGAACTGTGTTCTGCTTGCTGGAAGCTTTATCCAGTCTAATCAGATTGAATCCACGTTCATCTCCATTCGGCCTGGGCCATGCCACGCTGGCCTTGCCAGACTAGTCCACTGCACAGGGAAAGCCACTGACGAAAGACCTGCCTGGGGATCAGCCGCCTGCTCCACGCTTGAACAGGGATGATGCCTTGGCGAATTGTGTAGGCCCTGCTTCTCCTGGCACTCCAGTTTAACCACCTGCTGTCTTGATTTTCGTCCAGCCTGTGTCCAGTCTTGGGTATCATGAGTAATCATCAGGGTAGCTCCCTGCAACAACAGCCTAATCTAAAAGTGTGTCATCTGATTGTCTTGTTGTTTTCTTTTCATGAACTGAGCCCTCCGGCACCGGATTACAAATAGTGTGTGTTGTGCATGTTGTTTTCTTCCATCACAGGGCCCCAAACAGCTGCAATGTTCCTGGCTAGCCAACCATTCTTCATCTGGGTACTCAGAGTGTGTGACTGTTTATGGATCCTGAAGTGCATGTATAACTGTCTTGATTGATAGAGCCTTTACGCAAATTAACCTGATTACGCCCCTTCCTTGTTCAAGCCCCTTAAATAAATCAGATCTAACTCTTTTTTGCATTTACCCTGACTGTGGTTCCAGTTTGTACAAGAGTACTGTACTGCTGTTATTTGCTGTATATAAGCTTGTTTTACAGGGGGCCCCAGGGCCGGGCCAGAGGAAAGCCCTGGTGGTAAGTGCAAACAGTGTGGGTACTTGTGTGGTGAAGCAGGGGTATTGTGAAAGTGATTATTGTGTATTGTTACTTCCAGTAGTAAGGAAAGAGGGGGGTTACAGTGTTCCAGAGGGCTGTGCCCAGATTAGCTTGACCACTACAAACCCTGACCTCCAGGTGGAGGCACCCATTTCAGAACTCAGGCCCCTTAATCTGCTACTAGCCAAGCAGGCAGGGGTAGTAGCCCTTGGGATAGAGCCATCAAGGGGTTACATTTTGAAGGCTCACTGCTGGGATTTTGTGCCTTTTAGTGGCCAAAACTTACCAATTATTGTTAAAGAATAATGGCTACCCCAGTAGAAATGGCTGTACACCAGTTGGTGGGGTGGTGTACTGGGCAGGAGATCGGCTCCCAAAATGCTCTACTTATACTGTATACTCCCTTGGGTGCCAGTAAAGACACTGTAGAGGGAGCACTCTTCAAAGTTGAATGTTTAAAAAACTCTGTGGTGGTGGGTCGAGTCGACAGGCTGATTTGATCACCCAAACTTTCATAGCCTTGGTAGAGTGTAGTGACCTCGTGGACAGCTCTAAAGTGCCACAGACTATTGCCCCAGAAGGGGTTCCAGCTGCCTGGAGAGTGATAACAAAAGACAGTAAAGACCCCGTGGAGGATGAGCTCCACCATTATCTGAGACATTTGAGGAGAAATTTGCTAAGTTGTTGCTGGAGGAAGGGAAAACCATAGCGGACTTTAAGAAACTATTCCTGCCACCTGGGGGTGTTCCTTCCCCAACACCCCCTCCCACTCCAGCACCTGTTACTGCCCTGCCTTCTGTGCCTGTGCCAATGCTGGCCCCTATATCTGTACCTGCCATTAGTCATGACTCCTATCGAAGGCTGAGAATCTTCTTGGGCACCCTCCCCACCCCCCAAGGGGAGGATGACTGGGAGATCTGGATAGACTATGTTGCCCCTATAGTACTTGAATGGCAATGCTCAGAAGCAGAGAAAAGAAAGAGGTTGAGTGAGAGCCTCCGAAGTCCTGCCCTGGCTACCATCCGTGACAAGTGGGCCAATAACCCTGAAGCAACTGCACAGAACTATCTTGATGCATTGGAAAATGTGTATGGGAGCCCGGATTCAGATGAGGATCTGTGGTGGAGAGTAAGAAACGCTCAGCAGTACCCAGGGGAGCCATTGTCTGTGTATGTACCTTGGCTTGAAAAGCTGCTACAAGAGTGCCTCAGAAAGGGTAGTTTGCCATCAAATGAATTAGATTGAACTAGGCTGGACCAGATCCTTAAGTCTGCTCCGTTTTCAGAATTGTTACTGCTTCAGTTGTGCCTTGTCACCCGACTGGAATTGCCCCACTCCTATGATGAGCTAATAAAAGAAATTTGGGGGAGGTTAAGCAAAGGTGACCCAGTAGGGGAATTGCACCCATATCTGCTGCTGCTACGCAAGTGACAGAAAGTGATCAGCCAAGTGAGGCTCAGTGGCAAAAGTCGGCATTTAACGAGCACTCTGAGAATGCAAAGGACTTCCCTCCCTGGGCCCACCATTGGAAAGATGAGCTACTAAAGGAAGTCCAAGAGTTGAAGATGGGTGTCTCTGCAAGAGTTTCCCCCATGGAACAAGATTCTGGTCCCTTTCAGGATGTGACTGCCATGGGGGTGGGGGTGTACCCTCAGGCATCCGCTACCGAGGGTGGCTCCAAGGCTGAGATCACCGGATTGACTGCCACCCTAAAGGAACTGTTAAGACATGTTGCACCACTCTCACTGTTGCAAGCAGATACTAGACCCCAATTTCTTACTACTGCTTCAGTTCCTCATATGATGTTCTCTCCCAGGATGACCCAGGAGTCTATCATTTGTCACAACTATGGAAAGGATGGCCATATGAAAACAGAATGCTGGTCTCAGAAGGACTTAGAAAGAGTAGTAAACAGACTCCAAGGGGAGCTCTGAAAAGCAAATCAATGGCCAAGGAGTGCCCAAAATGACCACAGTGAGGGTTTGAGTAACCCTAACTCAAATTTCTTTGTGGCTAAATCATCTGTCCAGGCCTCTGCTACTGCCTCTCCAGACTGGTCCAAAATAGTGGGCCCTTCAATGGAGACTACAGTGACTGTGAATGGTATTCATACTAGGGCTGTGCTTGACAGTGGGTCACAAGTGACCATTGTATTCCAGGACTGGTATGACAAACACTTATCTGATGTGCCTTTGCAATCCCTGGAAGGTCTACATGTGTGGGGCCTGAGCGACAAGTCTTACCTCTACCTAGGGTATGTCTGCCTCTGGTTGTCTTTTCCTTCAACTGTAACAGGTGTAGAGGAGTGAGTAGCGACATTGACCCTAGTCTGTCCCCCCACTGTACTGTATGATGGGGTCCCCCTGTTAATTGGGACAAATGCCCATATGTTTGGGTGACTGGCGCAACTCTGTCATGAGAAACAAGGGTGATGGACTGGGAAGGCCCTGAGAATTCCAGCTCTGATCAAGAGGGCCTATGATTTGCAAGAGAAACACGAGGCAGTAGACCAGGATGAACCGGTGGTGTTCGTGTGGAAGAAGGATCCTGATTCAGTGGTACTGGCCCCTAATGCCCAATGTACCATTCAAGGGGAGGTCTGCCTCTGGAAAGATGTCAAAAACAAAATACTGATGTTGGATGCCCCAGGCAATTGAAAATTGCCAGAAGGATTACTGGTCAAGTCCAGCATCTTGCATGCTCATGCCCATGCCTATGCATGATGAGTGATGGTCCAGATTCACAATGTGTCAGATCGGGAGATCCGAGTGAACAGAGAGTGCACCCTAGCTATGGTACACTGTGCAGACTCTGCAATATGCCCAGCAACAAGCACCCTGGTCAGAAGGAGAGAGTGACCCCAGACTTGCTTGACTTTGGTGACACCCCGTTGCCAGCTGAATGGAAGGCTAGAATTAGCAAGACAGTTGCCCAGAGAGACCAAGTGTTTTCATTGAAGGAATGGCATGTGGGATGTGTCCAGGGTGCGGAGCATCACATATGCCTACACAATGAATGGCCATTTTGAGAGAGGTCCTGACACCTAGCCCCAGCAGACATAGATGATGTGAGAAGATACCTGCAGGAAATGCTCGCTGCTGGCGTGATACAAGAATCCAGGAGCCCATACGCCTCTTCCATTGTGGTTGTGTATAAGAAGAATGGGTCTGTGAGGATGTGTTTTGATTATCGAACCCTGAACCAGCGGACCATCCCAGACCAATACACTATGCCCTGTATACAAGATGCCCTGGACTGCTTGAATGGGAGAAAATTGTTCTCGGTGTTGGATCTTTGCAGCGGATACTACCAGATCCCGATGGTCCCAGAAGACCATGAGAAAACAGCCTTCATCTGTTCATTGGGGTTCTATGAGTTTCTGAGGATGCCACAGGGGATATCAGGCACCCCGGCCACCTTTCAGCGACTGATGGAACGTGCAGTGGGAGATATGAATTTGCTGGAATGCCTGGTATACTTGGATGATGTCATTGTGTTTGGAAGTGCCTTAGAGGAGCATGAGAACCGACTGTTTAAAGTCCTAGACTGACTGGAAGACTTTGGCCTCAAGCTGTCCATTGACAAGTACCACTTTTTCCAACCCTCCATGAAGTATGTGGGGCACATAGTATCTACAAAAGGGATAGAGACTGATCCCAGTAAGGTTGAAGCACTGACTACTTGGCCCCAGCCCCATAATCTGAAAGAACGTTTCCTGGGGTTCTGTGGCTACTACCGCAGGTTCATAAAAGACTATTCCAAGGTGATTCACCCACTCTTGAACCTTACCCAGGGTTGCCCTCCTTCCAATTGTAAATACAAAAAAGGGTCCGTTAAAGAATGAGAAAAAGTATACTTCCACTTAGGTGAACTCTTCAGGCCCAACTGGACGCCTGACTGTGAAGTAGCCTTCCATGAAATCATATACCAGCTCATCCATGCCCCCATCCTCGCCTATGCTGACCCCACCAAACCCTATGTGCTGCATATGGATGCTAGTCTGCAGGGTCTAGGAGTGGTGCTGTATCAAGACCATGAGGCTGGCCTGAGACCAGTAGCTTCTGCCAGTAGGAGCTTGTCACCATCCTAATGAAACTACCCTGTGCATAAGTTGGAGTTCCTTGCATTAAAATGGGCCATCGTTGACCAGTTTCATGCATACCTCTATGGGGTAACGATATTGGTGAAGACTGACAATAACCCGTTGATCTATGTACAGACTTCAGCTAAGTTAGATGCCACTGGGCACCGGTAGCTTTCTGCATTATCAACCTCTGATTATACTGTCGAATACAGACCGGGCCTGAACCATATTGATGTTGGCATCCTATCATGAAGGCCCACTTCCAAGAGTGATTGGGTCAGGTTGTCTGAACCTGACATTCGTACATTGTGCCAAAAGTTTGATAGAGATGAACAGATGTCTGTGGACACAGTGAACTGTTTAGTAGATTGCTTGGGCCCTTCTGACACCTGCATACCAGCTGCTTATTGTCACTTCTTTGCTCTAGATATTGGTGCACTGCCTCAATTTGACAATGACAACATTCAGTGGACTCAATTCCAAGATCCTATGATTCAGCCAGCACTTGATGCCCTACGTGCGGGGAAAGATGTATCTAAGTTACGTTCCACTGACTTGCGAACTACTTTATTGTTTAAAGAAGGCCCCAGATTGAAGTTGCTCAATCAGTTGTTGTATAGAGAGACAGTAGATCACAGTGGCAAAGTAGACAAGCAACAATTGTTCCTGCCCACGGCTTTTAAAGATTTGGTACTGAGGTCCCTCCACAATCACATGGGGCACCTCGGTATTGACAGAACCCTAGACCTGGTACGATCTCGCTTCTATTGGCCCAAAATAGAGACCGATGTTGAGCACCATGTAAAGACTTGTAGTCGCTGTCTGCAAAGAAAAGCCCTGCCTCAGAGGGCTGCCCCCCCCCATCAATATTACTACCAGCACCCCCATGGAACTAGTCTGCATAGACATCTTGTGTTTAGAACCTGATCAGCGGAACACTGGCAATGTGCTAGTGGTTACGGATCATTTCACACGGTATGCACAAGCTTTTCCCACCAATGATCAAAAGGCATCTACTGTGGCCAAGGTGCTAGAGTAAGCCACACATAGACAAAAGTTCTGAGATGGTTTTGCTTTATTTACAACATTTATCTGTGTGTGGGAAGGTTCCCATGTAGGTGCTGTCAATTTTGTGAAATGGCTAAACCAAAATCAGTTGAACCTGAAATTCACTTGCACAATTGACAAGAAGTGGGTGACTTTTTTACATGTCATACTGAAAACAAAAATGGTGAAATCCCAAGTGAAGGGTACAGAAAGGAAACAACTGTCAGTTCCATACTCAGAGCAGACAGCTCTCACTCCCAATCTCTACAAGGTGCATAACTTATGGGCAGTTCATATGCTTGAGGAGGAATTACTCTGAGATTACTGAATTCAAAGTTGGCCAAGCTTAAAATAGACCAGAGAAAAGGAGTTATGATGTCAGACTTTTGAGTTCGTCTTGAGAAAAAGCATGAAACAGTAAAACATCAGTTGCTCACTGCTAGAAATAGGGCCTCAGAAAATGATAAGTATGTTAGATTTATAATGGATTACAACACTGTGGCTGAGCAAATAAGGTAGGTTGTAAAGAGAAACTTACATATCCTGCTTAGTGATGCCTTACTTGCAACTGAAATTGATGAAGGCCCCAGAGTTACACATACTTGAAGTACTTGTGTAAGAGCCTATGTGGTACATAGTCATTTAGGCAGTGTAAATAACAGATCGTTGAGCTGGCTACCTCCTGGACCCAAAGGTTTCCATAGATGTGGGAACTGTAGTGTGTGCAAACTGATAAAACAGGGCAACAAATTATTGGTTCATCCAAAAATTAGGCTGAGTATGGAGATTCAAGAGTTCATCAACAGCACTACTAATTTTGCTATCTATGCAATTTGGTGCTCTTGTTAATTGGTATATAGAGAGGACTATTGAGCTGCTCAAAAAGAGGTTACAGAATCACATTTGTAATATAAATAATCCCAATTCAGAGACTCCTGTTGGTATACACTTCAGAGAGAGGGAAGGAGAGGGATAGGGAACATTGTTTAACTAGGAGTAGCACACTAAGTCGAAGCTTGTTTCCAGATGCAACCTGGGTGCACAAGAAAGTTAAATGACTTGCTCAGGATTACTCAGTATGTACCTAGAGAAACATGCTGAGAGGACTTCAGAACTTGCTTTAATGGGCATTGAATGGGTAAAAATATCTAGGAGAGGGGGAGACAGACTACAAATTTAACTGCAGAAAGATAGTCAGTGGATTTACAAACTGAGAGCACTAAACCAACATGGACTGAATGATATTGATTTCAAGAACGTTGTTCTTGTGAACTGCTTGACAAATGTTGAAATTTTGACTTTTCTACACCTCCAACCCTGCTGTTTACATTAACATAATGCTGTGATCCTCTGCTTCCCCTGTTTATTGTCTTTATATTTATATTCCCCCTTAATTCTAAGGGTTATTCTATCTGTGTATAAATATAATTGGTACCAATATTTAAGTTGACATTGATATTGTTGCATTGATACAGTTTTAGCAATTTATTCTTTTGCTTTTTTCAGATTTGGATGCCTTTTTTTCTGTCTCTTTTGAAATAATTCTGAGTCATGATAGGCTGATGTCTGCAGCATATTTCTGTCTTTACTAGCTTCTAAATCTTCTGCAGGTTTGTCATATTATGTGGTCCAATGTATGTTATAGTTCTGTCATTTTTTTGATGTAATAACTTAAGGCAGGTCTCCTTGCCTAGGGTACCTAAAAATGTATTGAAGGCAAACCAATTTATCTAGAGACATTAACTTTTTTATGCAAACCCAAGATTTGTCTGCCTTCTGTGTTTTCTAAAAAATGGTATAAGCATCTCTAAAGTATATTTGCATTGCTGCTATGCTGATTCTCTTTAAAACTTGTTATCTACAGTATTAATTGGAACTCTGATACCAGAGAATGTTTAGCTTTGCATTTGTAAATATTTTGATTGTGCTTTTTATATGAATTGATGGCACATCAGCACTTTTTTATGCATAGGGTAGCAGTGATGTCGTCTCTTAGGGCTATATAAAAATTATCTGTTTGGTTTACACTAGCCAGGTCCCTCTCAACAGGGTGAATAGTAGATGCTAGGAACCTCTAAGGGATTTTTCCCTTGTTTGAATGTCTGTATGCAGTGGGACACTGAACACTTCAGTATTTAAATATATACCGTTTGGCTTGTAATAAGCTAATCAAGTCAAACCAAATGCCTGTTGATGCCATCTTTTTTGAGCTTCCTGGGATATACAGCAGGTTTAAGGGCTACCTATTGGTTTGTCTGTTCATTGGTAAAGCAACCCATAGCTCAATGGACTTTAGTCATAAAAGCTGGGCTAGGCAAACTTGACAGGAATAAGGAAACACCTGCCTAGTAAGAGAAGGTATTTCATCCTCAACATTAATTAATGACTTGAGCTGGTATAGTGAGTCATAACATAGCACCAGATTGTGTGGTTTAATCATACTACCTCTTGCATTTAAAGTAAAGTAAATTTGGAATGCACTGTGCATGCTTCAAATATGATGAAGAATAGCAAGGAATATTTCAAAAAGGTTCAAAGGGAAATGTATATGGCAACACAAGTTATTGAATTGCAGCTAGACCAGTAGCCTAACATGTCCATTATATTCACCAGCATTAATGTGTGACATTAATGATCTCCGCTATAACAATAATTGATACTGGTGTGATATCAATCATGAAAAGCAAAAAATAAATAAATAAATGACAGAAATCAGCATAATTGCATTAGTACTTTCATTCAGTATTTAAGCTGAAGATAAAGTGGCTTCCATACCACAGAAAGTCCCTAAGCATGTAGGAGTGGAGACCGCTACTATCACTCTGACACCACACAACACAGACCATGACAGAACAATTAGTTCAACTCCAAACAACATTTATTGTGTCGTTACCTTTACTAAACAGTGGTTTAATCACCCACCATGACAAATCCACCAGGATCAACATTCAACAAGTTAAAGGGAATTTTAGATCAATTTTATAACAGAAAATATAGGTGTCTGTTAATGACACTATGAAAAGAAATTCTTCAACATTTATCTCATGGCACTGACCACTCCTCTGTCATTGATAGACTATCCTCCCTCCCTCCCTCACCCAATACAGGTTGCATCAATCACCCTAACCGTGTCTCCAGATACATATTATGACAACACATGTAGATGACTATATGAGAAGATATTGGCGAGAAGGGCAACATTAGTTTGATAGAGGAATGTGCACATATAGACCACCAAGCTTCAAATGGCTTAATGCTGTTAATGACAATATGACACCTGCAGACTCCACAACAATGAGGAACATGGTTTTGCTGTGGGAGCATATTCAGGTTGCATCATGTGTGTCCACTATGTAGAGGGTGAGAGGATAAAGTGTCTAGTGGACTACTCTCATTTAACATGCCTTAGCCCACTATGACACTGGACAGGCATAAGTTGCCAGTGCCACCAGTAGAGGTGTCTTGGTATTGGTATGACTCTGTGTTGGGTAACATAGACTGTAGATGTATGGTACAGAGTCTGTAGCATTGTGCATGAGCACTGTGTGACTGTGCGACAACACTCACACACACATACCTCTGTCTTTGAAAATGCCACGATGTCCATAGAAACACTGAACAATGGAATTTTACACCAGATAAGAACTGCTTGGCCCACACAGTCTGCCCATTTTTCCCTAACTATATTATCATATAGGGTCTGATGGTGGTGCTGGACCTATCAGGTCCGAAGAGTGCGTGCAAGGGGCAGGGGGAATTGGTTTTGACCTATAACAGGGTTATTGCTGAGACCCTTGACTCTATCGCATCTGTCTGTGTTTGACCCCTCACCTCACATCAGAGGTCCCCTTGGTTTGACGGGATTCTCAGGGAGATGAGGAGGAGGAGGAGGAGTTAAAGGTTGGAGTGGTGCTGGTGGAGAACTGGTTTGGGGAAGAACAAGCTTAGATTGATGGTCCATTATAGAGACTATCAATCAGCAATCTCCTGTAAGAAGGCAGAGCTTCTGTCCGGCAATTACCAGACCAGCTCAGCTCTTTCGCATCATAGACAGGTTGTGTAATCCAGCCTGTTTGCGGTCCGAGAGAACCTTTTCACAGTCGAGATGTGATGAGTTTGCTCTGTTTTTTGCTGATAAGATTGCCTCCATCAGATCAGAAATCCACTCTGCACCCTCAAATGGGCATTGCAGTGAAGGGCTTGAGGTTGCAGGCACTCAGTCTGTCTGATCTAACTTTGACCAGGTAACGGTAGTAGAAGTTGTGGGGTGTGTGGATGCCATTGGCCCAATTCTAGCCAAGGTTGTCCAATGTTCTCTGGTAATGGGGGTCTTTCCTGGGTCCCTGAAAGAGGTGGTTGTGAGGCTTCTCCAGAAAAAACCTTCACTAGACGCGGTCTGTCTGGCAAACTACAGACCTGTCTCTAACCTTCCCTTTGTGGGGAAGGTTATTGAGAAGGTGGTGGCCATACAACTGGAGACCTATTTAACAGCCCACGACATCTACGATCCTCTCCAGTCGGGTTTCAGGAAAAAGCATAGTACTGAGCCTGCCCTGATTCAGGTGCTAAATGATCTTCTGGTGGAGAGGGCCTGGGGAGACATTCCATCCTTGTCCTCCTCAATCTCTCAGCAGAATTTGACACTGTGGACCATGGGGTGCTGATGGAGCTCCTGTGAGTCTGTTGTAGACTGGCTGGCACAGTTCTCAACTGGTTTAAATCTTTCCTCACTGGCAGGTCACAATAGGTGGTGTCTGGGATATATTCCTCAGCACCCATGCCCCTGCCATGTGGGGCCCAGCAGGTCAGTCTTGTTCCCCATGGTATTTGTGGTGTATATGCTGCTGCTAGGAGACATTATAAGGTGGTATGTGCTGAGTTTTCATGGCTATGCAGATGATACTCAGCTCTACATGCCCTTTGCACCCAAACAGCAGTAGACAGTCTCAGTATTGAGCACCTGCCTTGCTGAGATCCAAGACTGGATAAGGGCAAACTGGTTGAGGTTGAACTTGGATAAGGCTGAGGTGCTGGTGCTAGAATCTGGTCACCAGGGGGTGAGGGTGCAATATGGTTGAGTCTCAGGGCTGAGGCTTGGGGACTTCCAATTTCTCACCTCAGATCAGGTGAGGAACCTTGGCATTGTTTTTGACTGTGGCCTGACACTTAGATCACAGGTGTCAACTGTGGTCAAGGCTTCTTTTTACCATCTGAGAAACATCCCCAGAGTTAAGCATCTGATACCCCTGGCTGATCTGCTGGCACTGGTTCAAGCTTTTGTGACCTTGCACCTGGATTACTGCAATGCTCTGTACCTGGAGCTAGCAGTGGCAGAGCTGCATCACCTGCAGCTGGTGCAGAATGTGGTGGCAAGGTTGCTGACCAGTCTTTCCAGGTTGAGTCATGTTACACCTGTGCTGCGCTCTCTGCACTGGCTGCAGGTTAAGTGGCAGATCTCATTCAAGGTTGGCTTGCTGACCTATAAGGTCCTACATGGTAAGGGGCCTGGGTACCTGCAAAACCTCTTGTGTCCCTACCAGCCCACCCGCTCCCTTTGCTCTACTGCTGAAGGCTTGTTGGAAGTTCTCAAGATCTATTTAAAGACATCAGGAGCTCTTACCTTTTCCACTGCAGCCCCAGTTCTGTGGAACTCCGTCCTTTGCCAGATCTGAGATAGTCCCACTATAGAATTATTCAAACAGGAGCTAAAGACCTTTTAATTAGGATAGACTTTTTTGGGAAATTAGTAAAGTTTTAATTAATAATGAATGTATTTATTTATTTGTGGATTTTCTTTAGCCTGCTTCCTTTATTAATTTGTACCCTGGGGGTTTCTCTCCCCTTTGGGTTCTCTCTACTCTCTACTTCAGCTTGGGGGGCAGTGTCTGTCTCCCCACTTCTGCTGCCCCCTTTGGCTAGTTTAAATGTTTATTGAAGTAACATTTAAAATGTCCAGTGAGGACTGTGTTCCCCCTCCTGGATGGATGCAGGCCATCACTCCTGTATAGCTCCTTTCCTTCCCAGGTCCAGAGGAGTGAGAAACCAGAAAGGATGTATAGTAAGAATAAAAAACACATCATGCAGGCACGTTCATGCATGTGCTAGCACACTTGAATCTCCCAACTGCTTTGAAAGATTGTCATGGACCAGGTGGGGGCCTGTGAACCTTTGGTGCACTCCAGAGGGAGGGGGAGAGAAGTTGTGACAAGCCATAAGGATAACCTCAAAGGGAGATGCTATTGCCAACCAAACATAGCATTACCTCAAAAGGGAGCTTGTTGGGGGTGGCTGGGGTGGGTCCAACATGTGGTGACAGTAGTCAATGAGAACTATCACTAGAAAAATGGTGCAAAGCATAATACAGCAGCATTGGACCTCAGACAGTATCAAACTAACTTGAGCTACCTATACAAGGCTAGAATTCCCAAGCACACACAGCCTTTTTGAACCAACTTGATCTCATGTACTGATCCACAGAACCCTGAAACAAGGCTCCAGCAGATCACCTTGTCCAAAGAAGGAGTGGGGGAGGCGCTCATGACCTACTGCAACACTAGAAAAAAGATAACATAATTTCCCTTCTGCAAGCTAATTATTCCCAAAGGAAAAATTGAGCAGATGCACCCTCAAAAAAGGGGTGATGGAATACCACCATCGCTAATAGATGCCACAGAGGAGAAAAAATACAAGCACTGACCTCTCAACCTGAGGCTGGCAGTATAACCTAAAGGTTAGAGTAATGAGCTGTGAATGAGCTTGGTAGATCCAACAGACCTGGGTTTGATTCCCACAACCTCCACTTCCATACTGTGCAACTCTGAGCAAGTCACTTAACCTCCTCAGTGCTCCCAGGTCACCCCTGAAAACAGTAGCAGGCCCTACCCATTACCAAAGAGTTAAAAAAAGATTAAGAATTTAATTACCTGAGGTACCAAACTAGAAATGTCTACAGTTCTACCAAAAGACATCGAGTTAGTGACAAGTGGTCCCCCATTCAGGCACCATAGTCACTTATAAGAGTTGGAACTAGCAGGCTAGCAGTTTGAAAGCCTCAGTTTAACAGGCACAATTTCTAAATTTAGGGGTATTACCCAACACCAGAATGCCCCAACCTGCTTAAAGTTGCATAATTATGAACAAGAGTAACAAAAAGCATTTAGAGTAATCCAATCTTTCAGAGAGCTTTATCTATGTTGCTACCCTTTCAGTGGTACAGCTGAAACTGAGGCAACTGCTGTATTTGGAACATTCACATCCCTTGGGTTCTTGCTGAGATCCTAGCTTTAGAGCTGTACTATTAAGCTGTATCACATTAGAACTATCTTTTTAATTAAGCATTTTTAGACTTTTTTTTGCATTTTGTACTTAGTTATTAATTTTATTTTGGTATTAATTTATTGAAATTGTATTGTTATTTTATGCTGCCACAACCCTGGTCTGATATGTAATAGCACCCAGAGCCTCCGGGATTGGGCATCAAATGCAAATAAACACTTACTTACTTACTAGTACTGCCCTAGTGGGGGAGCATATTACCCAGCTACCATCCCCATTGATGACATGGAGTGATACAGAAAAAGTAATTGCAATAAACCCAAGTGCAACAGTAGCAAGTGACAGTTGTTGCCAGGACTGCCAAAACAAATTAATGGTAATTGGTGTAATGTGGGTCTAGTCAGGTGGGGGACACTAGACTACCAGTGACTGGTAAAGTAAACATTGCTTGTCAAATTTGTCATTATCACAGAATGATTAGATGTTGCTAATGTTTACTGACTGTGACCTTGTCAACCATATACTATAATAACAAGTAAACAGTCATTCAATATAGTTAAGACAGAAGAGGTTATGAAAAGCAACAAATGCCATACGACTTAAGCAATACTTTATTCACAATAAAAATGTGTTTTTTGTGTGTTTCTTTTTAAATCATGCAAGTAACTAATATGTACATACACAGTTAGCTGCGTTGCATCATCATGATTCATATTTCTTTTGTTGATGGCTACTACTGTAAGTGGTTGCTAGTACTGTCTTTCTGATTACATTTTTGTTTGGTAAACATAAATCATCGACACATTGCAGTCTGCCTTTAAATCATACAGCATTATTCAACATAAATCAATAATACTGTGCAACGTATTACCATCATATTCCATAACTATGTGAAATTAAAAACAAATTTACGAATTTGACAATGCAGAGTTGGATGCTACAGTTACAGGCAGTACAGCCACCTTGGCACATAGAGACATACAGGAGCAGGAAGAAAAACAGCGGAGGAAAATAAAACAGAAAGACGTGCACTGAATTTTGCAAGCATCCATATTTTCTGACCCAATTATGGTAAGGCACAGAATGAGGGATTAGTGGCCCTGGGAGAAGACAGACAAGTGTACATTGATATGATAAAAGGATGGAATTTTATTAAATTGAAGATGAGACTGCTAGCAGTTATGGCCATACTACCGATAAGTTAGTACCTACCAAACAGTCTCATCTTACTCATCATCCAATCCTGTGTTCAGTGTCTCCCTCTCCTTTGCTGAACTGTAGTACACCAGGCTGATCATTAATGGAGATGGTCAATTTTGGAAGCCGCACATACTCATCTTCAGAAACATGAGCATTTCAATATTCTCAATGCTGAGGCATGTCCTGCTGTCCTCACAATTGTACCAGCAGCGCTGAATACTTGAGATAGTAAAATGCCAAGCTCCACAGTTCAGGCCATAAACTCATCTTAGATTGTTAGTATCTTAGAGGGTCAGAACCTTTAGCGAACACTGACTGATCAAGAAAGTATTTGGTAATCTGTGTCAGTGTCCAATGATCTAAGTGACACTGATGTTTGGGTTGATGCCATGAGCTCCATTATTGTCATCCAATCCAACAGTGATGCACCAGACTCTAACAGATCTTGATCTTCTTCAACAACAGATTCTTCCTCCCAAAGTAATGTCTTCTGCTGATGGCCCTGTCTCCTTTGGATCTGTGCTTCTCAGCATAGCAGGCAAGAGCAGAAGTTTGTTCTGAAGAACATCCTTCCAGAATTCAACGTCTGCATCATATGGAAGTGTCTTGGACATCTGGTCTTTAAAAGAAAGCAAGGCAAATTTTATTTGTACAGCACCCAATCCCAAAGGCTCTGGGCGCTTCACATTAAAACCAATATAGAGCAAGTAAATGAAACAGGTAAAATAACGCATAACAATACTAGCACAAAAGTCATAAAAATCTTGTTTATTTATTAATTTATTGAAATGTTTCACCAGGAATGGCACACAAGTTGCTTGTCTCACAATGCATCCGGGGGGGGGGGGTTATAAGGGAGAACACATAATAAAGTACATACACAGAGTAGCATAACAGTTGACAGATTATGTGACCAGATTAATGGTGTAGACATATAACTTACTACACAATATATACATCAGGCACACCAAGACCGAGGACATTATCACATTGTACTTCGATATAGAGTGCAGAGTATACATGACTGTACATTGAAGTGCTGTGTAAGAAAACAATTATACATAGTGTTAAGAAGACCATTATGCATAGTGTTTAGAAGACCAGTTAAGCATAGCAATGAAAGAGAAGTGTATCCTGTATATGAATAGCTAGCTGAGTAGGTGATAGAAAGCAGTGAGCCAGCTTGAACAGGAGAAAATAAGGACTGGCCACAGGTACAGTTTACCACTAGAACATTTTGTAAGGCTAGCAAAATGGAGTGTGAGGAGGAGGAGTGACGAATCTATAGTGAGAGGTTATTCCATAACTTAGGGAGGCGATGCGAGATGACCATCTCAGATCAGCAAATCAGATCAGCAGCTTAATAAAACAACACTGGTTAGACTACTTCACTTGGGAAGGCCAGGGCAAAAAGATAAGCCTTGAGACTCCTTTTGAAAACCTCAACCGATGGGGCCTCCCTAAGAGATGAAGGCAGAGCATTCCACAGGACCAGACCGGTGACACTAAAAGCCTTGTCACCAGACGTTCTCAGCCTGGCCCTGGGAATCTCAAGGAGGCCCTTAGTCGAGGAGCAGAGGGAGTGGATCTAGGTGCAGGGTGTTAGAAACTTAGCCAGGTAGCCAGCGCCTAGCCTGTATAGGGCCTTATAGGCAAGAAGATTCACCTTAAAGATAACCCTCCACCTGATGGGCAGCCAGTGCAAAGAACGCAACACCAGGGTCACATGACAAGACCTCAACAGGCCAGTCATCAACCTAGTGGCAGTGTTCTGGACTAGCTGAAGTTGGTGGAGGGTACCTCCAGAGACCCCGTAGTACAGAGCATTACAGTAGTCAACCATGGAGGTCATGAAGGCATGCACCAGAATGAGCAGGTCATCCAGTGGAACCAGGGGTTTCATCCTGGTGGTATTCCTCAAGTGGTACAAACCACTTTGGATGACAGCTGACACCTGAGACTCAAGTGTCAGTCTGTCATCAAGGATCATGCCAAGATCTCGCACCCTAGCAGAGGCCACCAATGGCATTGGACCCAGATGCATACCTGGCATCCAAGCATCGGTGACATTCCCATGACCTAGCTCAATCACTAGTACCTCCGTCCTGTCTGGGTTCAATTGCAACCAGCTGGAGGACATCCAGTCATTGATCTCTGCCAGGCAATTGTTCAGCACTTCCATGGCGTCCAATATTCAGAGGGCAAAGGACACATACAGTTAGATGTCATCTGCATAGCAGTGAAAACCCACACTGTAACACCTAATGAGCTCACCCAGGAGCAGCAAGTGCACTGCAAATAACATGAGTGACAAGATAGACCCCTGAGGCACTCCACAAGGCAGGAGCTTCAAGGAGGAGGAGAAATTCCCCATTAGCACTCATTGCTTCCTACCTCAGAGAAAGGACTCAAACCAGCAGATAACAGTGCCAGTGAGACCACAATACTCTCTGAGGGGATCAAGCAGCACCATGTGATGTACAGTGTCAAAGGCTGAGGAGAGATCCAGGAGAATGAGAATTGACCGTTCTCCTCTGTCTCTCATCCTGAGGAGAACATTATGCATCCTAACTAATACCATTTCAGTGCTATGCTTGGCTCTGAAACCTGACTGGAGGGGTTCATAGATATCAAAGGTCAAGAGGTGCTCTTCAAGCTGCTGTGCCACCATTTTCTCAACAACCTTACCCAAAAAGGGAAGGTTGGAGATAGGATGGTAATTCACCAGAACATCAGGGTCGAGAGATGGCTTCTTCAGAAGGGCCTCACCAGAGTCTCTTTCAAGGCATCTGGAAATACCCCCTCCATCAATGAACACCTGACAATTCCACTGAGCACCAGGCCAACCCAACCAATGGAATACACACTCACTGCTCCTTGCCAAACATGTCCTGAAGATAGCCATTAATGGCCAAGATTTGAAGTAGTGATTCACCAAGCCATTTAGCATCACCACTGACATGTAGGTCCTTCCTATACTGATCAATCTTTTGTTTTAAGAATGAGTGTAGAAACTTAATTTGTGGCAGGATCATGCTCAAGCATGACAAGAGAGAGCTGGCCGCCCTTGCAGCAACTTCAAATGGCTCCAGCAGCACAGTGAGTGATTGAATCTTTGTCCAGTTGATTCAGAAATCATGATATCAGCACCTTCTATCTAGTTATGAGGCAGTTAATCATGAATGGCCAACTTCTGCTGACTGAAGCATTGCAGCATGTGGTAGGTTAAGTTCTACCTTGTCATTCAGTCCTGAATAGAGCATATATAGGAAGGTTCTTCTCCAACTGCAGATGCATCAGTACTTTATGAACTTTCACAGAGTGAGAGAAATGTGGGCAATTCTTCCTCACAGCACCAATAACGTCCTCAACCTTTCTGTTGTTGCTAAGAAACTTACAGACAACCAGGTGTATAGAGTGTGCTCAACAGGGTACATGGGTGAATTCACCATCATAAATCGCTTTATTAGATGAGCAAAGAGAAGGAAGAAACCACTTTGGTTCTCAAAAACAGTAGCAGAAAAGATCAGAGCCAAAAGGTTGGCCTTCAGGAAATATAAGGGAACACAGCGGGATGAAGATAGGGAGGCATACCAAACTTCCCTAAGGGAAGCAGGGAAGGTAGTAAGGCAGGCAAAGGCCCAAACCAAGGAAACACTAGCACAAACAGTAAAAGAAGGGGACAAGACTTTCTATAGATATATTAGTGAAAGGAGAAAGTCCAGAGGGAGAACTGCTAAGATCAAAGGGGATAAGGGGTTGTATGTGGAGGAGGACCAAGGAAAAGCATCTATGTTAAATGGATACTTCTGCTCACTATTTATCGAGGAGAAGGTAGGGCAGACCCACAGCTCAGCTCCATGGACACAGGGGGAGAGAGGTGTGCACAAGTCCTTTCACAAAAGAAAGGGTCCTACAGGAGCTCACTAAACTCAGGGTGGACAAGGCAATGGGACCTGATGGCATACATCCCAGGATGCTAAAGGAGCTAAGGGTGGAACTAGCAGAGCCATTAGCAGAACTGTTTAGTGAGTCTCTGAGCACAGAAGAGGTCCCAGAAGACTGGAGAAGGGCTCATGTGATCCTGCTCCACAAGAGTGGCAGCAGGGAGGAGGCAGGGAACTACAGATCAGTCAGTCTTACCTCAGTAGTGGGCAAGATTATGGAGGCACTCCTTAAGGAAATGATAGCGCAACACCTGGAATCCGGAGGAGCGCAGGATCCAAGACAGCGTGGGTTTACAACAGGAAGGTCCTGTCAAACTAATCTCATAGATTTCTTTGACTGGGTAACCAGAGTGGTAGACCAAGGGGGTGCAGTTGATGTCGCCTACCTTGACTTCAGCAAAGCTTTCGATACTATTCCACATAGAAGATTGATTAATAAGCTGGCTTGGGGTGGGTTAGAGGTTGGTCAACTAGGTGGCACACTGGTTGGCGGGCAGAAAACAGAGAGTGGTGACAAACAGTATACAGTCAGAAGAGTTGCAAGTCACAAGTGTGGTACCTCAGGGATCAGTCCTGGGGCCAGTCCTCTTCAATATCTTAATAAGTGACATTGGATATGTTCTATGTCATAACGGCGATCGCACAAAGGCGATAATTGTTACGGCGAATGTACATCAGCGAAAATCAGTTTCGACGATGCACAACCTGGTGCACGGCAAAACGATGCCTGGGCTTACATTTTTAATGTTTATGCGGGGGGGCTGTGCAGCCCACACCCCCCTACTATAGGATTCTTAACTCGAGGGGGTGCATGTTGGGGGGGTGCAAATTAAAAAAAAAAATTCTGACCGGGAGCAACAAAATGTATGTGCACCCGGACCCGAACCCAGCACCCTCGCAGCTGAAGCCTGCGACCCACCCTCCACACCATGGGGCAGCTCAGCAGCCTGGCGACAAAACATGCCACACAAACCTTCCCTCCCCTTCCGCCATGCTCACTCCCCCACCATGCGCATGTTCATATACCTGCAGTAGCCCCCCCCCATCCACTAGCCATTTGATAAGGCGCCGCTACTGAATCTCCCTTTTTGGTGTGCGCTCAATAGCGAGTGCCCTTATCACGGTCTACACATTGCAGATGGACTGGAGGGTAAGGTTTGTCTGTTTGCAGATCACACCATGATCTGCAACAGAGTAGATGATCCAGATGGGGTGGGCAGAATGAGAAGAGATCTGAAAAAACTGGCAAAACTGTCGGAAGAGTGGCAACTGGGTTTTAGCGCAAAGAAGTGCAAGATCATGCACATACAGAAAAGAAACCCTGAAGCTACCTATAGGTTGGGAGAGAGTTGCTGGCAATCACAAGGGAAGAAAGAGACTTGAGCATCATCATCACAGATAACCTGAAATCATACAAGCAGACCACTAAAGCAATAGGTAAGGCTAGAGGGATGTTGGAGTGTATTAATAGGGGTATCACAAATTGTAAGAGGGAGGTAATAATTCCTCTTTACAAGACACTGGTTAGGCCCCATCTGGAGCACTGTGTGCAGTACTGGAGGCTGCACCTGCACAAGGACATTAACAAAATGGAGGCAGTCCAGAGAAGGGCAACCAAAATGGTGCAGGGACTGCATCAGAAAACATATGAGGACAGATTAACGGAGCTCAATATGTATACCCTAGAACAAAGGAGTGAGAGAGGTGATATGATCGAAACATTCAAATATCTTAAAGGCATTAACGAGGTAAAGGAGTCTAACATGTTTCAATATAAGAAAAATTGCAGGACAAGAGGACACAGAATGAGATTAGAGGGAGGCCGATTAAGGGGTAATGTGATGAAGTTCTTTTTCACAGAAAGGGTGGTGGATGCATGGAATGGCCTACCTTAGGAAGTGGTGGATATGAATACAGTGTAGGACTTTAAACAGGCATGGGATAGGCATAAGGGAGCAATACAGATGAGTATGAATAGATAGGCCATTGACAGAGTAAAGGCCTATGGCACATTCATGAGGTAGAAAAAATGGGCAGACTGGATGGGCCTTGAGGTCCTTATCTGCCGTCAACTTCTGTTTCTATGTTTCTATGTTGTCAATGACAATGATACCAGGCTCAAGACCTTCTGCTGTCAGCCAAGTATCAAACACTTCCTCCAAAGCTTAAGTAGGTTTTGTGATGAGTGGGACCTTTCAAAACCCATTATTCTCAGAGCTGCTTGATGACAAAGCGGAGACCTGCCAGGTACACCAGCAGCAGTACCCTCATCAAGGTACTCCCAGTGAGCAGTTACCACCATGTAGTTCAGCACCTGGCCACTTATTTTTTTTATTTTTTTTCATTTAAACATTTGTTTACCGGGTAAGTATAATGAGCCAATGCCCTTTTTCATACGTGACCTGGGGCTATTACAACCGCCGAGATGTTACATACAGGTACTAATACATAAAAGACACAATATAAACATGTCAAAACATACAATTAGGCAAAACTTGTCCACCTATCAGTACTCACTCTCATGCTACAGTGGACCTCTTTACACACCTGCTGGTACAGTTCCAGCATTGTAACACGTGAAGAGATGCCTAGATGGAACCGAGTAGTGAGATTCTGCCTTATGCAGCATTTTGTGAAATGCAGAACTTGACATCAGGAAACATCATGGCTAATTACACCTTAAATACTAAGACTAAAGTAACAACAGCTAATGAAAAAAGATCTGGGAGTCTTTATCACAGATGCATTGACCTTTGACATGCATACAAGAGAAATGGTTAAAAAAAGTTACAAAATTCTAGGATGTGTATTTAAGTATGTCAAATGCAAGGAGAAGGAAGTAATAATCCCATTATTTACTTCTCTTGTAAGGCCATACCTTGAATATTGTGCCGCACTTTGTGCACCACAAAGCGTTGGTAGCACTAAAATGATGGAAAGAGTACAATGGACTATGACCAAAGAATTAAAAACCTAAAAGATATGACATACACAGTAGGGAAATATAAAATTATTTGGATTTATACTCTTTACAATATAGGAAAATGAAAGGAGAGCTGTGTTATGTATATAAATCCTTTCATAACAATGCATTATGGGAAATGACAGGACTAAGCAAAAGAAAACTGGCAAAAAAATTACCAGGTCACATGAACTACAGTTGAGGGGTGAAAACTATAGGACAACTAAAAGGGGTAGATGGTACACTCAGAGAGTGGTGTTACAGGGAACACACTGCCAGAATTTATTGTCCATAGTAACACCATGGAGTTCAAAAAGTTGCTTGATAATGATATGGGAAACAATAGGCTTGCATTCTACTACTGATATTTGGTGAGTTGTAAAAGACTAACACCAATTAACTCGATCCCATTCTATGATTCTGTGATTCTATGAAAAATGGAAGCAGATTCTGGACAAGGAGTTCAACAATAGCAGAATTCAATTCATCACATTATGAATGTCCCACTGCAAATTTCCTAGTTCTTTCTGCACATTGCTTCATGGTCAACTGACACCGTGGTGTTGCTGTTCTCAGCTCCTCATGCTCAGGATCAGACAGAACTGATGGTAGGTTTCGGCCAGTTACAACCTCCTGATGCCTTATTGACATCAGAGTATATTGCTTCCCAGACATCTGCACCCCAGTTCTTTCCATCCACTGATTATGATGCTGGGTGCATAGGTGGGTGTGCACCCCTGATGTACCAAGGGCTGTTGGTCATCCATGGCTTATTTTCATCAAACAGATATTACACTGAGCAAATGTAAAATCTAACCTCAAAATCATTTCAAGCTCCTGAACACCTTTTATGCTTTGTTGGAATCACTTTAGTATGACCAGAAGGAAGTGCAGGCACATCTGGACCACTACCTGTCTCTTCATCAGTACCACCTTTCTCTTGGGTGCAGCTGACCCACCCTTGGAAGCCTTCCTCACAGATGCCTTTCTCAGTGTGGTGACACCTCTTGATTTTTTCTTCGTCTGATTGGATTTAATTGACTGTTCTTGGGGTACCTCCTCCTCTTACGAACATATGAACATACGTAATTGCCAGCAGATGCAGGCCATTCAGTCTGTCTAGTCTGCTTGAGTGTGCAGCATGCTGTTTTGCTAAACTGCAGCCTCCCCTCCTCCCCTTACTCCCCCTTCTGACTTAGTGCCCCCCAGTTCCAACCTCTGTCCCCCACCCTCTCCACAATTTTGACACTCCCTTTGGCCCTATCCCACCCTCTCTTGAAGCTGCCCACCATCCGCAGTGCCACTACTTCCTCTGGCAGTGCATTCCAAACAGCTGTCACCCTCTCCATGAAATAGTGCCTCCTCATCTCTCTCCTAAACCTTCCTCCCTCCTATTTCAGGCTGTGTCCCCTGGTGTCCCTTTCCCCTTTTAACTTAAACAAGCCATCTGAATTAACTTTGTTTATTCTCTTCGGGTACTTGAATGTCTCAATCATGTCCCCCTCTCCCTTCTATCCTCCAGGATGTACATGTTTAGCTCCCTCAATCTCTCCTCGTATGTCCTGTCCCCCACCCTCAGGATCATCTTTGTCGCCTTACGCTGGACCCCCTACAAAATTTGATATTCCCTTTCAGATATGGGTACCAAAACTCACACTGTCCTCCAGGTGTGGCCTCATCAGGGACCTGTACAGGGGCAAAATGACTTCCTCCCTCCCATCCCCTGGCAATGCATCCTAGCATTCTGTTCACCTTTGCAGCTGCCTTCCTACTCTGCGCTGATTGTTTTATGTCCCCTGTCACCAGCACTCCCAGATATTTCTCCTCATTTGAAGTGGCCAACTGCACTCCCCCAACTAGTAGTTGTTCTTTGGGTTTTTAGCCCTCATGTGTAACACCTTGCATTTTTTGGCATTGAACGCCAGCTGCCATGTGGCTGACCAGCTCTTAAGTGTCACCAAATCCTCCTGGAATACCTTACCCCCTTCTTCACTATCCACCTCCGCACAGATCTTAGTGTCATCTGCAAAGAGGTTGATCTTGCTTCTTATCTCATTTGATATGTCTGCTATAAATATATTAAATAGTACTGGTCCTAGCACTGACCCCTGCGGTGACCCCACTGGTAATCGCCCTGGGTCCTGAGAGCTCTCCCCCAACTACCACCTTTGCTGCCTGCCCTGCAACCAGTTCTTTATTTATCTGATCAGCTTCCTCCCTGCTCCCAGGCTACTTAATTTTGCTGTTCAGCCTTCCATGAGGCACAGAGTTGAACACCGTACTAAAGTCCAGGTAGAGGACATCAATTGCATGGCTCTTATCTAGTGACCTCGTCACCCAGTTAAAAAAGTCAAAAAGATTGGTCTGGCATGATCTCCCAGACACAAACTCATGTTGTCTATCATCCTGTAAGCCATTCTCCTCCAGGAAACACGCCAGCCTTTCCTTAAGTCTATTTCTCTACCTCCCTTCAGCACACAATTGTGTTCAAAGTCACGGCTCCTTCCTCACACGAGGCTATCCTCCTTAATCTGACGCTGCCTTACTCATCTCCGCTACATGTTGCAGGAGTCTACTGTTGCCCTGGCCAACCCCCCTCCCAAGTCACTGATCTGGTCAAGAAACTGACGGACCTTGCTCACTCAGGAGAGCTGTATGTATTGGGCGACCTAAACATCAACTGGCTCTCTAACACATGGGCCAAAACTCGCTCCTTCATCGAGTCACTAAATTTAACCCAGCTAATTCACGAACCTACTCACCTGAACAACAAAACTAAAAACCATTCCCTCCTGGACCTCGTCTTCATGTCGCACCCCCACAGGGTCAAGGCCGCTGGGCTTCTGCCAGATGCCATAAGCGACCACCATCCTATGTACATGGTTCAGAAAATACACAGGCAAAAAATACCTCACAAAATCCTCCTAACCCATTCCTACTCCTCACTTGATCTGCTACCACTACACCTGGATCTCGCCAACACTGACTGGACCCCACTTCATGCTTGCCCATCAATCAACACTGCTCTCCAGATGTTCAGTGATAAGTTCCTTCACATTTAGAATCATCACACCCCCTTGTGTAAAACCAGTCCACGGAAACCACCTACCCTGGGTGACCCCAGAGCTCCTTTCCTGTCAAAGAGCCTGGGACATCGCTTGGCGTAAACACAAGGAAACCAACTGCCCTTGGGATCTCCAAAGATACAGGGAGCTACAAAACAATTGCACAAAAGCTATACATCTGGCCAAAGCGGAATATTACCAGGCTACCCTCCAAGCTAACACAAATAAGCCATCAAAATTCTGGAAAGTTGTCCAGTCCCTCTTCTCCCCCTCCATCAAGTACCCCACTCCTACCCTTAGGCAAAATCTCTCAGTCATCTCTAAACCTATGGCTGTTGCTGAATGCTTTAATTCCCACTTCATATCCTGTGCCTCATTGCTCCAAGCTGGTCCTCAGGCACCCACTCAACTTTCCCATTGCCCCCCCCTTGGTCAACATCTGCCTTCCTGCTCTCTCCCCTACACTCCCTGTAGCCTCACCCCTGTCACCTAGCCCCTCTCCTTTGACCCCCTCCCTCCTCTCACCATCCCTGGCTTCTACCCCCCTCCTTCTACTATCCTAAAAGCTACCAGCCCGTTCTCTCTTACATTACCTCTCTCTGCTCCCTCATCCTCTACCCCCTTCCTCTTCTCCCCAATCTCCTCTGCTTCTGCTTTTCAAGCCCTTTTGTCCATTAACTCTGCTAAAGGCTCCTCGCCTGATGGCCTGGACCCAAAGCTCCTCTCTCTGTCTGCTCCTGCTATCACCTATCCTATTTCCCTCTTACTAAACCTTTCCTTTGCTTCTTCCACTGTCCCTTCAGCATGGAAACATGCTACTGTTCTACCTCTCCTCAAAGGCAGTGACCCCTCTTCCCCTAGTAACTACCACCCTAGCTCTATCCTTCCCACACTAGCTAAGCTCCAGGAACACATAGTCCTTGAACAACTCTCCTCCTATCTCACTGATTCATCCTTTCTCACTCCTTTCCAATCTGGTTTTAGAAAACACCACTCCACTGCCACATCCATGCTAAGGCTAACTGACACTATCTCTACGGGCATGGACAATGGTCTTATAACCTCTACAATATTTATTGACCTGGCCAAGGCCTTCGATATGTTCTCTCACCCTCGACTTCTGTGCTGACTTAGTTCAGTTGGTCTCTCCTCGAATGCCACAGATTGGTTCAATTCTTATCTGACAGGCAGATCGCAATCCGTCCATATGGCTGATGCCATCTTCCCCTCACTCCCCATTACCACGGGAGTCCCCCAGGGATCTGTTCTTGGGCCACTCATTTTTTCAATCTTTCTCAATGATCTGCCACAGATTTGTACATCGACTAACATAGACATGTATGCAGACGGCACAGTACTTTACACAACAGGCAAAACGGTCTCTGATGCCACCTCTAGACTCCAGCTCGACTTCAACAATGTCCAACTCTGGCTCAGAGATCACCACCTCTTCCTAAATGCCAAAAAAACAGTCTCTGACTTTCGGCACTAGGCAGAGGTTGGCAAAGCTCTCCTCCCTGCCCACTTTTCACACCATTGATGGTACTGTACTAGGTGACACCTCCACCTTCCTCTACCTCAGAGTTTGGCTGGACAGGTATCTCAATTTCACAGTTTACATTGATGCCATTCAGAAAAAACTTCGGCCTAAACTAGGGGCCCTTTACTGCAACAGTAGAAGTATCCCACTTCCTGCTAGGTGTGAATTGATACAAAAAATTATATTGCCAATCTTCGACTACTGTGACATAGTATACAGTGCCGCCCCTCAATCTCCTTAACCAGACTGGACCCTCTCTTTAACTCCTTCTGCCAGTTTGCCCTTGATGCCTCTGCTCTGACCTACCACTGTACACTTTACCATTCTCTAAGTTTTCCCACCCTTGCCAACAGCAGAACCCTCCACGCTGCCAAATTTACCTCGAAATTCTGGCTAGGTGCCTTTCCCTCTTACTTCTCTACCTCCCTATCTGCCCCTCAGCCCTCCAAATACTCCCTCAGAACTGGTGACTCTAAGTCTCTGAATATACCTCCTAGAAGCACTACTTCTGGCCAAATGGCCTTCTCTCACTGCCTACCTAAACTATGGAACCAACTACAGACTCAAATCCACCACTCCTCCTCAGCTAGTTCACTCTCCACGTCCCTTACAAACTACCTAGTGACAAACTGCAACTGCACCTAATTCCCATTGGGTTACAGTCTCAGTTGCTGGATTATGCCTTCCCTTTCCTCCAGCTGGGCCTAATACTCTCCCAAACTTACCCCTCCTGCCAACAAACATTTATTTGCACTTCTCCAGTACCTCCCTCACCCCCTTCCTCTTGTGCTCCAATCCTGCTCTGTTTGCCCAACTCCCCCTATTACCAATCTGAAAATGTTAATACTCATGTTTGTTGTAATCTTTGCACTGTCTGTTTTAACATTAACTGATACCTGATTCTATGTATACTGTTTGATTCATGATATGTATTCCCAATGCCCTGCCCCCAGGACGTACCGTGAGACAAGCATATTGTTGCTCAGTGTAATTTTCCTGGTGAAACATTTCAATAAATAAATAAATTAAGTATACTCTTCATTAGCTTTCCTGCAATGGCTATAAGGCTCACTGGGCTGTAGTTCCCTGGTTCATCTCTGGGCCCACTCTTATGGATTGGCACCATATGTGGCATCCTCCAATCCCTGAGCATGCATCCAGCACTCTGGGAAGTGTTGAACAAGTCTGCCAGTGGTCCAGCCAGGACTCCTGCCAACTTCCTGAGTACCCTAGGATGCATTCCGTCCAGACCAGGGGCCTTATCCACCCTTAGGGATCTTAGGCCCGCTAACACCCTTTCAACTGGGATTTCCACATCTCTCACCTCTTCTCCCCTTGCTCCCCATCCACCTTCCTCCTGAGGTATAGGCATCCTTTTCCCTGGTGAACGCTGAGCAGAAGTACTCATGTAGTACCTCCGCCTGCTCTGCCCCCTGCTCTACCCCCCCTCCTCCTTTCTAATTCTTATGATCTGATCCTTGCAATTCCTCCTCTCCCCTATATACTTAAAGATGTCCTTTTCCCCCTCCTTGATCCCCTGCAACAGCCTTAGTTCTTTTGAGGCCTTGGCTGCCTTCACTACTTTGCTCATGTCCCTGGATTTCTTCAGGTATTCCTCCCTGTCCTTATCCCTGCTGTTTCTCTTATACTTCCTAAATGCCGCTTTCTGTTCCCTCACCTTTTCCACTGCCATTTCATTCACCCAGCTAGGTCTTTTGTTCCTGGCCTTCTTGCTTTGGCACTTGGTGCAAGAGCTAGTGGCCTCTGACAGACCCCTCTTTGTGAAGGTCCATTTCTGCTCCGCATCCATGTCTGGGCTGTTGTTGTCTAAGTGCCCTTTCAGAATGATTGCCATCCTGCCCAAGTCTGCCCTCTTAAAATCCACCACTCTTGTTTTTGTATTGGTTACATCCTTCCCCAGGTTGAGGGAGAACCACACTGTACGGTGGTCACTTCCCTCTAGGGGGTCCTCCACCTCAATGTCTTGGACTAGTTCTCCAGCTGTGAGTACCAGGTCTAGAATGTTCCCCTCCCTGGTTGGCTCTGTCACTTTCTGTGAGAGGAAGTTGTCCTGGAAGGCCTTCAGGAGGACCTGTTCTCTGGCACTTGAGGTGGCTGGGATATTCCAATCCATCTCCGGCAAATTGAGGTCTCCGACCACCACTGTGTTGTCCTTACCACTAAGCCTCTTGATTTGTTCTCCTAGTTCCCTGTCTATTTCCACATTTTGGGACAGTGACCTATACACCACCTCCAATCTCACCCTCCTACCTTTGGAGTGCTGTAGGTGAATCCATAAGGCTTCGACCTTGCCCTCCTCCCCTTCCTCCCTGTTGCACACTATCCCCTCCTTAACATATATAGCTACCCTTCCCCCTTTCCCTTTGTCCCTGTCCATCCTGTACAGTTTGTACCCAGGGATTGCTAGATCCCAGTTCTGGTACTAAGTGGCCCATGTTTCAGTTCAGCTGTCTATCTCTCTTTCCGAAACCAAAGCCTACAGTTCTACTATTTTACCTCCAAGGCTTTTTTCATTCAGTGAGACCACCCTCCACTGTGAGTTCTTCCCCTGTTTGCCTATACCTTCTTCCCTAACCATTTCCCTTTTTGCCTTTTGCATCCCCTCTTTCTGCCAATCTATGGGGGAGAACCCGGTGGTCTCCCTTGCCTGGTGTCTGAGTTTGCTGGCCACCCCCTGCCCCCCCCCACCTAGTTTAAATTATGTTTTTCTGCTATGAACTCACCAAGGTTTTTCTTTAGGACCTCTGAGCCTTTCTTACTCAGGTGCAGCATATCCTGTGCATACAGATCCTGGTTCTCCTATGTGCTACCCCATCTCTACACAAGTCCATATCCCATGTCCCCAGCCATGTGTTTAACACTGAGATTCTTAGTTTTCTGGCTGTGCTAGCCCTTGGTACTGGGAGAACCTCAGAGAACGCCACATCCTCCCCTCACTCCTGCACAACCTTCCTACTTCTTTGAATCTCTCCTGCACTTTTTCCAACCTATTTCCCTCTGGATCATTAGTGCCCAGGTGCACCACAGTATGAGGCTTCCCTGCCAGCCTCCCCAAACACCTCCAAACATGCTGCCTCACTTTTCCTGCTGTCATGCCTGGCATACACTTCACCCATATGCAGATCTTCCTGGCTCTTCTGCACCCCCATCTTACACCTTTTACTATTAAATCCCCAAGGATGATGACTCTTCCCTCTTTATCCTGCTCACCTCCCAGGTGCAACCCTTCTTCTGAATTCCCTCTTGGTCTACCTCCCCGATTCCATCCCTGAGGGCCCCTCTGCCTCCCTTGGTCCCTGATGTATCTTTGCCTTAGACCCTTCTTGCTCCCTCCTGCTTCTGTCTGTGTTAACTGTGTTCTTGCCTGTACCATTCCTCACCTGCATTCCCCTCACCCTCCCTGATTCAGGCCCCCTCTGCTCTCTAATAGTCCTCTCCTTGCCTCCAGCCACTAGTGCTTCACCTGGTCCTTTCCCTTCCTTTACCGTCAACCATCTCCTCTCCCTCTTAGTACTCCTGTCTTGCTTGTGTTCCACCCTCTCCTTTTTGTTCCCTTCCCTTGTCTCCCCACACTTTCCCGAGTCTTCTGGCCCCCCTTCTGCCACCCCTACTCCACTACCCCTATTACTCTCCCCTGAGTTGACCCTGCTCCTAGGCTCCCAACTAGCTCCCCCACTAACACTTCTATCCTGTTCCCCTTCTATCCCTGTGATTGGCCTACCCTCCTCATGCTGCTCCAGGCTTGCTAGCACCGAAAATCTGTTATTATCCTCCCTCCCTTTATCCCGAGCTTCACCACTCTCCCTTCCCTGCAACCTTAAACCATGTCCTGCACCCTTTCCCCTCCTTCCTCTTATCTTGACATCCCTCCAACCCTCGGCCTCCTGTCCCAGTAATTTCTTAGTGGTTGTATGGTCTGCCCTTAGGTTCATCCCCCCCTTGTAGTCCCCCTTGTTTGCTTTTTGCGTTTACTGTTTGTGTCCTTCTGTCCCTTGGCCCCTGCTGCTCCTCCCTGCTCTGCCATCCCCTCCTTCTCAGTGCTCTTCTGAACCTGTCAACCTCTTCCCTAAGTTGCCCCATCTGTCTACATACCATACAATCCCCTACCCTCCAAGCAATCCACAAGAAGATGGCCACCCACACCCATTGCAGCCTACCATCTGTACTTGCTCCCCTTCTGATCTGCCACTGCCACCCATTCCTCACCTCCTTGGCCTTCTCTAAGTCCCCATTCTCTTCATTTTTTTCTTATACTCCTACCCTGGTTTGGTCACACCCTAGGTGCCCCCTCACTACTAGCACAGAGTTACAATCAGTGTTAAGGCATGTCAACACTAATATAATGATGTGCAAATAATGCAGTGGATGCTTCTCCCTTTCCTGCTACCACACAGGAAGCCTCTCCCTTGCCCAGGTGGACACACAATAAAAGTAGATTACCCTGGGAGGTGGGATGGGAGGGAGAGGGCAGGAGATGTATTTTTATGGTTCATGGAAAGGAATATAAAAAAAAATCAGGCCACCATACCCCCACAGAACATTTGGCCCCTTATTTCCTACAGTTTACCCAAGTACACCCCCAGTCCCTAAAAGGCAATTTCCCAATAGGAAGAAAAACTAAAATAAACTGCACAAAGCAGCCCCCCAAAAGATAGTACCTGAATAGGAGGAATATATAAAATGTAAAATAAAATACACAATGCAGCTACCACTGTTATTCAGCGTCACCGTACCTCTTCATCTGAACAACTGCCAGCACAACCGGCCTGATCTCCACTCAGTTTGCACTCTTGTGCTGCTCTCTGACTCCCCTCTCAGTTGCTAGGCCTGTCAGATGAACTCAGAACTGGCCCCAGTAGCCACTGGAGGCCCCAGTCCTCACCCAATCACAAACATGGCACTGAGTGAAGGCTGCAAGTTTAAACTCCAATCTTATACTCTGCAGAGTTGGATTCAAATATGGCGCAGTCACCCAATAGGTCCACCAGCGACCCGCATCACCAACCTCAGTCAATACCTTTGTGCTGCCTGGAATGGAATATAAAAAAAAAAATCAGGCCACTGTGCCCCCACAGAACATTCAGTAACTTACTTCTTACAGTTTACCCAAGTACACCTACAGTCCCTAAAAGGCAATTTCCCAACAGGAGGAAAAACTAAAATAAAAGGCAGTATGCCAATAGGAGGAATATATAAAACATAAAATACACACTGCAGCTACCCCTGTTGTTCAACGTTACCATACCTCTTCCCTCTGAACAACCATCAGCACAACTGGCCTGATCTCCACCCAACTACACTCTTGTGCTGCTCTTGGACTCCTCTCTCGGTTGCTAGGCCTGTTGGTTGAACTCAGAACCAGCTGCACTAGCCACTGGAGGCCCCAATTCCCACCTGATCACAAACGTGGCATGGAGTGAAGGCTGCGGATTTAAACTCTGACCTTATACTCCACAGAGCTGGATTCAAGTATGGCACAGTCAACTGATAGATCCACCTGCCACCTGTGTCACTAACCCTGGCTGATGCCTTTGTGGTGCCTGGAAAGGAATATTTAAAAAACAACAATCAGCCCTCCATGCCCCCAGAAAACATTCGACCCCTTACTTCTTACAGTTTACCCAAGTACACCCACAGTTGCCAAAGGCAATTTCCCAATAGGAGGAAAAACTAAAATAAAATACAGAAATAAGCCTCCTAAAAGGCAGCATCTCAATACGGTAGGAGTAATATATAAAACATAAAATAAAATACACAATGCAGCTGCCCCTGTTGTTCAGTGTCACTCTACCTCCATCCTCTGAACCTCCATCAGCACAACTGGCCCAATCTCTGCCCAATCTGCACTCTTGTGCTGCTCTCCAACTCCCCTCTCAGTTGCAAGGCCTGTTGGATGAACTAGAACTGGCCCCAGTATCCACTGGAGGCCCCGATCCCCACCCCATCACAAGTGTTGCACGGAATGAAGGCCATGAGTTTAAACTCTGACCTCATACTCCACAGAGCTAGATTCAAATGTGGCATGGTCACCCAATAGGTCCACCTGAAACCCGCATCACCAACCTCAGCCGATGCCTTTGTGGCACCAGGAAAGGAATATAAAAAAAAAATCAGGCCACCATGCCCCCACAGAACATTTGGTCCATTACTTCTTATAGCTTACCCAAGTACACCCACAGTCCCCAAAAGGCAATTTCCAAATAGGAGGAAAAACTAAAATAAAATACTCAAAGCAGCCTCCCAAAAGGCAATATCCCAATAGGAGGAATATTTAAAACATAAAATAAAATACACAGTGCAGCTGCCACTGTTGTTCAGCATCACTGTAACTCTTCCCTCTGAACAACCATCAGCACAGCTGGTCCAATCTCCACCCAACCTGCACTCTTGTGCTGCTCTCCTACTGTACCCTCTCAGTTGCCAGGCCTGTTGGACAAACTCAGAACCAGCCCCAGTAATCTTCATCAGTATCATCATCTTCAAGACAGTAACAGGATGACACAGACGATAGATGCTTGCTAATGCTAGGTCTCTCTGGCACAGTTAATTATAATAAATAAGATAAGTCTGAGCCCTAAGGAAACAAATGTTCAGTGACAAAACCACACTGACACCAAAAAAATAAATTTTTTTACACCAGCACTTATACTGAATAGTCAGAGATGGACCAGGTAGGCAAGGTACCCTATTGGAATATGTTAAAAAAAAAGATAGTACTCAGGTGTCTAGGGGCAGGGTTGAACCCAGTTTTGGCTTCAACCAGGAGGGTGTCCAAGACAAATGGGACAGAATACGGGCTAGGTGTTCAATGGATTTTAGGTTGTTATTAGGTTGATTTTAGGTTATTATTAATCAAACTATAACAGGAGAACAAGTTAAACCAGAGAAAGAAATGACAGACCTTGAAGAACATCTTAAACAGACCATAGAACATACAGAATTAAAAACATTTCTAGAGAAAACTGACAAATCTATACAGGAATTTCACAATTATATTAAAAGTATTAAACTCTGGAAGTTCAAAGGGGACATTGTAGACTACAAAGAAAGAAAAGTCTACAGCTGGAAGAAGTCTCAAACCCTCAGAGCACAATATACTCTACCTACTTCAGATAGTTCAGCACCCACTTCAGTTTCAGAAAGAACAGACAAAATTAGGAAACAAACGTATGCTACCCAAAGGGGACGAATATAGATACAGGAGGAATGGACATTGTAATACCAATAGATATAGAACCAGATACCAAGGGTGCTACAGAGATAACTATAGAGACAGGAACATTTCACAACAATACCATCAGCCTCAAAGAATGTATAAGTACTATGAGTATATGTACTATGATAGCCCTCACTGCTATAGAGTACAGGATGATATTTTTTGGACCAGGCTAGACCAGGATCTTGCTAAAACACACTAGGAACAGTGTGGCCCTCTCACACACACAATGGTAAAGAGAACTAGCAGGAGGGATCTCATTCCAGTATGCCTTCAAGTAATAGCCAATCACAAAATGAAATCAAGTGCTCAACCATCTGGTTGACACAATAAGTATTATTTATGTGTAAACTACAGGCAACAGATAGCATGAGATAACCCAACTCTTTTTTTGTAGATAAACAGGAGGTAATACTGGGTTGTGATGCAGCTGTTTTAATACATTTTTTACAAATGGGGGTAGGATGCACTGCGTTCAATAACCAGATCCCAACGCGATACCCCACTGTCAGCTGAAATAAAGCTAAACATTACAGACAGATTATTTTTTCAAGAAATAAAAGAAACATTAGTTTATGATGCACTACTTAAATTGAACCCCCATAAAGCAGCTGGACTGGATGGAATACCCATGGTATTGTTAAAATACACTGCTCCAGTCCTAGTAGGCCCCCTGGCATATGTTTTTAATTTATCTCTTCAAACAAGTGAATGTCTAATAGAATGGAAAAGGGCCAAAGTTGTCCCTATATACAAATCTGGAGAAAAAATGTAATTAATAATTATAGGCCCATATCTCTTCTGCCAATAGTAGCCAAAGTTTTTGGAAAATTGGTCAGTAGGAAACTGAACATATACCTGGAGGAGAACAACTTGTTAAGCATATGACAATCAGGCTTTAGAGGGGGGCACAGCACCACCACTGCACTTCTGAAAGTTGTTGGTTCTATTCAAGAATTCATAGACTGGAGGCTGGTGGTGGGTACTGTGTTTATAGACCTAATCTTAGTTTTAGTAGACACTGTGGTGAGGTTATTAAAAAGACAAATAGACTTGTGGGATGTATGGCATGAGCATTAACAAGGAGAAATAGGAGCTGCATTATCCCTATCTATAAAGCCACGGTTAGACCACATATGGATTACTGTACCCCATTCTAGTCCCCTCACTTGAGGAGGGATGTGGAGGGGCTGGAGAAGGTGCAGAGAAGGGTGACCAAGATGGTTGATGGGTTACAGGGGGAGAGTTATGAAAATAGACTGAGACGCCTAAACTTGTATCCTCTGGAACTTAAATACACCAGAGGTGATCTCCTTGAGATGTACAAAATCTCTAGGGATACATAGCTAATGAACAAATTGGACTTCCAGTTTAATAAGAGATATTTCCCTTAGAAGCCATGATTACCAACTAATGTTGACTTTTCCAAAAAAGAAATATAGGAGACATTTCTTCATGCAAAGAATCATTCCAACATGTAAAGGACTTCCAAAAGATATAGCAGAAGCCAAAAATGTTAGCACCTTTAAGACTAAAATAGATTACTACCTACTAAACCATGGGAGCAAAGTGACCTGCTAGAGCAGAGGATGGGCGATATGGGCACATGCCTTCTGTCCATTCCATAAAATCCAAGTATAACTAAAGTGTTTGATACACTTGATCATGAAATCCTGTTGGAGAAATTGACAGCCTTGGGTCTCTCTGAGCCCATGGTATGCTGGCTCAGAGACTACCTAACAGAATCCAATCAGATTCATTAAATATCTACAGCTCTGACTGTCTACCATCCACAATAGGAGTCCCTCAGGGATCCATCTTAGGTCCACTATTGTTTAGCATTTATGTGAATTTGTTGCAAATTCCAAGTCAGCTTGCAAAATATCATCTTTATGCAGATGATACCATTCTTTATACTCTAGGGAGTTCTCTCTCCCCCCCAAGTACAGAAAATCTTGCAGAGATCCTTCAATGTACTGCAGGATTTCCTATACAATCATAAATTGATCTTAAGCTCAAAAAACCTAAAAGTAATATTATTTGGAAATTCTGCAAGTGACCGCACATCCTCTGGGAACTTAAATATTTTTACTTATCCTGGGGATAAACTTAAATGAGTTACATCACACAAATATTGGGGCCTGTGGATTGATGAGGGGCTTCAGTGGGACATTCACATAGAACAGACCATTAGAAGTTTGCACAGAAAACTAGGCATGTTACAGCACATCAAAAAAGATCTACCTTTGGAAGTCAGACATAGGATTGTTGAGGTTACAATCTTGCCCATCATAGATTATGGGGACATCTTTTATGGGGGTGCAACAGGGACAGTTTTACATAAACTAGATATTCTGTACAACAGATTTGAAAGGTTTGTGCTAAACGCACAGTGGAAAAGACACCATTCTTTGCTCTATAGAGGCGTAAATTGGATTAGGCTAGAAGATCATAGGAAACTGCATATAATGGACATGATGTTAAAAGCTTATAAAAAAAGCTACCTAGCTATATTTTAGAAAAATTGGTGATTAAGAAAGGTAGACTAAACCTGAGATCATCAGAGGGAACTGAATACTGTACTCAATTAACAAAGACCAGTGTGGGTAGAGCATTGTTTGGTTACAGAGGGCCACTTGCCAGTTCAACTCAGAAGAAGCACAGGTCCCACACATCTTAGTCGTATAAAGAAATCGTTGATTCAAGAAGACCTCATACCAAAGGTTTGTTGTCCTGATTACGGTATAGGATAAAACTTCATAGTCCCACAGTAGATTAAGCCCTACTGAATGTTGTCATGATTGTAATCCATATGACGTGAGTCTTGTATATGAATGGAATTTTACTGCACTTGTACATTTTTTGTGTGCAATATATTCTGTGCATATGTACTGTTGGTATTTGTAAAATAGATAACATTATTGCTTATGCTACCCATTGTAAATGAGCCCCTTTGCTCAACTGGGGTATGACCATGTTCATGCTTTTCTTCTAATTAATATGAATACAGTTTTTTACTACTACTACTTTATTGCTGTAGTGTAAAATCTATATAATACAAAGTTTATTGAAATTTCATGGTAAACCTACCACTTCTTCAGGATCTATTACAGTGAATGAAATAATGTGTGTTACAATCCATTTAGTTTTTCATAAGACATTGTGCCTAACTACCATATAAAGAAACAGAAACAACATTATGCCAGCTTAATTATGCAAATTACACCACTTCTATATGCTGTGTGGAAACAAAGTAAAAGCATTTTTACATAAAATGAATGATTACGTACATCATAATTTATCAAATAATAGTGTAACAAAAACTTAATAAGTAAATATTGAAAAATCTATAGTCCACCTATTACTATGACTCTACTACTTCCAGTCAATAATCTTGTTAGGTCTGAGTCCCTATTAGGTAAAAATATTCAAATTTAACAATCTTATATTTGAAAAAAAAAATCACGTCATGTCTTTTTCCTCACAGTTTAAACACCTTACTGTGTTATTTTCTTATTCTTCACATAAAGTTTTAAACTTTTTTTCCACAACTTCCTATAAATACATTTATTTCATGACAATGCTATTATTTATTCATAAATAATATTATATCCAACACAATTTAAAAGGCATATCATTATAACTTTTAAGTTCCCCAGCACCATCAAAATTCTACTGTATAACTACATAATTTAACAAGCATTTGTCAATGCCAAATGTAGCTTGCTTCTATGTGCTGTTTAGGAATTTGGAAGTCATTGGAGTGCAAATATTGAAAATTCGCGAACTTATGAGTGTGCGTAGGAACTGCACAATGCACTCTTGTAAAACAGTAATTTTTAGGAATTTTTTCACCAAATTTTCAACATAGCCATTTTAAGACCCATGCTCATGAACAGTGTCACTGTGATTTTCTTAATGTGTCCCATACATTGAGTTCGCACACCGACTGTGCCATTGTGCGCTACATGGGCTGAAACATGTTTGGGGCAGGATGTGAAAAATGACAGGTATACTGCTCATAAGGAGGTATGGTAAAATGGCAATGTTGAAAATCTGGAGTGAAAATATTGAAAATTCGCTAACGTACGAGTGTGCATAGGAACTGCACAATGCACGCTCGTAAAACAGTCATTTTTTGGAATTTTTCCACCAAATTTTCAAAATAGGCTTTTTGAGAGCCCACCTTATGAACATTGGCAGTGTTGTTTTGTTAATCATTCTGGAAAGGTGATTTCATGTAGTGGCTGTGAAATCACCCTTCAGGCCTGAGTAACACCATGACAGTGACAGCATTCATGAGAAGGGGTCCCAAAAACCCCATGTTGAAAATTTGGTGCAAAAATTCCAAAAAATGCCTGAGATATGCAATAAAGTTGAAAAAACCCTATCTATTCCATTATACAGCTTACTGACATTTCCTCAGTTCGCAGTCGGCTTTGAAGAGTGCAGATGTGTTCCCAGTCCGCCCGAAGATTGTCTCTGAGCTCCGGAGGTAAGTATGGGGTGGGGGGTGTGGGGAGGCAGGGTGCGCAGTGGGTGGGTGCGGGTTGTGGGAGGGGGGCAGGGAGAAGTGCCGAGGGACAGTTTTTCTATTCACAGGTGTGTTTTTTTTTATTTAGAGATGACGATGGACATTTGCCATGCTGGGGTGGGCTCCCAGCATGGCAACTGAAAGGCTGTCCAGGTGGGGCTGGAGCCAACGGGGGATTGGGCACCCCCATCGACTATAACATCAATTTGCCATGCTGGGGTTGGCTCCCAGCATGGCACCTGGATGCTTTGGGGCGGAGCTGACAGGGATTGGGCACCCCATCGGCCGTACAGTGTGAGGGAGGGGGAAGGCCCATGAGCACGCAGTGTGCACGTGTGCGTGTGTGTGTGTGGGGGGGAAGAGCTCTGTTCACTCAAGCGGAGCTCTCCCTTTCAACTGTATGCCACTGCATTTTCAGCTTGTCATAGACTGCTGCAGCAGTGATTGGGAAACTGGGGCAGAGCCTGCAAACACACTGACTGCATTGGAAGATGGGCTGACACACCTCCAAAAACTCGGATGATGGCACTATGTTTCTTGCACATGCATGCAAGTAACATAAAAATAATAATACAGTACAAAGCCACTGGCTTCTGCATGTCCCACAACCTATGAGCAAGTGTAAAAAAATGCTTCTATTACCAACCAGATGCTTCATACGTGGTACTTAATAAATCAAATGATATCATTTTTACTTAGCTCCAAATTAAATCCTAATTAGTCTTGTTAAGCATATTTTTTGTATAAATCCCTTAACTCTGAGGTTAAAATGGGGCTGTCTAACCCTTTGCAGGATTAATCATTTTAAATATACTGTAGGAAAGGAAAACAGAAAGCTGTATAGTGTAGTGCTTAAGAGCACTGAGCTGGAGAACTGGGTTTGAATCTCACAGCTATCACTTGCATACTCTGTGACCATGAGCAAGTCACTTACCTTCCCTGTGCTCCCATGATGCACCTGAAAACAAGCCTTGCTTAGTGTGCCTTTTCTGGCCAAAAATTGTAACTAAAATAAATATGCACTTCTAAATACAATTTTAACATGTAATAATTGATAAGTACTTTCACAAGCGTTTCTGTATACTGCCCAGCTATTTACCTTGAACAGACTTTTAAGTTTTTAGATCTCTTTAGGACTACTGAATGTTTCAGACTTAACCTATGTGCTTCCACCATGGTTTTTATCACCAGCAAAACTTGCCTCACATTAAAAAAAATAATCTTGAAATACATTTGATTAACTCAGTTTTTATAACATCAGTTTATTCTAACAATTCAGTGTGCACAGTGTCTCAATCACTCTTTTAAAATAAAGCATTGCAAAGTATTTACTTGTCTCAATCTTAACTTTCTTATCTGTATTTTAAGGTAAAATGTGAGCTCTGGTTGCTACAGTGACATCCCTTAAATAAGGGTGTCGTTATTATGGTGCTGCATGCTACAACTTTTTACTCTGTTTAACAAAGTATCATGACAAAGGTCTGTTCCAAAATCTGTTAAAATTACATTATTTAGGAGTTTGGATTTTTGGTCATGAATACTGAAAATCCAAATTCCTAAAAATAGATCAGAATGTGATGCATCAAAATTGTGCATTTGAAATCCAAGCAACCTTAGTGTTAACATTTAAAGAACTACATATTGGCTCACGGGAAGCCATCACATTTGTTATGCATGACCTTTTTTTAAAAAAAGAAAAACATGCTGGATTTAATCTTGCACCGCAGCTCCTTCTATAGGAAAGAGCAGGAGCAACAGGGCAGGGAGGTGGTGAGGATGGTTGTACTATATGTGAGGGGGGTAATTAAGGCTATGGAGGTACAGCAGCACCCAAAGGAAAAGGAAGGGCTGTGGGTCACCCTGGAGACAGGCTCTGGGGCTGCTAACTGTACTGGGTAGTCTACAAACCTTCAGCACAGGAAGCTGGATAAGGCACTTGGGGAGGTCATAACCACAATAGCAAGTAAGGGGGAGGTGCTGCTAGTTGGTAACTTCATTCTGTTAGATGTTGAGTAGAGTTATCCTGCTGCAGCTTTAGAAAGGAGCAGGGCCATCTTTAACTTCATACAAGAGGCTTTCCTAAAGCAGCTAGTCAAACAACCCACTAGGGACAGGGCAATGATGTACCTGGTGCTCAAAGACAGGGACAGCATTGCAGATGGCATAGTGGGCAGTCCAAGTGATCACTGTACAGTGTGGTTTAAGATAAAGACATGAGCAGAGGCAAACAAAAATAAGATGATGGTCCTGGACTTTAGGAGGATTGACTTTAAAGAAATGGGAGTCTGCATTGGAAACTGTCTTGGGGGGATTGCCAGAGAGGGGTAGAGGGACAGTGGGGAAAAATAGGGAGACCATAATAAAGGGAACCAGTCTCTGTGTGAAGGAAGGAAGTAAAAGCAGAAGGAAAGAGTCCATCATGGTTGTCTAGGGAAGTGGCCAAAGTAGTAAAGAAAAAGGGTGATATTCAGAAGGCGTAAGGAAACAGAGAAGGAGGACAGGAAGGTATACCAAGTAAAACAGGGGAAGCAGGAAATGTAGAAAGAGGAACAAAAGTGCAAACAGAGTGAAGACTAGCTAAAGGGATAGCTAAATGGGATAAGACTTTCTTCTGATACATACATGAGAAGAGGAAAGCAAGGCAAGGCAAGGGATAGTGAGGATTATGAGAGGAGGAAGGGGAAAGACTGAACAGAACAGGACCAAGAAAAAGCTGTTGTCCTGAGCAGATACTTCTGCTCAGTCTTCACAGTGAAGGGAAGGGGAACAGACCACCAGGGAGTAGCAGGAACAGAGGGGAGGAAGGTAGACACACATCCATTTTCAGAGGAAAGAGTCTGGATGGGACTTGCAGCTCTGAAGGTGAACACAACTATGGGATATACCCAAGGCTACTAAAGGAACTCAGAGAGGTACAAGCTGCACCACTGACAATCGTATTCAAAAGTACACAGGAAAATAGGCAATGTTCTGGAGGACTGGAGAAAAGCTGATGTGGTCCCCCAACATAAAGATGGCTGCAGGGAAGAGGCTAGCAACAGTAGGCCAGTCTGTCTTATATCAGTGGTGGGGAAATTAATAGAAGCCCTGCTAATGGAAAGACTGGTAGAGTATCTTGAATTCAGTGGGTTGCAGGACCACAGGCAGCATGTATTACTGGTGTGTGTCTGTGTGTTGGGGGGGGGTCATGCCAAACAAATCTGATAGATTTCTTTGACTAGGTGACCAGGGAGACAGATCTGGGGAGGGCAGTGGACATGGCCTGTCTGGATTTTAGAAAGGCCTTCTATGTTGTGTCACATAGGAGACTGATAGAGAAACTAAGCAACCCAGAGGTGGGATTCAAAGTGGTGAATTAAGTTAGAAACTGGTTAATGGATATGAGAGAGAGGGTGATAGTTAAGGGCCCTTACTCTAATGATGGGGGAGTGCCAACAGGGTGCCACAGAGCTCTGTACTGGGACCAATCCTCTTCAAAGTCAAAGTCTTCGTAAGTGACACTGTAGAAGAACTGGAAGGGAAGGTATGCATTTTTGCAGATCATACTAAAATCTGCATTGCTGGACACTCAAGAGGGTGGTGGAGAATGCACAGGGATCTTGGGAAACTTGAGGAGTGATCAAGAGCATGGCAGCTGGGATTCAATGCCAAAAAGTGCAAAATCATGCATGCACCTGGGGTATATGAACCCAGGAGTGGAGTATAATATGGGAGGAGAGGTACTGACAGTCACTGAGCAGGAAAGAGATCTTGAGATTATCATAAATGACAACCTGAAAGTGGCAGTGCATGTGACAAAGCAGTGGGTAGGGCTAGTGGGATGCTGGGGTGCATAGGAAGGGGTATCTTCAGCAGGACAAAGGAGGTGGTGTCGCCACTGCATCACTTGCTTGTGAGAACTCACTTGGAGTATTGTGTCCAGTTTTTGAGGCTGCATCTCATAAAAGATATAGACAGAGTGGTGGCAGTCTAACTGAGGCAACTAAAATGGTGCAAGGTTTGCACAAGAAGTCCTATGAGGAGGAACTGAAAAATCTCAACATGTATGCCCTGGAAGAGAGAAGAACAATAGAGGAAATGAATAGAAACCTACAAGTACCTCATAGGGGTGAACAGAGTACAGGAGGGAGTCTCTGTCAAATAAGAATGAGCACCAGGACCTGGGGGCATGTGATGAAGTGGGGGGGCACAGGAAAGGGGAATGTGAGGAAGTACTATTTTACTGAAAGGGTGGTAGACACCTGGAACAGACTGTCAGTGGAAGTGGTAGAGGTGAAAACAGTTGGGGGCTTTAAGCATGCATGGGATAGACATAGGGGCATATTAGTAAATAAGTTGTGAAAAACTTTGTTAATGTTCCAGTTAGGGTCACAGTGACAAAAGTTGGGAAATTAGGTGTTAGGGTTTCCCCAACCCTCCACCCTCTGAAACCAGGCAGAAGAGCAGGTGTGAGGTGTGCCTTGGGCTTCTAAAGTCTAACACTCATCCCATTCCATGTGTAAATAAGGCCAGATGTGTAGACTTTGTCAGAATGGGGTGAGCATTAGGCTTGAGAAGCCCAAGGCACACCCCATACCTGTGCTCATGCCTGGTTTGGGAGGGTGGAGTGTTAGGGAAACCTTAATGCCTTATTTCTCAACTTTTGTCCTTACTTTTTGAGATTGTATAATAGTATCCTTATTTTACTGTCCTTTGAACTCTGCATTCCCATCTGTCCATAGATGCATATATGTATGTAGTGATGGAAGCACAGGACCCTCTGGGCCCTGCACTTTCATTTATAGGGCAACAGTGACCAAATTGTCAGCATAGCCATCTTATTACCCCACCTCATGTGCCCAGTTACCCGGTACAGAAAAGTTTCAGATCCCCACCAAAATGTAATTCTGTACAACTGCAATGCCTTTCCCCAACACAGGTGTGAAAACACATTTTGGGTAGGATTTAAAAAGAACAGCTGTGACATATATGAGGTGGGGTAATAAGAAGGCTATGTTGAAAATCTGGGGTCAAAATATTTAACATTTCCAAAGCCACATAGCAAAATTGCAAAGAATGGTCATACTTTGGCAGTTTTTCATATTTTGACTCCAAATTTTGAACATAGTCTTCTTGTGACCCCACCTCATAAACTCTGTAGGTGAAAATTTTTATATCCATGCCAAAATGTCATTCTATGCCACAGGAGCAAAAACATGTTTCAGACAGGATGTGAAAAATAACAGCTGTACTGTTCATGAGTTGGTGTGAAAAAATGGCTATGATGAAAATTTGGAGTCAAAATATTAAAAATTATCAAAGTTATACATATGCGTATGAAAATTTCAATGAACGCTCATAACTTGGCCATGTTTAGGAATTGTTTCACCAACAATTTGGGACCCCCACTTCATGAACATTGGTGGTGACATTTTGTTAATCAGTCCTGAAAGGTGACTTCACACAACTGTGAAATCACCTTCCAGGCCTGATTAAAGAAATGACAGTACCAGTGTTGATGAGGTGGGGTCCCAAAAAGACCATGCTGAAAATTAGGTGAAAATATTCCTAAAAATGGCAAAGTTGTGAACATAAGTTCAAAATGCCATTGATATACATTATACAGCACTTACTTTGATTCCTCAGTTCACAGTCCAGCTTTGAAGAGTGCAGATGAGTCTCAGTCCACAGAATATGACAGCCTGTGACCTCCAGTAGTAAGTTTAGGGTAAGGGGGGGTGAGATGATGGGTGCTTAGTGGGAGGGTTGTGATGGGGGAAGGGGATGACGAAGGACCATTTTCTTTTTTCAGGTTTAAAAAAAAAATAGACCGAGGGACTGTTTTATTTTTACAGGATCAAAGTAAAAAAATATTTCAGGACACTGGGAGTGGTCTCCCCCAGTGTCACACACTCCTGGGGGTGGCTTGTAATGCCAACACAGGGACTGGGCCCCCCGGAGTCAGCACTATCAATAAAACAATGGGCTATAGGGGGCACATTCAACACTGGGGGTGGGCATCCCAGTGTCGGATTATATAAATATAAATAAAACATAAAAATAAGGGGGATAGTGATAGGAGGGTGGGTAGGTGCCACTAGACACCAGGGACTAAAATAAAAATTAGGGGACGGCGATCAGAGGGTGGCTACTAGACACCAGGGAATATATATTTTATTTAGGGGGACAGTGACTGGGGAGTGAAGGGTACCACTAGACACCAGGCCAAGGAGGCTCACACTCACACTGCAGCTGGCAGCACAAGTTTAGCTGCGGCTGCAGAAGTCATGAAAATTCATGGTTCTCATACAGAGAACATGGGGGAAGTCCTCCTCTTGCTAAGCTGGGCACCCAGGATTTCAGGTGCTCATTAAAAGTATTTCTGGACCAAACTGTGAAAAACAAACAACAGAATCTAGCTAAATGGGGCCTGTTTAGCTAGGTCCTGGTGTCTGATTTGTAAAATGACAATATTTTTATGTATTTTCCAAGCATTTTAGTTAGCGGAAAAAAAACAAGATGGCTCAAAAAAAATAATTTTTCTGGCTAAAACAGATTGGTCCCTCAAGAAAAAGAACCCTTGTTTGTGAGGCCAAATCCTTTTTTGAACTTTTTACTGCTATCCTGGCAAGTGATCTTCCCATTGAAAACAATAGTAACTTAAAACTTAAATAACTTTTTAACAGATTAATATTTTTTCACCAAACAAAAGTGTGGCAGTTCTGTTACCCAACTGTTTCTACTATAAAAAATCATACCAGAATTTCCCACCATCCAGGCACAAGTCGATGAGGGAAAAAAATGCAAAAAATGATGACATTTAAGGTTTTTTCACTGTCTGGATCTCAGAATTCATACATCTGACTGGAGCAAAACTTACCAGGTCAAGAGATCTACCCCATGGAACAGTGCACACCAAATTTTGTGCAAATCCATTGATCGGTTGCAAACTTAATAAAGCACAAAATTTGAGGTTTAACATTAAACATGCTACTCAGCCCTAACTATAGTGGTGCTATCATGACACCATAGTAAGCAGGATGGAGGGAGGATTGCTGGAGACCAGTCAAGGGCTGCAGAGACAGATTACACAGAGAAGATCTTGACAGACTGGTTGGGCCAAGTAGTCCTTTTCTGCCGACAAAGTCTATGTTTCTATATATCCTATCATCATATCCCTGATCTAGGCATCACCATGGTAATAATTATTTGATGGTGTGCTCATTTACGGTCTCAATGACACTTTTGTAGTACACTGCACAGTGACAGCAGTGGCAGTTTACAGTGACTGGGGCTGTGGTAATTACAGTCAGCTTCATTTTCACATAACTCAGACAGTAGAGATATTCTGAAGGGAGTCATTACATTGGATTGCCATGCAGGTAAACTGGCTGTACAGGTATACTAATCAAAGCTTAATGTAAAGCTTATGAAATGCTATTGTCCAATCGAAAGCTTTGTTTGCATTACCTTTTTTAATACTAAAAGACATATAAATATGAACAGTAACAGAATATAAAAGTCAGTATGTCAATAACAACTTATACAGAAAATGCAGGCTTACATGTTATATGCAGTTCTCCTCAAATGAAGCCTTTTTGGTCCGTATGCAGTAGCCTTAAAAGAGAAGGTATAGTAACAGTATCACAGATAGTGTGAAACTACATGAAAATCTGGTTTAAACATGGTACTGTACTGATGAATAGGTGGCAGCAGGCAGAAGATCTCAGTTACTAAATCCACGTTATACTTACTGAAGACAAGTCATTCCAGAATTGATGGGTGGTCTGAATACAACACATATCAAAAAGACATGACTTTTTCTGATATGGAGAGGTGGGACCTTGTCCATTGGGGTCTCAGAGTTAGCCTTTACTACTCTAGTTTGAAGAACAAATACCTTAATATTTAGATATTTCTGTACCATCTTTACAATTCTCTGTTGATTTTGTTCATTCCTATAAACTGTACATCTTGCATGTGATAAGCCAGAGAAATAACATAATATAAAAAAGACAGTAGCCATTTCTTGGACTCTGAAGACAGCAAGTGATTTCATGGATTGGATCCAATTCACAGTCATTCACAGAGTTGTAAATGAAAGCTTACAATACACACTGCAAGCCCATTGGTCAACAAGGTCTACCAGTGGGCTTGCAGGCATACTGTATGTTGTCATTCACTGAAAGCTCAGTCGGTGGGCAGTCGTGGCAGTTTGCGGGTATGTTGTGCTGCCCATCATCTTTCGCACATGCTGGTACAGGGGTGGGGTAGTGGTTTCTGAGTGGGTGGGGGGGTTCACTGGACCACCAGGGAGAATTTGGACTGTTGTTTGACAATGCGGCCAGGTCAGAGAAGGGTGGGGGTACCACTAAACTACCAGGGATTGTGGACAGATTTGTAAATTATGGGGATAGATGCAGGGAGGGGGGGTTCCACTAGACTACCACAGATTGTGGACAGATTTGTAAATTACGGGGATATGGGTAGGGAGGCAGGGGTTTCCACTAGATTACCAGGGATTATGGATGGAATTTTAAATTACAGGGATATGGGTGTGGGGGGGGGTCCATTAGACTACCAGGGATTGTGGACAGATTTGTACATTACGGGGATACGGGCGGGAGGGTACTCTGGATTGCCTGGGTCGGCAAGCTGCCATGCTGCTGTCTGCAGTACAGCAGCCTGCCTGTGGACGGACACCCACGTAAGTCTACTGTTTGTAGACTTATCTTGTGGAGGCTCATCTTCAGACTTGCTCCAAAGATGCACCTCCAAGGTAGGTTGTGAATAGGGCTGTACCCCATATGCATGGGCACGCCCCCTACAGATGCACTGAATACCATTATAGGTGGTATTCGGCAGATCACTGCTGTTTCAGAATTGGGTTTGGGCTCAAGTCTGAGATGCGTCGAGGCATCCCTTTTGTGTATCCCCCCTCCCCCCCAAGATACTCTAGTCTACCTTCTGAAAATGCCTCATTATAAAATTCTGTTAAAATTGGGACTGGAAGAGTTTCATACTTTTTGTAAAATCCTGCTGGATAACTTAAATGGTCTGAGGACTTTCGTTGTAAAGAGTAAATGTCATAATTGAACCCCTGCTTCCATATGTAGTAGTGATTCTTCTCAAGTTTTATTTTGTCCCATTGTTGTAATCGGGAGGCACAGACTAGCAAGGAAAGCATCCTTTCTATTCTAATCCCATTGCAGCTATTGCCTCTACAGTTCCATATAAGATTCTTTGAACAAGTTTACAGTTTTCATTGAATCAATTGTGTTTTATTCTCTATGAGTTCTTATTATTGTAATATATATTTTTACTTCATGTTCATTTAGTCTACTTGCAAACAACCTTCTCACTTTTTCTTCATTCTCATAGAGATGGGGTGTCTCAATTTAAGTTGATCAAACTCTGTCTTTGTTAATATGTTATTTGATTTTTGCTTCAGAGTTTGCACTCATACTTTCTTGCCTTCACTGTATTCTCTCAGTCGTGCCAGTTTCAGTTTTGAGTATTCAGTGCCTAATTTATCTCGGTCTCTCTTTTCTGCTGCCATGTGTGAAATGACTGGCCTTCCACAAACACATTTTAATGCTTCCCATGCTACTTCCTAGCTTATTAACCCTTCTACATTTTCTTTCATGTGGTCTTTGTTATCCCTAGCCATGATTTCTTTGAATCCTTTATTTAAAACAAAGATACACTTTTGTATTGGTATTTTTTATTGGTTACAGAACAGTGTTACATTTCATACAAGTAACCATTCATGACAGGCAAGCAAAATATAACTGATAAAATTGATTCACAAATTAAAGCAGACTCTTCATGTCAGCAACTGGTGCAACCCATACGTTTCTTATTCATATCCTTTCAACTGTGCACCCTGTCATGCAAGAAAGAATTGATGACCTTCGGTGTAGTGTCTAGAGAACCTTAAAGTCATCCATCTAGGCCGTCACCTTGCAGTAGTTGCTGATGGTCCCTATTTTCATATCCTAATACTGTCCAGTATTCAGGGAGCATTCAGAGCAGATTAAGTTAGGATTACCAGTGCCCCCTATGGTATGTGTATGAACTGTTAGTTTTCATTCAGGCTAATTCCCCACAGTGTCAAGAACAGTACAAACATACTATAATATTCTGAAAGATATCACAATGAAAATGACATTTTATGTCAAGGCATACAGAACAGGATCTTTGTTCTGATGCCCCCAAATCTAATGTAGCAGACTGGTTAATGCCGCACTGAAGGGACATATAATATTTCATTGCTAACATGCAATATGAATAAAATAGCTTTAATGAGCATCCCATCTGGAACCCTAAGGGGTTATATCTGTTGTCAGTGTCATTACTGTCAGTGGTTCAGTTGCTAGCACTCTTACCTCCGGGCTGGGAAAACCGAATGGCTATAGGTTCAAATCTCACACCAGGCCCTTTGGCTAATACACGTCACTGATCCTGAAGTGCTACACTAGTAGATGCTATGCAGATGAGATGTTTAACTGAGGTCCTTCTATCCATAACTTGCTGCTGCTTCAATGGAAGTTGAAGATCCCTTGGAGCTTTTTGCAAAAGGAAGAAAGTTATCCCTGGCATTCTGGCCAACATTCCCTCGCTCACTAATATAGGTCCTAATGCAATATGGCTGCTAGGGTGGTATTAAGAGTGCTTAACAAGTTGCTGCTGGTACATCTAGGAAAACATGGAAAAAGATATTTTGGCACATTATTTTATGTATATTTATTATGTAAGAGATGTGCACTTAAACAGAATTGTAATCCCTAATAGTTCATCTGTCCTTGCAGTTTATTCATCATTTGAAGTCATAATCCTCTGTTGTGACATCACAGTTCATTGCCATGGGAATAACTGTGATGCCATGAACAGAGTATTATGATATCAGATAGGGAAAAACAGATCCTGTCTTAAGGAACACAGATCCTGTTTTCATGCAAATGTTTAAACTAATACATAAAGGTGAAGAGATAAGCAGAACTAATGTGAAATGTAAACTGAATTGTCTCTAAATATTATTATTTTCAAAAAAGGCTTCTAAATGGAATCAGCTACTCTTTAATGTCTGCTGCATACTGCACAGTTTATACAGTGCCACACACAGTTCATGCACTAACAGTATCCAACTCTTTGCTTTGTGAAGCACTTTAGGCTACAGTATATATGCAATGGGTTAAATAAAACCAAATAACATTTTGTTCTTAGCACGCTATGCATTTTATTTAAAAAGGTCAATATTGTTTGTGGGTGGTGGGGGGACTGGGTGTCTATAAGACATGAGGGTCCCAGTTCTGAGTTGCCAAGTTTGGAGGTGCACAACAGGGTGCAAACAAAAGTTTCATTATACCTCCATGCTATGGGGCTATGCACAAAATGAGCTTATAGTCACAGGGACAGATACATAGAAACATAGAAACATAGAATTTGACGGCAGATAAGGACCGCTTGGCCCACCTAGTCTGCCCATTTTCCTACCTAACAGATAAGCTGCAGATCCTAGTTAACCAACAGCTTACTTCCTCTTACCCGCCCCTTGGACTGCCTTATGCCTGTCCCATGCATTCTTGAAGTCCACCACTGTTCTTGACTCCACGACCTCCTCAGGGAGGCTGTTCCATGCATCCACAACCCTCTCAGTGAAAAATACTTCCTCACATTACCCTGAGCCGTCCCCTCTATCTTCAAATTGTGCCCCTTGTTCTTGCACATCTCTTTTTCCGAAGATGCTACCTCTTGGACTTTGTTAATTCCTTGAGGTACTTGAAAGTTTCTATCATGTCCCTCTTTCCTTCTTTCCTCAAGAGTATACATATTAAGCTCCTTTAGTCTTTCTTCGTATGTCTTCTGGTGCAGACCCTGCACCATTTTGGTTGCCCTCCTCTGGACAGCCTCCACTCTGTCTATGTCTTTGCGGAGATGGGGTCTCCAGAACTGTACACAGTACTCCAGATGGGGTCTCACCAACTGTCTGTACAGAGGGATAACAACTTCCTGTTTTCTACTATTGATGCCTCTTCCTATGCATCCCAGTATCCCTCCAGCCTTCCTTACTGCCTTCTCACATTGCTTGCCCACCTTTAGGTCATCTGATATAATTACCCCAGGTCCTTTCCATTTTACTGTTGTCAGTATCTCACCCCCATTGTGTACGCTTCCTGGGTTTTGTTTCCCAGGTGCATTATCTTCCTTCTTTGCATTGAATCTGAGCTGCCATACATTTGACCATTCCTCCAACCTTGCCAAGTCCCTTCTCATCCTTTCCACTCCATCCTGTGTATCAACCTGTTGCAGATCTTTGTGTCATCTGCAAAGAGACATACTTTTCCTTCCAGTTCCTCTGCAATGTCACTTATAAAGACATTAAAAGGACTGGTCCCAGTACTCAACCCTGTGGTACCCCACTAGTAACCCTCCTTTCTTCACTGTGTACTCCATTTACTACTACCCTTTGCATCCTGTTGTCTAGCCAATTTTTATCCAGGCTACCACCTTGGGACCCATTCCAGGCTGTCTATCTTTGTATTAATCTTTTGTGGGGACTGTATCAAATACCTTGCTAAAATCTAGGTAGGCCATGTCCACAGCCCTCCTGATCTACTACTTTGGTCACCCAGTCAAAGAAATCTATTAGATTCTGTCTGACACGACCTTCCATCGTGAATCCATGCTGCCTAGGGTCCTGTGCCCCACTGGCCTTAAGGTACTCAACAATTCTTTCCTTCAGAAGTGATTCCATCATTTTCCCTACCACTGAGGTCAAACTAACTGGTCTGTAGTTTCCTGCCTCTGTCCTGCTCCCACTTTTGTGAAGAGGAATTACATCTGCCCTCCTCCAGTCCTTGGGTACCACCCCATCCTCCCATGATTTGTTAAAGAGAGTAGTCAGCGATGTCACTAGTTCTACCCTTAGTTCTTTTAGAATTCTTGGGTGAATCCCATCAGGCCCCATTGCTTTGTCCACCTTCAATTTTATTAGTTCATTCAGAACCCTTTCTTCTGTAAATGGACTGGTATCGACCCCCGTCTTCAGAGTGTTTCTCTTGTTTGGTTTAGGTAACTCCCCCTCCTCTTCCTTTGTGAATACTGAGCAGAAATATTCATTCAGTAACCCTGCTTTTTCACTGTCACCTTCTACCCACATTCCCTCTCCTTTATTAAGCTTCAGTATCACTCCTTTGGTCTTTCTTCGCTCCCTAATGTACCTATAAAAGGTCTTATCCCCCTTCTTAACAGAATTGGCTATCCTTTCTTCGGTTTGGGCCTTTGCTATTCTGACTACCTTCCCAGCCTCTTTCTGCTTTAACTGATAAAGTTCTCTGTCCTCTCCTTCTGTGTTTCCTTATATTTCCTGAATGCTGCCCTTTTCTCCTTAACTTTCCCTGCCACCTCTTTTGTGAACCATAGCGGTTTTTCCTTCGTTGTGTTTTATTGATTTTTTTTATGCAAAGGCTTGTTGCCTCTGTGATGGCTGTTTTGATCACTTCCCATTGTTCCTCCACCCCTCCTTCTTGCCTGTTTGCTAGTGTTTTTCTGAGGCACTCTCTCATTTTCCCAAAGTCAGCCCTCCTAAAGTCTAGTACTCTTGCTTTCGTATGGCTTGATTGTATGGCTGTGTTTATCGTGAACCACACTTGTTGTGGTCACTTGTTCCCAGATGGCTACCCACTTCTAAATCTGAGATTCTTTCTCCATCCCCATTTGAAAGTACCAGGTCTAAGATTGCTCCCTCCCGAGTCGGTTCCAATACTAGCTGTCTGAGACATGCCCCCTGTAGGGCATCAAGAATGACCCTGCTCTTGGATGTGCCTGCAGCAAAGGTGCTCCAGTTAACATCTGGCATATTCAGGTCCCCCATCAACAATATCTCCCCTTTTTCTGCCATTCTAAGAAAGCCTTCTATCATTTCCTTGTCCATTCCCTCCCCCTGAGATGGGGGTCTGTATACAACCCCCATGCGGATTGTGGTGCCATTTCCTGTCTCCAGGGTGACCCAAAGTGCCTCATCTGCTCCCTGTTTACTCTTTAGTTCTGTTGCTTTGATCCCTTCCTTTACATAGAGAGCTACTCCTCCTCCTCTTTTACCCTCCCTGTCCCTTCTGTAGATTCGTGATCCTGGTATGTTGACATCCCATTCATGGTTCTCTGTGTACCATGTTTCTGTGACTGCCACAATATCCAGGCAACCCTCTTCCATCAAGGCCACTAGTTCAGGGAGCTTGTTACACAGACTACGGGCATTGGTACTCATCACCCTCCACTTTTTGATAGCCTTACCCCTTTTAGCCCCATTTCTGTCCTTACTGCCTTTGCCTTGTTTTACATTTAAATCTGTTCTGCTCCCTAATAACTTCTGTAACCTGGCATTTACTTCACTAATCACCATGTTTTGTGGAGGAGGCTGGATTTCCCAGCTCCTTTAGTGCCCCCTTGGCTAGTTTAAATGCTTGCACAATGAAGCATTTAAACCTCTCACCTAGGATCCTGGTTCCCCTGGACAGATGCAGACCATCGCACCAGTATAGGTCTGCATTCCTCCAGGTGGCTCCCCAGTCCCCAATGAAGCCAAAACCCTGAGCTCCACACCAGTTTTTCAACCACTCATTGAATTCCCTGGTGAGAAGTGCCCTAGCATCTCCTTGCCATAGACAGGCAGCACCTCCGAGAAGGTTACCAGATGCGCTACTTGTCTAAGGCCCCTTCCCAACTCTACAAACTCCTCTTGCACTGCTCTGATCCCATTCCTAGCCAGGTCATTTGTCCCCAGGTGGACAATGACATCCAGCTCCCTCCCTCGTGCAGCTTCTCCCACGATCCTGAGGATTCGCTTCCTGTCCCTCCAAGCCGTGGCACCAGGAAGGCACCTTACCTCCCTCTCCCCATCATCCCCCATTTCTACCCCCTAATGATTGAGTCCCCCACCAGGAGTTGTTTCCTTTCCCTGTGGGGTCCCATGCCACCCTCCTTTGGGTCTCCTTTGTGAAGGTCCCCAGCATCCTCCATGGTCTCCACTACAGGTGCCTCCATAGAGGAACCACTATCCACCAGAAGAGTGAATGAATTGTGAAGAGGTACAGCTGGAGGAATGCAACTCTGTTCCACCACCCTCTCCCTCCTTGAGCCCACCCTGGTCCAGCCACTCCTTTTTCTTGGCAACCTCTGAGGTAGTGGCATTGGCCCTGGTGGTCCCTGGGTTGGGGAGGAGGTTTCACGAATCCTAGCCAGGTCAGCCTGGAGACAGGCAACCTCCTTTCTCAGACCAGAGAGGTGCAAGCAATAGGGCATCGCAGCCTCCAGAATGTCTCTGAACACTGCCGCCCACAGCCATTGCACTGCACCACTCCTATCATGTCTTATTTGTGTCCCCTGTACTGTTTCTCTGGATGCTTACTCTCCTCTCCTTACAACTCTCCCCTTTCTGTTCTGGGATAGCAACTTCCTGTCTTCTTCAGTAGTCTCCTTCTTTCTTGCTCAGTATCACACTACCAGCAGCTAGGGGGGGAGAGTGAGCTACTTTTTCTACTTCAGGGTTGACAAAACCAATGTTTCTCTATGATCCTTTCCTTCCTACTACCAAACAGGAAGTTCCTGTTGACAGTTAAATCCAGTGGCTATAAAAGTAGAACTGGCTTTGGGTGGGTGGGATGGAGGGCAATTTCTAAGAAAAAAGGCTAGCAACAGGAAGTTGTAATTTGACTCACCTGCTTTTCTAGTGTCTAAACCACACCCCCAGGTAAGCTCTCTTTCCTCCTACTGGTTTAGCAAAGTCACCTGATACAGTACCTTACCCTGCACAGAACACACACTGCCTTTCTTTTCTTTCTTTTCTTTTTTTTAACCCTAAATAAGACCCCTTCTACTTCTAATAAAGTTATCTGTCTACTTAATCTTAGCTGACACTGACTCCTACTGAGATATAAGTTTTAAATTAAGAAGAAAATGTAGCTTCTTTTAGTTAGCTGCTTTCTGCTCTACAAGCAAGGCTAGCAACAGACAGTAGTTTCCTCTGCAGCCGTGTGGCTATGAAAATTAGCCTGACAGATATTACTGGGTGCAGATGGTGTTTGTGACTGCTAACATATAGTACTGGTATGCAACAACCACAGATGTCTCTGCATAGCATAATGCCAGTACTTTATAGTATTTTTGTATGTGTATCATGTAGTTTGTACTGTATGCCATATGTATATAGTGTATTATTTAGTATTACTATATGTTTTAATGTACTTTATACTCTTTCTTATATTCTAATGTTAAGCAGGGAGGTCATTGGGAGAGTGAGACAGAAGAGTCACCTTTAGAAGGTATAAAAGAATAGGGAAGGAGGTAGACAGGAATGCCTGAAGGAGTCAAGGGAGGAGAGAAGGGCAGTCAGGGTAGCCAATGTGTCCCAGGAACTCAGGCTGGCACAGGGCATTAAAGAAGGGGAGAAGGACTTCTTCAGGTACATCAGGGAGAAAAGAAGCTGCAAAGACCAAATAGTGAGGATCAAATGGGAGGGAGGGTGGGTGGATACTAGGGCAGAACAGTCAGAAGCATTGAACAAGTACTTCTGTTCAGTACTTACTGAAGAGAAAGGGGGAGCAGTACTCAGGGGGGCTGGAGGGGTGGGAATGGGATGGTAAGAGGTGATATATGGGGAAATCCCAGTGGGCAGGGTACTGGAGGGCTTGAAGGCCTGAGGGTGGACAAAGCACTAGGGCCAGATGGCATATACCCCAGGGTGCTACAGGAGCTGGCAGAGGTCCTGGAAGAACCCCTGGCAGGCCTGTTCAATGCATCCCTGGCCTTGGGGAGTGTACCGCAGGACTGGAGAATGGTACATGTGGTGCCCCTCCACAAGACTGGCCCTAAGGATGAGCCAGGGAGCTATAGACCAGTAAGCCTCACTTCCGTTGTGGGAAAACTGATGGAGACTATCCAGAAGGAGAAGCTGCTTTCCCTACTGGAGGCTACTGGTCTGCAGTACAGCAAGCAACACGGGTTTGTCTCGGGCAGATCCTGTCAGACCAACCTGGGGGAGTACTATGATTGGGTAACCAGGCAGTTAGATAGAGGCTATGCAGTGGATGTTCTATACCTGGACTTCAGGAAGGCATTCGATTCGGTGCTGCATGGGAGGCTAGGTAGTAAGCTGGAAGGCACAGGGGCAGGAGCAAAGATGGTGGGATGGGTGGTTAACTGGCTGCAGGAGAGACAGCAGAGGGTAGTGGTGGTAGGGGAGCTCTCATGGGCAGTGACTAGTAGGGTGTCACAGGGCTCTGTACTGGGGCTGGTATTTTTTAGGATCTTCATAGCAGACATCTCATTAAGCATAAAGAGTAAGATCAGTCTGTTTGCAGATGAAAGCAAGATGGGAGCGGTGGTGGATGGCTTAGAGGGGTGGCAGGGATTGCAGGATGATCTGGCAAAACTGGAGGCCTGGTCAGACACTTGGCAGCTGGGGTTCAATGCCAAGAAATGTAACGTGTTGCATTTTGGGGCAAAAACCCAAGGAGAAGCTACCAGCTATAGAGGGAGTCAGCTAGCCATGTCACTGCCTTTCAGTGAGGTCACAATGCTGATGATGTAATGTGGGGTAGTAGAGCAAGATATGTCAGCTGACAGGCAAAGAGCTGTTCCACACATTACACCTACTAACATCAGGTAAACAATCTTCTCATTAAACAAAGGGATAATAAAAAGTACCTCAGATATAAAAGATAATGGTTGGCTGCTTTAAAAATCTAATATTAATTTTAGGTGGTACACTAGCTCTTTAAGTGTTCAACAGCAACCACTGTATATAAAGCTTGTCACATCTCTTCAACTAACACAACACAGACTATATAATCCCCTTTTAATTTAAAGATTCCTTCTGTGCCAACCTTATTGCTACCCTTTAGATACTTGAAGGTCTCAATCATATCACTTCTCTCCTCTCCTCTCCTCCAGTGAGTACATGTTTAACTCACTCAGTCTCTCCTCGTAGGGTATGTCCTCCATCCCAGTGATCACCCTAGTTGCCCTTCGCTGGACCCCCTCCAGAGGTTTGACATCCTTCTTTAAACGTGGACCAGAACTGCATGCAGAATTCCAGGTGTGGTCTCACCAGTGACCTATACAGTGGCAGAATAAAGTTTAAATTGAAGGATTTATTGAAGTCAAAGTACAGTATGTTCGCTGCCTGTCCCTGATTCACTGACTTTGTCACCCAATCAAAGAAACTGATCAGGTTTGCTGGACACTACCCCCAACCCCCATAAATCAATGTTTTCTTTTGTTCTGCAGACCATGTACCTCCAGAAAACGTATTGGCCTTTCCTTAATTATGGTGTCTAGCAGCTTACTCACAATAGACATTAGGCTAACAGGTCTGTCTGTATTCCCCAGTTCACCTCTGCTCCTGCTCTTGTGCAGTGAAACTTTTTAAAGTTTTTTTTCTTGTGTGTGAATTTTTTGTGCTCATGAAAGGTATTAGATTGAAAGCACTGGAATCTGAAGTTCTCTGCTTATCCACATCACAGGTACAGTACAGGTGATTGCAGTGCACACTTTCCCACACTGCCCCACCAATTGCCTTAACCCTGCTGTAACCCCTAGGTGGCACTATCCCAAGGGCTACTACCCCTGCCTGGTTGGCTAGTTGCAGGTTAAGGGGCCTGGATACTGAAACGGGTGCCTCCACCTGGAGGACAGGGTTGTTAGTAGCAAGGCTAACCTGGGTACAGCCCTCCGGGACACTGTAACCCCCCCCTTTCCCCTCTAGTGGCCTGGACAATATGCAACAAACACTTTCACAGTAGTCCCTATTCGGCATGCAAATCCCAACGCTGTTTGCACTTACCACCAGGGCTGGTTCCACCAGTTAGACCCTGGAGACCCCCCTGTAAAACAAGGTTAGACACAGCAAATAACAACAGTGCAGTGCTTTTGGTACAAACTGGAACCACAGTCAGATTAAATGCAAAAAGAGTTAGATCTGATTTCTCCAGGGGAATTGAACAAGGCAGGGGCGTAATTACGTTGATTGATTCTAAAACTGATCTAGTCAGGCAAATTATGCATGCACTTTTAGTCCCTGGACAGTCACACACTCTGGGTACACAGTTGGAAGTAGGGTGGGCTAGCCTGGAACTTTGCCCAGGGTAGGCCAGCATCGCAGCTGATTGGAGCCCTGTGATGAAAAGAAAAGGCATGTATAACCACACATAATTTGTAATCTGGAGCCAGGAGGCTCAGTTCATGAAAATTAGGCAAAACAATTAAATCAGATGACACTCTTTGATTGAGCTGTTGTTGCAGGGAGCTACCCTGGTGTTAACTCATGCTACCTAGTATGTCCTACAGGATGGATGAAATGGAGACTGCAGGATGACTTTCTGGTTTGCCAGGAGAAGCAGGACCCACACGATTCACCGTGGTGTCATTCCTGTTCTTGATGTTGAGCAGGGGGCTTATCCCCAAGCAGGTCTCTCATTGATGGTCTTCTTTGTGGCATGAATAGCTGGCTGGGCCAAAGTGTGGAGGCCCAGACCAATTGGAGAAGAATGCGGATTCAGTCCAGTAGGTGATGGATGCAGCTTCCAGCAAGCAAGGCACAATTAAACAGTGAGGAACCAAATCATGACCCACTATCAGGTTACAGCACTTTTATAGTAAAGCAGTCACCGTACCACCAAACGGATAGCAGTCCGGTCGCAATATCAGTGTCTCTGAGCAAAACCGGGAGTTCTATGGTGAATGGATGTCCTGACAGGCCCATCGCGTACAGCAAATTTTTGGTCTTCTTCAGGTTTAAATCGGGTCACTCTTCAGTGGCTTTGTTACACTCCAGTTTGGAAACAGTTCGATTATTAAGCCTTTCAAAGGATTTCCTCTTGAGGGACAGCAGGCAGACAGGCCAAACTCAGCCTTTCCACCAATCTCCCGCGTGAACTACGCAGAAGTAGCTACTTGAATCACTCAGGCTGCTCACTCTTCAAACTACATCCAGACTGACTCTGCTGCTCACCATGCCCATTAATTGGGACACAACGAAATGGCTTGGAGACGTGGTCCAAAATCAAGCTTCTTTTATCTCTCCATGTGGGAGAGCTGAAGGTAGGCAGGCAGGCCAGACTCAGCCTTCCCGCCAGATCCCCACGCTACCCTGTGGGGCATCAGCTCCTCAAGCTGGAGCTGCTCAATCTTCCAGCTCCCACTCACTTCTGCCTCACTGCTACAGGCAGCTTGCGGATTTCCCTCTGAGCCAAGAGGTTTAATTGGTTGATCCATCTGTCTGTCAAAGCAAGGGCTCCCCCTCCAGGTGCATTTAGGCACCAAAGTCTCAAAACTACAATTCCTACAAAAATTTGCTCCCACAAGACCCCTGGGGACAGGCACCATTTTACAGTCCTCAAAAGTACTGATTGGTGTTGACTGGCAGTCCAAAACCAAAATGGTGGTGCAATACAGAAAGTCCATGCTGCAAAGAAGGCAGGTTAGACAAAGTACAAGACTATTGCTATTAAAGCAGATAAACAGTAAACAGTTACAGATTCCAATAAAGCTCCCTCTGCTCAATTAGCAATGGCAGAACGGAGTGATTACCTGGCAGCCCAGGGGCGGGACTCGAGCATAGAAATACTAAGCCTCCTCCCAGATTAAATAAGCACCATGTTATAGGCAGCTCTTAAAAAGACAGGCACAGAGGCTAACAGAGCACTCACATGCAAACACTTTTAAAATGCTAAGACACAGGATACCAGCCTGGCAGTGGGCATTTAGGCACACCCAAGGAAGACTTTCGGGAACCCAAATTTGTAGGGGGGTTACACCCTTCTCTGATTGGAAAAACCTGGCATCTACATCAAGTCTACACCATCATCATTTTGAAAAGACACTTCACTATATGAGACATACATGACATTACAAAATCACACTTGCCCACACAATGCAAAGCATCATGGGCTGCATATGCAAATCACCACAAAATATTATGCTGGTTCAACTTTAAGCAGAATTGCATGTTTCCAAAAGGCCTTTCACACAATTTGCAAAGGGTGCTAATTAGCATACTATGGAAATAATATCTGATACATCAGTTAACGTAAACTTATCACATTACTATACTTATTCAGGATACTCTAGATATATTCTATAGTAACAAAAGTTATGAATGTTTCCTACACTTAATATTGCTATACTTATTTACATTATTGCTTCCTGCATTCTGATTACAGATGGGGCCCATCCATGTCATCCGTGACAATGGCAGAAACCCAGTTGGCGCCAAATTTTCTGGTAAAGTTAGGCATTAATTCTTTCAGTCACTAGGGGGCACTAATCCCAGTGTTGGTGCCTCCAAGATATAACCACTAGGTGGTGCTATCCCAAGGGCTACTACCCCTGCCTGATTGACTAGTTGCAGGTTAAGGGGCCTGGGTACTGAAATGGGTGCCTCCAACCAGAGAACAGGGTTGTTAGTAGCAATGCTAACCTGGGTACAGCCCTCAGGGACATGATGATCCCTCTCTTTCCCCTCTAGTGGCCTGGACAATATGCAACAAACACTTTTACAGTAGCCCCTATTTAACATACAAATCCCCACACTGTTTGCACTTACCACCAGGGCTGGTTCCACCAGTTCGACCCTGGAGACCCCCTGTAAAACAAGATTAGACACATCAAATAACAGCAGTGCAGTGCTTTTGGTACAAACTGGAACCACAGTCAGATTAAATGCAAAAAGAGTTAGATCTGATTTATTCAGGGGAATTGAACAAGGCAGGGGTGTAATCAGGTTGATTGATTCTAAAACTGATCTAGTCAGGCAATTATACATTTACTTTTAGTCCCTGCACAGTCACACGCTCTGGGTACCCAGTTGGAAGTATGGTTGGCTAGCCTGGAACTTTGCCCGGGGTAGGCCGACGTCGCAGCAGGTTGGAACCCTGTGATGAAAAGAATAGGCATGCACAACCACACACAATTTGTAATCTGGAGCCAGGAGGCTCAGTTTGTGAAAATTAGGCAAAACAATTAAATCAGATGACACACTTTGATTGAGCTGTTGTTGCAGGGAGCTACCCTGGTGTTAACTTATGCTACCCAGTACAGGACACAGGATGGACAAAATGGAGACTGCAGGATGACTTTCTGGTTTGCCAGGAGAAGCAGGGCCTACATGATTCACCGTGGTGTCGTTCCTGTTTGTGATGTTGAGCAGGGGGCTGATTCCCAGGCAGGTCTCTCATCGATGGTCTTCTCTGTGGCGTGAATAGCTGGCTGGGCCAAAGTGTGGAGGCCCAGACCAATTGGAGAAGAATGCAGATTCAGTCCGGTAGGTGCTGAATGCAGCTTCCAGCAAGCAAGGCACAATTAAACAGTGGGGAACCAAATCGTGATGCACTAGCAAGTTACAGCACATTTATAGTAAAGCAATCACCATACCACCAAATGGATAGCAGTCTGGTTGCAATATCAGTGTCTCTGAGCAAAACCAGAAGTTCTATGGTGAATGGATGTCCTAACAGGCCCATCGCGTACAGAAAATCTTTGGTCTTCTTCAGGTTTAAATCTTGTCACTCTTCAGTGGCTTTGTCACACTCCAATTTGGATACAGTCCAATTACTAAGCCTTTGAAAGGATTCCCTCTTGAGGGACAGCAGGCAGACAGGCCAAACTCAGCCTTTCCACCAATCTCCCATGTGAACTACGCAGAAGCAGCTACTCGAATCACTCAAGCTGCTCCCTCTCCAAACTCTACCTCCTGACTGACTGTTCTGCTCACCGTTCCCATTAATCAGGACACAACGAAATGGCTTAGAGATGTGGTCTGAAATCAAGCTTCTCTTATCTCTCCATGTGGGAGAGCTGAAGGCAGGCAGGCCAGAGTCAGCCTTCCCGTCAAGTCCCCATGCTACCCCGCAGAGCAGCAGCTCCTCGAGCTGGAGCTGCTCACTCTTCCAGCTCCCACTCACTTCTGCCTCACTGCTACAGGCAGCTTGGAGATTTCCCTCTGATCCAAGAGGTTCAATTGGTTGATCCATCTGCCTGCCAAAGCAAGGGCTCCCCCTCCAGGTGCATTTAGGCACCAAAATCTCAAAACTACAATTCCTACAGAAATTTGCTCCCACAAGACCCCTGGGGACAGGCTCCATTTTAGAGTCCCCAAATGTACTGATTGGTGCTGACTGGCAGTCCAAAACCAAAATGGTGGCGCAATATAGAAAGTCCATGCTGCAAAGAAGGCAGTTTAGACAAACTGCAATACTATTGCTATTAAAGCAGATACACAATAAACAGTTACAAATTCCTATAAAGCTCCCTCTGTGGAATTAGCGATGGCAGAATGGAGCGATTATCTGGCAGCCCAGGCAGGACTCGAGCATAGAAACACTCAGCCCCCTCCCAGATTAAATAAGCACCATGTTATAGGCAGCTCTTAAAGAGACAGACACGGAGGCTAACAGGGCACTCGCATGCAAACACTTTTAAAACGCTAAGACACAGGATACCAGCCTGGCAGTGGGCATTTAGGCACACCCAAGGAAGACTTTCGGGAGCCCCCATTTGTATGGGGGTTACACTGCCATGCAGGGACCGCCATTCAGGTGAGAGGGTAGTTCAGACTCCATGCCCATTCCTTGTTCTCTCATGTGAGACTGCCAACAAGTGTGCCAATTAGTGCCAGCTGTGTTGGTTTTGTGATGTGGCACCTGCCCACTGGGAACCAGACTGAGACAACTACCACTCTTGTCACATAAGCCACTGAACAGCCTTCAGGTGATATTGTCTTTTGACCACTATTGACCTGGGCTAGATTTGAACCACATTGAGCCATCCAGTTCCCTTTTTACTACATTTGCCATCTTCCATGCCATCAGCTGCATGCAAGCCCCAGACTCCCATGTTGCAGTGAAATGTGCCCCTGCACCATTGGCAGGAGCACAAATCTTTGTATTAAAATGATTAATTAAAGCAGAACTGCATTTAATCTGCAAGCCTGTGTTTCCTGCAGAAGCTGTAAAGCTGCTTTCTTTAAAATACTGGATCACATTTTCATTTATGGTTTTGTTTACTGGGGAAGTGCACTAGACTGACATAACCAATTGTTGGGCACATCCAAATACATACAGAACAAAAACTGAAGAACTTTTTGAACATAGCATTCAGGCAATGACAGGCAAGGCAAGGCAAGTTTTATTTGTATGGTGCCCATTCCTGGAGGCTCTAGGTGCCTAACAATAAGACAGTACAGATAGTAGTAACACAAATTGAATAATGGCTAAAATGCACACTCAGAACTTTAAAAGAAGAAAATATAAATAATCTTTAAACAAAATAGATTAGGTACATTGATGAGAAAAAGCCTTGCAACCCATGTTTGTGGTTATCTTAAGTTCATTAAGCAAGAATTTTCCAGCAAAGCCTCAGTCAAGAATACATTATTTATATTACATAAGCTTAATAATGACCTAGGGAGACTCTGCTCTAAGTAGCTTGTCAGAAAGACAACCCGAGACAAAATTCCTTTTTGCGTCAGTGGGTAACCAATCCAGATCAGCATATGCGGTACAATCATGGGTTCTGTGACCTGCTAGTAGAACAAAAAGACATACAGTAGAGCAGTGGTGGGGCTCAAGAAAGCATGGAATGGGCATAATGGACTCCTAGAGAAAAGGAAGAGGTGGGTGGGTGAATGGGGTGGAAATCAAGTAATATCTGCAGTGATACTATAGGCAGGAAAAAATGGGCAGACTAAGTCTGCCAAACGATCCTTATCTGCCTGCAAATTCCATGTTTCTATGTTTCAGCCATGATGTAATGCAATACCTTGCAGTAATACTGCAGAGTGCTGCAGTATGCTGCAGTGAACAGTGTAATTCAATGGCAATTAAACTCTTTTGTCACCCAATATTTTGTGAAATGCAGTTGATTGCAATGTACTACATTGCATCCTGGCTGACCCCTGCTATATATTATTATAAAGAAGACTGTATCTACTTAGGTGTCAGTGTGGCTCAGTTGGTAGCACATCCGCCTCTGGACCAGAAGGTTGTGGGTTCTCGTCCCACACTGGGATTGGACTTGCACCTAAAAATCGCTGGCATCCAAGTGCAGTATTGGGGGGTGCTGTACTGCTGGGGTGTGCCGTCCTTCGGATGAGACGTTAAACCGAGGTCCCTTCTACCCCTCCTGGTGTTGTCCTGGTGGGTATCCAGGTGGAAGTAAAAGAACCCAGGGCACTCTTCGCAAAGAGTAGGGAACATTCCCGGTGTCCTGGCCAACATTCCCCTTCCCATAAACCGGTTCATACAATTATCCAGGCTGTGTGTGGGTGATGATGTGCGATATGGCCGTCACTTCACTACCAGTCTAGCATTGCTTGTAAAGCGCTTTGGATGTATGAAAAGCACTATATAAATACTGATTCTTCTTCTAATTATCACTGAAAGAGAAACATTGTGATAGAACATCTGCCCATATTCAAGGGATATTAAACATATCATTTGCGCTATTGCCAGGTGAGCATCCACAGTAAGGTTCTGTTTAGATGGATACACTAAGCAAAGGGTAGAGTTTACTGTTTTGCCGACCTGGGATAATTAGGTCTCAAAATTAAATGATTGCTCTAAAGGCAGACCCAATTACTAGAAGTTAATAACATTCTCCAGGTGTGAATAACCAATGCTCACTATGGCGATCTTGCCTTAGCCTGCATTAAGTTTTTCCATAGAGCAAATAGCAGTGTTTGGTTTCCATTTTATTTAGAAGTAGCTGGACACTGGTAAGCCACTCTTGCACATGTCTGTATTTATTGTTTAAGGTATCGTTCACATCAGCTATGAGCTTGGACTTGGTGTAAAGGATCAGATTGTCAGTATATAGTAATGATCTACAGCCTGAGCAGGAGTATGGCAAGTTGTTAATGAACAAGAAAAATAATGAGTTTCTTAGAATTAAGCCCTGTGGGATGTCTATGGTTACTGCAGAAGTATCACAAAAAATATACAGTTTTTACTTAATGCCACGTTTTGCTTAAGTAACCTTTGTAATAGTTTGTGATCATGGTTAGTAATAAAGATTATGCACTTAGTTTTCTTTTGAATAAGAATTAAATGGTGTAGCTGAAGCTATGAAGACACTCTATTCAGATCTTTCTGTAAATAAGTTTGGACAGTGCACAATGATTTGTACACAAAAGGAAAGGACAGTGTCATCAGCATACAGTCTAATTGGACGTGCATGCAATAAAAGGGGCAGAGGATTTACAAACAAAAGATAATAGAAGAGAGCCCAAGATGAAACCCTTGGGTACCCCTAAAGACACCAAAGAGGGTGAAGAAACTGTGAGAGAATACAGCACCTGACATTTTTAAGTCAGTCACCTGGGACACTCTCAAAACTGTCCTCAGAGGTGAGATTGTGGCCTTTTGTGCCCATAAAAAGAGAAAACAAGAGGAGAACATGACCACCCTCACTCACACACTACCATTCTTACAAGAAGCCCATAAACATGGTGATACAACAGTGCTGCCTCAAATAATGAAAACTCAACAGGAACTAAAGGAATTGTTAAACTATAAGACAGAGGTAACCCTGCATTACCTGAAACAATGTTATTACAAGGTAGGGGGTTCAGGGCCTCTAAAGTTTTGGCATACTGTTTAAGCAACAGAATAAACTCTCAGCTATCTTTAAGCTTTATGACTGTACCAATAAGGCTCTGGCCCATAAGACTGAAAACATTTTGAGTATTACAAGATTACTATGAGGCCCTATACTTCCGCCCTGAAGAACCTTCACCTGAAGACTACAAATCCTTCTTTCAAGGTCTTCCACTCCCTAAACTAATGGATGAACAGAATCAGCTTCTGTGTAAGCCAATTCACAGTGCGTTAATACTCCAGTCTTTTATTAATCTGATAGCATGGAAGCATGAAAGCCTCGATGGCCATGGAGAAAGTTTCTTTAAAAGTTGTAGGGAATGCCTCCTTACTCTATGATGGCTGCATTTGGTGAAGTATAGCAAGGGGACCCCTTGAACACCTGGCAGCATGCTACCATCTCAGCAATATCAAAACCCAGAAAAGATGCTTCCAAATGTGAATCATACAGACCTATTTCAGTCTTAAATACAGACTATAAACTATTCATGGCAGTGCTGCCTAGGAGGTTGGTGGGGAGCTTCCCAATATAATAGGCCCAGATCAGATGAGCTTTGTCCTGAAAAGGCAGACACAGCATAACAGCAATAGAAGTCTCTCAATACTTCACTGTGTATCAACATCTAAGACCCCAACCCTTATTTTAAATTTTGATGCTGAGAAGGCTTTTGACAGGGTGTCATGGAGATTTGCTCCATGGCACCCAGTCAACATGTGGTTTACCCCCACAGTTTCTTGCAGTTTTACAGAATATATTTTTATTTTATTCTTTGGTAACCGGTTAAGGCCCACTAGGCACAAGTGCCTGTTTTCAGGGTCAACCTGGGAGCACTGCGCGGTTAAGTGACTTGCTAAGAGTTGCACACTATGCAAGTGGAGCTTGTGAGAATCAAACCAAGGTCTGGTCTGCTGGATGTACCAACCTCATTCACAGCTCATTACTTTAACCTCTAAGCTATACTACCAGCCTTAATAAAGACAAAAAAACAGTTCTACAGTTGTCCTATATGCAGGTGATGGTACAAATGGATGTATGTCAGACAGGTTTGGGTTACTGAGGGGCACCAGGAAAAGTTGCCTCATATCGTCCCTGCTTCTAGCAGTATATGCTAAACCCATAGCAGAGTATTTCAGATGACAGTTGGGTATACTAGGAGTGGAGCTAGGCAGTACAGAATATAAGATCACCTATTATGCAGCTGAATTCCTAACATAGCTAACTGATCTAGTAGACGTCCTACTGAAACTGTGGTCTGCCTTACAAATGCTTGAAGTGCTGGCTGGCTTTCACCTTAATAAAGACAAAAAAAGCAGTTCTACAGTTGTCCAATAACCCACCTCATTCAATTCAAACTATATATGATTTCAAATGGGACCAAAGAACAGTAAAATATTTGGAGGTGAATATTTTCCAGGATATAGCTCATTTAACTGAGTTGAATTACTGCCCCTTACTACCACACTAGTAGTGGATCTGTAGAAATGGCAAATCCTACCATTATCTTTATTTATTTAATTTAATTTATTTATTTAATTTAATTCATAAATCGGATTTACAACCTTTGAGTCAGAGACTCATTTACAAAGGCACCTCGTCGCAGGGAGGGGAACAACAATTTGTGAGACAAGACAGGATGGAACAATACAGGTGAGATACATACAGCATACATAGCAGAAAATTTCAGTAAAATAAACATAGGCAGTTTACCGAAGCACATAACAGTAATTCATTGGTGGGTCCTAGCAGGTCATGCAGGCAATAGCCAGTGGAAAATAGCCTGGGGTAGGCTATCGAGCGAACTGTTGGACCTGTATCAGTTTGGGGGCACACGGCAGGCCCTACAGTAGGCACATACATTTCCAAGTGCTAAGTAGGTGCTTGCGTAGGGCAGTTTTGAACTGACCTATTTTAGGGGTGTTTGAGATGTGCGTGGGGAGGGAGTTATACCAGGACGGTGCTCTGTGATAAAAGGATCTTTGGGCAAGTGAGGTCCTGGCTCTAGGTACCTGGAAGGTGGCTTTGTTGGTGGTATGGGTGGTGGCCAAGCGAGAAGCACGCTGAAACTGTGCAGTGACACCAGGGGGACACAGCCCAAGTAGAGTCTTTTTTGCCAGTATACCAGTGTGATATTGCAGGCATTCTTCCAGATTGAGTATGTTCGTGGTGGAATAGAGTCGGCATGTGTGGGTTCTGCTTGGGGCACCGGTCAGGAGCCTGCAGGCTTTGTTGATGGAGGCCTGGATTTTGGTGAGGGCAGTGGAGTCAGCAGCTGCATTGATGGGGAGGCCATAGTCAACTAATGACAGGATGGAGGAAGTGATAGCCAGCCGTAGGGTGAAGTCAGGGAGGCAGTCTTTGTGGCGATAGAGGAGTTCAATCTGGGTGTTCATGGCAGAGGATAAAGCACTGACATGGTCATGGAAGGAGAAAGCCGAATCAAAGGTGATGCCCAGATATTTGTATGTTGATACCTGCTCAAGGGGGTGGAGGGTGTTGGGAAGGATGGAGAGGGGAGCATTTTTGGAGCTACTTTGGCGGTGTGCAAAGATCATTGACTTTGTTTTCTTGAGGTTCAGGACCAGGCGATGGTCGAGGAACCATTTTTCAGCTTGGCTGTAGGAGGATTGCAAGTTGCTCTGGAGAGTGACCGGGTCGGGGTGTGAGGTGAGTAGGACTGCATCATCGGCATATAATAGCAGCTTTCCTGAGCAAGAGCTGGGAAGGGTGTTCAAGAAGAGACTGAACAATGTGGGGCCCAGAATGGAGCCTTGTGGGACTCCCAGAACATACAGGCAGTGCCAAGGATAGGCTACCATTTAACTTGACACGTTGGGATCTACCACAGAGGTAGCTGGAGAACCAGGCTAAAGGGACGGTTGATAGTCCCATTTTACAGAGGGTGTCTAGCATTAATGGGTGGTTCACAGTGTCGAAGGCCTTGGACAGGTCAATGAACACTGCCCCAGCCATCTCCCTGGTATCTAATGCGGAGTGTATATGGTGGGAGAACTCCAGTAGAGCTGTGGTGGTGCTGTGACCTGGGCGGAAGCCATGCTGTTCAGGGTACAGAATGTTGTGGCTGGATAGATAAGCTACAAGTTGCGTGGATACTATTTTTTCCAGTGCTTTGGGGGGGGGGGAGGATGGAGATAAGTCTGTAGTTGTTTGGTACAGTGCGGTCTCCATTTTTATGTATAGGAGTGATTTCAGCCTGTTTTCATGCCCTCAGGAATTGGCCGAGGCACAGGGATAGATTAAGGAGGTCCATGAGGGGACTAGCATGACATCCAGTGTTAGGTGGAGTATCCAGGAGTTGAGGGGGTCACAGCTCGGGTTGCGGGAGGAGAGAGCGTTTTGGAGGATTGGCTCCGTGTCCTGTGGAGAGATAGTCCTAAAGAGAAGAGGGGGGTTAGCGATAGCTGGGTTGTTGTTTACCGAGATGGGGTCAAAGAAGTGGGCCGGAAGAACTGAGCTTAGATCAGAGAAAGTTTTGTTAAGGCAGTCGGCAATACGGGAAGGGTCCACGTTAATAGTGCCATTTATGACCATCTGAGAGGGAGGAGGGGAGCAGGTCATCCTGTTTAACTCCTTAACGTTATTCCAGAAGGTGCAGGCATTGCCCCAGGAGGAGGTCAAGGTGGATTGGTAGTGGCTGGCTTTGGCTTTTCTTATGGCCCAGGTGCACTGGTTGTGAGCTGCGTTATAAGCTTGCCTGTCTGCTAGTTTGCCAGTCTCGACAGCAATGTGCCATAGGTTATCACGCTGCTTCAGTTGTTGGATCGGGGGGTGGGGATATCCAGGCAGCTGAGTGCCTCTTAGTATGGATGTAGGTGACAGGGGCGAAAACATCACAGGCCTTGCAGAAGGCATTGGTGAGGAAAGCAAGGGCAATGTCTATATCCACTGTGAGGGAGATTGGGGACCAATCAAGCTGGGCAAGGTGCCGCTTAAGTTTGCATAGACCTCCGGGATGAAAACGGTGATGGGGGGTGGCGTGGTGTGCAGTTTTGAGCGTGGGGGAGGACCAGTGGCAGAGAATTGGCGAGTGGTCACTGAGGGAGTTGGCTAGTACATTAACATCCTTTATTTTGTGAGTGAATTAGCAAGATGGAAGCCATATGCATGAACCTCCTCACAAGGCTCTTATAGGTACCCGGTTAGATTAGCGGTACAGGAGTAGAGCCAGTCAAGAGAGTGCTAGTCCCTGTAGCACTAACATGGACAGCAAGGGGGAATTACATTGCTTACAGAAAGCACTCCCCTGGTCACTGTCCATGGTGCTGGAGGCACTCAAGGGCAGCAGGATCCAAGCGGCTGGGCAAGCTGCTCCTGTGGTGTGGAGGGCTGGGGCATTGAGCAGTTTGGCCAGTGGTATAGAAAACCAGGGTTCTAATCCAGGTCTCTAACTTTTTCTGCACTCTGGACTTAGTTTTTGTATGTGGGGCCATGGAAACAGTATTCCATGGCCCCATGAATTTGAACTTTCCTCATGATCTGCCCCCCCCCGGAGTGAGAAATGGGCGCTATTTTTTCTGTGTGGTTCTTGACCATGCTATTGTTTTCAGTGCTAGTCTGACCCAGTGCCTTTTTTTCTCAAATGCTTCCAGTCACTCCAATGCTGGTTCATTTTTTGTTTTGGGATATACAGATCTCCAGTTTCCAGTGAGGAGGGAAAGCAGCCGGAGGGGCATATAAAAAAATTACAGCTATCAAAGTCGGGAGGGGGAGGGGTATAACCCTCCCTCCTTCACCTGCCGTCATATTACTGGGCAGCCCAACTAAGACACATATGCAATTGGCTAGACCCCTTATATAGTGACCACTGGAAGGATATAGAACTTTGGGAGTTTCTTCCTCCCCTGGATTAGGTACTGTTTATGACTCCCTTACCCTCCGTATATGCAGTTTGTGATGTTCCATTTCTACATACTTATTTGAGGGTCTGGGAGCAGGTGAACAGACTGCTGATTCCAGCAGGAGATCGCTGTTACTTGTAAACTCTGAACAATATTAAAGATGTTTCCCCATCCAGTTTAGATTAAAGGTTCAAGAGGTGGGGACACATGGAGCTTACATATGTATCCCAGCTTTAAGCAGGTGTGCTTAAATTCACTTGAGCAGTTAAAGACAGAAGTTCCCACCACAAGCACAGGGCTTCTACAGATACCTTCAAACCCAACATTACCTTCACAGGGCTATTGTCTTGAAAAAAGAGAGCGCAGCTCTGCATCCATGCATAATCTTAATACTGATGGCAAGACAGGGGCAAACACAAAGGCATTTAATTTTACTATGTTATCACGAGACTCACTCTGACACTGAAGCAGCTTAAGAAAAAAATGAGATTACTATGGAAAGGGGAGATTCAGATACGAATTACAAAGGAAGACTGGGAGACCTCCTTTATGGCACAACATAAAATTACTTCAGTATATTTATGGCATGAATTTGCATGTAAAATGGCTACATGCTTCTTTAAGACAGCAGTAATTACTGCAAAATATGCATCCACCAAATTAGCAGCATGTTTGAGGGGATGCAGCTGTCAAATGGCATCACATACCCACAGACTCTAGGATTGCCTGTCTGTTAGACCTTTCTGGCTTCACATCCAATCTGAAATCCAAGAGGTATTCTCAGAAGTGACTCATATCACACCTCAGTTTGCATGACTATTTTCCCCCCAAAAAAACAGCTAAGCCTCAGAGGTATTTAATTTCTTTAATGTTATTGGCAGCTAAAATATGCATTACAAAGCCCTGGTTACAATTTGCTGTTACAACAGTGGAACAAAATGTACAGGATGGAGAAAATAACTTTTAGTCTTAGAAATCAGATGTCGTCCTTTCAGAACAACTAGACAAGCTGGTTGTTCTATATAAATTACAAAAGAGCAGACTTCATTCCTTGAACAGGGCACTCTTACAATCCGCAGTTGGTTATCACCTGAAACTGAGATGAATAGTAGGGGTTAGATGATCATAGCATATAAATACCCTATGTTTCTTTCATACTACCTTACCCCTACAAGTTGGGGGGGGGATTAATCGATGGTGGTCACGAATGGGCACAGGTATACTGAGACCTACTCAAGGCTCTTGGTATATTATTAATGTATGAAATACTTGGCTGATGTAACAACTATGCTGAATCTGCATTGAATTGTTTTTGGTTTTACATGTTACACTCTGCATTCCTCTAGAAAAATTTAGTAAAGAACAAAAATTTAATAAAGTGAAATTATAAAAATTATAAAAAAAATGAGGGCAAAGAAAGAGAAACTGCTCAAGATACAGATGGAGTGAGATAAGATAAATGAAGTAAACCAAACCAAACCAAATATTTTTCAGAAAACCCATACGTAGACAGACAATAGAGTAGAACAGAATGATAAATTAGATCAAAGACTTTTAAGAGATTGATAAATACAGATACCAGAAAGTGCCAAGAATTCAAAGAATTGGATAGAAAAATAATACTGTAAATGCAGACTGGGTTGAGAGTTTAGGTCTAAAAGCAGATTGGTGCAATGGGAGAAAAGGTCATTAACCTGCAGGAAGTCCACAATCTGGATGTGAACAACTCTTGACAGTTTCAAAGCAACTGAGAGAAAGGAAATTGGTCACTAATTTTTCCTAGATTTCCCACCACCTTTGTGTACAATATAGGAGTATCCATGGAATATTCTGAGGTAAAAAGAATGGTGAGATGAAGATTAAAGACAGCCATCTAAAAGTAGTTGATTACTCCTGAACTAATTCTGTGCAGAAAATTGTCTGAATTGTCACAACCTTTTGCAAAATTAAGTTCAATGTCCTGTAATGATTTGGCCACAACCTCAACACAAATTGCCTTAAAATAAAACCGAGGAAGTAATGCCCTTGAGTGCATCTGATAAAAGGTTAAAAGTGAGTGAAACTTAGATTGTGGGGATAATCTCTGACTCATTCCACAGCCATTACATCATAATGTAATGACTATGGAGTTCCTCAGAGATGTATACCCCCACAATTACCTTTACCAGGTGAGTAAACTATCATTTCTCCACCTACATCAACAACGAAATTCCACACTTCATGGAGTTGTTTTACAAGCCAAAGATGGCTCTACAATTCTCAAACATATGTGAGATAACCAAAAAGTCCTGTAACATGGGAAAAAATAGTAATTTGCAGAATTGTTTTCTTAAGTTCTAACAGGAAATGGATTGGGTAGGGTTAAAGTTCAACTTACAATTGAGCCATCATGTGCTATAGTATTCTGAGACTACCATGCCGTTTCTCTGTGTCTGCTAAGATTCAGCTTGGCTCTTAGACAAAGTGTGTCTCAGACTCTGCAGTTTATTCAACATAAAAATATGGAATGTGGTCTCCCCTTGCTGTGTATGGAAATCCATATACAGCATATTCTTGTTGTAGGACTGTTCAAAGGTTATAAAAAGTAGTATCATTCTGATATAACAACAAGACTATGACTGCTTTGAACCACTCATGTGACTTGTTAGCACAGCTGATAATATAAATGGTGTAGGAGAGATAGCAGTGGTACAAGCAGTTGTGGATCGGAACGGCAGATTGCCATGAAGTGAAGGAGGCTAAGGAAAGAGTACATCCATCCAGAAACATGATCTGCTGCTGCTAAGTGGGTTGTTAGGTTTTTGTGGGGGTGGCAGCATGTGAACTGTGGCTAGACAGAGCCACTGAGTAAAGCTGTTTCAGATAAAAGCCCCAATGTCAGTTTAGGTAAGATCAGTTCCCAAAGACAAGAACACTCCCACAAATGAACTCAGAGGACTCAAGTATATAATGAATCCACTTTTTTATAAGGAGCCCGAGTTCAAAATATACAATACACCCAAAAAGCAACAGCACCTCAGTGCTTCACCCAAAAGGGCTTTGTCAGGCAGTGGAGACTATTACTAACCAATCACATTTTAAAGCCAGTCATTGTTACATCATTGTTTGAAACATCCACTCCGCAGTGCAATTCATTATGACATAATCTCTTATAGCTAATAAGGACATTTTTTGAAAGCAAGTGGCACTGCATCATGTTAAAAAGAAGTTTCTTATAGCCTTTTAGTGCATACTAAGTAAATGAACAGCAGAAAGAACTTATTTAAAAAAATAAATAAATAATAAGCCAAAACAAAAATGGGAAGGTTTCCAAATCTAATGCATTTATGCAAGTCAGAGTTGTTACAATGTCTAATGCTAAATATGTTGTGCAGTCGAGACATAAAGATTCCTGGGGATCCACATCGGTTCAGCCTCTGATATCCAATGCCAACTTGCGAGATGCAAAGCAAAAGAGCAAAATATATGTAGGATCTAGAACAGAAGACAGAAAGAAGTCAGACTTCAAAATAACTATTCCATAATTTTCATTCAATTTGTATCACTATTAAATCATAAAGAAAAGAGGTCTCACTAACTCAGTCCTCAGAACATAGATAGTAGAGGGACAGGAATTGGGGCGGGTTCTGGTAATGCTAGAAGAATTTTCTATACCCAATACATTATAATGAAGTTAAGGTACAATCTATCAAATGAAAGGGGGGGGGGGTATAGGGAAAAACAAAGTTCAAGTCAAAATGCAGAAAGTAAGCTACAGTATATGACATTCAAAAAGGATTTTAGATCTCAAAATTCATTGAGTTCAAATGGACTCATGGTTTTCAGCTTATTGATCCCAAAACATTATTTTCAGCAGTTAACTGGTTCTGTCACCTCTTCTGCTTGGGGGTTTCACCATTTCAATTGCAATGAAGTTTAAGGCATGTGTGATTACTATTATGTGACTCCAGGAATTGGTGCCCCACTAGTGTATCCAATCTTTCATTGATTATGGAATGTCATGTTCCTAGAGTCTCTCTTTGGCCATCCTAACTGTTCTACCAATGTAAATGTATTCACAAGGGCACCACAAGGCATATATCACACATTTTATGATGCAGTTAATAAAGTCTCAAATTTGGACTTTCTTGTTAGGGTGCTCTAGTGTCTGTGACTGGATGGTATGTTGGCACACATTGCAACTGTGGCATTTGAAGAAGCCCTGAGGTTTTATACATAACCATGCCATTACTTCTGACTCAGCCCTCTGAAACTGACTCTTCACCAGACTATCTCTTACACTAGAGGCATTTTTAAAAGTGACTCTAGAGGAACTCCCAATTACTTCTGCAAGATTTTCATCTGAGAGTAAGATCTGCCAGTTTCTCTGTACTATGTTCCCAATCTGTCCAGCTATGTGGTTGTATTCTGTGGAAAATGTGACTGGCTTTTTTTCATTTTCTGATTTATTGTTGGGTCCCTGTTTCTTTATCACAAAGGTCAAGAGGCCATCTCTGTTCTTACACTTTACTGCAGCAATTGCTTTATCTAGCAAATCATGTACATAGCCTCTTGTCACTCCCTAACCCCTGCAGCTAGGATCTCCATGGCCAGAGGTGTCTTGCTCCCCAGGCTACTATACACTATCCCTATCCTTTCCCAGGCCAATGCTGGTATTCATAAAAAGTGGGACACTACTTACAACAACATTTGTAGATTTGCCCTTTCGGCCCTTCGCCTCACCCACCATTGCCTTCTCTACTCCACCCTGCACTGGTTGTCTCCCAAGTCCCTTCATTCCTACTCACTAGGATGTTTCACCGACTCCATGACCAGAAAGCCCCGCCTTGATTCTCTTGGGGCTATGCTAAACCCTGTGATACACTCCCACCCTCTGAGGTCTTCAAATTCTCCTCTGTTTTCTGTACCACACTGCTCAACAAGAATGGGTGAGCAAGCATTCTCTCATTTTGGCCCCAAACTCTGCAATTCTCTTCCTCCCAGTTTAAAGTGCTCCTTATCTCATGCCTCCTTCAAGTCTACACTTTTCTCTCACCTCTATGCACTTGATACCTGTGACTGTACCCAACCTGGCTCTGCCCTTTGATTTGCTTTGTGACTGCCTAAGCTTTATGGTTTCTCTGTACTCCAAATGTTTCTCTTGGTTTATCTTCATCTGCCTCTTCATCCCTGTGTGGATGGTCCTGCTTGTATGTATAATTCCAAAACTATCCCTGTGTGGATACCTGTTGTAAACATTCAATATCTGTGTACATTTTCCTGAGTTTTGTTTGTAATGACTGTATATTGTACTGTCCCGGGTCATGTCTGAAAATAGGCAGGGTTATTGCCTAATGCACTTACCCAGTCATTAAAAGCTAATAAATAAAATAAATAAAATTCTTTTAGTCCCCTCACTTTTTCCTCTAACTCACTTAACTCCTTAGAATTTCTTCTTATTGTTAAAAACTGCCCATACAGTATGGAATTTTGTAGGGCTCTTAGATGTGAACTGTCGTGATGCAGTAGAGAGTTTGTGGATGATACCCTCCTATATCCTTTTGTCATTACGTTCTCCCTTGCTGAATCCCTCCTTAAATTAATGTCAAGAAAATTAACTTGATCCCCATCAATAGTTGCCATCAACTACAAGTTGCAATCATTCATATTGAGCCATTTCACAAAGTCCATAGCTGTTTCCTCATCCCCATCCCACACACAAATACAATCATCTATGTGCCGAAATGAGCATTTTATGTGCCCTAAATAAGGGTTGGTCTCGGCATCATAGATAGTACCCTCCTCCCACTTGCCAAGAAACAAGTTTGCGTAGGCAGGGACCACACATGCCTCCACTGCAGTACCACATTGCTGCAAGTAATAGTTATCAAATTCGAATGCATTGTGCTTAAGCATAAAGTCAAGACATTTGATTTTGAATTCAGAAATGGCTGAGCATACACTCATCTGAAAAAACTGATTGCTTGCTCAACAAACATTTAATTTTAAACCATGTACTGTATAAAACAGTATATGGCCAACAATACACAACAAGGATTGATTTACCATCTTGGGGCTGAGATGGCATCAGGGATCTCTTGAGCTTCACTCTTGAGGGCCCTATGATGTCCTCAATCTAGTAGTAGTAGTAGTAGTAGTAGCAACGATTTTATTCATCTATAATGAACAAGGTAAAATGATCCCATTGAGTACACAAGTACACTCATTTTCAAGGGACACCTTCTAAAGTGCTTAACCTTGTTACAGTATAAGGAGAACATTTTACAAGACATACAAAAATACAAATATACATATACTTAATAAATACATTTTCACTTATTAAATCACATCCCACTAACCACCAATTACCCTTCTATTGAACATTTATCCATTTTCCAATGCCATGCAGCATTCATGGGGTTCCTCACTTTGCTTATGCTACCACTGCCTAATCTTAGTCCAACTTATTTTAACATCGTAAAATCTTAAATCAACAGGCAGATTATTCCAAGTTTTTGGACACAAATAAAACAGTGTTGCACACCCACATTTTGTCCTACACTTTGGCACTTCAAACTCTATATACTGGGCTGATCTCAAACCCTTAATTGGGTGTTTAATTTTTAGATCTTTGGTAATGTATTCAGGAATTTATTTTCGATAGACTTACACATAATTTTAGTTATATGTTGATTTCTCCTGTTATACAAATGATCCCATCCTACATTTCTATACAACTCACAATGATGTGTAAGTCTATGTAACTCCGTAATATACAGTACCTGGCCATTTTGTTGTATATGCTGTCTACCTCTCGATGGAAGCACAGCATTGTTGTGTATAGTTGCCCCTTTGCTGTTCTATATGTAATAAAAACTTCAGAAACATATTACAAAACATCTGTGAATTAAACTTATTTGGGGGGGGTATTTATTTTTAACAGACTTTATATTTTTTGTGAATTTGTGTTTTTTTGGATCTTAAAGTTTTTCTTTAAAATTTGAGAAATTCTGCAAGCCCTGCAGCCATCTGCTGTGGGGCAGTTTTCTGGACTGGCCTTAGATTGCAGCATACTGTTGTTTTGCATTGTGCATTTTGTCTATTATTTTAAATAGAATTTAAGTTACTGTACATTAGCAAAAACATTTTAACTTATTGCCACACACATTTTTTATATTTCACTTGTGTGTGGTGTGTGCCATGCTGTATTTTGGATTTGCTCTGTTCGTGCATGTATCCATTATCCAGGCACACAAGCACAGTAAACAAGCCCATTTAGGTGGTATTGTAGTCTCTACTGCCAGACAGCACTGAAACACATAGAAATCCTTAATAGTGTGTGGCAGAACATTGATCTTGGTAGAAATCCACACCTAGAACAACGTTGTTGTGCTGCAGTAGCTACGTCATCTAGTTTGTTGTGCTGCACTAGATACATAGTTACTGCAGCACAACAACTTTGAATGTGTTCACGCATGCACGTTCTGGTCCACTGGTCTTGATGAAATGGCTGCAGTGGTGAGAGATGGACCCAGAAGAGAGCAGTGGTGAAAGAAAACTGCAAAAGGAAGGGCATACGTGTCAATTTATTGTTGCCTATACTCTGTAAAAGACAATGTATGAGCAAACATACACAACCAGGCTGTTTTTTCATCTTGAGGTTTCTGTGGTAACAAAACCTCTTGAGCTGTGCTCTTGAGGTCTCCAGTTACAACACAAACCCTCAATGGAAAAACAACCCTGTTGTGTATGACTGCTCATATACAATCCTCTATGTTCTTGTTTAAATCCCATATTTATGTCTCCTAAAATATTCTGACTCTGCATATGGGCATTTTGCCTGTCCCAGCAGCATAGGGAAATGTCCATACCTGTTTAAATACCAGATTTCCGGTATTTAAGTCTCCCCAAATGTTCTGACTTCACATATGGGTGTACTGCCAGGGTGGGCATATACAGCTGATGATGAGTTTTGCAGCCAGAGCACATAGGGATTTCCTGTACCTATTAAAATACTAAGTTTAAGTCTCCCAACATTTTCTAATTCCTCATATAGGTGTTTTGCCCTGTCCCAACAATATTGAGGCAGTCTTTGTACCTGTTTAAATCCCAGATTTAAATCTCCTAAAATTTTCTGACTCCACAAATGTACATTTTGCCTGGTCCAAACAGCATAGATGTGATCTCTGTACCTGTTTTAATCTCAGATTTAAATCTCCTTAAATTTTCTGTTTTTTTGTACAGTACTTAATTTTGATTGATATATGTAATTACACATAATAATTAATAAATGAGTATTTATGTACAAGTGTGCAACCATTACAAAGCTGTAAAAATCACTGTTTTGTTTTCTCAGGAATTAATAATACATCCACTTATGGAAGCTGTCCACGGTCCTCCCCAAAGAAAGGCTGGCCTACAAAATGTCCATACCTTCAGTCTTGATGGAGAAAGATGTGATTGCCTGGTTGCATTGCCAACATGTAAAAGTGGCTTTCACCAGAACCATCCACCTTTAGCCAATGGAAACATAAGGTTGGGGAGTTGTAGACTATGGAGAGGATTAGGGCTACCTTACGCATTCATTTGGATGGGTTTTTGGCAGTTTGGCACCCTTGGCATTTAGCAGAAGAGGCTGAAGGTGGGATAACGCCAACATCGCCACAGATTTAGTTAATCCACCCAATACTCTCTTCCTATATCCCTCTTCCCTCCCTCTTTTCTCTTCTGTTTCTTCTTTCCCATATTTCCCTTTTTTCTTCCCCATCCTTCTTAAAAGCCCTTAAATACATTAGAAACAGTACTATACTAGATACAGTCATTTATCTTTCTTAATAGACTTCATGTCTTTTATAATGACATACATGGATCACAACGGACATGGACACACTGCACACATAAGTTTACTAGTTCAATAGTTCAGATGTTTTTATTAGTTTAATTGTCCTTATATTTTCTGACTTTACATTTGGATCTTTTGCCGTGTCCTAGCAGCATAGTGAGACTCTCTTTACTTGTTGAAAAATACCAGATTAAAGTGTCCTACAATTTTCTGATTCCACATCCAGGCATTTTGCTTTGTCCTAGCTTCACTGAGGGAATCTCAATAGCAGTTTAAACCATTTTTATGGTCTCATCCTAACTCTAAGAATCATGTGGCATGGTCGCTGAAAGACTTCTGCCTACTGCCTGCATGCAGCTTGTCTCTGCTCTAAACTCTACAGAGCAGGGAGCATGGCTAGCTGCTCAGCCATTTAGACGCACTTTCAGGGAGCTCCCTGTGAGACATCTGATAGTTTTCATATTTTACACTTTTAAGTCTATCAGACCACAATTCAACTATTTACATCTATTCCTGTTGGTGTGGTGCTCAGCCAGAATGATTCCTGTGATAATGGGATGAAAGAATGCTGAACAAAAAGCAAATTTCTTTGTACCTCATGGTGGGGCTACAAAGGCACAGACAACCTCTGTAGGCCAAACATTATCCAAGTCAGAGAGGGAAGATTCCTGTCCAGCATCACTAGAATCACTACAACTGGTGGTGGTAAACCTTACCAAAATGGTTCAACAAACAGATAAAAAAATGGACAGTTACTGTGACTGTATGACAGCCATGGAGTAAAGGGCTGATGGACTGATAGGCACTGCACAATCTGCCGAGAAGACATCAGGAAAGACCATGGCCACAGCTGCGACTTGTGTAAAAGAGCAAGCCCTTCTGAGATCTCGGCTGGAATATCTGGGGAACATTGATTCCCTGGGTTGCCCCTGAAAAAGGGACTTGACTGTCTTAGAGGGCCCACCCGGTATCAACATTTAAATAAATAAATATCTGGAAAATGTAACCAGGGCTGCCAGTGTTCACATACTTGATGTACCAGAAGGGACTGAAGGGGAGGATTTGCTCTCCTTTGGATGACATAGATAACAGAGATGTATGACATCGAAGCGCAAGGACTGATTTCATGGGCATATCAGGCTATGCTACAGAGAGGAAGTGGCCCACAGGAGGGAGCATGGACCATCTTGGTAGTCACAGCATCTATGGTGACCAGGGACTGGATCCTACAAGCTGCCAGGACAAGGAGAGGAGTAGACATCACTGGCTCACAAGTCCTGCTGTTCCCAGACTTATCATATGTTAAACACACCAAGTGTAATAGTTTCGATGCCATCAGACACCATCTCCGGGAGCTGAAGATACCAAAAGCATGTTGATGTTGGCTCAGCTTCACATTACAGTGGGCCATAAGGCATATATTTACACAGATCCTAAAGAAGCTGGTAAATTAGTGATAAAGTTGGATGTGGAGAGAGTGGCATGAAACAGGGATGTTTACTTGGATTCCAGTGGGGCAGGTGACTGAGATTTTGGTCATAAGTGATCATTTCATTTGTTCATCATTGATCAGTTCATTTGTTTTGCCATACTCTCTGAACTGAGAAGGTGTAAACGGAATTTTCAATTTTTCTGAGACTGTTTATCCCTTTTGGGGAGGATTTTCAGTAAAGACATTTTTCGTAACAAGTTCAAGTTGCAATCGCATTACTAATCCTGCATTACCATTCTGTAAGTTGTACTTGGATGCATTTTCCTTTAACTGGATGTTTAAAAGCATGGGGGGGAGTCCTTAGGTTTACCCTTTTTTTTTTCAATGCTAATAAGATGGCCGCCGCTGTCTTAGTTTTTATTTTCTCTCCTTGCGGCATTCGGAGCTCAGCTTTCCCACCAATTAGACATTTCTAAGGAGCTGGTGTAAATGGTTATTTCTCTTGCAGAGAATGTATATCGTTAGTGGTGGGTGACCTATTACATCCAGTTTCCTATATAACTAAGCACAATTGTTAATCCCAGCTTAGTTTGTAATGTTTAATTGTCACCATAATGATAAAACTGCGCTGTTTATGTTCGGATGTTGAGGGCATACTGAGAGGGAACATTTTTATTATGTTATTATGGATTTACCATAAAGGCTTAGTAGCTGGTTTCAGTACTTATAATTTTGTTCACTGAGAGACTGAATCGATTAAATATTATGTAGTTTTGCTTAATAATATAGGTATTCCCCCTTATCTTGTAATATAAGGTAACAGTGACTCGACTACACTAATGTCTACCTGTCTTGTGATAACTAATGTATTGCTCTGTTCCGATTGTATCCTTATACAGTAATGGTATAATATTATATGAAAAAAAAGTAAAAAAAACAAACTCCCAGAGCAACTCATGGGGAAATAAAATTGTGTCACAAGTCTCACAGCAAAAGCCTCCTGTAAGAGGGATTACGTTTACCCACAACAAGATGTTTCCTCACCAAACTACTTTTTTTCTCCACAAGCAATATAAAATGTACAAATCTACGATGAAGCCAGCAGAATAAGGCCATTAGGTCAATCGAGTCTGCTTGTATTGCAGGGTCCTCAGCATCAGCTAAAGGCCCTGCTTCCCCAATCAGCCCTTCTCCTCCATCTGCTCCCCCTCGACCCTTATTTTACCCTTAAATCTATCCCAGTCACTATTGAAGCTTCCTACTGTTTTCAACAAACAACCTCCTTGGGAAGCCAATTGCAACCTGTCACCACCCACTCCATGACAAAGTACCTCTTAGCCTGTCTCCTAAACCACTCCCCCCCTCCAACTTGAGACTGTGTTGCTTCATATTTTGATCCCCACTGAGCATGAAGAGATCCTCCATGTCCAATATATTTATTCCTTTCAAATACTTGAAGGTCTCAATCATGTCCCCTCTCTCTTTCTCCTCCCCTCCAGGGAGTATGTGTTAAGGCCTCAAACCTCCCCTCATACTTGACACCCTGCTAATCATCTGAGTTGCTCTCTTTTGGACTGTCTCCAGCAGGTTTTTGCCTTTTTTAAGGGATAGGCACCAGTACTGTATGCTGTACTCCAGATGTGGCCTCACCAATGACTTGTACAAGGGTAAAATTACCTCTTCCCGCCTACTGCAGATCCTCCTGGCAATGTAGCCCAACATTTTATTTACCTTTGCGTTGCTTTTCTAGATTGTGTGGAATGCTTCAGGTCACTAGTGATCATCATCTCCCAGTCCTTCTCCTCCTCAGATGCAGATAGCTGACCCCACCCTGGCTGTACTCAGTCCTTCTGTTCTTAGCTCCAGTGTGCAAAACCTTGCATTTCTTTGCATTGAAGCCAAGTTGCCAAATCTTGGACCACCTCTCTAGGTTTCCAGATCTTCCCTTATTTCTTGTAGCCTTTCTGCTGTGTCTGCTCTCCCACAGAGCTTGGTGGCATCCATGAATAAGCACATTTTACCTTTAATGCCATCCTCAATGTCACTGATGAAGACACTAAAAAGTACCGGTCTGAGCACTGAACCCTGTGGGACCCCCCTGGTGATCTTCCTGATGCTTGAGAGATCACTTCTCACCACCACACTCTGGGTCTTGCCTCTCAGCCAGTTATCCACTCACCCAGTCAACTTCTCATCAACCCCTAGGTCTGCCAACTTCCTGATCAATCTCTTGTGGGGTATAGAGAAAGGCCTTGCTGAAGAAAGGGAAAAAACTGGCCACTGCTTGGCCCCCATCCACTGTTTTAGTGACCCAGTCAAAGAAGTTAGTCAGGTTTGTTTGACACAGTCTCTCCCCCCCATAAACCCATGTTGCCGCTCATCCTGGAGACCATTCTCTTCCAGATACTTTACTAATCTTTCTTTAAGTATGATCTCAATGAGCTTGCATACGACTGAAGTCAGACTGACCAGTCTGTAGTTCCCTGGGTTGTCCTTGGAACCACTTTATGGAGGGGCAATACATGTGCCATTCTCCAGTCTTGAGGTACCACACCTGGCTCCCATGAACTGTTGAACAGGTCAGCCAAGAGACCTCCAAGCTACCCCTCCAGTTTCCTCAGCACCCTTGGGTGTACAGTCCAGGCCCAGGGATTTACCTACACTTACTGCTAGCAACCCTTTTCTCACCCTGTACATCTCTATTAGATCATCTGTGTGCCCCCCATCTCCTTTTCTTCACCCTAGTGGCACTGGTCCATCTCTGTCCCTGGTGAAGACCAAACAGAAGTACTCATTAAGTACTTCTGCTTTGGCCCCATTCTCTTCTATCCATCTGTCCCCTTTTCTGAGCCTAACAATTCCTTAATTCTTGTTTCTTTTCTTGCTAATATACTGAAAAAGTCCCTTTTCCCAATTTTAATTTCCTCTGCTAGCTGCGGGTCCTTCTGAGTTTTAGCTCGTCAGACAACCCTACCTGCTACACTAACCCTCTTCAGATAGTTTGTCCTGTCTTCCTCTCTTGCTGGGTCCTCCTGAATGTCTTGTAGGCTGACATTATATCCCTTGCTGCTTGGGCAACCTCTGTGCTAAACCAACTGTGTGCTTTAGCCCTCAGGTTTTCTCCTTTGAGCCGAATGCACTCCCTTTGTGGCTACCATTACTCCCTTTTTGATGGTGGACCACCTTTGGTTCATCCCCATATCTTCTATGATGCTTGCTGGGTGGCTCCTTAGCAGCTCGCCCATCCTTCTGAGGTCCATCTTTCTAAAATCCAGGATTTTAGTCTTACTGGGGGTCTTTTCTCTACCCATGTCCAGTTGAAACCACAATATGCGATGGCCACTCCTCAACCTTGATATCCTGGACATGGTCCCAGTTCATCAGTACCAGGTCCAGACTTGCCCACCCCCTGGTGGGTTCTGTGATACCCTGTCTTAGGAGACCACTTTGCAGTGCATCTAGGGTCACCTGATTCCTGGCGCAGTTCACAGTTGGTACTCTCCAATCCACCTTGGGAAGGTTAAAGTCTCCCACTATTACCACCTCTCCCTTGCCTATGGCTGTCTTTATTGCTGAGCTCAATTTCCTGTCTCTTTCCTCCTTCTGGTTGGGTGGGTTGTAAACCAGCCCAACCTCACCTTCCTCCCTCTGTCTGACAGTAATTGAATCCACACTGCTTCCACCCACCCCTCAGCTGTCTTTTCCCTGGTACAAATTATACCTTGCCTGATGTAAACCACCACCCCCTGTTTTTCTGCCTTCCGTCCCTCCTGTATAATTTAAACCTAGGGAGTGAGAGGTTTCAGTCATGGTTAGATGTGGTCCATGTCTCCATGACCGCTGCGATGTTTGCTTTTCTCTCTGCCAACAACACCTGCAGGTCATCTATTTTGTTTCCAAGACTTCATGTGTTTAGGGACACCACCTTCTATCTACAGTTTGAGCCTCCTTCCTCTCCCACCTGTCTGCCTTTCTCATTACTTCCCTTTGCCTGTACCCCTCACCCCTGATGTTAACCCCTCATTCCCCCTCCACCTCTATTCTCCAGTCCCATTCTACTGGTATGGTGGGAAGGTCTTCTGACCTTCTCCTCCCAAGGTCTTGGGGCCTGTTGGCCCATTTGCACCCTCCCCAGTAGGTTAAATTAAGATTTTGAATTACATACCCCTGCAGCTTGTCCCTCAGGACCCTTGACCCCCCTCAACTGTGGTGCAGTCTGTCTGGTGCAAAAAGTGTTTTATCTGACCAGGTCTCTCCCCAGCTCCAAATGCAGCCGTACCCTTCCTCCTTGCACCACTCCCTCAGTCAGTCATTGAACTCCACTAGCATTTTCCTCCTGACTGTGCAGGCTTTTGTTACTGGCAAGAGCTCTGAGAATGCAATTGATCTCTCTACCTCTCTGAAGGTCTTCCTCATCTCCTTGAATCTTTCCTGTAGTAACCCTACTTCCTCCTTAACTAGGTTGTTGGTACCTAGGTGTATAAATAGATGTGTTTCCCCCCAACTCCCCTCACCAAATCCCCAGACTTTGGGCACACCCTCTCTGCCGGCATCCCTGGCATGTAAAACACCTTCCTCCCCATATTTGGGTCTCCCTTCTTTCCCTTGTGAATAACATTAACTATGGAGTCCCCCACGATTACCACCCTTCTGCCAACCTCTTCCAGACTCCCTATTTACCTTCTCTGACTGCCTTACAAGCTTCTCCTCCACCTATCAGCTCCCCCTCCATCATGACACCACCATACCCTTATTCCACTCACCCCCTGTTTGACTGATCCACACCACAGTCCCTACTCACCCGTTCACTGGCCTTCCCACTCAACTCTCTGACCTTTTCTCTGACCTCCCACACACTCCCTGCCCCCCTCCTCCTGTCACCTTCCCCCTCCTACTCCACTCTCCATGTTCTCTCTTCCATGCCCACCCTCACTACTTTGTACTGTCCTAACCCCTTCTCCTGTCCTACTCCCCTGAGCGCATTGCCTATACCTGACCCCATTCCCCCTCCTGTACCCCCCGTCATCACTTCCAGATGGTGGGTGAAATCTGTTCCTTAAAGGCATTCCTTTGAATGCTCCCACTCCTGTTGCACCTGTCATGGTCTCACCCCTTCTCTCCATCTCTTGCCATTCCCCCTCCCTGGGCTCCCTTACCCTCTGAGGTAGGGGCACCCATGGAACTTGGGTAATCCCCTCTACATCCCTTGCCTGCCTGTCAGCTTCTCTCCCCTGGGCATCTCCCATCTGTCTTTCTATCCCCTGCCCTTGCTCCTTCTACACTCATGCAGCCCCCCAGCACACATTTGAGCTGCCATACTTCTGCCCTTAGGTGTTCCAGCCTCTTGCACACTGGACAGCCCCCTGTTACCCACATTGTCCCCAGGAATACTGCTCCCTACAACCATTACAATACACCACCCTTTTCTCACTATCCCGATACCTGTACATGTTCATATTGCCCCACATCCACCTGATCCCTGGCCTTCTGTACTTGCCTGCAGATAGGAATTTCCATATTAAAATCCAGATGGGGGTGGCTGCAAAAGCTGCAATTCCCCACTTGCTTAGGCAGCTAACTTTAGATGCTCCAACCCCCACCGACTTCTTAAACTGCAATTCAAATGTAAGCTGACCATAGACAGGGACCAGTTGCAACCTTACTGATCTCCTAGTCTTCAGCACAAATAAGAGCTGAGCATAGATAGGGACCAGCTGCCATCCCTTGTCTGTAGTACCCTTGTGGGAAGGTCCCAGATAAGAGCCTGCCGTCCTCCCTAGCAATCCCCTAACCTGTTATACACTTGCAAGCTGACCCTAGACAGGGATCAGTTGCAAACACTTACGACCACCCAACATTATATTTTCTGCTCCCCTCTTTACAATTACCTACCTTCTGCCAACCAGCATGGCCTGTAGCCTGTGGTCGTCCTACAGACATCCTGCCAATGCCTGAGATGTTATTGTGTCAGACGGCACACTCCTGCTTTGTGGCACTCACACTTCGGGGTTAGTCACACTTTGGGATTGCTAGGGATTGTAGGCCTTTACAGGAACTGCAGCCTCACTGGTTGGCTATAGTCACCTGACCTCCTTCCTGCCAATGGAACCAGATTTTGGCTGTTGAACTCCCACTCTCAATGCTCCTTTTAGTTCCATCCTCCCTCCTCCCAAACTCCTTTACCACTGCACAATTAAACAATGATTATCAACAGCACATTATTGTGCCCCAAAGCAACAACAAGATAAATTAGCAAAAGTTGTCTTAGCTCCTGTTACCCTGAAGCAGATCAGACTTCTGGTCCCCCTCCTCCCTTCTCAGCATCCTTCAAAGAAAGACTGAGCTGTGGGACTACAAGGGGAAATCTTTTCCTCCTAGTTGACTGCCACATCACTGATGGCTGTAGTCACCTGACCCCCCTTCCCACCAATGGTGCCAGCTTTCAGTTGCTGAACTCCCCCCTTCAACCCTCCCTCTGTTTCCCCCTCTCTCCTCCCAAACTCCCTTCTCACGGCACAATTAAATGATGATTATCAGCAGCACATACTTATGCTCCAAAACAACAGCAAGGTAAATTAGCAAAAGTTCACTTCGCTCCTCTGACGTGGGGGGTGGGTCAGGCTTCAAGTCTCCCTCCTTCCTTCTCAGTGTCCTCTGAAGAAAGTAATGTAACATGACATTTTTTTTCCTCCAATGAACTGTCTTTGTGCATGCAAAGGTTTTGTAGAATTTCACGCGATCTTCGCAAACGCGCAAATGTGAAAAAATTATCACTTCACAAAATTTCACAGACGGAGAAAAATTCCACGCATCTCTAGTCCATAATTGAGAACACTGTAGAAAAACCAACGGCAGCTGATAAAGCCTTCAGTGATACAGAAAAAAAACCAACTTGAATAAATTGTGAGTACCTTTCTTGGTTTAGATGGAGGCCCCTTATATAAAGGATGGGCTATAGTTTGAGGTGATTGTTTCTTCCATATGGCATCAGTATATTGCCAATACTTCTAGGCGTTGTTCCTACAATTTTCTAAATTAGATTTATAATTATCAACTTTCAGTTTTCTAATTAGACAGAAACATTTATTTCTAAATTTCTGAAAAATAGTCCAAGCTTCGGGGGACTTTTGGTTTCTTTGCTTTCAGGTATAGTTTGTCTCTTTTCCTAAGCAATTTAGTACAGTACACTCCCGGTTATCCAAAATCCGATTAACTGAATCTCTGCATTATCCAAAATCAGTGTTTGTCCCATTTATCTCTATGCTTAATATCTGTCCTCCTTACAACTTTGTGCAGTTCACTAATTATTACTTGCTTTTCTAATAGCTGTCATTAGTGGCTTGTTAACGGTAACAAGCAGCCATATAAGAAAGCAATAAAACACGACAGGGTGTGCATGGAACATATTTTACCACATGGCTGGGGCATAATAAGGCACGAGGCCTTGGCTGAGTGCCTTTAGCCCCTGGGTGTGGTAAAATAAGTTCCATGCACACACCTGGAGTGTCTTATTGTGCTTATAATATGGGCTGCTATATTTATTTAGACTTTGTACAGTTAGAAAAATGTTGCTTGTATGTAGAAAAAAACATTTAATGCTGCTAATCCATCATAAAATAGTCCTTCCATGACATTGTGCTAATATTCATGAGGTCATTTGCATTTGACACCAGGTTGCTACATGATAGCCAGCATTTTTTACTATAGGCAGCACAATGGCAACGACGGGAGCGGACGCTCGACGTTTGCCAGCTGCATGTCTTTCTGACTGATCGGCGAGGCTACTGGTACAATGTTGCTGTTTCTGTAGCCAGAGAGAGACAAGAAGCACTATGCATAAAGCGTGATCTGAACCTTCCCCCTTCGGTCTAAATTCCTGCGACCAAGTTGTTGTGATGGCAGAACTAAATTCCTGACTAATTACTGCCTGACAAGCCCCAGCTGAAATAAAAATATTAATAGTAACCAACAAATGACTCTGCCTAGTAGGACCATTTGATAGTAGGATCGTTTGACATACTAAAGGGAGACAGAGAGAATCAAGTGAGAGGTTTACAACAGCAGGTCATCAGCCTTGCCTTGCTGAGAGTAGGACCGTTTGACATACTGAAGGGAGACAGAGAATGAAATGAGAGGTTTAAATTAGCAGGCTGTGAGCCCTACCTTGCTGTGAGCTGCGAGCAACCAGGAAGCGGGGCAGCAGCAGAGGCAGCACGATTCCTGAAACAGCTTGTACATATGTGCATGGGCATCAGACCTGGCGGCGACTAATGAGAACGCACATTTCTGTGACAGAAATTCAACACCCACAAAGAAAAGAGAGGGAGGGAGGGAGAGAGAGAGAGAGAGAGAGACAGAATGACCGTGGTGCACCATTGAGACTAGTCAATTCAAGCCTGCATTTATTATCCCAAATGGGTAGGATGAATAATCCAACTCTGTTTAATTCGTGCTTGTCAAATACAAAGATGGCAGACAGTAAAAATGCCAATGCTCCATGGCTTATGGATATTGGCCTTTTTACTGCCAGCTCCTTTTTTTACCCGTGCATGGAACATATTTCATGCATGGTTAACTAGCCAATCACATTGCTGGATTTAGCCTACCCATTTTATAAATGTGCTCAAGGAACTGCTCAAACATGCAGGCTAACAGACCGTGGCATGGTAATGGCAGCAAAATGTAAACAGCGTGTGCTCAATATTCAGCAGAAGCTAAGAGTGCTGCAATGTCTCAACAGCAGGCTGCTATAACATAATTCTTTAGTGTGTTGTGACTGACTTATTGTTCTTCCCATCTGGCACTATGAAATTGTCTCAGATGAAGAGTACTTTTTTTTCTTGCTTATTTATATGGATACTGCACTAAACTGATTAATGTGTGCACTGTATTAATTAATGTGAGCTGCTATTCTTTTTAAAATATTTTTCAATTTTTACAATTTTTTTTCCAATTGTTTAACCAGGAGTAGCACACTAAGCTGAAAGCTTGTTTACAGGTGTGACTTGGGAGCACAGGAAAGTTAAGTAACTTGCTTAGGGTCACACGGTATGCAAGTGGAGGTAGTGGGATTCAAACCCAGGTCTCCAGATTTGCAGCTCAGAGCCTTAAACCACACGCTATACTGCCTCCCAATGATTATCAGCAGTACATACTCATGCTCCAAAACAACAGCAAGGTAAATTAGCAAAAGTTCACTTAGCTCCTGTGACGGGGAGGGTGGATCAGGCTTCAAGTCCTCCTCCTTCCTTCTCAGTGTCCTCTGAAGAAAGTAATGCAACATGACATTTTATTCCTCCAATGAACTGTCTTTGTGCATGCAAATGTTTTGTAGAATTTCTCGCGATCTTCGAAAACATGCGCAAATGTGTTAAACGAAGTTGATTCAAAGTTGAGTGAAGTGACAGTAAATGCGCATTTAAATTGAAACTGATTGCAGCTCTCAGCATTAAATTTCCTGCTGCTCTAAAATAACGTACGGATTAGGGCCGTTAGTTTTTAACTGCTTAACTTAAAATGCCTGCCATATGTGATGTTATTTGTTTTGTGTGTGTGTGTTCAGAGTAGGAGGTTACCCCCTAATGCCGCAGTGCAGCATGCTGCTATACATTTACAGTATTGTGCAGTCCCTATTACCCTTGATGAACTTTTAACATTGTACTGTGTGATCTATGTATTTAAACATTTGCATATTTATGACACTGTTTCCTTTGTTAATCAATTACATAAATGAAATATAGTTTGCTAATGTCCCTTGTTGTCTATGTTACACACATTATTGTCAGTGGTCAGTTGATTATCCAACCTCCGATTATCCGAAAGATTTCAGTGTCCCCCTCTGCTTTCGGATAATCGGGGTTGTACTGTAAGTGTGGGGGAAAACTCAGAGCATGTGATGTTGGGATACTCTTTTGACAAGTAAGAGGACTTGTTTATCTCATACAGCACTCTTAAGAAGTTTGATTTAAAAAAATCCCCCAGCTGAATTTACATCTGTATGTGATAAAACAGCATCCCAGTTCTCTAAACAAAAATCATTAGGGAAGGAAGCCAAATCAAACTGAGGGCCGGATAATCAAAACTTTGCCCCTGGGCCAAGTTAACACTGCCCAGCGGGCAAACGTAGTCCAGAGCACAAAGCAAGCTATATTCAAAAAGAATAGCCCGGGGCAAACAGCTACTGAATATAGCATAGGAATATGGCAGTGCAAACTGGGCTGGGAGTGTAGGGCAAATGTAGCCCTGGAATAAGACAGCACTGAATATAGCAACCAGGAAGTGCAAACCACAACAACACAGTGCACAGCGACGTGAGGGTAGGTAGAGAGGAACTATGTGGCCAATGTGTGTGCCAGCAAAAGCATGGACCCAGTACAGCTGCAGGCAGCAGCAGATGGGAAAGAACAGCAATCTCCAGAGTATATTATTCCCCGAAACGTTAGCGCCGCGCTAACACGTTAGCACGGCATTAGAGCAGAGCTGAGCTGTTTGCCCGGTGCAAACATGTTAGCCCGGTGCTAAACTTTGCAATATTCAAAAGTAACATGCAAATGAGCCTGCTTAGATAGTCTCTGGGTAAACAGCCACATTAGCATCTCATCATTCCCTGATTTGCATGCAGTTTGCCCAGCGTTACTGCAGGGTCCCACAGCTCCACCTGTAGGTCAGTCTGGAAGTACAGGGGCTGGCCAGGTCTGACCGCAGCTCCACCTGTAGGTCAGTCAGGCAGTGCATGATGATAGCTGCAGGCTACATGTGAACAGTACAGCATAGCATAGCATAACATACCCCAGGGGACAACACAGCATAGGCACAGGTGGTGGTGGTGCTGCATGCAACTGTCACACTGTAGGTCATGCCACAGTGCACAGTAGACATTACAGTAACAAGGGGGCTGGTAGTGTGAGGGATACAGCAATGCCTATGGTATGTAGGGCAGTGATGACCACTGCACTGTACACAGTGACAGGCCCAGCTTGCAGGTAATTACTGACAGTGGACAGTACTGTTACGCTGTTGTGTGATCCACAGATGCTGCACCTGTGGCATGGGATGCACACAGTGACATATACATGGCCGGCTGTGTGTGCTATGGCATTTGTACAGTTGTGTGGTATGTGGCTGGGGGGGCATGTAAGATCCAACAGGCACACAGGTGGTGGTGTATTCCCACTACTGGCTCATGTGCACTGCGTGATGTGTCCTAACCTTTTGGCCACACCTGGGCTGTGGTGAGGTCTGGCCACTCGTACACCCTCCCTTCAATGTCCACCATGCCCACAGTGCTGCATGTGTGTCCTGGCATCTGTTAGGCACCACAGCCATATGGTCTGCAGGTGTGTGCTATACGGCCACACTACCATGATGTCCCCTGTGGGTCAGATCTCCCCTTACTGTCTGTGCTTGGCTGGGACTGGTGGCAGCTGTTGGCATCATGGTGGTGCCATCAGTGAGCAGCATGTGTCCTCCATGTCTGGCATTTTCTAAGTGCCATACTCTTATGTTAGGGTTGCGTAAGCCACGCAAATCCCACGCAAACACTGCGCAATGCACCAATGATGTGAAAAGCTGTTTGCTCAGGGTTAAGACCAGCTTTTCCTGGGCAGTAATATGTACCGCGCTAAGGGTTGCGCTATGTCGCACTAAACACCTTAGCGTGGCGCAAGTCGCTGAATATCTCATAGCGTCTGTATTCATGTTCACTATACCCCTTGCATATCATTATGTTTTGCCCAGCGCTACTGCTGTTTGTGCGTGCTAGTTGGCATTTTGAATATGGCAGACCCGTGATAATCCCGCGCAAACTGTTTGCGAACCACGCAAAGCTTTGAATATCTGGCCCTGAAAGACACTTTTATACTGCCCTTAATTGTTTTAGGAGAAGGTTTTAGAAGGGAGCCCAAAACATGTGCAGAGACAAAATCACAGTCACTTAAGTACTTGCCCTTACACCAGAGAAAGTGAATGGGAAACATGAAGAAATACAAATTAAATGTAATATAGGAGACATTAGTTTAACTGGATCAGTTTTGATGAGTTTTCTAATTAATTGGTGCAGGCCCAAGGAAGATAGTGCTTGTTTCAATTTCAGTCTATGCGTAAGACCTCGGGAGGCATTAAAGTCTTGATTATAATTAAATCAGAATAGTTATTAAAGATACCAATTAAATTAAACAAATGGATAAACTTAGATGGCTTAAGACTAGGAGGACAATAAAAAAAGGAGCAAATAAAACTTGTCTTCCTACCAGGTTTAAAAATTCGACAACTAAATGGAGTTAGCAAGAGTAGGAGAATGCACAAAACTGCAATTAACAGCATGGACAAAAAAGCAGTGTCACCACAATGCTTGTCCCTGTCACATCTGCAGACTGTATAGTTTGAAAGGATAATCTTATGCATCAGAAATCAATACCTATAACCACGTCTCAGAGATTACTAGAATTGTTGGGGAAGCAGAATCAGTCCAGCCAATTAACTGATCCCTTCTTGACAGAAAACTCTGTAAACATAATTACTGAGATTTCTGAGGGAGAAAGGGGCACAGAAACATAAAATTTGTCAGCAGAAAAGAACTGCTTGGCCCACCCAGTCTACTCAGATGGTTCCTGCCTAATCTTTCTCTGAAGACCCTAGCTGGTCTGTAGTGATCCTCCCTCCTCCTTGCTGATTTCCTAATATACGCCTATGTTTATCCCATGCAAGCACGAAGCCCCCACTGTTTTCACCTCTACCACTTCTGATGGCAGGCTGTTCCAGGCATCTTCCACCCTTTCAGTGAAGAAGTATTTCCTCACATCTCTCTTAACCCCCCCCACCTTCATCACATGTGCTTGGTCCTGGTGCTCTTTCGCATTTGAAAAAGACTCTGCTCCTGCTAGGGATTGTGGGTCTGAAGTTAGAATTTCTCCCTCTGGGAGACTTCTGAGAATCCCACATTAGGGGATATGGCAGCCTGTGTCTGGTGCAGCCACCTAGTGCCATGCCACAAACCATTTCTGGGGTGCACTGGTGGTGCAAGTCCCGTTTGGGGCAGGTAGCCTGTGGTTGATGCAGGCTGCCATTGAGAATTGCTCCCAGTGCATCTTTTGGTGCAAGGGGCCCTTTGTGCCATACTTTGTGGTGCAAGCCCCTTGCACTATGCTGGGAGCTTTGAGAATTAAGCTCATTGTTTCCAGCTACTGGACCCCCCCCCCCTGCCAGGTGCTCTCAGTGAATCCAGTTGACCGGGAGGTACCCAGGCAGGTTGGAGTTGACTCATTATAGGCCAGATGACCTACAAGGGGGGGGGGCTGAAGCCACCCAGGGTAACATACTCCCCCTGTTTAAAAAATGGCATCCTCGCCATTTAGACAAAACCCCAGGTTAGGTTTCCATGAAATGACCTAGTGTACCAGGCTGTGCAACCCCAGCCCTCTAGGCCACTGGGGCGGAACATGGCTAATATTAAAAGCACTATGAGTGTAATGCTAGTGAACTTGTAATAAGAAAAAAATAAGCATCCTTTTCTACCTTGGGTTCCATCAGCCCCGGTACCCTGAGGTCTCATCTCCCAGATCCTCCCAGGATGTTGTGCCCAGTTTACCCAGGATGCCACCCATCAGGTCCAAAAAATTGACAAGTTAATAGAAAAACTTCTAGCTTCACCAGGGGCTCTGTTAGGAACACATAAGCATTTGACATTTTCATGATAAGTACTTCTTACCATTTGACTATTTGCACTTAAAGTCAGATACAGGATGTCTGGACATTGGCAGCTTATAAAAAGAATTGAGTATGGTGGTATTAAACAGTAGAAAAATAAATATTTGGACTTTAAAATATTGTGCTTATAAAACCCAACATGGAAAACAGAAACTGCGACCAAGGTCACAGATACAAAACCCACAACTTTAAAAAGTTGGTTGAGATTTTTTTTTTGTTTTGGTAAAAGGCCAAGTTTACATTTTCTGTATTTTTTTTTTTTTTGTATTGTTATATTTTCAAAGTAGCGGGAGGAAGGGAACCCTAACTGTCCATCTAGGGAGATATTCCATGTTCCCAAACCCCCAATGGGGCAAGTTCAGGCCCAACTGGACAAAGTTCTGAATCTAAAGTAATTACATGTTGATCAGACTGTCTCACACACCTGCAACATAAAATATTGGTCAAAAAGAAAGAGGGTTTCTCTCATCCAGTTAGTTAAGGAACAGCATCCTTCAGCCTCTTCCTCCTCTTTGGTAAAGGGCCAACGGTGTCAGAGGAATCTCCTGGTGTCAGGGCGCTGGTGGCTGAAGGAAACTCATGTTTCCCCAAGGGAGGTAAAAGAAAGCAGCAATGGTTGAGAATCTAGCAGGTTATCAACTTTAGGAGCCAAGCAGGGCCATCCTCCCCCCTTTTGGTCTTTTAAACAGTTTCAGGACCCCAAGAGAGGCCACCCTTTTGGGTCCTAATGTCTCATAGTAATACAAATTTCAGGTCTGGCTTGGTGCAGGGCTTCCCTTCCAGATCCAGGTACAGGGTTCTTCTTCCATCCATGTCAAGGAGCTGCTCATGACTGTTTAAGCAGTAAGGCATGACAGGGTGTGTGTTATTGTGTAATAACGTCACTCCTGGGGTGTGTTGAAGCACGAGGTGAAGCTGAGTGCTTCCACCACCCCAGGAGTGACGTTATTACACAATAACACACACCCTTGAGTGCCTTATTGCCATTACACAATGGCTCGATGTTATACAAAATAAAAAAAAATATTTAAAAAATGTTTTTAGTAGATTTTTAGTAAGTTTCTCAAGAGAAGTGGAAAAAAAAGGTACAGGTGTTCTATGATGACAACAAGCAAAGCTAATGCTAATCAGTGACAGGGATGTTATACTGTAATATCATCACTGTCTCAGGCACATACTGACGAACCAGAATCCAGGATTTTTTCATGCCATTGTATAATCATGATTATGAGCCCTTCAAACATTTGGGGCACTATTGATCAAGCTTGGTCCTCCTGTAGGTGGATGGAGTCCGAGAACACATCAAGCCCATTCTTGCAGTATAATTTGTTCAAGGCAGCCTCATACAACTATACTTCCTGTTTAGCCTCAATATCATCCCACACCCATTCAAGATGGTATGAGTGGGAGTATTGAAGGTAGTCTTGTTTTACCTGCCTCCTGATCACTGTTCATCCTTTCAGCTTGTGACCAAGGGGATATGTTTGGTTACATCCCCATGGGGGGGCCTGACCTGAAGACAGCCAGCTGGGGTTATGGTAAGCCTCAAGTTGTTCTTACCTTAGCTTCTTGTCATGGTGCTTCCAATCTAGCACCTGTCCTCTTCCTCTTCCATGCCTCACTGAGGGACTCTGTGGAGTGAGCACCTCAGGGGAGCAGTAGCCAATAAGTGAAATTCCAAGATGGAAGGGTGGAGTAAGCTCTGTTTGGTACAAGCTCTCTTCAGTTCAGGAAATTCCTACTCAGGAAGTGCTAGATGTCAATTCCACCCATCAGTGCTGTTAGAAGAGCCCCGCAGAAGGTGGTACCCCACCAACAGCAGTTTCTACAGCCCCGGTGGATGAAGCTAGTTCCTTAGAGCTAAAGGGTTTGGCTGCAGTAGGAGTGACTTTTATACTAGGATGCTCTCTAGGTAGGGTAAGACATGGGAGATTCCCTTGCTGCCCAAAGTCTAAGAGGGTCATCAACTAGTTACATTACTTTGCCCTCCAGGAGGTATTTATTACTTGATATGATCCCCTCGCATGGAGCACTTATTTTCTAAAGGTAGGGGATTTATATTTCTGGTGTCACAGGGAACAAGGCGTAGGGTGCAGAATTCAAGGTCCTTAACTGGGTAGTTAAAGAGGCCTGAGGTGTGGCAGTTGAAGCCCTGATGAAGATGGCATCAGCCATGCCACTAGAGGTGTTCCAGTGTGGGCAGACAGTTCAGCAGGAAGCTCTGTAGTTGAGGGCCAGGACTGCACTCATGTGTCTGAGGTCCCAGATGGTTTACATGCTATCACTGAGGGGGGTAGGGTAGTAAGATCTTGAGCTTTCAGGAGCCTACTTGATAATTTACCACTTCCCTCCCCTAAGACACTGAACTGGTGGCTTTGGTGGATGTAAGTTCTGTGGAGGGCATGACTGGTGGACTATGTTGCTTACACTATCCCTGACAAATTAACAGGGCCACCATTAGCCCTCCCCAGCCCCCTCGCTGTGATTGCTGCCTGATTCCCCAGTGGAGCCAGGCTTCTGCAGTGAAGGTACGGGATGATCCCCCTTCTGAATTTGGCGCCTTTTCTGGTGCACTCACGCCTGGACAGATGAATTTAATCCCCTTAATTTGTATCAGCTCCTTAGGAGTTGCTTCTTGCCCTGAATTTAATCTCTGTAATTTGTACTAGCTTCTTAGGAGCTGCTGCTTGTCTTTGGCTATTTATTTCCTATTGTTGTCACCTATTTCAAATGTATATATTTACTTGCATTGTACATTGCCTTATTTTGTATTCTGTATGCATCACACCTTTGTTGTATTTGTACCCTTTTTCCTTGGGTCACTCCTGGAAATGAGCTCTGCTCTGTGTGCCTTTCCCAGTTACCAACATTTTAAATAAATAAATAAATAAATAAATATCCCTGTCCTTATGGAGGCAGAAACTGCAGTGAATGACCACAGGGGCAGGTCTGAAAGGTGGCAGCCCAGCTGATGGACTCTTGAGTATCTGTCAATATGTGGAATGTACTGTGACTCAGCAATCATGGAAAGTTAGGTGTTTTGAAAGTTATACAAGCATATGAGTTTAGAGGAGAGGTATTGCCTGAGGCCTTGAGTGCTCAGACTCTTTTTCTTGTGTGCATTTACCTGCATTTTAGCTATTAAAAGCAGTTTTTTTGAAAGCCATTGGTGAGAGCACTGATTATTTTTTATTTTCTCCATTGTCACAGACCAGCTTCCTCAAACAACTAGAAACAAAAACTCACTTCTATTTTGACTGCCTGTATTTAAAGGGTTTTTCAAATCTATTGCTACAGGCATGGGAGGATCTCCAATTCTTTGTGTTCACTCATGATTGCTTAGTCATGGGGTTATTTCCTCAGGGGAGGGGCAAATATCACAACAGCTCTTTGACCATGATGTTTACGGTACTGACAGTTTTTGTCAGGCAGATTCTGCGCCAGTTCATTTTACAGCAGATTTATACTTCCCAATCAAGTCTAGCCTATGTGGTCATGGACTCTCTACAGTCCATTTATCAGGCTTTATGTCTGCCACTTCCATGGCACAGACGCCTTCTACCCTGGTACAGCTTTGGGTTACACATTTATATTTGTGATTGGGGTAAGCCTGGACCTCTTTTTACCAGAGACTGTTGTTTCTTTTTTTCCCCTCATATTGGGCTCCATGCACCAATGAGTGGGTTGCCTATGCGTTGAGTGTCTGAGGTGTATAGGCAACCCTAAGTGGGAATGCCATGCAGCGGTGGTCCAGCAGATCCCCAGTAGCATTGGTGGCAGGAGTGCGAGCCCCTTGTGTGCAGGTTTTGCATGCTGATCCCTCAACTATGTACAACGGGTTATCCAGGGGTATGTATGTGGGTGTGTCTTCACTCCACACCATTCACTAAGGTGCAGAGTGATGGACACAGGAGGCAGCATAATATGGTATGTGGGACCCTGCTGTACCTTGTATGCACCCATAGGAGCCGGGTTTGTTAAATTTTTGGAGGGACCCAGGGATCAGGGGTCAAAGCCCCACCCCCTGTCCCAGGGGTCGGGGTCAAAGCCCTACCCCTGTCCCAGGGGTCAGAGGTCAAAGCCACCTCCCTTGAAAGGATCTCTGGGAGCAGAGCCCCCCATATTTGGGGTTGGGGTGTTAAACCAACCAACACTGGACCTCTGCTATTAGTGTACCACTCAAGTTACATTACTTGCCCAATTATGGCATGCTGTACACCACATTGGCCTGTTGGTTAGTTTTTTTTATTAGTTTACTTGAGTTGAGGGGCTTCATCCCCCACGCCTCCATGTTAAAACAACAAACGGTGTGGGGGAGCAGAGCTCCCCCAACTCAGATAAACTGACAAAACCTAAATCAACAGCAAGCATGTGACAAAAGTAGCTTTGCACAGTTACAGTATAGTGCAGCAAGCATGCAATGAAAATGATGCTGTATAACTTGTAACTGTGCACTACGCTAATAGCTAATAGCAGTGGTCTGATATTCTACACAGCAGAAGGTAAGCAAAAGGCTGTGAGGAAAACCCCAAAATGAATCTCTTGATCTTGCCATTTTGGACCAGTTCAGGGATGTTTGTTTGCTTTACTTGTTAAACTTGTAAACAGATACAAACATACGAATGTGCCAGCAGAAACAGACCTTCTGGTCTATCAACGTCTGCTCGAGTGTGCAGCTAGCTTCCCTAAGTTGCAGCTGCCCCAACCCCTCCCCTTTTGTCCTCCCTCGGCGTTCTCGGTTCTCAGCCTCCCCACCTGTACTCTCCCTGCCTCTGTCCCATGCCCTTTTAAAGCTACCCACAGTTTTGCATGAAAACATCCTCTCTGATAGGGTGTTCCACTTCCAACACCACTCTGTGTGAAGTAATGCCTCATCATCTCCCTCTTAAATCTTCCCCCTCTCTATCTTAGCCCATGTCCTCTAGTGTCCCTTCCCTTCCTCAGTTTAAAAGCCCCATCAGCTCCATCCTTGTTGATTCCCCTCCCATACTTGAAAGTTGCGATCATATTTCCCCTTTCCCTCCTCTCCTCCAGGGTGTACATATTCAGTTCCCTCAGCCTGTTCTCATAGTCTGTCCCCTCCATTCCCTGTATCATCCTTGCTGCTCTCCACTGCACTCCCTCCAGTAGCTTGATATCCCGCTTCAGGTATGGCCTCCAGAACTGCACACAGTACTCCAAGTGTGACCTGACCAGTGACCTGTAGAAGGGCAAGATTACCTCCCTCCGCCTGGATGAGAACCCCCTTGCTATACACCCCAGTATCTTGTTTGCCATTGCTGCTGCTTTCCTGCATTGGGCAGAATTGTTCATGCTCCCTGTTACCATCACCCCAGCTCCCTCTGCTCCTCAGTGATCCCGAGTTTCACCCCCCAACCAGCATTCTCTTCTTGGGTTATTTGCTACAAAGTGCATAACCTTACACTTCTTCGCATTGAACCCCATCTCCCACCTCTGACTACTCCTGCAGTTTGGTTAGGTCCCCCTGCAGTTGCTTCCATCCCTCCTCCTTGTCCGCTACTTCACCTGTTTTGGTATCGTCTGTGAACAGACTCACCCTGCTCACCACTCCATGCGTGATGTCGGAGATGAAGAGCCCAAAAAGCACCGGGCCCAGCACCAAGCCTTGTGGCATCCCTCATCACTGGTCTAGGTGTTGAGAATTCCACACCACCACCACTCGTTGTACCCTCCCATGCAGCCAGTCTGTAATCCAGCTTGCCATCTTCGCCCTGACTCCCACACCAGTTAGGTTCCCCCCAAGCTGCCCATGAGGTACTGAATTGAAGGCCTTGCTGAAAGCCAAGTAGAGGACATCCACTGCATGGCTCCTATCTAGCTCTCTTGCTACCCAGTTGTAATATTGTATTAGGTTAGTTTGACAGGACTTCCCCAATTTTCCCATTTTTACCTGCAGCAAGTAGTGACAAAACAGAACTACTGGTAGAACTCCTAGGTAAGACTAGCACCAAACCATTGTAATATGTTGTATAGAGCAAAAGGTCCATGAGACTAAACCCAGACTGAAAAAATATGGCAAGAGGAGTAGTATCCGTAAAAACAATTTCAATAGTATTCAAAACTCAATTTTCAAACTTCTTCCCAGCTGAAGCTTGACAGTCACAGCCACCTCACATCCAGGAGTCAGAATGTGACACAGGACTCCAGTCAAGTCTGCTTCAAGACACAAATGACATTCTCAGCCTCAGACATTCCTGAGATTTATTCCCTTACTCTCACCAAGTTTGCTGTCCGGGGAATATGTTGCTGCAGGTATGTGTTTCTGGTGCATACCACATATACAGTAATCAGAAATGTCTGGAACAGAGGGCTCTAGCAAAAGGGTGAAGGAGTTAAAGATATCAGCATGAGTAGTGACAATGTTTACTGTAAATTGCATATTTCCTAAAGTTTTTACTATACATGTTTGAAGGCAATATGCAGTGTACCGACAACTGCGTTTCAAGTGTACTGCTCGCTGCATATTTGATGGGATGATGAGCTGCTAGAAGTGTAAAGACTAGCAGTCCATTCAGCCTGAAGGCCTCTCATTTAACATGGAGGGCAGTCAGCATTCCTACCCACTATGCCATTCAGTTCAACAATTACCCTTTCCGTCTTCAGCTTTACTGTTAACCTGACAACTGTAAGCAAGATGGCAGTGCTTCAGATTCTGCAGTATATCCCAAATTGAAAAGTCATGCATTTAAACTTTTGAATTATAAAACACAACCAGAAGGCAATAGCATCATTGCTACTCAGCTTCAAAAGCAACATAGGAGGAACTCTTGCAGTGTGGAACTCCTGCCACATCTGGAGGACTAGTGTAGAATAGGTCTCTCATAATCCCCCCCCCGAGCTGCAGACAAGGCTGCTGTTCCCTCCTCAGGACCCACCAGAGACAGACAGGCAGGGGCTCTGGCCAACATCTCAACCCACTGGAAAGAAAGGCCTAAGGGATAACATCGCTGTACCAAAGAGAGAGACATAACGGGGGGGTAGCACTATTGCAACCTGCTCCCAAGAGATGGACTGGGGGCACATTTCTGCACCCACTGGAGAGATAAAGGGCCCAGTTCTCAAAGTTCCTAGGTGGCACAAGGGAATTGCATCCTAATGAGTGGAACAAAGTGCTTCTTGCACCAAATGATGCCCTAGGAGCAATTCAAAATGGCAACCTGGATTCAAAAAACTCCCCCAAGGTGAAATTTCTAAGCACCGTTAGACCAGCCAGAGCTTGTTTAAGCATACTTGGAAATGTTAAAACCGGGAGAGTTGACCAAGTAGCAACAATGTGCCATGCCCCCCCCCCAATCCTGATGTGGCTGTACAAAGGACAGATAAAACAGAACCCCTCCCTGGTAGTCTAGCACCCCCATCCCAATCTTGCCTGTATTAATAATTAACACTAACGCCCCTGCCCTGGTGGTATAGTGGCCCCCATCCCCGATGTTGCCCGTATTGTAAATTAATAATAATGCCCCCTCCCTGGTGGTATAGTGGATTCCCTTCCTGATCCTGTATGTCATCAACAAATTTAAATTTGGACTGAAGCCACAGAGGAAAAGGGTTTTAAATAATTGATTAGCAGTTTTTTTCTTGGAACAATGCTAACTGTACAGAAAGTATTTATATAGGTTTTCTAGAAGTGTTATGTTTGTTAAACACAGTGAGGCAAGTGCTATGCATTTTCACAATGTTTTAGTACTTTTATGAGCAAAACGCTAATCAATTTTTGGAGTTAAATAAATCCCTGAAAGCATGCCCAACATAGCCTTTTTACCCAGTACCATAGAATGAAACTGCTCACATAAATTAAAAGTTTGTTGGAAACCCAGCACTACCATAACATTACCAAGTAGTTGATCAACACGGTCAGAAAATGACATCACGCTGTCAATGACTACCTCTGAATTCTCAAATTTCATGAACAAAATCAGATAACGAGTAAATATTCAATTACTGGTTCCCCAAATCATACTTTCTGTTTTCTTTTGTTTCATAAGCAAAAGATTGTTTTGTACACCATTACTGACAACCTGACTAGAGATTCTGCCTCAGTGAATTACAATTCTAGTCACTTGTGAAAAAAAAAAAAAACACTTGTAAAATGCCCGCATATAATATAATATTCACTGAACTACAATGATACAACAATTACATAGTACGGGTCCCTGACATAGGAGCAACCTGTGGTGTCCTGCATTTATTTCTCTTGGCCGGGCATATTATTTTTACCTCTACATACACAGAAAAAGAGCAAGTATCTAGAAGTTATACCGGAATGTGTGCTATTGCTCTGTAGCTTGTTCAAGAATGCAGACTAGGGATGGGGATAACATCACTGCACCCACCGGACATGGAAAGATGCCAATCCCGGGGCAGTATACCCACAATATGCTAAATGAGGCAACAAGGAACCCCAACCGGTTTTGCAGCTAGTGCATCATCAGGGGGACGCACTAGCTGCAAAACTGGTCTGGGTTCCTTGTTGCCTCATTTAGCATGTTGTGGACATACTGCCCTTTTTAAACTTTAATAAAGCCTTTTTCACTAGTTTAGAGTAGTGCTGGTTTTGTTTGTTTTGCTGTAACATTGTTGTAACCTGGCTACACCAGTCCTGTTTACTTTCCGAATGTTCCACTTGAGTACAACTGGGGTGAGTAAGTTTAATTTAAGGCTTCATGACTGTTATCATGAAACCTTTGTTTGAAATTATCAGGCAAAAAAAGCACCCTGTTGAAAATCTGCACTGACCCCAACAGCAATACAGCATATTTATCTGTGTAACTAAACACTGGCCCCAGTTTGATGAACCATGTGTGCTGCAGGCTGCAGAAACACATGCTTCCTCTACCTATAATTCTAGTTTTAGCTGGCAAGCACATTGGTTTGGGTAGTGTCTTATGAGCACTACCACAACATCCATGAACCATAACAATTAAGAAAGATTTGTGAACTGTTCACAATGCAACAAGGATAAAAAAAATCAGATCCAGCCCACTGACTCAAAACAGTGACCTTACCAACTCGGCTCCTGCTGGCTGGTTCTCTGCCATCTGCCACTCGGGGCAGTGATCATCTGCGACTGCTGCTGGTCCTCCTCCTCAGCTCAGGACCTCAGCAGCTGTCCAAGCATGTCCTGACACTATCCTTATGGGCATCAGCACAACAACCCAGCCAGCCTAACAATTCTAATCCCACAAGACACGTGCACATTACAAACACAACACTGCCATGTCCAACGACAGATACTCACTCCGCCACTCGCCTGACACAGACAGGCCTACTCAAATTTCCTGGCTCCCTCTCACTCTGTCTTGCTTCTACCTGGCCACCGCTCGGCCTGTGATCACTGATGTTCTTGGACCTCCTGGTTGGTGTTCCCTGGCTTCCACCATTGATGACCGCACTGCCTCTTAAGCTCTGGGCTGTGAAGTCTGCTGCTCTTTCTGACCGCCAGTCTGCTGCTCAATAAAATACTGCTCTTTTTGTGCGCATGCGCATAAAATTTCCTAACTCTTCCGGGTTTGAGGGCTGGCATTGGACACACCACCAGGTCATGGAAAAAAAAAAACTCAGTTACCAAAAGCGGGCGGGGGAACGCAAGGTCACAGAAAGAAAAAAAATCTTCAGTCCCAAAAGTAAAAACCAATGGACAACAAATTAAATTATTGGTGGGTCTGAGCCTGTATCTCAGATAATTGGAGGAGCCCATGACCCATGGGCCCATATAACCCAGCACCTATGTATGCACACCCAAAAAGGACAGCAGGCTGACAGGGAGGGCTGAAGGCAGCCATTTGAGTACTCACCCATGGTTTACGATAAAAAGGGTCCTGCACCTTCCCAGGATCTCTTGCTTGCATGCAGCAGGGAATCCACTTAAGGATCCAGGATTGGCATCGGAATGGATGCCCACCTGTGTCCCTTGATCTACCTCTGTGCAGCTGCACATCAGGGGGCGAATATCCATGGAGTGACAGCTGTTGATGGTGAATGCCGGCCACTGCATGCCTGTCCATGGTGGCAGAGGTGAATGGCCTGGGTATGCACCTCCCCCACAAACCTGGCCCTAATTAATGCATAGAGCCCTTTGTTTTTTTTATTCCATAATGTTTTTAAGGACTGCACAGTCTTCAGTTATTTGATTTTTGTTTCTTCTGCTTTGTAATTTTCTTTTAATAAAAAAATTCCCCTGCTCTTATGCTAAGTCTCATTAGGGTCTTACAGCTAGACAGCTTCCAGAGATGAACAAAGGGTCCTCAGTTTAATGTCGCATGTGAAGGATGACACCTTAAGAATGCAGCATTCCCTAATGCCGCACTACATTGGCAGTATTTGCAATTAGCTTATGTTCCCATTTTAGGAGTATAACGCAGGGCCTTCTAACTTCGAGAATCAGAAGCAAGCATGCTACTTACTGAGCCACTGACATTGCTAGGAATCATAATTTTGAATCAGTTATCATATGTTTAATATAGGATAGGCATCAAATAATGCAAAATGGTTGCAGATGCCAGCAATGATTCATTTTATCCTCTGGGGCCACATACACAGTTGAAAAAGCACAGAAGCACTCTGGGGGGGGGGGTGTCAATCCCAGTCCTTTCACAGAAGCAAGGGTTCTGAAAGAACTCCTAAAACTGAAGGTGGACAAAGCAGTTGGGCCAGATGGAATTCACCCCAGAATTCTAAAAGAATTAAGCAGAGAACTAGTGACATCACTGACTACCCTATTTAACAAATCATGAGAGGATGGTGTGGTACCTGAGGACTGGAAGAAGGCTGATGTGATTCCCCTTCACAAAAGTGGGAGCAAGACAGAGGCAGGAAACTACAGACCTGTCAGTTTGATCTCTGTAGTAGGGAAAATGATGGAATCACTTCTGAAGGAAAGAACTGTTGAGTACCTACAGGCCAGTGGGGCACAGGACCCAAGGCAGCATGGGTTCACAGCGGAAGGTCATGTCAGACAAATCTAATTGATTTCTTTGACTGGGTGACGAAAGTAGTAGACCAGGGAGGGGCTGTGGACATGGCCTACCTAGACTTTAGCAAGGCATTTGACACAGTCCCACACAAAAGATTAGTAGTTAAATTAACCAGCCTGGAAGTGGGTCCCAGGGTGGTAGCCTGGGTAAAACATTGGCTGAACAACAGGACACAGAAGGTAATTGTAAATGGAGTCCACTCTGAAGAAAGAGGGGTTACTAGTGGGGTACCGTAGGGTTCAGTACTGGACCAGTCCTTTTTAATGTCTTTATAAGTGACATTGCAGAGGAACTGGAAGGAAAAGTATGCCTCTTTGCAGCTGACACAAAGATCTGCAACAGGGTTGATACACAAAGAGGTATGGAAAGAGTGAGAAGGGACTTGGCAAGGTTGGAGAAATGGTCAGAAGTATGGCAGATTGGATTCAATGCAAAGAAGTGCAAAGTAATGCACCCAGGAAACAAAAACCCGGGGGAAAAATACACAATGGAGGGGGAGGTAGTAACAACAACAAAAATGGAAAGGGACCTGGGGGTAATCATATCAGATGACCTTAAGGTTGGCAAGCAATGTGAGAAGGCAGTAGGAAGGGCTGGGGGGATATTGGGATGTATAGGGAGAGGCATCACCAGCAGAAAACAGGAAGTTGTTATCCCCTGTACAGACAGTTGGTGAGATCCCATCTGGAGTACTGCATCCAGTTCTGGAGACCCCATCTCTGCAAGGACATAGTCAGGATGGAGGCAGTTCAGAGGAGGGCAACTAAAATGGTGCAGGGTCTGCAAGAGAAGCCATACGAGGACAGACTAAAGGAGCTTAATATGTATACCCTTGAGGAACGGAGGGAGAGAGGGGACATGATAGAAACATTTAAGTATCTCAGTGGAATCAACAAAGTCCAAGAGGGTAGCATCTTTCAGGAAAAGAGATGTGCAAGAACAAGGGGATACAATTTGAAGACAGAGGGGGGGATGCTCAGGGGCAATGTGAGGAAGTATTTTTTCACAGAGAGGGTGGTGGACACATGGAACAGCCTTCCTGAGGAGGTTGTGGGGTCTAAAATTATCTGCTGTCAAAGTCTATGTTTCTATGTTTCTGTTGCTAAATGGTTGCTATGCACAGTGGGGTTCCCATACCTTCCCTTTGCAGTCACTAAACAACATTGTGGCTGTGCAGGGAAGCATATGGGGTCTTGCAATGCAAATGGCCTGCAGCACTATGCTCAAAGCATGGTGATCTCACAATCCTGGTAGCAGAGTTCAGCAACATGCCTGCCTACTACACCAACTGACATTACTTGAGCAGAAGCTCACAGTGCAGTACAAGTTTTACTGCAGGAATTCACTCAACTGTTGGCACTGGGTTCCTGATCTGATCAGTAATTGTAATACTGAAAATCAGATGGGAAAAGCCAGCATCAATAAAGACCCTAAAAACAAGATTATTGCAAAACAAATGAAAAACAAATGACTGTACAGAAGTTACAGACTGAGGCTACACACATACCCAAGTTTACAATTATGTAAAAAACAAGAAAGCAAGGGTTTACATACATTTAAAGCTTACAACATCCCGCCCACCATAGTGGCAATGGTTATGCTAAAACTGTTTCCATAGTCAGCAATACTGGGCCTGTTTCAACACAGAAATCTACCAGTACAGCAAATGGTTTAGAAAGAAAGACAAGTGAAAGAGAAACGTGTTGCCAGGTGCAGTTTACCAGTTCTCAGATGGTGCCATAGTTTAAAAAGCTCTAAGCTATGACTTTAACCAACCTAGACAGTCCAGTTAGTCTGCCATGCTTTTCAAAATATGTTGTAGGTATATATTTTATTTATCAGTTTATCAAGAATAATCCAACTGAAATGTAACACCTTGCTTTCAGTGGGGTCCTGCTTCTACCCAACAGTTGGAAGGACTGAAGAACAAGAAGTCCAGGGATATATTCATGGTCAGACAGTGAGCCAGTGCCTGTAATGGGAGACGGACCAGAGGTCCTGTGCTTTGCATTTCTGTGCTCTAACTACTGAACCACATATCCTTCCTAACTCTTCTCTATCTGAGAAGAGAAAGATGAAGGAGATGTAGTAATAAATCCAGCAGTGAAATACTCAGCATGCTGTTTATCTAGCCCCCAAAAAGGAAGATTTGAAATTCACATTATTCACATCTGCCTGTTTTTCAAATAAATACAAAAAAAAAGGCACAGAACTGAGGTTTACAGTTTCCCACATACAGAGTTAGAGGAGGGTTTTTAGGTATTTCATGGTTATGGGGTTTCAGGAAAAATCCTACTCAAAGATAGTTTGGGACAGAAATAAGACAGCAAAAGACAATGTCCCAAAGCAAACCATCACTTCTACACTGATCCACGATCAATGCATCAAAATTTTGTATCTTATGTTTGCTCAAAGATAGTTTCCTCTGAGACTGTTTAATACAGTATTTAAAATAATACGAACATACAAAATTTGCCAGCAGATAAAGGCCTAGAGGTCTATCAAGTCTGCTCGAATGTGCAGCTAGCACTCCTTAATAATAATGGAATTCTGAGTTAACTGGACACAAACATTTCATGTAACTTAGCTTTGTAGTATCCTCTTTCAAGGAACCTGTTAGTTTATCACAGATTTTTATAATCTTTCAATACAGGTGTTCCTCATAGCTGCACAGGAGTTGCCTGTTACATAAACCATAGCTACAAATATAGCCGCCACCATTTTCCACTGCCTGATTTCTCTGTTTAAAGACATCTGACTCATGATCCGTAGAAGTGGAGTTGCATTCCTAATAATATAACTCATTACCACATACCATAAAAAATTACACATGCCTCATTTTGTTCCTACTTTTTCTCCTTGGCCAAAATTAAACATCATAATCGTTGTCCTTGGAATGTCTTTTTATCTTGCATCTCATTGTTAATTGTGATATGATTTGCCATCTTGGCCAAGTCTGCAGTTCTGTTAATCCCTTCAACCTGGGGACACAGACTTTGCATCAGTTAGCAGAGTAACTAGGCAACGGATAGGGTAAAACACCTGAGTCTTTTTGTAGGCTTTATTGGTGGTGATTACACTGGTCCCATGAGCATCCAATTAAACAGAACACTATTTCCGCTGAGATTCTGATTGAGGAGTTTGTTTTTTGTATAATTTATTTTCTGCTTTTGTTAACTCTCACAGACATTTTTCTGTTGTCTTTCATTTGTATTCTGCATGTTTAATATCCCTTGTTTTCATTTATTTCACAACTGATCTTAGTTCTTTTTCAAGATAAAGGAAGAATATACTATTGACACATAGTCGAAAACTACATGATAATGAATGAAAATGTCTCTTGGATGTGAATGGTTCAATTCAGTCTAGAAACCTGGCTCATTAATTAAGGTAAGATTTTTATGCTATTGTCATAAATCAACTATTGCTTTGAAAAATATACAGAGAAGTGTCTAAGGTACAGCAACTAATTAGTGCAAATTACATTATTATTATTACAAGATGGGCTAGTGCAGCAGTACAGCTCACCTAAACTACCACTACAGTACTGACTTGCCAGTCTGAACTGAGGAACGATATCCTGAGTGCTGGGAACTAAAGTGGTAAAACTAATGTATAGAATTTTCAAATCATAGTTGTCATAGGAAAGACAGCTGCTTACAGCAAAGTGGCTTCCTCCTGAGAGGAAGAAGTAATGAACCTTGAAGGTTCAGTATTGCTTTGCTGGTATAGCACTGGATCATGGCCAGCATCGGCAGAGGGCACATGTTGGTATGCACTTGTGACAGGGAACCACAACAGAGAGAGGCCAAGATGTAGACAGCAGGATTATGAATGGAACACGTTTATGTTATTATTGCAGCAGAAGTGAATTCTATAGAATGTTTTTAGGAAATCTGGGTTCCATAATTCAGTACAATGTACCTGGAGAATGTATGATGTTCCATCTTTAATTTACAGAGTGAAAAAAGTGAATGAAGGTTACAGGATACTATTATTTCCATGGTTGTTTCCAACGCTAAAGATTTGATCTGTGTAAGGAGTGTCCTCGATTGTAGGGTGCATGACAAATACGGCACAGGAAAGTTCGGAACAGGATAGTTCACCACAGGAAAGTTCGGTGCAGGAAAATCAAATAGCTGGAAATGTGGTCACACAATTCACTGGAGTGATGATCCATGGCAGTGTGGTGTTGTAATAGTAAATCTATGCTTTCACCTCAAATTTCACTGGAGTGGTAATCAATGGTGGCATGGTGTTGTAATAGTAAATCTACACTTAAACAAGAAATTTCACTGGAGTAGTGATCTACGGCAGTGTGGACCAAATTTCCAGCTGTTTAGTTTTCCTGTGCCGAATGTTTCTGTGGCAAACTTTCCTGTTCTGAACTTTCCGATAGTGTATGGTGGAACGTTATTCAGCATGAAAATCCATGCCTGCAGTAGTGTTGTTGTGCTTCACTCACTCCGTCATACTGGCTGTTGTGCTGCACTCAGTACATCAGTAGTGCAGCACAACAAAATGGAATGCTGTCTGGCACCTCAAAGCCCTCAGGTAGCAGTTGCCATTGCTTGCCTTGATGCCTCATGGTTTTGAGTTGGTATACGACAGAGACAGCAGCAGTGGTCAACAGCATTATGCCCCCTCCCAAAAAAAGCAGCAGTAAACTAACTAAATCCACAAAGTGACAAATAAAAAATGTCATATGCATCCACCAATCAGCCTTGATTTGACTGCAGTGAGATCCGTGAAGGGGAAAGTTATACAGCAGGATAGTGGCAGATAAGGAAACTCTATTTCTTTCATTCTGGACATTTTTTTTTTCATTTGAATCGAAACCATGACTGCCCATACACTATAAAAGATTGTGTATGAGCAGTCATACACATTCCAGGTCGTTCTTGAATCTCGCTGTTTCCTGTTAACAGGGAGACCTCTCGAGCTTAAGCTCTGAGGTCTACTGTACCAGGAAATGGCTCGATTCGTAATAACTCAAGCAGGTATGACTGCCTTATACACAATCCTCTATGTGCCGTGCTTACCTACATTCAATTGTAGACCTCCTGACTGAAGGCTCTAGGCACAGGGTGGAGCTCATGCACTGGCCTTTAAGCACCAGTTTTCTATTGATTTATTCATTTTCCTCATACTAGGCTCCCTGCTGTGACTTCCTTCTGTCAATCAAGCTCTTCTGTCCCATTGAGGAGCCCCTGTGAGGTCTTTCTTACTATCTCCTCCACAGCCCCATGTTTTTTCCCTGAAGTAAGGTCCATTATGCTACTACCATCTTTGACTGACTGGGAACCCATGTTTGGCATGGTGAGGAGTAAGAAGAGAAAAATACAAAAAGCATGTGTAAGCATGATGGGCAGTGACCAAATCAGCCAAATAGGGCTTTATTTGCCCTGCTGTGGTCCCTTTTATCCCTGGAGATGCTGGAAGTAAGCTAAGCCTGGGCACAATCTGGTAGTGTGGCAACCTAGCCTCCCTCTCTCCCTCCCTGGAAGGTAGCATATCATGGTACGTGGCTTCTAGCTCTGCTGTTTCTGATGCACTACTGATGGGTTCAGGTATTAACACAGAAACACAGACAATGATGGCAGAAAAAGACCAATGGTCCATCCAGTCTGCCTGAGTTCCCTGTTTAGCCCTACTGTCCCTTCAGGGTATTTGCCTTCTCCATCATTCCTCCTGTTCCCCTCCCAGCTTCTGCCACTCTGAGCAACCACTATAACCTTCATTCTATCCCAACCAGGCTTGAGTCCACCAATAACTTTAGCACCCAGCATTTTGGTAGCCAGATTGTTCCATGGCCATATCACCCTTTTTTGTAAAATAATATTTCCTCATGTCCCTTCTCAGCCTCCTTCCTGTCAGTTTCCACTCGTGTCCACATGACCATGAACTAGTATCAGGCTAAATATTTCACCTCAGTTCACCTTATTAATTCCTTTTAGGAACTTAAACATCTTTATTGTATCTCCCCTCTCACTTCTGGTCTCCAGAAAGTACATGATCAGTGCCTTGAGGTGTATCTCATAGGATCTGCCCTGTTGTCCCTGAATCTCTTGGTACCCTATGCTATACCATCTGAAGCCTATCTCTATCCTTCCTGAGGTGAGGACTCCAGAACTGGGTCCAGTACTCCAGGTGTGGCCTCACTGAGGCTCTGTATGAGGGAAGTATTGCCTCTTCCCTTCTGTATCAATAACCCTCCTGATACACCCCAGCATCCAACTCACTTTGCTATATGCCTTGTTGCACTGACACAATTGTTTGAGGAGGTCACTAATGATAACTCCAAGGTTCCATTCCTCAGCTGTAGTGCTCAGTCTCACTCCACCTATCCAGTACTCTGTCCTGGGGTCCTTGTTCACTAGGTACATTACCTTGTACTTTTTGGCATTGAATTTCAACTGCCAAACCTTAGACCACCCCCTAGCTTTTGTACATTGTTCTGCATTACCCTGCTTCCCTATTCACTCTCCACCCTCTCACAGAGCTTAGTGTCATCTGCAAAAAGACACATACCCTCCACAACGTCACTAATGAACATATTGAAGAGGACCAGTCCCAGAACAGATCCCTGTGATACCTCACTTTTGACCACCCTCTGCTGTTTTTACCTCATTGACTACAACCCTGCCTACCTACAGTAGTTTTCTATGACCTTTGCTACACCCAGATCTTCCATCTTCTTCAGTGAGCTGTGAGGCACCAAGTCAAAAGCCTTGCTGAAGTTGAAGTAAAGCAAATCCACAACGTGGCCCCTATACAATGCCCTTGTCAACCAGTCAAAGAAAATTATCAGGTTAGTCTGACAAGACCTCACTGCCTTGAATCCATGTGGTTTACTATCCTGGAGTCTGTTGCTCTCCAAGTAGTCCATGAGGTCCTCTTTGACCAGTGACTCCATCAGTTTCCTTACAATAGAGGTAAGACTGATATGTCTATAGTTCCCCAAATGTTCATTTATGGAGCAGAATTATGTCCACCACTCTCCAATCCTTTGGAACTACACCCATCCTTAGAGAGCTGTCTAATAGACCTACTAGGGAGCAATACAGATGAGTATGAATAGATAGGCCACTGACAGAGTACAGGCCTATGGCACATTCATAAGGTAGAAAAACTGGGCAGACTGGATGGGCCTTGTGGTCCTTATCTGCCATCAACTTCAATGTTTCTATGTTTCTATACCAGGGACTCAGTCAGTTTTGCTGCCAGCTCCCTAAGTAACCTCAGATGCAACCTATCTGGTCCCAGGGCCTTATCTATTTTTAGTGCTGCCAACCCTTTCTGGATCCTTTTGCTTGTAAATATTGACTGCCTCATCTCCAGGACCCCCTTAGTGGCTGCTTTGATGCCACTCTCTGGCAAGGGTGCACCATTCTCCTTAGTGAAGACTAAACAAAAGTATTCAAGGATGGTGGCCTTTTGCCCATCTTCCTCTATCATGGTACTTCCTTCTGCTAACCTTACAATTCCCCCTCCTTTGTCCCTTTTTTCCCTAATATATTGGAAGAACAGTTTTTCTCCCCTCTTGACCCTCTTCACAATACACAGCTCTGTGTCTGCTTTTGCATCCTTTACCCCAGGTTAGTGCACTGCTATTATCACTGTTAACTACCCAGGTCATCAATATGACAAGTGGCTTTCCTAGTTGCTATACTGTTGGATCAGTCTTTATTCACTTATTTTAAAACAAGTTTCAGACTACAAAGGGACACCAGCATACCTCTAAACTGTCCCTGATTACGATGGATGTCCCTCATTTTACCCCTCAAAATTGCTCTGTCCCTCATCTGCCCCTCATGGAAAAGATCATACCAACACAGTGAATGTAGCGCAAATTCCGTCTTCAAATCAAACATTGAATAATGTCATATTTCAAAAAATAAGTCATTAAAATTGTAGAACTTATTCAATATAAGCCATATCAACCAAACAGAAAGCAAAAGAGTATGACTAGAAAAAAATGTGTGTGGGGGGAGAACAAAAAAAGTCAGAAAAAAAGACAAGAGATAGGTTGATAAATTAATTCAAGGAGTATACATTACTACAGATAACAAACAAAATTGCTAAGCACTTCTGAAAGGGGAAAGTTATTTTAATTACATAAGCAACTTTCATTATTTACCCTTTATCTGATTGGTGCATCTAGACAAAACTCATTGCACTCAGTTTAATAAGCAGATTTGCAATAATTTAAACCCAGATTGAAGTGAATGTGTGTAATGAGTAATGAGTTCTTGAAAATTCAAAAAGACAAAGTGGCAGACAATCCACAGAGAAATTTCACCAGCTGATCTATCCTTAAAAAGCTGCACTAAAAATCTTCATTCATAGACGTTATAAAAAGGACGTATAATCAGTTTCAGTATTGAGCCCTTTTGGCCATAAACTTTTCAATTCCTTAATCAATTTGGTTTCCAACTGTAGTATGTGTTTTAACCTATCATTCCCTCTTTGTGGACTGGGGACATGGTCAACTGCCTGAAATCCAAAGTCAGGGGCAGCGCAGTTGTGGGCCAGCAAAAAGTGCTCACCAAGTTCACTCAGGGTTCATTATTTTTATATCAGTAATGTTTAAGATTGGTCTTTAATGTAGACTGATATTTATTTATTTAGGTTTTGTTGTCTGAGAAAGGAGGGCTAGGTAATTCTTTTTTTTTCAGCCTTGTCAGGGACATACTGTTGGAAGTCAATTGAAATTGAACCAGAATAAGTTTTTGGTGGTACTTTTTAGTAAAAGGGAGACATATGGCCAGAACATCAGGGAAATTCTGCTACTCTTTTACAGAAATGCCATGGGATCTTTAACATCCAACAGAACAGGTACATAGGACCTTGATTTAACATCTCATCTGAAAGACGGCCCCTCAGGAGAGCAGCACCCCCTCATGCTAGTGTGGGGCTAGAACTCACAACTTTCTGATCTTCTGGTGTCAGAGGCATATGTGCAACCTGCTGAGCCACTAACACTGCAATAATTTTACCAGATGTCCACACCAAGCTCCCTGAGGCCAGTTTGAACATTTGTTTATGTGGACACTGGAGTAGCTCTGTTTTGGATATGCAGGCATTATTTTGTCATTGCCTTTCCTTCCTATAAAGGAAGTCCTGTTTGGCTGTACAGCTCCAGGGTTATGTGGCCAGTGGCTGCTGGCAAAAAGCTCTGGAGCTTATTGCGCATTCATTATTTGGGTTTGGCAGGCTTTACGGATGGACATTCAGATATAGACTCTCAGAGTCAATGGTGCTCAGGACCTGTGTGTGAAAGGAAATTATAATAAGAAAGACAGCAGTGGCAGAAAAAAATAATAGAGGAGCAGGTAGGAGAAATTAAACACAAGCCAGATTTGAAAGACATGAGGGAAGGAGGGAGGGGGATGGGTGCCAGAGATAGAAAACTGCTTGCCAGCAGTTCCAAGGGCGCGAGTACTAGGAGAAACTGCAGAAGGAACCATGCAGAAAATTTAAATAGACAAAACCAAAAGCCTTTGTTGTAAATTGTCTCAATATTTGAGAGACAAAAGACATTTTTATGTTGTAAAAAGCACATTTTGTGATTCTTGTCAAGAAAAAACAGACAGACTTTCTCACAGGTTAAGGTTGCTCTGAGTAGTTGGGGACCCCTTGAGCATCCCTTTGTGTGTATTTTTCACAGTATCACCATTTAAATACTCTGCTCTTGCGAAGCCCTATTAATTGAAGAGTGTCAGTTACCCTGTGCATCTTATCTGGTGTAAAAATTTTAAAAATCAATTCTTGTGGTGCAGAAGGTAGGTTACTTTGTGCCTCTTGCCCAGGGTGATCATTGAAAAAATTCAGTTGGAAACATCATACTGGTGCAGAGGACCAGTTACCTTGTTCATCTTGTCAAATGTGACCATTTCAAAAAAATTCAGTTTAAGGCAGTATAGTGGTGCAGAGGGTCAGTTACTTTTGTGTCTTTTTTCACTATGCAACTATTTAAATAAGCCAGTGTTTCAGAGGCATTGTAGTGGTGCAGAGGGCCAGTTACCTTGTGTGTCTTGACCAGTGTGACTAGAAAAAATCAGATCTTAAAATATTGGGAACTTAGCTTTGCTGTATTAAGGGCTCTAAGTGTGTTTTTCCCTCTGTCACCATTTAAATACACCACTCCACCAACACACACACCACTGCCTGAAATCACCTACAATCCATTCTTAAGTTTACTATTGTTGTCTTGATTAATTTTTATAAATCCCTGACAGTTGACAAACTTAAGGTCATGTGCATCTGCCATTAGTATTCCCCCTCCCATTGTCCTCTCCCCGCAGCCTACTCCTTCCCTCACCCACCTATGACCATGCCCCTCCCCATCACCCCTCTATATCTCCCCCACCCCAGTAATGCCTTCCCCAGCTACTGCTACCCCTAACTGATATTCTGTAGTATCATTCACTTACATATTTATTCACTTAACATGTGTAATGCCTCATGTATCATTCAAAACTGAAACTGTAACTTTTATTGTTAGCTAGTTCTGTTGTTGTATGTTTAGTGTACCTTTTTGTAAACTGTGTAGCTTTTGGTCCAATCATTTGATTATACATTATCTTGAAGTGCTGCTGTATCTGCGTTGGACCTTCTACCAATGCTGTAAAATTGTTGTACAAGTTGATGTTTGTTCTTTTTTTAATAGGCTGTTATGTGTATAGGATCTCCTTATGAATGACTTACTCAATGGAGTTTTTCCAGCTGGAAGCACGCCCACTGTCATCCCCTTCCGAAAGGTGATGACCCCTCCTCCCCAGGTAACTACCGCCCCATCTTCCTACCCCCCATCCTAGCCAAATTACAGGAGCATCTTGTCCTAGAACTCTCCTCCTCTTTCTTCACACCCTACCTGCCAGGGTTCAGGAAATCTCACTCCACCATTACCTCCCTGCTAAGGCTCACCGATGCCATCCTCACTGGCATGGATAAAGGGCACACCACCTCAGCCATCTTTATCGACCTCGCAGAAGCTTTCAGCACTGTCTCCCACTCACTCCTCCTCTCCAAGCTCTCTAGTGCTGGACTCTCAGATGCTACCACTAGATGGTTTCATTCTTACCTGGGTGGTAGATCACAATCAGTAAGAATTGGACCCCACACCTCCATTCCCCCTCCCCGTCACTACTGGGGTCCCCCAAGGTCCTTGGCCCACTACTCTTCTCTATTTTTTTAAATGACCTCCCCTCTGTTTGCCCTCACACATCCATTCATTTGTACGCTGATGACACCATACTGGATGCATCAGGCCCCTCCTACACTGAAGTGGCCTCTATACTCCAGAATGATTTCAATGCGGTACAGCACTGGTTTTGCTCCAACCAGCTCTTCCTTAACTCCAAGAAAACAGTCTCCCTAACTTTCGGAGTGAGACAAAGAATCTCCCAGCTCCGTTCTATCCCTACATTCCTCACCCTTGAGGGGACTCCTCTAGAGACTTGCACCTCCTTCAAATACCTCAGGGTCTGGCTTGACCAGTACCTTGACTTTTCCACTCATATTGACTCGATCCACAAGAAACTGCACCCAAAACTCAGAGCCTTATATCGGAACAAGGTCAACATCCCTATGGCTACCCGTAAGGAAATTGTTCAGAAGATGTTCCTCCCTATACTTGACTATGGTGATATAGTCTACAGCGCTGCACCCAAGTCTGCCCTATCCAGCCTTGATCCACTTTTCCACTCCCTCTGTCACTTTGCCCTTGACTGTCCCCCTATGACTCATCACTGCGACCTCTACAAGTCCCTCGATCTAACATCGCTCCAGGATTGTAGACACACCCACTGCAATAGGACCACAGCAAAATTCTGGGCAAAATATCTTCCCTCCTACCTCAAATCTGCCCTCTCAGCCCTGTCACAGCCCGCTTACTCCCTCAGGAGTGAAAACTCCCGGCTTCTCCATGCTCCATGTATGTCTACTGCCAAGGGCCAAGGATCCTTCAAATACCTCACGCCAAAGCTTTGGAACACACTTCCTGCAGACATTTGGGGATTCACCAATACTTCCCATCTAAATCCCCTGCTCAAGGCACATTTCCCCTCAACATGCATTTGCACATAGGGCCACCAATGGGCTGGTGCCCCAGCTCCTCTTCTCCTATTTTAGGGCCTCTTAAATGTGCAGCACCCTATGTTACTTGTCTAGTGCTCACAGCACTCTGCCCAAGGCTAGTAATTACTTCTAAGCTGATCAGAATTAGGGGTGTCACATGCAGTCTCCACACCGTACTGTGGTAATTTTGGTTCTTTTCACTTTTGCCTCTGTGTTTTAATTCCTTTTATGCAATGTATTTGTATTCTCCACCATACATAGCCATGCATATGACTATATAGTTGCTCTTGTTCTGTTGCACCCTCCTATGCCCAGACTGGTTTTCTGCATTCTGTATATATTGGCTTTACTTCGTATTTTGCCTGTCTCTCCTGTATAATTTGTTGACCAACTGTTGTATATACCTGTATCAGCATATCATGTACATTTTACTTGTGACTATTATTTGTATGCTCCATGTCCCCTTCCCCCAGGACGCATCTGGAATTGAGTGGTACCCCACTCAGTACGCCTTCCTGGTAAAACTGTTAAATAAATAAATAAATAAACTGAAACTGAACTGACACTGAAACTTTCAGAGGCACTGTAGTAGGGCAGAGGGTCAGTTACTTTTTGTGCCTTACCCAGTGAGACCATTTAAAAAAATTGCAGTTTGAGGCAGCGCAGTGGTGCAGTCAGTTACCTTGTGTGTCTTGCCGTGTGACCATTTTCACAAATTTAGTTGCTGAAATAATAATATTAAGCACTGTAGCTTTGCTCTGTTAAGAGACCCTTCTGAGTTTTTATTTATATTACCATTTAAATACTTAGTTATCACCTTACCATGCACAAAAGAACAAATTATGGTTCAGTCAGGAGCAGTGATGGGCACAGCACTAAAGCCCTGTTTACACTGCCAGCTTTAAAGTGCATCAACCATTGCATACGGATTGATGAGCTTCAAAGTCGGGGGGTGTGGACACTTATGGGAGTGTCCTAAGGGCACTTCACATCAGGTTACTGATGTGACTCAGGACAGGGGACCTGTAGCGGAGCAAATGACTTACAGTGCATTACCTTGCTGCGTAAACAATCTGCAGCGCTCGCTCCTATTGAAAGCCTCTTCTTCCAGCATCCTCCAGTGACCCCATGAGTCTCTCTGATGCTCCCCACCAGCACTTCCTATATTTAGGAAAACACGGCATAGCACTCTTGAGTTCAATAAACAGCAATTTTCAAAAGCAGAACGGAAGCTGAATTTGGGAAAGTGCATGAAAATGTAAAATGAGGTCTAAAAGTATTACAAATTAGGGTCGTAAGCTGGGATTGCAATACTGGGCATGCACCAATACATATGCATATCCTCTCTTTACCTGGGGATATGCATATGCATTCACGCATGCCCAGTATCACGGTCCTAGTTTACAACCCTGATTTGTAATACTTCTAGCCCTCATTATTCATTTTCATGCACTTTCCCAAATTCAGCTTTCCTTCTGCTCTTGAAAAATGCTGTTTGCTGAACTCAGGTGTGCTAAGCAGGGCGTGAGCCTTCTGGCACTTTAGTGCCACTTGCACATCACCAGCTCATCACTGCCACGTCTGGAGGGGGTAACAATCTGGCCCCCAGAATGTACCGCCATCTGGAGAAACTGACTGTGTAAATGTGAACTTCAGCTGCTGCGGCCATAGCAGTAGGAGTGGGGTGCCGCAAACTGCGGAGCACTGCAGTGGCATAAGCACAGCTTAACAGTCCTTGTATTCCACCGACAGCAAAAGTGCTACCCGGAGTGAAGATAACTAGATCTGACCAAACTGTGAAACCAAAGAATTTAAGTCCATTTTCTGAAACACAAAATAATATTGCAGTAAATAAAAAACAGACTTCTTCCACTGTATCTGTCTGCTAGCCGACATGTTCTACACCCAGTACAAGTAGTGGCAGCAGAAGTAACAGACAATCATCTGCGAAGAAGCTTGCATTCCATCTTTTTGAGAAATGCAGTACAAGAGCAGTCTCCATCAAAAATAACGATAAAGATACCACTGGCAGCAGCAATACTCCTCTTTGTCAGTACATTCCCAGCATTACAATGGCTGTTAGTGCAAATGCTATCATAATACAGAAAGATACTGAATTAGTTACTAATTAGGGGCCCTATCCACAAAACAGTTTCCCCCATTCTGTGCCTATGGCAAAAATATTTTGTGAATCGGGCCCAATAATGCTACTACTACCACCACCACTGCTGCCACTACCAATCATCTTGGAAGAAGGTGACACACATCGTACTCTTAGGAAACAGCAAGGCAAATCCAGTACCACCACCACTACCATCCCAGCAATACCTAGATTGTAGTTCATCTACCTTGTTTAACACTTCCTTTGCAAATGATGACAATTAAAATGACACAGATATCTGAGACCACTGCTTTGTACAGGATAAAAATTATGGTGACACATAATATTATTACTCCACCACCAGTACCAATTTTTTTTTACATCTTTTTTTTTAACAAGGAGAGACACACTAAGCTGAAAGCTTATTTGCAGGTGTGACCTGGGAGCACAAGGAAGTTAAGTGACTTGCTCAGGGTCACACAGTATGCAAGTGGGGGCTGTAGGATTCAAACCCAGGTCTGCAGGTTTGCAGCTCAGAACCTTAAACCACTGCACTATACTGCCTCTGCTAATATATATGCTTTAGTCCTGTCCAAAAATCTTCAGAAAGAAAGATTCTTCATCTTTTTTTTTTTGAATTTGCTATACTTTTTCCCTCCATGGACTGTTCCCCATTGGGCCAGCCCAGTGCCCAGCCCTGTCACCCTCCCCCGCAGACTTATCCAAGCCAGAGATATGCTCTGGCTTGCCTCCCAGAGTGGGGCCATGGGAGGGAGCCTGACCACCCTTCAGATGCCAGTATATGGCTCCAGGATGCTTCCATCCTGAGGTTTACACCCTGGCTTATCCCCAGGGCAGGGCCACTGGGAGGGGGCTCACCCTGCCGTCAGATTCTGGTATTCGTCTTTGGTGATGCCATGGGCAGAGGTGTGGGACCTGCAGTGTGAGATGGGGGCATTCTGCTCAGTCCATTTTTCTGCATTTTTGGCCCTGGGAGGTGGGATGCACAGTTATGTCAAGGGTGCATACACCAGCATCTGTCTCATTTCCAGCAATGATGCAGGTGGCAGCAGCTGTGCCCTCCTGGCCTCTGCCAGAGGTCAGTCGTGTGCTGGACACTCAACCCCCCTCCACCGGAGAAGGAGAGCAGTCCCTGGGACACTCAATCCATGTCCCCCCTGGCTGACCCTCTGACTCCCTGGTCCATTCCTGATCCCAGGATGTCAGTGTTACAGGCAGAAGCCCTGACCACTGCGCCAATGGGCTGGCGTAAAATTCTTCATCTTCATCACATAAGTCAAATTCTTCCTGTGTCACGTCTAGTGTAAGTCAACATTTTACTTGCATCCAAAAGATGTCACAACACCTATCTGTGTGCACTGCAAAGCTCATATTAGTTAAAGTAGGCAAACAAGCCATCTAATCAAAACTGGTTTGTGGAACCATATAAGAAATGTCAATGTGAATTCTTTAGTTCAGGCAGCAATAGTGCAGACAACCAAGGCTTGAAGCACAAGAAAGCCACTATAACGCAAGCCTTTGAATCTAGGCAGATTTTTGTTTCTAATTACCCTCTCTCATTAAAAATAACACCACATATAGGTGAGATGATAGCTCATGACCTCCAGTCTTTCTTTCTGGTTTAGAACACTGGTTCCAAAAGGCTTGTGAAGTTACTTGAACCTTATTACAAACTTACATTTCATACCACATTTAGCTGAACTATCTTACCTTTTTTTTATTTTATTTATTTTTTTCTCACTTCATTACAGCAGGGATACAATTTACTTATTTGATAGTACATAAAATAATCATCAAGTCACATGATCCAATACAGCAGTGAAAGACATACAAATCCAGAACAAAGCAGTATCAGGGTTTATTATATTTCATCAACCTTGTTTCTTTTTGTCTCTGAACCACTCAGGGAACAAAAGACTCATCTAATGGGGCAATGTAAAGTACCCAGGGTCTCCATATAAGTTTGCATTGTTTTGCCCTTCATACCCTTGTGGCTATGGTTCGTTCCAGATAATAAAAAACTATCTTGCCTTTCATCTATAGTGCAATGAAAAACAAAATAAGTGAAAAAATAAAATGTACTGAAAATGATCTTCTTCACTTCACTTCTAACATCTGGAAAGGCACAAGCGCTTGTAATGCATACTTGTCTTTAACAGTTCATTGAATGCATTTTGATGGAAATAAAAATCAAGTACAGAATGCTACTGGATCTGATTCAGGCACTGAATTTGCCTGGCTAGTGCATTTTGAAAAATGGCTCTTTTGCATGTTGTTGTTTTTGAGGGAGAACGTACTGCCACCAGTACTGAGCTCAATATAAATGCCATGATGAAAACTGGATCTATGAAAACAAGTTAAATACTGACATGTTTATTACTGATAATGCTTGAAACAGGCCGAAAGCCATCAGTGATGGGACTTATAAACATGTTCCCTGTTGTGCGCACACTATAAATCTTGTTGTACACAAAACCCTAAATGATAATAGAGAGGTCTCTAATGTACTTGGTAATGCACAAAATCCTAGATGGTAACAGAGTGCTCTCTAATGTACTCAGCATTGCATGAAACATCTATGGTAATTTTCATCATTCAGTAAAATCAACTGAATATTTGAGCAATTTTGAAAAGGAAACTAATACTCCACAGCCTCACTTGATCCGAGATGCTGTGACCAGATAAAATTCAAAATGTTATATGTTAGAATGCCTACTAGAAAATGACGCTTCATGCAATGGCGCTTGAGCACGGTATTGGTGGCAGTCTAATTCGAATACAGTGGGGTCTAATGGAAGCTTCTCTCGATCTGCTAGGAACATTTGAACAAGCAACAAAAGACTCGACCGCTGAACTGTCTCCTCTGAGTCAGGTTATACCCATGATTTGCATCTTGATTCATGGGATGGAAGTAGGCTGTTGGTTAACTAGAATCTGCAGCTTATCCAATAGGTAGGGAAATGGGCAGACTGGGTGGGCCAAGTGGTCCTTATCTGCCGTCAAAGTCTATGTTTCTATGTAACTTAGTGTTCCACTCAAAAAAGGATATCCCCCAAGCAGTAGATTCTGTTGCTAGTGTTCTCATCGAAGAACTTCACAGATGTTTTGATGAGAGTCTTTGAAGAGAAAAAGTATGTTCTTGCAACAATTCTTGAACCTCATTTGAAAGTGTCTGCTGTTATTTATTTATTTATTTGTTTGAAAGCTGGTGGCCAGGAGAGGCACACTGAGCCTAGGCTCATTTCCAGGTGTGAACTGGAGGAGGGGAATAGGAGAAGCACAGTACAATACATGAGGCAAGTCAATAGCACAAGGCATGGGGTCATAATGTCGTGGGCAAATCCACACACCGCAACAATGCCACATGCAAAACAATGTGTAGCAAAACAAGGCCAGCACACTATGCTGAACAGTGCACACCACAGGAACATCTTTGTTTTTGCAGGGGGGCTCTACCCTCCGCACCCCCCGATGTGGGGGGCTTTGCACCCCACACCCTCTAGACTAATTATATTCAACTCTGGGAGGTTGTGGATGTCAGGGGTAAGAAAAAAAAACATCACCAGCAAAATTCATGTTTTCATCATCAAAAAATGCTGCATCATTGTGGGACCGAGAAAGAACTGAACTGCAACCCCAGGTCCCTGACGCCACTGGAGGCAGGTACTCTAGCAGCCACACCATGGGAGCAGCTCAGCCAGGCACCACCCTGATGGCACCCTTAACCTCCCCTGCTGGCAGCCTACAGCAACTGGGGTAGCAGTTTCTACTGCACGTTCTAAAAACTCCTGTCACTGTGGAGCCATTAGTGCTTCTTTCAGTGCTCCTTTTCATGCATGGTTTTATTTGCACTTTCTTAACCCAGTTCCGGAGCACAGCATTTGGTAATTACATTGGTACAGAAATGAATAGGTTAAAAAATTAAATTATATAGACAAGTGCAGTCACAGTAAAAAATGAGATGCCAGATTCAAAGGCAAGGGAACACGACAGCCCATGGCATGCAGTTACTAACTGACACAGGTGAGAGAACAGAAAGCATGCTTAAGCCTAACCCTGCGCATATGGAAGAGCAGTGGTGGTAAGGAAGTGCAGTCAGTAGGCCGGTAGAGGAGACCCACCTGGAGACCAGCCATGGATGGTTGAGGCAAGGTGTGGAGGAGGAGTTAGGAAGGATAACAGGAGCAGGTGGGGCACGGTTGGTGTTTCATTTGGTGCCTGAGGGAGCCAAGAGAGGAGGAGGAGAGGTGGAGGGAGAAGTGGAGTTTGTTCCAGAGTAAGGGAAATCAATAGGAGAAGACAGATTGCCCAGCAGAGGAGTGGCGGTGAAGAGTGGAGAAAGTGCAATGATTCCTGGAACCAAGAGAATGGTTGTACCAAAGGAGGTTACAAAACCTTATAAAAATTATTTAGCAAGGGAAGTTCATTATGTTAAAGACACTATGCCTGATGTCATGAAATGTCAGCTGCAATGTGTTTGACTCTCAGGAAAATGAACAAAGGGATGGTACTAAATATGGCAATGGACATGTGGTGATGCGGTACTACTACAGCTTCAACAACACTGCAATCTGGGCATGAGATGTGAGCTCACATTAGTATTTTAACAGACAGAGACTCAGATGAAGATTCCATCTTTAGGTATACTATAGTACAGCTAATTTGTCGGTTAGTTATTTGGGGAAACAAAAGCAGGACTTCATATCAGATCCTTTAAAATATTGGATGTCAAAAAAGATGGTATGGCCTTCACTCACTCACATACTGTAGCTGTAAAGTATTTCGGCTGTCAACCTATGACTGCACCATTTGAAAGAATATTTAGTACTGAAGTGATGTGGAACTACACAGTCAAGTCTTAAGCCAGAGCAGGTAGAAGAAAGAATTACCTATCAGAACAGAAGCTCTTTGAGAGAATCTTCTCCATTGAGCTACATCATGGAACTGTAAGCCGTCAGCATCAGGACCACCTGGACATTTTTTGCAGGCCAGGGCCACCCACGTCAGTGCATCTTGTTGGCAGCTATATTGTGTGGGCATCTCCAGCATGCCTGAATTCCCCACCAGAGACAAGCTTGGAGGGTCATTAGACTGGCAGGAACTGAAGCTACCAGGACCATACCAGGCACAGAGGAGAGGATGTGAAAACCTGAGTATGGATATCATAGGTAGCAGCAGAGGGGAAACAGCTTGTGAGGGCAGTCAGTACAGTCATCCAGCATGGCAAGGAGGTGGAGGGAGGGTTGTGGCTCAGTGGAGATGATTCTCTCTAAGATCTGCCATTCTGGTAAGTAACTATTTTATCTTCTTCTAGGATATTTCTCTTCATTGAGTGCCATCATGCAACAATTCCCAAGCAGTACCAAGCACCAAGGGAGGATGCCAGGACCTAATGATCCTAAGTAAGGAGGGCTTGTAGAACAATTAGGTAGAAGCTGTCATGCCTATGAGAGACGATGTCCTGACTGAAGTGTTCAATGAATGCATTAACAGTACTCCAAGTGTCAGCAGCACAGATCTCAGCAGGGGACACCTTTTGAAAACAAGCCACTTACGTAGCCACCCCATGGGTGGAATAAGCACAAACAGGGCCAGGAAGCTGATTACCACACTTCTGGTAACAAAACATAATACAGCTGGCCAGCCATGTGGACATGTTTAGTAACTGCCTCTCACTGCTTGTATCCTGCGATTGCCCATCTTAACATTTCCAGCATTCCAGCTGCACATGCCCCAGCACCAAGCACTTACAATCAGTCTTTGCACCCCTAGCACCTTACCTGTCATATTCCCTTGACAAGGCCCCCTGGCTGCACTGTCTCCCGCCCTCACCCTCCACGTATCTCCACTCCTGCCCCTGCCCCCAACCACCTTCTGTACTCCCCCTTACCCCCTGCACCTCCTACCCTCCTTGATCTCCTACCCTCACTTCTCCCCTACCGATCCCCCTCCTCCCCTTGTCTTGCTCATAGCTCAAATCTTTGTACTGGTTATTACATGTCTGTAAGTCAGTGACTATATGTTTGTAACTAAAAATGATGACTGTTGCACACGCTGACATGGAACCTTTGTAAAAGAGCCTCAGCTCAAAGGTATTGTAATCCTAGATTGAAATAAATAAATAAATAAATAAAAAACTGGGGAGCCCACCATTCGGGGGCAAAAGCAATAAACTGCTGAGAGGATTTTCTACAATTCTTTGTACAGTCTGGGTGCCAACACAATGTCCTACAGATGTCCAGTGTATGTAAATGATATTCTCCACTATCAGTGGCAGACGAAAAGTAAGCAGGAAGAAGGATTATCTGATTTAGTGGTATTTCAGACACAACCTTCAAAAGAAAATGAGGATTGTTACGTAAGGTAACCCCATCTTTGTGAAAAATAATAAACAGAGGATCTGCAAACAGAGCCTGTAATAGCAGTCTAGCAGACATCATCGCCACTAGGAACACTGTCTTCCAGGAGAGGAAGTGCAGCTCACAAGTAACCACAGGCTCAAAAGGAGGTGCAATAAAGGTCTCTAGGACCAAATTAAAGTCCCACAATGGAATGGATCTCAGATCAGGGGAGCAGATGGATACCTCTTAGGAATCTAGGGGAAACCTCCATCTGGGCCACAGTCTTGCCCTTTGTGAGGGCATGAAAAGCTGACACTGCAACCATGTGGACATTTATAGAGAAATGCCTGAGTCCAGAGTTCTTCAGGGATAAGTGCTAGTTTAGCATTTTGGAAACTGGACACGTAAAAGTGATCCAGGGCATGCTGAGTGCATCCACAGTAAAACATTTCCATTTTTTTGAATAAGTGTACCGGGTAGATGACTTTCTAGCCACCAAGAGAACATCAGCCACTGCAGGGGAAACCCCAAAGCAGGTGAGCTCTATGTCCTCAGGGGCCAGGTCTGAAGGTGGAGAGGTCAAATATCTGGGTGTACCAGTGCACCTTGCTCTTGTGCCAGCAGTCTTTCTCTCAGGTGAACTGGACAGGAGGTGCCACTGCTAATTTGTGGAGCAGTGGAAACCAAATTTGTCTGGGCCAGTGAGGAGTCACCTTAATCAGGGTGGCAGGCTCAGACCACAGCTTGACCAGAACCCTCTGTATAAGAAGGAATGGAGGAAAAGCATACAGAATACTCCCTTTCCAAGAGAGCGACAACATGTTTCACCAAAAAACTCCAAAGATGCAGCATATTTGTATTGTATGGGGATGCAAACAGGTCTATATTTGGATGACCCATATTGAAAGGGTCATCCATGATAGAGTCTGAGAATTACCATTCATGGCAGAGTGCATGGGATTGCCAGAGTTGATCAGTTTAGGGTATTTGGGAGAAACACAACCAACAGAAATATGTCATATTCCACAGCACAGTGCCAAAGTCTCATCACCTCGTTGCACAAAGTGGACAAATGAACCCTACCTTGTTGATTGATGTAGTGCCTCATCATCAGATTGTCTGTATGAATCAACAGCTGATTTTCTGGAAGGAGAGCAGTGAAGGCCTGTAGGCCACACAGAACAGCCCTTATCTCCAGAGTGTTGCTGTGAAGCACCATATCCTAAGGGCCCCATGAGCTCTGGGTTCTGAAGGGACCCAAATGAATACCCCAGTCCAAACCTGAGGCATTCATGGTTCACCAGTAGGGTGAATGGCCTTAGGAACAGGGACTCCATCTCCAGGTTGGAGTGGTCCAACTATCAGAGGGGTGTGACACTGTTCATTCAATGCAGACTGGTCTGCAAGGTGCTCGTCAGTGCTACACCAATCATCAGTCAGGCTGGTCATGACAGTATTCTGGCTTGCAGGGTAGAAACTTTGTGTACTTCAAAACAGAAAGCTGACCGAATCATAGGTGTCTCTTTCTTTTGATCTACATAACACCACTCATCAAGCACAGCTGATCTTTCATGATCAGCCTGCTCAAAACTGTCCTACACCTGTAAAACAGAAAACCGTACATTGATGTCTGTTGCTATCCCTGCCCTAACAGTGCCCCCCAGCCCAACTCATATTAATATTCTGGCATGGGAGTGCCCAATCCCCCGTGCTGGCTATTATCCCCCAACTCGTTTTACATCTGCAGCACTGGTGAGCCCACCCCCGGTGCTGCCAAAAATAACATTGACACTGAGGGTGCCCAATAGAAACATAGAAACATAGACTTTGATGGCAGATAAGGACCGCTTGGCCACCTAGTCTGCCCATTTCCCTACCTACAGGATAAGCTGCAGATCCTAGTTAACCAACAGCCTATTTCTTTATACCCCCCCCACAAGAATTGCCTTATGTCTGTCCATGCATTCTTGAATTCTCCCACAGTTTTAGACCCCACAAACTCCTCAGGAAGGCCGTTCCATGCATCCACTGCCCTTTCTGTGAAAAAATACTTCCTCACATTGCCCCTAAATCACCCCCCCATCTTTAAATTGTGTCCCCTTGTTCTTGCACATCTCTTTTTCTGAAAGATGCTACCTTTTTGGACTTTGTTGATGCCACTGAGGTACTTAAATGTTTCTATCATGTTCCCCCTCCCTCTTTTCCTCAAGGGTATACATATTAAGCTCCTTTAGTCTCTCCTCGTATGGCTTCTCTTGCACACCCTGCACCATTTTAGTTGCCCTCCTCTGGACTGCCTCTATCCTGTCTATGTCCTTGCGGAGACGGGGTCTCCAGAACTGGATGCAGTACTCCAGATGGGGTCTCACCAACTGTTCGTACAGAGGGATAACAACTTCTTGTTTTTTGCTGGTGATGCCTCTCCCTAGACATATACCCCCACCCCTCCCTACTGCCTTCTCACATTGCTTGCCAACCTTAAGGTCATCTGATACGATTACCCCCAGGTCCCTTTCCATTTTTGTTGTTGTTACTACCTCCCCCCCCCACTGTGTAATCTTCCCCTGGGTTTTTGTTTCCCAGGTGCATTACTTTGCACTTCTTTGCATTGAATCCAAGCTGCCATACTTCTGATCATTCCTCCAACCTCGCCAAGTCCTTTCTCATCCTTTCCACTCCTCCTTGTGTATCAACCCTGTTGCAGATCTTTGTGTCATCTGCAAAGATGCATACTTTTCCTTCCAGTCCCTCTGCAATGTCACCACCTGAAATAAAGAAAACCATCCATCACAGTGTTTTCCCCCTAAATACACCCTGCAAAACAGAAAACCATCCATTAATGTCTGTTGTTGCTGCTGCCATAACTGCCTTCCCACCCCAGCCTGACCCATGTTAACAGTCCGGCACCGGGGTGCCCAATCCCCTGTATCAGCTGCTACCTCCCCCCACCCTGCTCGCTTTACTTCTGCAGCACTGGGGAGCCCACCTTGGTGCTGCCAAACATAACACTGATACTGGGAGGTGCCCATCCCCCAGTGTTATGACCTGAAATAAAGAAAACCATCCCTCGTAGTTTTTTTAAATAAACACTGTAAAAAAAAAAAAATCCATCACTGTTTGTTGCTGTGGTTACTGTCCCCCCAGCTGACCCTCCCAGTTTTACTTCTGCAGCACTGGAGAGCCCACTCCTCCATGCTACCAAACATAATATTGACACTGGGGGTGCCCAATCTCCCAGTCTCGCGACCTGAAATAAAGAAAACCATTCCTTGCAGGGTTTTTTAAATAAACTGTAAAAAAGAAAACCATCCATCAACATCTGTTGCCACTGTTACTGTTCCCCCGCCTGGCCCTCCCATTCAGCACCCATCACCCCAAACCCATGCCAAGCTCTTATTTACCCACTGGGGGTCCAGCACCATATTGCTCTCTGGACTGCAGGCACGTCTTCGCTCTTCCGCACCCGGACTGCGAACTGAGGAAATCAGGTATGTTGTTCAATGTATTTCAATGGAGGTTTGAACTTACTGGCATAACTCAGCCATTTTTGAATATTTTCGCTCCAGATTTTCAACATATCTTTTGTGGGATCCCACCTCATGAACAATGGCAGAAAAACTAGGCAACTCTATCCCAAAAGGTAATTTTGTGGTCACTGCATGAAATCACCTTACGGGTGGGTATTGAAAATTTTCTCCACCCTTGTTCATGAGGTGGGGTCATAAGAAGGCTATGTTGAAAATATGGGGTAAAAATATTAAAAGTAGTTATGAGTCTGTGTTGAAATTTATGAATGTAGGCTTTTAACTTTGGTCATTTCTAATATTTTGACCCCCCAATTTTCAGTATAGCCATTTCTTCACAGCACCTCATGAATGCAACAGCTGTCATTTTTCAAATCCTGGTCAAAATGTGTTTTCACACTTGTGGCGCAAAATCACCGGTTGGGCAGGATTTGAACATTTTCTCCACCCTTGTTCATGAGGTGGGCTCATAGCAAGGCTATGTGGAGTCATAAAAAGGTTATGTTGAAAATTTAGGGTAAAAATATGAGAAAACAACAAAATTATGAGTCTATGTTGCAATTTTTCAGTACACACTCGTAACTGGGGCAATTGTCAATATTTTTACCCAAACTTTTCAACATAGCCATTTTTTCACACCTCCTCATGAATGTGATAGTTGACATTTTGAAAATGATGTTTCAGCCATTGTTTTATAAACGACACCTGTCATGCTCAGAAGGAGTGGTCAAAAAAGATTATGTTGAAAACAGAAACATAGAAGCATAGACTTTGACGGCAGATAAGGACCACTTGGCCCACCCAGTTTGTCCATTTCCCTACCTATTGAATAAGCTTCAGATCCTAGTTAACCAACAGCTAACTTCTTCCTAACCCCCACCAGAATTGCCTTATGTCTGTCCCATGCATTCTTGAATTCCCCCATTGTTTTTGACCCCATGACTTCTTAAAGAAGGTTGCTCCACGTATCCACCACCTGCTGCATGAAAAAATGCTTCCTCATGTTGCCCCTGAGCTGTTCCCCCTCTGTCTTTAAATTGTGCCCCCGTGTTCTTGCACATCTCTTTTCTGAAAGATGCTACCCTCTTGGACTTTGTTGATTCCCCTGAGGTACTTGAAAGTTTCTATCATGTGCCCCCAAATTTGGGGTAAAAAAATGAAAAACCAACTAAGTTAAGAGAAAATCAATTGTTCCAACACTTACTCATAACTTTATTTTTTGCAGATTTTGTCCCCTAATATTCAATATATCCCTTGCATTATCTCACCTCCTGAACATGGCAGGTGTAATTTTTCTAAATCTCCTTCTGAAACTTGTTTCCACAGTCGCACAGTGAAATCACCTTTTGGATGGAATTTTAAAAATGTCACCTGTCTTGATCATAATGTCAGGTCATAAAAAGACTGTTGTAAATCTTAGGTCAAAATGTGGGAGCCCACTTAAAAGTAGATATTGTCTCTCAGCTGCCTTATCCTGGGTAAAAAGCAGGACACCACTGAAAATGAGACATTGCCTCTCACCTGCTCTATCCTGGGTAAATATATAGTTCAACATTGTTTGTGAATAGCAATTGTGCTTGTGTACACTGATTAAGCTTTTGGCCTTTCTCTAGCCTCACCCTTGGTAGGGAAGCCGGACGTGATGTAGGGAATAGAAGGCCCAGTACCAAAGATGAGTAGAGTGCTGAAGGAGGATGGGGATAATGGTGGGTGTGATGAAATACGCTAAGCATGGACTGTAAGGAGTAGGCTGCTTTTATGTGGAATGTGGGAGAAGCTATCCCCCCCCCACACTGAACCTTGGACTTCAGCCCTCACATTTCAATGTTGTTGTCAATAGCAATTGTGCTTATGTACACTGATTAAGCTTTTGGCCTTTCTCTATTCCCACCCTTGGTAGGGAAGTCAGGCAGCATGTAGGGAACAGAAGGCCCAGAAAGACTGCCTTCTCCAAGTCAAGGAGAGTGTGACCAGTAGCATGCAGGAGAGGAACCCCCCCCATGGAGGAAACCTCTGAGGACCCATGGCTACTGACCTGCCTATCCTTATGGACAAGCTAAGAGGAGATAATCCTAAATCCTTGATTGCTTTCTGCTTCTGGGTTAACTGATGAAGTGCATCTCCCAAGCCTCTTGAGGATGTGCGTGGGAGTGTTATTCTTTGATGCTGAGGAAGCTGCTCTGATTTGAAAAGAATATCCTGGAAAGGAAGAAGGATTGAGCCAAGTCCATGCAAGGCATGCTGGAAAGTTAGGAATGTAAGAATTTGTTCAACTTGAGCAGAAGTACTGAAGGAGAATTGCTGAGCGCAGAATGAAGAATACTTTTCATGCTGTAGTATAAGTAGCTAGGGTGGCTTGAGTTAGAATGGCCTACATGATGGTGTTTGCTTGCAGGAAATAATATTCTAAGCTTTAATGTCACTGAGCGCAAGAGGTGAAGTTAATACTGAGTCTGCTGAAGGGTGGAGGTGATGAAAAGGTCTGAACTGGAAGTGAAAAAGGAAACAGCTGCTTCGATTGGATAGCCCTTGTTGATGATGTCCACTGAGTTTGTCAGAATATTGTAAACTGTCTGGAGGGACCAGTGCTGATCTTGTACAAGGGCAGCATCTACTATTGGGTTTACCATAGAAAGGAGACATTATTGAAGATCTCGTAGAGATGCGATGACTGGAGGCCGGGGAGTAATGATCTGGGACTGGTTGAAGATAGCAGCATAGCCATTGGAGATGCAGCAGAGCATATAGCGCAGTACATGTAGCACTTAGAAAACATATTGCAAGCTTTGAGCTGCTTTTGCAACCAAAGGTCAAAGAAACTGCAAAGTAATGACAATCTTCCCAAAACATGCCGTAGAGATGCCAAAGATGGAGGAATGGATAACGTTGGAAATGCGTTGAAATATCAGCTTTTGAGAGTCAGGATCCAGTGCTGAAGCATTTGATAAGTGCTAATGCATTACTGATATGAGCAGAAGAGAGCAAACATCTTCAAAGGAACCAATAAGTGGGGTCCAGAGTGGATGAAGACAGAGGCTCAGATAAGTTGACAGTGAGAAGCTTTTTGCTGGATAGTAACTATAGAAACACTTTTGGGAGTGATTGACGAGCAGGAAATGTTAAGTGCTAAAAGTCCCAGGAGGAACACCTATAAAGTGTCTTTTGTAAGAGCTGAAGGATTGCTGGAGAATCCGTTGCTGCAGACTGCAGAATATGAGTGGAAGGCATCAGAGGGAAGCAGTGGGATGCCTGCTTGCAGTCCATGAAAAAGCTGTAAAGGATATGCTGCAAAACTGGGCAAGAAGGATGGGAGCTAGAATCTTAGATGAAGCTTGCAGGTTGATCGGAGTAGATGGAGGAATGACTGATGTTTCAGGAGATCAGGGAGTTGTCAGACAAATACTGTACAGTGAGCATGGTGGGGCCACAGAAGCTATGGATGCACAGCAAATACAGGGAAACTGGAATATATAAAATTGATGCTGGTTGGCTTTACTCTCATGATTTGAATAGGCTGGGCTAGAATGTTCAGTCAGGCTTGATGGATGAAGACTAGAGAAGGTCCAAGTAAGCCTTGGCAAAGGAGCAAACTTCAAGCTTGATGGACGATCTAGGCTTGCTGGATTAGTGGTGGCATAAGATGCTGTTAAGGAAATCAAATGGAAACACTGCACAGGAAGCAGGAGTAAGCGGACTGCCCAGAGAAGTGATGGAAAAATCTCATGTCAAGAAATGCCCAATGTATTTTGGTAAAATAATGTGCCAATACTGCTGTGACATTCACAGAGAAGGATTGATGGGAATCATAGAAATGGGGTTCTCCATAGAGCAGTGAGAAGACATAGGTAGGAATCCAATTCCTCATGGTTTGAGGGCAATGCAGAATAGATAAAGTTGGGATAGAGGCTGAACACTAGGATGAGATCAAGCACAATCAATTTCTTCAGGAGTTTGGAATCTGTAGACTTCCTATCACAGGAATATTGCCATAGGAGATGATTCGGTCATCACTGGACCAAGTTCCAGAGCAGTGGAGGCTCTAAGAGGGATAGAGAACAGACATTTAAAACATTACTTGGAGGATCTGGGGTGACAGGAGCATGGCTGGTGGATGGAATGGCAGTAAGAGGATGCTGGATAGGAGGCTGGGGTTGGCTGAGCCTGGAAGTGAACTTTGCAAGCCATGATATGGGATTGTAGACTGAAAACTGAAGGAAGCAGAGCCATGACATCTCAAATGTCTGATGAAGGAGCTGGTTCTGTTTGAGGTACGGGCTGACTGAGATTGGGACCCTGAACAGGTTGAGACTTAAAAGCGAGGTATAAATACTATGATTCCCATTGCAGGTAGACTCCGAGATTGGATGCCAGATTTCTGCAGTTGGCCAGAAGGCAGGGATTGGTCCAACCATAAATGGTATAACATGATTCTGATGCCCAGGTATGAGCTGAGGAGCCTGGGAAGAAATTGGGGGCCTACAGGACATTCTTCTGGGTTTGCCAGAGAGTGGGATGGTGACAAGATGGCATGGAGCCAATACACTGCATATTATGCTGAGTGGGATAAAGTCTAAGGAAACCTTGGTGGACCTGATTTGGAATTGAATGCAGAGAGTCGGTATGCAAGAATATGCCAAGGAGCCAATATGCGGATCCGTATTGTGGTAGATGTGTAGCAGATGCTATAATGTCAATACGCAAATGCAAATGCATATTACAGTAGATGCAGAGAGCTGGTATTGTGGCCAATGCCAAAATGCCAATACACAGATGCATATTGGAGTAGATGCAGAGAGGCAGTAGCTTGGTTGATGCCAAAACACCAATAAGCAGCTGTGAATTGTGGTAGATGCAGAGAGTTACTAGCTTGGCCGATGCCAAAACGTCGATACGTGGAAGCGTGTTGCAAGAGATGTAGAGAGTTATTAGCTTGGCTAATGCCAAAACACCAATATGTGGCTATGTATTGTGGTAGGTTCAGAGTGGTTGAATGAGTAGTGACAGAACTTCCATCTCTGGTAGGCTGGGAGAGCCCAAATGCACTCAGATACCTAGAAGGTATCAGTTAGAGACGGAGACTGGAATGACACTGCTAGTTGTAGAATAGGATGGTTTTGAATGCTTGGTAACAGAACTCCCATCTGTGGTAGATGGGACAAGCCAACCTTGACTTGAATAATTCAGAAGGTATGAGTTAGAGATGGACACTGGAAAACTGCTGCAAACTGCTGGTGAGGGCTGGAAAGGAAAGAGCAGCAGGCTGCTGCATAGTAGAAGCAGGCTAAAGTGACAACAGAAATGGATTAGCAGGCAGAGAGCAGACTCGAGGAGCAAACATGGAGGAAATGGAGACTCCAAGAGTGAGGGGTGCCTATAACAGGGAAGTGAATTACACAGAGCAAACACAATACAGAGTCAGGGAAAACACAGAGAGGGGGAAATGGGGAGCATGCCACTGAGCTATTTGGAATGTTGCATAGCACCATGATATTACACTCAAATGTATCCTTGCTCTGCGAGGGTTAACTGATATTCCTCATAATGCTAGGGCTATTACTGGACACACAAACTTTAAAAACCATTAAACAAACTTGATAAAAGCATTTCTGACCATTTGCTCTGAATTATTTTAAAGCCAGTGCCATAAATTGCAATGCTGAGAGGTTAAGAGGAAAAATGGGGAATGTAGCTTTAAGGCAAGTGCCAAGAGCATGTCACATCCGCAAGTGCTGGGACTAGAATAGAGACGCGGTTCTGAAGGAAAATGAAAGTGCTGGGACAGAAACGTAGCAGCTGGGACAGAAACGTAGCAGTGGCTCCAAGGAGGGAGAAGCCACTCAAAAGAAGGCAAAACACAGAAAAAAGTGGATGGCAGCACTAGACAATGCAGACAGGGAGACAGCTACACAATGGGGAGAGACACTGATCAAGCAGACACCAGGTAAGCAACAGCAGTAAGGAGCAAAGAGCAAGGAGGCGAGAAGCAAGGTTCAGGGCAAACACAGTAAACAAAAGGGGGGGTAAATGAGTAGGACAGGGGAGGAAGCAAACAGCACAGAGACAATAGGAAGGGGACAGGAATGGAGTGAGTGGGGAGCAGACAGCACAGCACAGCATGAGGCAAAGACAAGCAGACAAACACAGCAAGGGTGAAAACAGAATGATGGCAGAGCAACAAGAGGGGAGAAGGGGAACACAATTGAGGAACACGAGGGGGAGAGATGGAGGAAGCAACACAAGACAGCAGCAGGAGCAAGCAGGGGACAGAAGCACAAACCCACAAAATGAGCAACTGAATAGGGGCAGACAAACATGGAGAAAATGAGGCACAGAGGGAGCAGGAGTGAATGAGATGAAACAGAGCAAGGAAGGAAGCGGGGAAACACAAGGCGGTTCAGCTGCTGAGACCACACAGGAGCCCAGTGTGATGAAACATGCTATGCGTGGACTGTAAGGAGCAGGCTGCTTTTATGTGGCATGTGGGAGGAGCTATTCCCCCACATTGAACCACAGGCTTCAGCCCTCCCATTAAAAACATGTACAAGCAAGACCAGGTACAACAGCAATACCAATGGTGAACATTCATCTCTGACAAATGCTTGTTAATAATAGGGGCAGGAGGCATTGCAGGGAGACCATTATGAACTTTTTGTATTCTGTGAAATGGTTCAGACACCAAGGTCTAGTATAGGCCTTAAGTCCCTGGTACATTTTGGAACCAGAAAGTACCGGGAGTGATAGCCTTGATTTATGTCTGAAACAGGGACTAATTCTACAGCCTTCTTGAGGAAAAGGCTTTGAACCTCCTTCAGCAAAATGTTGTGGAAGGTAACAGTTTGGCAACAGGGAGGTAACTGAAATAGGGCATGTCTGTGATAAACCACCTCTAGTATGCTAGCATTAGTAGTGACCTCCCTCAACTTTGATAGAAGGAGGGAGATGCGAACTCCCACCAGAACTTCCTGAGGCAGTGAGGTTGGAGGAAGAGGAGACGAGTCAGAAAGCGATGGGGGTGGCAGTGGTGCTAATAATAGTTTGACCTTTTGTAAATCTGGCATGGGTACCTGGGGGTAAGTTTGTAGCCTGTCAAGTGGAAGGCTGAGATCTTGGGCTACCACAACCAAGGAGCCTAGGGCATGGACAGGCAAAGAGCCTTCAGAAAGAATCATGACTTCTTCCTTGATGCTTTGGGGTCAAAGTATGCAGGGATCTAAGAGTCATTTTAAAGGACTGTAAATCCCTTCAAGCATTCTCACCATCATTTTTGAACAAGTGTTTGCCCCTGAAAGGAGCATTCATCACATACTGTTGAACATCACAGAAAAAAATGCCACTCTAAGCCTAGAGTGGTGATAAAAGTAAATCCCAGAGACAGCAGTCCTGGCGGCAGAATCAGTGGCATCATAGACCAATCTGAGCAGGTGCTTACAGGTTTCCTGGCCATTAGATGTAGTTTGCTGAGCCAGTATTTTATCTTGGCCCATCAGCAATTTTTCAGCCAGAGTGGCCATTGTCTTCTAAAGGCACTTCTAATTTTTAATCATATATGCTTGATAGTTTGCATATTCTTAGGCCCAGGGAAGCAGAAGCCAAAGTTCTCTTCCCTATCACATTCAGCTTCCTGGACTCCTTGTCTGGAGGAAGAGAGCTCATGTATTTGGGAATCTTGGATCTGTCATAAGAAGCCATAATTACCACAGAGTCTGTTTCAGGCTGTGAAGAATAGCATGGTTTGGCAGTAGAGGCTGGATATTATTTATCCACCTTCCTGGGAGCTGAAGGTAGCTGAGCAGGCATGGCCAGGCTGTCAAAGTAGCATCTTCAAGCGCAGAATGCACAGGAGGAATAATTGCATTTAGAGAGGCTGAAACTTCCAAGAACTCATAGAGATTTTTATTGGAAGAATTTTCCTCTTTAGCTTGGATCCCCTGTTTAGCCTGAACCTGTTTAAGGAAGGCTTGAAAAGAGGCATCTTCATGGGGAGATCAACGTGTGTTTTTCACACTCTCCTCCAAGCAAGAGTGGAGCTTGAGACAACCGTATCTACAGCCTCTTCCTTCTCATCCATGGTCTTCTCCTCTTCCTCCTCATCCATATATTCTAAATTATATTCCATTTCATCATCAATGTCGACTGTCAGAGGCTGAAGATCGAAGGGACGAGGAGACAACTGAGCAGCTGATGATGATACTCCTGTTGATGGTGGCCTGTCTGGGCCTGGCACAGTAGCAGAGACAGAAAATTGAAACGTTGATGGTAATGTTGATGGCAGGCCAGCCGGAGGTGCTGACAGAACAGGCAAGCACTGAAACAGCAATGACATTGTTTGATACAATGCCTATGCATCAAATGAGACCAAAAAAGAGAGTTGGTTGAGCCATTGAAGGGACATCAAGGCAGACAAGCTGATGCTGAACCCTGACCTCGGGTGTGTGGCAGGGCCCCACGGCCAGAGACAGGGACCTGTCATTATCTGTAGACTCACTCCATCTAATAGGTGAACAGGAACAGTCAGGAGAAGCATCTTTATCCTTTCTGCACTTTTCCTTTTTAGAATGGTGGTGTTTATCTACCAGTTTTGAAGACTTATCCTTTTTCTTTGATGATTCAGTAATAGCTGCCGTCGACTGTGGGGATCGGTGGGCTAACAGTGAACCAGGAACAGAAGTGGTTGACAACAGTGCAGCTGCCTTCGCTGCAATGTCTTTATAAATCTTAACATCACTGCACTGGCAATAATAGAACAGTGGTTCCTTGTCTTTTAGCAGTGGCATAAAAGAAAATGTTAAAATAAATAAACTTAGAGAAGTAACAGCGTTGGTGAATACTTACAAAAGTTTAATGGTGTTCTTCAGCAGTGGTGGACCAATGAGCAGTTGATGGTGGGAGAAAGGACTGAAGCAAGCTGGAGATGCCTACATTACACAGGCATCAACAAGGGGAACTGACATGGGTAGCCCCGGCTTGCAAATAATTTCAGGATGTTCCCGATGCCGATGGCTTACAGTTCCATGATGTGGCTCGATTCAGGGAGAGATCCTCAAAGAAGAGCCTGCTTTCCTGTATGTAAATATCCCACTGCTGGATTATGACTGTGAGTGAAAGTACTGTGTCAGACTTCAGCTCATGTGAGTTAAACAATAAGCAAAATGATGATAAGTCATATGAGTGGAAAGCTTGTTTCCAATAGCACCCTTTATTCATTCAGTTAAATTGTTACAATGGTATTATTCATTTATTATACATCATTTAAATATCACATTTGAAATATACTATAGAAGAACATATGACACTAAACCAGAAGCTATACATACATTTAAAATGTAAAAAGATAAAACTTTTATTACTCATAATAATAAAACAAAAAATATCATTGACATCTGCAGGCTCTAATTCCCTTATCTTTCAGTCAGTTGAGGATATGACCAAATGGAGCTGGGTCACCATAGGATGGCCATTACTAATGGGTAGTGAGTTCCATATATGTGGGGCATTTGCCATAATGTTTCCATTGCCTTTCTCACTGTTGGTTCATGGGATCACATATTCCATAGCCCTGATGACTGATTTTAATAGCTTAGAAATATAATTTAATACTTTTTTTTCAGCAGAGGGCATGTGTACTTTTTACATTGAGAGATGACCACCCCAGCATTTTATATAATACACACCTATGGGTATGGAATGAGGCACCCAACATAAATCTGTCCACAAGATTTAACAGTGTCCAGTCTTCCAAGATGGACAGCAGAAGCTCTCAAATAAATGATGCCACCATACTCAATAAAGCGTAGTTACATGTACTGTAGGATTTGTGGTGCACTCTCATATGAGGTGAGACTATCTGTTTCTACTCCATTATTTATTTTTGTTTTATTTAGTTTTTGTTTACTGGGTAGGTGCACTAGCCAACAATGTGATTATTTTCAGGCTCGACCCGGGAGAGTATATAACATCATGAAAATAAGTACAGAACATTCCCAACAAAGCGAAAGAAAACCATACATTTTTAGGAGACAAATTCCTGTACATAGATACAGAGAGTTTGATGGTGAAACATAATCCAAGCAAGAAACATAGGGCCACATTATAATTAACAAGGTATTAACAACTGGTACATCATATGGAGAAATTAGAGACATAGCAGTAGAACAAACACAGCTAGAGAAATATAAGTTAAAAGGTAGGTCATATAATATTACAAAGTTGGAGCAGTAAAGGGAGATACAGGTGGCAACTAAATGGTTGAAGTTAGAATATATAGGAAGGTAGGAGGAGCAGACAGGGCATATGTGAAATGCAGTCCACCAAGGTCCAAATAAGTTGGGTTTTTGGACAAGAGCCTAGGGCAGAGGAACAGGGGGCAGTGAGGTAGAGGAGCCTGACAAGAAAGTTAGGGTGGATCAAAACAAGTACAATGGTCAACTATTGTTTTTTGGCTAGTGCTACCATGAGTAACTTTGGGTGCATTCCATCTGATCCAGCTGATATGGGTGGGTTGTATGGCTTCAAGTTTAAACTCTGCTCTTTCAGAAAGAAAGTATGTATTAAATCTGGTTTTAAAATACTTTGATGTGTAACTGTGGGCAACATGCAAAAGGTGACAATCCGCCTGCCAGCCAATGGCCTGGTTAAAAATTTCTCATGCTTAATGTAACGCAGCAATCATGATTTGATTTCCTCCAATTATGAAACAGCACTGTCCCATATATTAAGTCATCAATTAATGTCATGAAATGCAGCATACTATAATCAGTTGCTGAAAGACCAGCTCTTCAGGACAGGGCCCAGGGGTTGCATTCAGCATTATTTATCGTCTCAGTTGCTGAATGTATCAGTCCCACTAGCCTGATCCATGAGCCATATTACTCCTTGACTGAGGCTAGTGTGACTCAGAATAAATGACAGTGGCACAATATGCTTAGGATATGGTACTTAGTACCTTCAGGTTAGGCAACTAGTGTTGGAGGAAAGTTACTACCACCCATGCTTCGAGCTTACTTTTCCAAAACAGTTCCATTTCTAACATCTGCAATGACACAGGAGGGTAGGAGAGCCCTGTGATGCAGAGACAGCCCTTTCATCAAGTGTATGTCAGATGTTTTTCAGATAACAAAATAGTACAATGTGTGGCACTGGGCATGATGCACAATGTAATAAAACAGCCCGCTGCCACCAACCTAGTTTAAAATCTGGTGTCTTAGACCTAAAGTAGCACAACAATGATGACAACCATAGTATATCCCATATAATGCATCATCTATTACTATCATCAGCAGCTGAGCATGGTCCTTACAAAACAGCTGAAAGAAGTGCTTACTCTGCAGGACAGGACCCAGTGGCTACATTCAGCATCATTTGTCATCTCGTGCTTTGATCTAATTTTTCCAAAACTACTCCACTTGTAACATCTGCAAGGCTATGGGAGGATGGGAGGGACTTGTGATGCAGAGTCAGCTCTTTCATCAAGTGTGTGCTGAACTTATTTTTCAGCTAACAAAATCATATAGTGTGTGACATGGGGCAAGATGTACAAGGTAAAAACAACCGGCCTGTCACTAACCTTGTATGTTGTGTTTTAACGATAAGTAGTTATTTCACTACCTACAGTAATTTCTTTGTTTAACATAAATGAACACTTCATTGTGAATACTAACTGAAAAACCCTAAATATTGTGCTATTAAAAATTACGAGTCTGAAATGGCTTGAAACTAGTAATAACTTCTAAATATGCTGTTTGTATGAAGATTTAACTATTTCATTTGAGTTTTCAATGACTTGCTTCTGTGCTGCTTAGGGCTATTGTGATATCTTCAGCACTGTGAAGGCTGCTCTCTCCTTGATCTAGTATTCCACTGTGAAGCACCCAAACTTCAAGATAGCATTTGTGATATACTGAGGCTATATAGACAGCTATACAGATGATATGAAATGGCTGGACTTAAAATATGCAGTTTATCTTCAAGTGTGCATAGTCAAGTTATACAACAATATTTAATAAGTTATAATTTTCAGATATGCTGTTTGTGTGAAGATTTAACTGTTTCTTATTGTTGTCATCTGCTGGCTTCAGTGCTGTGAATGGGTATTCTGAGGGTGCTGAGGCCCTCAGGAAAACGGTGTCCATATCTTGGGTGGGTGATTGGGTGGGGGAGGGACCACTGGACACCAGTGAAAGTGTTTCAACACATTGGGGGGATTGGGAGGGAGGGACCACTGGACACCAGGAAAGTGGTTCAATACATTGTCTGAGGGACCGGGAGGGGGTAGGGACCAGCAAACACCAGGGAGACCATATATTTATCATTGGGCAGGCATCGGGTGGGTGGGGGGAGGGACAACTAGACACCAAGGACTGGGGCTGTGTATCGGACAGGGGCAGGGAGGGAGGTGCACTAAGATCCATACAGACTATGCAAATGAGCCCATAAAGGGCATGCAAATGGCCGCATAGTGCTTTGCATGCCCAATGGGCTCATTTACATGGCTGCTTTAGTGAATTGGAAATAGCGCAATTGCACTAATCAATGTGGAGCCATACTCCTGGCTACACATTGAAGTGGTGCTAGTGGGGTTAGTACTGGCAGTAATGGGGTTACCTCTGACTCAACATGGTCTTATTCTCAGTCCGATAGTGCAGGTGCACTATCAGACTGAGAATAGCCACACCTTAGACACCTGGGCAAACACAAAGCGCAATGCAAACTTTTGTGCTGTGCTTTCTGATTTGTTATTAATCTAGCCCCTGGACCCATGCCTTATCTACAGTACTGTGCTGGCTGTAACTCTTTTTCTCCCAGGTGACCATGACAACTACCCTCCCCTTTTTCTGCATTCCCCTTGTGGAGGCTTTAGTGCCACTTGCTGGTAGTGACCTCCTCGTCCTCCACCGTGAATTCTGAGCAGAAGTAATTGTTTAAAAGCTTAGCTTTCTGCTCACCATTCCCCTCTACCCTCTCCCTTAGATATATGTATTATATAGGCACAGTAGTGGCCTGTATATTAGGGTTGCATTGGTGTTTCATTAAAAGTGGTCATTTTCTGGGGGTCATATCTCAGACGTTTTACACCCTAGGACTGTGAAATTGGTAGGCACTTCCTCAATCCTAGTGGCTCTTCACCATCCAAATTTCAGGAGAATCAGGTAAGTGCTGAAATTACTTATTTTTGCTAGACTTGCTAACTAAATTTTTGCCCTCAGATAACTAAAAAAAAGTTTAGAGTTGGGATATAAAATGTACAGGTTTTTAGACATCATATCGGAATAGGTCCTTTTAGGGGTTTTGTTAAAAGAAAAAAATTATTAGTTTTTATGTTAATTTTGATTGATTGGTGGTGTATGCAGCTAAAACTTCATGGGGACTATTTTTCCATGTTAAAGTTCTACATGAACAAAAACTTTACACTAATGTAACTTTTTAAAAACTTAAAAGTAGAGGGTAGGAGTTAATGTTTTTTGAGGGAGAGGCACTAAGAGGTGCACAATGTAGTTTGTTATTTAAATGAACCAATTAGTAATTATTTATGATTAATAAAAATCATTGCAAATTTACTCAAAATGGGCCCTGTTCATGAATGCCTATGTGCCAAGTAATGGCAGCTTGTAGGCAGGCCTAAGCCCAAATGCCATGCGGAGTTGCCCTGTGCACCCCTGGTGGCATTCACCAAAGGCATGCTGGCACCTTGCATGAGGGATCCCTGTGCTGAACATGGTGCTCCACACTAGGGGCAGGACAGGGACGTGCTGGGTGTATGCACCTTGCCACTTGTGTGCTGCACTGGCATGGGGATTCTACATGAGGAAGGACCCTGCTGTAAGTCACTACATCCCCCCCAAAGGTTGACAGTGGGGTGCGGTTGCAATGGGACCCCCTGCACATGGCTACCACAGCCCACTAGGCTACCTGGGAGTGTGTGTGGGGAGGTCACCATTTGGGCAATCATTCAACTGTTCTAGGGTGGGCTGCATGCCATCCCAGGATCCCCAGGCTCAGCATGTAAGGGATCAACAAAGGGGAACCAGGACGGGCATCCTATTGGATGCCCACCCACGGCCCACACTTTACCCCTGGGCCACCACAATCCTCAGCTGCACAGCTGTACCCCGTGGAGGCGTGAGGGCATGGACAGGCAGACAGTGGTCATGAATGCCAACCGGTACATGCCTGTGTGGGGGTGTGGAGCTGTGCAGGTGGGTTATGCGCGTTTCGCGTGTAAGTCCTGCCCATTTGTGAATCGAGCCTAATATGAATATTTTTAAGATTTGTAGTAAGATGGTTTTGCTACTTTGCATGCAGTTTGAGCAGGGATAGGTAGCAGGAAGAAGTAAGTGATTATCCCCCTCTTCAGATCCCTGGTTAGACCAGACCTAAAGTACTGTGCTCAGTTTTAGAGGCCGCATTTGAAGAAGGATAGGGATAGGCTGGAATCAGTACAGAGGAGGAGAAACAAAGATCATCCAGGGTCTACAGGGACTCCCATATACGGAACGGCTAGCAGCACTGAATATGTACTCACCTGAAAACCAGAAGGAAAAGGGGCAACATGATAGAAACATTCAAGTTCCTAAAAGGCATAAACAAAGTGTCGAACACTGAAGAGCTGTTCCATAGGGTTCATAGTGGGGGCCATCTTTACAGCCCTCATGTAGGCATTCAACACTGTTAATCACCAACTTCTTATTCAAAGTCTCCTCTCCACTGGTCTATCAGCCGGTGCTGCCGCCTGGTTTAATAGTTACCTGTCTCGCAGGACACAGTGTGTAAGGATAGGCAGTACCACCTCTGATCCTTGGGAGGTGTACCTAGGTGTACTTCAGGGATCTATCCTGGTCCCTCTCCTTTTCAGTCTGTTCATAAACACCCCTACCCATGGCCTACCCTGCACATGCAGTGCTCTATGCAAATGACGCTGTCATTTCCGTCCCAGGCAAAGATGTATCAGCTATCAGCTCTAAATTGCAGGATAACTTCAGTGCACTGGAATCTTGGTTGTCCCATAACAGACTGTTACTCAGTCATAAAAAAAAAAGTGCATGCTTTTCAGCACAACACAGAGCAAGGAAAGAGGGTCACCCCTGAGTACACTACCGGTCAAAAGTTTTAGAACACCCCCAATTTTCCAGTTTTTATTGAAATTTACGCAGGTTAATGTCTCAATGTACTCTGAAATTAAACCATAGAACAAATAAACAATTGGAGATAAAAAAGAAATCATATAATCATTTTGTTTAACAAAATTTAATCTAAGTTTTTGACTCATCAAAGTAGCCACCTTTTGCAGATATACTGTAACCGCCGAACACACTCGTGGCATTCTTCCTACAATGGACATCAAATATTGTTGGAAGTTCTTCCCAACACTGTTGCAGAAGTTCCACAAATGTGTTGCACTTGTAGGTTGCTTTGCTTTCACCCTTCTGTCCAGTTCATCCCAAACCAGCTCGATGGGGTTTAAGTCTGGAGACTGTGCTGGCCATTCCATGATTTGAAGCCTACCGTCTTGTTCTTTTCCTCGAAGCAGTTCTGGCATAGCCTGGAGGTATGTTTTGGGTCATTATCTTGCTGTAGGATGAATCCTGACCAACTAAGGCGTGAGACCAGAGGGGTATTGCATGGCGCTGCAAAATGCTGTGGTAGCCCTTTTAGTTCAGGGTGCCAGTCACTCTGTGCTGTTGTCCTGTGAGCCGCCTATCACACAAGCTGTTGACTCTCAGAAACTTGTCTTCTGATTCTGTTGTGGCTTTGGGTCTGCCAGACCTCTTCCTGTCAGAGTTTCCTCCAGTTTCCAAGTGCCTTTTGATGGTGTAGGAAACTGTACTCACTGACACCTTGGCTTTCTTTGCAATTTCTCTACAGCAGTTTTTGCTAACCTAAACTTTTTTTTTAACCTCTAGCAGTTTACCGCTTACCTTTGTACCATTTCAGGTTATTCACTGACTTGAATTGCTTAAATTTCAATAAAAACTGGAAAAATGGGGGTGTTCTAAAACTTTTGACCGGTAGTGTATACTTAGCTGCAAAGGAGAAATACTGGAACAAGTCAATACATTTAAATACCTGGGAATCCACCTGGATGATACACTCACCTTCTCCCTTCATATTGAGCAACTTATAAAAAACACTAATATAAAACTTGGTATCCTTTACCGGCACCAAACCTCCATGATGTCAGACATACTAAAACTTGTCACAAGTTGCTCAGTACTCTCATCATTGGACTATCGTCTTGTCATATATGGGGCTGGCTCTGACTCAGCATTAAGAAGGGTCAAATCACTTTTAAACAAGGCCTGCCGACTGGTCCTGGGTGCACACAAGCAGACACACTCCTGGGTCCTATACAAGGAAACTGACTGGCTCCCTCTCCACCTCAGGCTTCAATACCAGGCCTGCCTGCTAGCAAAAAAATCCTTGCTGGGGCTTACACCTAGCACTACATCCACCCTCTTTGAAAATGCACAACCCTCCATCAACACAAGAGGGCTGATCATTACCTTTAAGTGTACTACACTAGTGCAGATCTCTCCTGCTGCAGGCCCAAGTGGTACAATGACCTGCCTGCTGCTATTGTCGATTGTACAAGGCTTAGCCAATTTAAAATAGGGCTATGATCTCACCTTGCCAACCTACATGACTGTCAATGCTACCACTAGCCAATGACTGCCAACAATTATTTTCCCCAGTCCTAGCTAATCCTAGCTAACCCTTCTAATTTATCTCTCCCTACTTCTCCCTACTACACCTATGATGAATGCCCACCCATTCCCCACTCCACCCTCATCTCCCCCAACCCCCACTGGTCTCCTTCCCCCTCCCCTCACATTTCTCACCCCCCTCTCCCCTCTTCCTCCCTTTCCACCCCCACCTTTTGCTTTAGCCCTCCTCCGCTACCCCCACCACCACCACCACTCCTGGACAAAGCCATGCCTGGCTGCACCTAATTTGCCCACTAACCTACTGGGAGGCCCCCCCCCCATTGTGGGTAACTCCCTGTTATCTCCTAAGTATGTACCTCACTCTCGTAGTGTTGCCTCTCATTGACTATGCCGCAAGTGTAATGTCCTGTACAACTCACTTGCAGTCCTCCTATACATGGTTTGTGTTGTAACTGCACTTATAATTGCTGATGTTAATCTGTTGTTAACTGTTCTCCAACTGTACTGTATTGTAGCTAGTATATGATGTCTTGTACTTTCCTCTGACTTGGAGCCTTTGTAAACAAGACCTTGGCTCAAAGGTAGTAATCCTAATCTGAAATAAATAAATAGGGTCACTAACACAACAACTAGAGGGCATGAATGGAAACTGAGGGGATGAGTTTCAGGAGAGATCTAAGGAAATACTGCTTCACGGAAAGAGTAGTGGAGTCATGGAATAGTCTGCCGGTGGAGGTGGTGGGGGCAGAGACCGTGGCAAGTTTCAAGCATAGGTGGGAAAGAGCTAGAGCACAACTTCAAGACTTTAAAGCAAGTATATAGTAATTTAGGGCGGGCTGTATTCCCCCTGGACAATTACTAGGTCCTGGACATCTCATGGGCAGGCTTGATGGACCCTGGGTCTCCTTCTGCCGTTGTTTTTCTATGTTTCTATGTTCTATGTTTAGTAAGTGTTTGTAAGGGATGCTACAGTGGATGAAGAGAGGGGGAGCTGAAAGAAGGCATTTGACAATGCATATCAATCACTTCACTTCTGCTACTATTGTATTACAGGGAAGAGGGTAAGGAGGAAGGTGGAGGTTAATGGGTTGTGATGGGTTGGGAGTTTTGCTCTTTCCATGGGGGGGTTGATTGTATTGTGCAAGGGTGGGGGGATGTAGGATTTCGATGGGAATGGGGGGTAGTAGGTTCCAGAAATGCCACCTGTATCAATCATTACACTTCTAGCCTTCCCACTGGTGCAGCGGTAGTGCTACTGTTTGTGATGCCAATGATTTGGGTTCAGAAGCGAGCCTGAGTTGCTGGAGGGCCAGCCAGGGAGAGGTGGATCGAGCACCCTAGGGGCTGCTCTCCATCTCCTGGGAGGGAGGGAGGGCTGTGGGTCTCGCCGCTTTACCACCATCTGCGTGACCACGGGTAGTAGTGCAGCAAGACTGCAGAATGAATGGGGGGGCAGCCTGGTGGCACTGAGGGTTGGGGAACTCAACGCCACACCTTGCGTCATGCCAGTGACCCAGGTTTGGGAACAGCCTAGGGTCATCGGGGTGCTGGCACGTAGGGGGCAGGTGGGAACAGGATTGAGCGGTGGCTCTCCTCTCCTGGGATGGGGGGGTCACCCTCCCAAAGTCCCTCCATCACCAGGTGGAGGCCTAGTAGTGGCGCAGGTGGGTTGAGTGACCGGTAGTGTGGGGCATCCTGCAGTGCATGGCATGCGCGTGCCTCTACACGTGTGCGCTCATGCCAAGGACATGAGGTCGGGGGTGGAAACATCAGGGAAAAATCACCTTAAAGACATAATAGAAAGAAACAAATGGGAGGGAGGACACTGGCCGAGGTCTGGAGTGGAGGGACATTGCAGCGTGCCCCGTCTCCTTGGTCTTTCTTGCGTGCCAGCATTCTTAGGGGTGGGGCATGAGAAAATGGAAAAAAAACACACTTGCCCTGTAGACAGGCCCTGGCACCGCAACTCCATAACTGGGCCTTGGGTCTGGTTGTACCACCCGATGCAGACTCATGGACTGGAGGGGGAAGTCCCGGGACCCCCTCCTCCCCACCCGGTGGGTTAACCAAGACAGAATGGGGGTGGTACACCAATCACCTGGAGTTACCCGGGGCAGAAGATCGCAGTCTGCCTTGGGAGTCCCCAAAGAAAGGTAAGTTGCAGCGAAGGAAGGGGGCATAAAGAGCAAATAAAAAAAAAAATCATTGCACTTCCGTTATTTTATTAAAAAGGAGGTTGGGGGTGGGAGGTGGGGGCAAGCTGGTGTGTCGTGTGGGGGTTTTGCTCTGATCCAGAGATATGGGAGCTTGTTATATATTGTGGAAGAGTGAGGGAAGCAGAATTTGGTGGTGGGGGGTGGCAAGCATCAGTTATTATAAGGAGGGTGAGATTTGGGATTTTAGGATATTGGATGTTGGATACTCTGATATCCAACATCCAATTTCACATCCAAGGTTTTTTTTAGGAAATCGCATTTTGATCACTGTCAGCTGCATGCATTCTGTAAAGTTTTAACTGATGTCAGCCAGCTATTATCAGAAAATAAATATTTCAAATGCATCGAAAACATGCCATGCCAGAAAATGTGTTAGGGCACTTGACTTTCAGTTCAAAGGCCCAAATGGTCCCATAGACTGTGGGAGCTTGGGATTATGGTACATAACTGTCCATGGAAGGACTGCTGTGTTCCACTCCACATAAGCCCTTTTAGCTTTTCACAAACCAGAGAGGGTCCTCATCCCGTGAAAATATGTCAGGAGTCACCTCCTGCTTTGCATAGAGTTTTGAAGGCCACAAGTAAATGAAATTACTACACAGTTTTCTCAAAAAGTAAGGACATTTATGGCAAAAAACAACATTAATACTCATGAAGTTTTCTACTGCACAGAAATGCAAACCTGTTCTCATGACTAGGTTAGGAAAAATCTGCTAGGGGCAGAAGTATTTTATCTGTTAGCACCCAATCCTGAGAACTTTGAGTGCCGTACATCATAAAACAAGTTACAAAACACAAAATAAAACACAGGTAAATAAATACATATAACTTGAAAATATTAATCGGGCAGCATAAATAGCTAAAAATGAACCAGTGGGGACTATCTCAATGAAAAGCTTGTCTGAACAAGTAGGTCTTTAGGCTCCTCTTAGAGATCTGGAAAGCAAGTTCCACAGGGCAGGACCAATCACTTCAAAAGTGTGATCCCCTGATATCTTAAGCTTGGCCCTGGGAACTGCTAGGAGGCTTACCTCTGAGGCGCAGAGAGGGCAAGCAGGGTAGTAAGAGGACAGGAGATCACTCAGATAAGCTAGGCACACTCCATATATGGCTTTATAGGTCAGCAAACTGAACCTGAACCTGAAGGTGATTCACCACTTCTCTAACAGCCAGTGCAGGTCACACAGGCCTGGGGTAACATGACACAACCCCGTGGGGCCCGTCGGTAACCTGGCCATTGCATTCTGTACTAGCTGCAGGTGTTGTAGGGCCCCTCCACTTACTCTGCAATATAGAGCATTACAATAATCAAGCCTGGAAGACACAAACGCATGTATTAATGAAGGCAGATCTTCTGGTGGGATCAAGGCTTTAATCCAGGAGATGTTTTGGAGATGGTAAAAGCCACTCCAGACTACAGATGACATTGCAGTCTCAAGTGTCAATCTTTCATCCAGAATGATGCCCAAATTCTTCACCTTAGTGGAAGCCACCAAATTACAGGAACCAAGCACTAAGCCAGTCTTCTCTGCTGTGGCTCCCACCCTGCTGTTGATCAGTCTCAATCACCAATACCTCCATCTTGTCCAAGCTGAGTCTTAACCAGCTACAGGACATCTAGTCCTGGATCTCAGTGAGAAATACAGAAAAAAATGGTGCACTTCAGGATTGTTCCAGGGTGCTAATAAATGGTTTGCTCACCAGTATATTACAGTAGAAACATGAATAAAAAGCACTCCAGGCAACCAAATGCAGATTGCAGACCCAGATTTTTTGAATTTCTGCAACAGGATTTATTTCATTTTCAGCATAAAGCAGAGCTCCATAGCAAGGTAGAGTTCCTCTAGCACCTTGGCCCTACAATCAGGCCTTCAACAGGGGGTGTGTTCTTACACATAACATTAATTCCTTTTAAACACCTAATTTAAAATGATATACTCAAAACATATTCTCATCAAGTCATTACAATTGTACAATAATAAGAATCAAAATAACATTCATAACATAATTTATATCACCCCAAAATAATAAAGCTTTTTACATGTATGTACATAACATACACACACACAAAAAAAATATTTTTGTGCTAAATACAATATTATGTGTAAAAGTAGTAAATACAGTAAGCCACATAGCAGTGTAAATTATTAGATCATTGCAAAAATCTCCTAACTTTTAAGTATTATAGTTTAATTCTATTTATCATTTAAAGTATTTTTACTTGCAATGCCCTGTATTAAATACACTTCATTATAAAACTCAAGTTATTCCATTTCATCCAGTTTTGAAGCTAATGTGAACATTTACTTATCATTCACAATGCATTCAAAAAGTACACTTTACAAAACCACACAAAAGATGTAGACACAGGTGATAAATGTATCACTGAGCATATAGGAGACTAATACAGTATATAGAAGAGGATTAACAGGGATTGGGTGACAGAATGATTAGTTGTACTGTTAACAAATGTCAGAAATCGCAAAATATTATTTTTTTTATAAATGATGTAAAAATGACCTCTTCATTAAATCCATTGGGAAACACTGTATTTAGAGAAACTATCCGAGGTTCTTCTTGATTAAGTTTATTTAGTCTGTTACCTCCTCTAGCAGATAGGGAAACTGTTTCTAACACTATAAATCTAAGGACAGATGGATCTGAGTTATGAAACAAAGCAAAATGTTCTCCTAGTGGGTTGCGATTGCTGTTATTAATAATTGCCCTCACATTTTCTTGAACCCTCGTTCTTATTGGTCTGATTGTTCTTCCAATGTAATGTTTCAGACTGTTACACCAGGCTATATAAACAGAAAACATGGTACCACACAAAATGAAATTCTGTGATTCGTGTGGTGTTTGTATACATTTCCTTCTTGTACATGCCTACACATGTTACAATTGCCACACTTGAAAAATCCATTTGGTCTTCGTGTTAACCACTTTTTAGTGTTCCTTGATGCCTTAAAATGACTTCAACTCAGGATATCTTTCAAATTGTTAGCTTTTTTATACGTTATTCTTGGATGTTCTCCCACCTTGTTTTTTTTAAATTGGGTCTGTATGTAAAACTTTCCAGTGTTACCTATTTGTCTCCAGATGTCATTAAACATAGTAGAAATATTTTTTTGTGTGTCATGTACATTCATGTAAAAAGCTTTATTATTTTGAGGTGATATAAATTATGTTATGAATGTTATTTTGACTCTTATTATTGTCTTATTGTAATGACTTGATGAGAATATGTTTTGAGAGTATCACTTTAAATTGGGTGTTTAAAAGGAATTATAAAAGGGTCTGAGAAATGGAGCTTTCTGATTGGCTGCAAACATTCTAACAGCTTTATGTTAATCTTTTATTAACACACATGTAGAGCTTAACCATATGCTGAACAAGGTTTAACACTCTTTAAAAAATTTTTTTTATTATAATAGCAATAAGGCACTCCCAGGGATTATGTTAATGGTCAGTTAATCACCCTCTAGGGGCATGTGACACTCGGCTACACCTTGTGCCACAGTACACCCCTAGAAGGTGATTAACAGACCATTAACATAACCCTTGGTCATGCCTTATTGCTTAATTAATGTTATGTGTAAGAACCCCCCATTGAAGGCCTGATTGTAGGGCAGAGGTGCTTAGGGGAATGCTGCCTTGCTATGGAGCTCTGCTTTATGCTGAAAATGAAATAAATCCTGTTGCAGAAATTAAAAAAAACAGGGTCTGCAGTTTGCATTTGGGTGCCTGGAGTGCTTTTATTCATGTTTCTACTGGACCTCAGTGGGGCATAACTTTAGTACATCGACCGCGCCAGGCATCCTGTGTGCAAATGATAGATACAGCTGGTTATCATCTTCATAGCAGTGAAAACCCAGACCATAGTCTCTGATGATGACACCCACGGGCAGAATGTACACTGCAAAGAGCATAGGTGAGAAGGTCGAGCCTTGGGGTACACTACAGAGTAGGGACTTCAGGAGTGAGTAAAAATGTCCCATTGCTAACCTTTGCATCTTGTCACTGAGGAAGGACTCAAACCAGCTGATGACCATACCAGTGAGTCCACAGTACTCCCTTAAGTGATCCAACAACCACCTATGGTATACTGTGTCAAATGCTGAAGAGAGATTGAGTAGAATAAGAACTGACCATTTCCCTCTATCTCAAGCGCTCAGGAGGTCATTATGCATCCTGACCAACACAGTCTCTGTACTATGCCTGATCTAAATCTGGACTGGAGCAGCTCATAGATGTTAAAGGCTGTGAAGTGTGCCTCAAGCTTCTCAATAAGCTTTCCTAAAAAGGGAAGGTTAGAGACGGGTCTAAAATTTGCGAAGCAGTCCGAGTCCAAAGATGTTTTTTCCAGAAGGGACCTCACCAGTACATCCTTCAATGCACTCAGAAAGAACGCCTCTGAAAGGGAGCACCGGACTATCACCGGACTATCTTGGCATACACTGGGTCCAAAAATCCCACACAACTCACTAGGAGGTGTGTCGGACCCAAGTTCAGTTCACAATAAGTGGGCCACAGCTCAGAGGTCACCTCACATACCTCCTCTAACAATACCAGCCTAAACTCACCCCAAACAGGAGGAGTGCTCCTCATGACTATCCACTCTCCCCTGCTGAGCTATGACAGCCAAGATAGGGTTATCCTGTACCGGACTGAGGACACCCTGTTGGAGAAGAACTGAGCAAACTCTTCACACCTGGTGGATGAAAATGCATTTGCCAGCTGGAGACAGGCAGGATGTAACAATCTGTCCATAGTCTGGAAATGTTGAGAAGTCTGTTTCTCCCTGCCACAATCCCATAGGACAGAAATGCTGCCTTCTTATGGGAGATTGCTCTCTGATACTCACTGTAGTGAGTTCTCAGAGCCAGTCTGTCCTCATCAGTCCTGGACTTCCACCAACAGTGCTCCAGTTTATGACCTATAGTCTTCATCTCCCTAAGCTCCCCATCAAACCATGGGGATCCTGAACAAGACATTCTGGGTCATATACAAACTGGTGCATAGCAGTGCTGTGTGAATAATGAATATTATTTCCTGAATACCACAAATAATGTGCTATTCATTATTCAGATCCCGAATAACGAATAGTGCACTATTCGTTCCCTATTTGGGAAATACCTATATGCATACCTAAAACATAAAGAAAAAGCCAAAATCCCCCACATTTTCCTCACTAGAGCAGATCCAATGTTATTTAGAGAAGCCCCACTTCCCCACACCTTCAGTTAGCACCCAAATCCCCCCTCCTTCCCCTTCACCACATTTTGACATGCCATTAATTTCTTTTATAAAAAAAAAACTGCAATGATGGGCAACCAGCACAACTCACCCACCTCCATGGCTAGCTACTAGGTTTCAAGGCTGTCATCCCCCCACACACACACACCCGGTATCTAGCAGCAGTCCCTTCCCACCCTGCACCCACACACCCCTCTGTATGTAATTATAGCTACAACGGCATAGCTCACCCTCCTCCATGACTGGCTGTCTTCTTCTGAATGAAGCCACTGCATGTTTGCCTGCATAGTAGAACCAGCTAATCATGTGATCAGTTGGTTTTACTATGCGAGGAAACGCATGCACGAGTGACTTCATTCTGAAGAAGGCAGCCGGCCGTGGAGGAGGGTGGGCTATGCCAGTTGCCTTCTGCTATAATTTACAATTAGGTGTGGGGGGTGTGGGGTGCAGGGTGGGGAAGGGACTACTGCTAGTGTGTGTGTGTGGGGGATGAATAACAGGCATGAACAATGTTGGTTGAACTATGCAAATCCATCTGGAAAGGCAATTTTGTGGTCGCATTGCAAAATCACCTTTCCAGGTGGAATTTGAAAACGTTCACTGCCCTTGTTCATGAGGTGGGGTCATAAGAAGGGTATGTTTAACATTTTGGATTATAATATGTAAAAATGCCAAAGTTATGCACAGTTAAAATTCTGCTACACTTGCTCATAACTCTGGTAATTTTAAATATTTTAACCCCAAAATTTTCAGGCTAGTCAAATTTTTATACCACCTCATGAACTTGACAGCTGTAATTTTTCAAATTCTGGCCAAACTGTGTTTTTGCATCAGTGGTGTGGAATGACGTTGCAGTGGTGCAGAATCATGTTTTGGTGCAGATTTGGACATTTTAATACCAGGTTCATGAGGTGGGGTAATAAGAAGGCTGTGGTAACAGTTTGGTTGTGGTTTTCTTAAAATTGTAACCGCATGGCCCAGAGGGCCCTATGCTTCCCCAGCACATATAAATAAGGATACGATTACACTATCTCAAAAATTATGGATTGATGGAGGGCAGAGCCCTCTGGGCCCTGCGCTCCACAGTCAAATAAGAATATGATTACACAATCTCAAAAAGTAAGGAGATTCATTTCAAAAAACTTAGTTAATGCACTAGTTAGGGTTAAAACAACAAAAGTAAGGAAATGTGGCATTAGGGTTTCCAACCCTAATAACCAACCTCCACTCTGCAGGCAATGACAGGCATGGGGTGTGCCTTGGGGTTGTAAACCCTAATGCTCACCCCATTCTCATATACTGTTCCCATCTCAGCTTACTTACTCATGGAATGGAGCAAGCATTAGGGCTGACAACCCCAAGGCACACCCCATGCCTTTGCTGCCTGCAGAGAGGGGATGAGGTGATAGGGTTGGAAATCCTAATGCCACATTTCCCTACTTTTGTCTCTTTAACCCTAACTAGTGCATTAACAAAGTTTTTTGCAATTAATATACAGTATAGCTAGATAGATATAGATATATATTCATATACAAAAACTGTCAATGAACTAGTTAGGGTTCAAATTAACACCTCAAAAGTTGGGACATCTGGTGTTAGTGTTTCCAGCCCTATCTGAACACCCTCCCCCCCAAGCAAAAAACAGAAAAAACATTAAGGCTTTGGGTCTCTGGAATCTTGGCAAAATTAGTGGTGGGGTCCTTCTTGGGGTTGTCAAATCTAATCCCCACCCCTCCTCCCAGCCCATTGCCTCCTGTCTGAAGCACAAAGTATAGCTCTAAGCCAGTGCATCATAGTGATACACACTTCAATGGTAGAGAAGTATGTCTTGCCACATGGTGCCAGCAGAATTTGTTGTAGTTTTCTTCACGCAGGGCTCTGTGACCCATGCGTGAAGAAAACAGTTCACATCTGACCTTGTTTGCTTGGGGGAGAGGGTGGGAATTAGGACGGACAACCCTAAAGAAGACCCCTTCACTGATTTGCCAAGACTTTGGAGACACAAAACCCCAATGGTTTTTCCTTATGCGTCTTGGGGTTGTGGGGGTGGACAGTTAGGGTTGGAATCCCTAATGTCACATTTCCCTCCTTTTGTGGTGTTAACTTAAACCCTGACTGACTCATTAACACAGTTTTCACAAAGAATTTCCTTTCTTTTTGAGACAGTGGAATCGTATCCTCATTCACAAAGGTCATTTCAAATGTGCAAGGCCCTCTGGGTTCTGTGCCAAGGGAAAAGTCTACCTATGAAAGTCAAGAATGCATGAGTCTGTCAGGTAGACTGTGGAAGTGCAGGGCCCTCTGGGTCCCTGGGAATATGGGAGGGACTGTCAGTGACAGTTTGTTGCAATGGAGAAATATCTCACAGTGGGTGGTGTGCTTGTCATGCAAAATAGCAGGTCAAATGGAGTGGATCCATGACAGGAGCTCGACAAAATTTTTGTTGAATGCCCCATCAGTGACACTGGCAGGTTGACCACATTCTGCAGTTGGCAGCCGATTCGCACTGTCTGTCCATGTTTTCTAAGGGGGCTTCACCCCCGAACCCCCCACATGGGGAGCTACACCCCCCACACATCCCCACTTAATGATTATCAACTCCAAGTCAGAGCTGATTGGGGGGGGTGCAGGACCCCTGACAGACAGCGCCGGGTTTCAGCAGGTTTCCCACAGTGGCATGGCACTGCAGTCGCTGTGGGGGACCTCGCTGGCAAAATGTCACTGTCGGGGGGGGGGTAACCAAGATGGAACAAATGGGGAAGAATACCTGTATTAAATGTACCTACACTGGGGAGTTGGAAGGGAAAATAATAAGATTACAAGAACAAATAAATACACAAGCAGGGATTAAAGAGTCTGAGAAATTTGTCACCTCAGCTAGACTATTAAATGAAATAGAGAGGGGAAAACCACAAGACACAGATTAATAAAGGACGTATGGACAAAAGGAAAGATAGGCTGGAGGATAGCGACCATAATATAACAAATGAGAATGATTAGTGTCTAGTTACTAAATGTCCCAAGAAAAAAAGGAGGGATATTAACACAGCCTTAGAGACAACAAACCGATATGAACTCCTAGAAATAGATCCTGACATTGGAAATGAGATACTATTCTCACAAGAGCCCTCAACACAGCAAAGACTCAATGAACAGCCAACAGACATAAAAGGAGACAAAAGAAACACAGCAGGATCCACAAGCAGTGTAAGAGCTAGCCCAAATGATGATTGTATAAATAATAACCTCCCAAATATTGAAGGAAACAGTGCATTAGGAAAACCAACCCATCAAGGGACATCAAATAACCCCTCAAAAACAGGAAGTAATACTGAACGTACCACAAATATGGACATAAATCAGGCTGGGCCACCTCCTATAGATGTTGTAATCATAGGAGACTCAATCATAAGACACACAGACAGGGTCATATGTAGAGGTATGAAGGAACAAAGGACTCTTTCTTGTTTACCCAGGGCAGGAATAAATGATGTAACCAAAATTCTCCCTGGGTTCTTGGAAAACACACACAAACCTATAGTACAGTACTACTTCACCTAGGAACTAATGATATAGGTAAAAGAGGTGTGACATAAATACAGAGGGACTTTAAGAAGGTGGGAACAGAATTCAAAAACAAAAATTGTAGTCTAATTATCTCTGAAATCTTACCAGTACCCAGGGCTGGTAGAAATACAGTAAACAAAATCCATAGATTAAGTGGCTGGTTAAGGAGCTGGAGCACCAGAAAAAAGTTTGACTGTTTAGAACATTGGCATCGCTTTGAAAATGAACATAGACTATATGCAACCAATGGCCTCCACTTAAATCATATCAGATGTAGGGTCCTAGCAGACAGAATTAATCATAAAACATAGCAACATTTAAACTAGATAAGGAGGGGTTGGTGGAGGTGAACACATTAGTAACATAAAGGACATGTCTAAGCTAGACATCTCTATGTGGAAATCTCTACTGATAAATGACCTCTGAGATTATTAAGCAGATAGGAATCCAGGATCCAGGAAAAAGGCTACTGATCATGGGAGATTTTAACTTCCCTGAAGTTAATTGAGAATTATGGAAATCAAGCTCAGGAGCAGAAACTGAGTTCCTGGAAGTGTTAGATAGCTTAGGCATAGACTACCACGTAACTGAACACACTAGAGATAAACATACATTAGACCTCGTGATAAGCAACATAAGTGAGGCACTGGAAAAATTACACGTCAGAGAGCCATTATTAGGTAATGATTACAACATGGTTAAATTCTACATCAGGATAAATACTGAAATCCAGAAAGGGGTTAGGAAAATAAAGAGGTATGACCTGGCTAACTTTAATGAACTAAGGAATTTACTTGCTCAGTGGGACTGGAGTAAAAAAATAAAGGCCTACAAGTACATCAAATGTGATATGAGCTAAAAACATTTTTTACATGACTTGGTGGATAGACGCATGCCAACCAAAACCAAATATAACACAAAAGTGCGGATTCCAGCCTGGTATAACCAGAAAATCCAGAAGCTTCTTAGGTCTAAAATAGATTATACAAAAAGGCAAAAAAAGAGGGATCCACAGAATATGCCAATATGTATAAATCCAAATTTAGAGAATTAAAAAAGGAAATAAAAATAGCTAAAAGGTCTATGGAGATTAGACTGGTAAACAAGGTAGGCAATAGTAAAAAGGCCTTTTGTAATTATGTTGGTAGCTTAAAGAATAATAACCAAAACATATGTCCCCTTGAACAAGGAAATTAAATAATCACTGACTGCTTAGCCATAGCCAATGAATTTAATGCATACTTCCACAGTGTGTACCAGGCTAGTGACATAAAGGAAAATGATGGTATGGGCTGTTTGGAAAGTAATTTAGAGTTTACACTAGCTACAATCAGAAACAAACTTGAGAAATTAGACTGCACTAAATCAGCTGGCCCTGACGGACTACACCCTAGGTTACTGAAAGAACTAGCTCTAGTGCTGTGCCACCCATTACATGCTCTGTTCCATAACTCTCTAAAGGAAGGATTAATACCAACGGATTGGACATCTGCTAACATGGTACCAAAACATAAAAAGGGAACCCAATCAGATTGTTCTAACTATAGACCGATCAGCCTTACCAGTATCCTAGGCAACATATTAGAGGGGTTAATTAAAAAATCCATAGATCAACATCTTCAGGAGGTAGGCATAATTGCAATGCATTAACATGGGTTTCAAAAGGGAAGGTCTTGTTTGATAAATTTGATCCACTTCTTCGATTCAGTTAGTCAAGATATGGATAGAGATATATTGGTGGATTTACTCTATGTAGACTTCAAAAAGGCCTTTGACAGTGTTTCCCATCTCAAATTAATAAACTCCCTTGAGGAATTAAAATTGAATAAATGCCTCATCAGATGGATAAATACCTGACAAACAGAAAACAAAGATTATCCATTAAGGGACACGTATCTGACTGGGTTCCTGTAACTAGTGGTGTCCTACAGGGATCTGTTTTGGGACCCACTCTTTTTAATATATTGGTATCATCTATATCTTGTAACAGCAAAGCATGGATGTAAAAGTTTGTGGATGATATAAAAATTGGGGCAGTAGTCACAAATTAATGTGATGCTAAGATGTTTCAAGAAAATACAGATGAATTAGCAGACGTTGCTTGGAGCAAAAAACTCAGATTTAATATGAATAAATGCATGGTCATGCATTTGGGGAAAAAAGAACAATACATTCTCATAACATATAAATGGAGCTACCTTAAATTCTACAGACTCAGAGAGAGACTTGGGAATAATAATAAGTAGTGATTTAAATCTCACTAATACCAGCACCATGGTGGTCAAGAAGGTGTATGGAATACTTGCTTCTATTGAAAGAAACATTAGGAGTAGATCCAGAGAGGTAGTGATGCCACTGTACACTGCCTTGGTGCACACACATTTTGAGTACTGTGGGCAGTTTTGGGTGCCACACCTAAATGGTGATGTGAGGAGGTTGGAGGGGGTTCAGAGGCAAGCAATTAAGATGGTGAATGGAATGCAGGGTAGGTCTTCTGAAGATAGATTGAGGGTCTTGCAGATTAACTCCCTCCAGTACAGGAGATATCATAGGGATATGTGCCTGGTGTACAAAGCTTTAGAAGATCCAAAATTATGGGAATATACAGGACTGAACAGAAGGGCAGATACCATAACAAATAGGGGCCACCAACTACAGCTGAATGGGGGAACATTATTCCAAAAATATGAGAGGAAATAGGTTCTCACAAAGAGTTGTGACACCATGGAATGCATTACTTGACCTGGTAGTATCCTGTGATAGCATGAATTAATTTAAAAATGCATTGGATAAATATAGCAGATAAATCTGTTTTCAATTAAATTTCTAATATGGAGCAGGTCAAAAATGGCTAGTGCTTTATGACGTTTAAAAAATCCTATGAATCCTATGGATCCAGTGCATCCATGTGGCTGTAGACACAGATGCACAGGGTAAAGAATCCATCTCTCAGTCGAATACAGGGCACTCTCACAGGTGCGGAGGTGCAGGGTCCTATGCCAAGAGAAAAGTTCTCTTCACTATATGGTACTTGAGCCTGTGTGACAACCCTGCACATACTGGGGTGATGGTGTACATGACAGTGCTGTCCCCCTCAGCCTTGGTCCATCCAGCTGGGTCACTGAGCTCGCTCCTAAACTCAGCTCACTGACATGGGAACACAAAGCACTACCCACTGGGGTAAAGGATGGTATTAAAGACATTTCTTAATAATTATTTTTTTTTTCAGTTTGACCCGAAATTTTCAAGATAGTAATTTTATGACTCTCCCTTATAAATATGACATGGCATTTATTGAATACTGGCTGAAATGTCATTTCGCACCACTCATGTGAAAACATATCTCATCCAGGATTTTAAAAATTTCACCTGTCACATTTATGAGGTGGTATTGAAAATAATGGCTATGTTGAAAGTTTGGAGACAAAATATTGAAAATTAGCGAAGTTATGTGTTAACGTTGAAATATTTCAACATTCACTTATACCTTGGTCATTTTAACATATTTTTACACCAAATTTTCAACACAGTTTTCTTATTATCCCACTTCATGAACCTGGTAGGTGAAGATTTTCAAATCCTGCCCAAGATCTGATTTCGATATTGTTTTGTTATCCAGAACACCAATTGGGCTAAGGAGGGCTATAAGCAGAACTGCTGAACATTTGGAATCCCCACATTTGAAGATAAACATAACAAAGAGTAAAATAATGGTTATGGGGAACAGGAAAGAAAGAATTAAAAAGTGGATTATTAATAATCTAGAATTAGAACATGTTTTACTTATTTAGGGGTAACATTTAGTTATAATGGAAGGTGGAAAGATCATATGGATAGAGTCAAGGAAGCTGGGATAGTGTCCGCGAAAGCTACATACAGATTTGCAAATCATTTTGGAGGTAACTCCTTTATTGCAATGAGAAGGGTTTTTGAAGCTAAAGTAAATAGCTGCTATATAGCAGCAAAGTATGGGAATTACAAGTGAATACAGAGAACTTAGAGACAGTGCAAACATTTTTTATTAGAGTTGCATTAGGACTACCAAGGGATACTCCAACTGCAATACTCAGACTGGAGACAGGTATGAGTAGATTGCATCAGTTGATACTTAGTAGAGCATTGAATTATTGGAAAAAGATAGTACAAATGGAGGATATGAGACTGCCAAAACAATGTTGGGAAGAAACTAAAACGACAGATTATACATACTCCTGGTTTGTCCTGCTTAGTAATAGGATAAGACACTTTGGCTTGGCAACAATATAGCTTAAGAACAGAAGGAGTGTATGATTGCATATGGAAAAGAAGCAAGGCAAAGAATGACGGATATATATTTACAGAAAGAAATGGAAAGAATAGAATTTTTGCCCAGTATGAGAATTTATAAGAAAAGGAAAACATAAGAATGTAGAGCATTATTTGAAGGTGAAAGAAAATAAGAAAGATAGGAATGTAATCTGCCTATTGAGACTTGGGCTGATTAATAAGCAAAGTTGGTGGAGTAGTTACTGGACTGGAACCAGAGATGATGATTTTTGTAAATGTGGTATAAATGAAAAGAGAGAATAGTGACTCATTTGCTGTTATTCTGCCCATTGTTGTCTATGGATAGAAAGAAGTATATATTTCCCTTTATTAATGTTCATGATATAATAGAGGATAAATTAGGGACTCTTTTGTATCCAGAAAAGTGGGCCAATTATTTTACATTGGCTAAATTTGCACATAAGACGTTTCCCATGTTAGGCAAATGATACAATAATACGTCTATGTATGTTTGTTATTTTATGATGATAATCACACAAAGGTGTTTTTAAGTATTTATATGTAATGAACTGTTGGTTTTATACATATTTTTTTGTATCAATAAAATCTGAATCTGAATCTGATTTCATGGAGAGACTGTAAAATCACCATTTGGGAGAAATTTTAAAAATTTCACCTGGCTTGTTCATGAGGTGGGGGTCCCAAAAAGGCCATGTTGAAAGTTTGGTGGAAACATACTAAAAACTATCAAAGTTACTGAGTGAACATTAAAATATTTAAATGTTCACTCATAACTTACATAGAAACAAAGAATTTAATGGCAGATATGGACCGCTTGGCCCACCTAGTCTACCCATTGTCCCTGCCTATTCCATATACTGCAGATCCTAATTGATCTGTGGCTTACCAACTCTTTCCTATCACTAGGGTTTCCTTATGTTTATCCCATGCATTCTTGAACTCCCCTACTATTTTCCCACAGAGTCTCCGTGGGGAGGCCATTCCAAGCATCCACTACCCTCTCTGTCAAAAAATACTGCCTTATGTTGCCCCTGAGCCTACCCCCCTCTATTCTTATACAATGGCCCCTTGTTCTTGAACATCTTCTTTTCTGAAGGATGCTATCCTCTTGTAATCTATCTATACTCTTGAGGTATTTGACAGTCTCTATCATACCTTTTCTCTCCCTCCTTTTCTTCAGGGAACACATACTATATTGAGATCCTTCAGTCTGTCCTCCTATGACTTTTGGTTCAGTCCTTGCACCATTTTTGTTGCCCTTCTCTGAACTGCTTCTACTCTGTCTATGTCATTCCAGAAATGTGGCCTTCAGAATGGGACACAGTACTCAAGATCAGGTCTCACCATTGTTCTGTACAGTGACATCACCAACTCCTTCCTTTTGCTAGTGATACTCCTCCCTGTGCATCCTAGCATCCCACTGGCTCTCCCCACAGCCTTCTCATACTGTTTGGTAAACTTTAGATCATTGGATATGATTACTCCCGGGTCTCTGTCCTGTTTGGTGGCTGTCAGTACCTCCCCCACATCATGTACCGCTCCCCTGCATTTCTGTGCCCCAAGTGCATGATCTTGTACTTTTTTGCATTGAATCTTAGCTGCCACACTCTTGACCACTCCTCAAGCTTACTTTGGTCCCTTCCCATTTTTTCCACCTCTCCTGGAGTGTCAACCCTGCTGCAGGTCTTTGTGTCATCTGCAAAGAGATATACCTTCCCTTCTAGCCCTTCTGCAATGTCGCTGATGAAGACATTAAAGAGAACTTGTCCCAGCTCTGATCCTTGTGGTACCCCACTGGTCACCTCCCTCTCTTTGAATTGAACTCTGTTCACCACCACCCTCTGTGTCCTATCACTCAGCCAATTTCTAACCCAATCTACCACCCTGGGACCCACTCCTAGGCTGCTCAACTTGTTTACAATCCTCCTATGTGGGACATTGTTGATGGCCTTGCTGAAATCCAGGTAAGCCATGTCCACCGCTCCTCCCTGATTTGCTTCCCTAGTCACCCAGTCAAAGAAATCTATCAGATTAGTTTGACAAGACCTTCCCGCTGTGAATCGATGCTGCCTTGGATCCTGAGCTCCTCTGGATTCCAGATAACTCACAATCCTTTCTTTCAGTGGTGATTCCATCAATTTCCCTACCACTGAGATCAGTCTGTCTGACCCATAATTTCCAGCCTCCTCCCTGTTCCCACATTTGTGGAGAGGTACTATATTTGTCCCTCTCCATTCCTTTGGTACCACCCCTGTTTGCATTGATTTGTTGAACAGGGCTGTCAGTGTTGATGTCAGCACCTCCCTAAGTTCCTTCAATACTCTTGGATGTATATCATCTGGTCCCATTGCCTTGTCCACCTTTAGATTTGTGAATTCCTTTATGACTCTCTCCTCTGTAAATGAACTGGTGTCCACCTTCCTTCCATTGGTGCTTCTGTCACCTAACTGTGGTCACTCCCCTTCCTCCTCTTCTGCGAATACTGAACAAAAATATTTGTTCAGGATTTCTGCCTTTTCCTGGTCCCCCTCTGTACACTCCCCTGCTTTCCTTTTTAGCCTCACAATGCCACCCTTAGTCTTTTTCCTCTCACTGATGCACCTGAAAAAGTGCTTATCCCCTTTTGTTATTTTCTGGGCTATTTTTTCTTCTGTTTGCATCTCTGTGCTCCTGATTGCTTTTCCTGCCTCCCTCTGCTTTTCCAGATATAGTTCCCTGTCTTCACTCCCTTGTGTTTCCTTGTACTTCCTTAATGCCAACCTTTTCACCCTTACCTTCTCAGCCACATCCCTTGAGAACCATAGTGTTTTTTTTCCTTTTCTTGGTTTTGCTAACTTGTCTAATGCAAAGGCTTGTTGCCTCCACTATGGCTCCCTTAATATTTGCTCGTTGTTCCTCTATCCCCCTTACTTCCTTTCCTACCAGTGCTTTCTTAAGACATTCCCCCATTTTTGCAATGTCAGCCTGCCTGAAATCCAGGACCTTGTGCTTCTGTGCAGGTATGCACCTTTGTGATCATGTGTCAAGTATGTTTCCACAGTTGTTCATGAAGTAGGGTAATAAAAAACACATGTTAACAATTTGGCTTTGAAATCTTCCAAAATGGCACAGTTAAGACCAAAGCTCTTGATTCTTTGAATCTAAAGACATTCTCCTTTCATGAGCATCTATATGTCTGTTTTGTGAGCCAACAGTCTTGTTTCGTGAGGGCTCACAAAAGAAGATTTTTTTGGGAAACAAGATAAGATTCTGAAAAAAATCTAAATCCAAAATCTTGTTTCGTGAGCCCACATTTTCATGATCTCACAAAACAGGATGCATTCTCATGAAGGAAGAATGTGAAAAAAAAGAGTCCAAAATTTTGTTTCTTGAGAAGGCATCCTCATTTGTGAGATTTTTGTGAGCTCAAAAAAGAAGGTGGCTTCTCACAAAAGATAACTCTGAACAAAAAACACTAAGTCCAAAATCCTCTTTCGTGATACAAAATTCTTGTTTTGTATGGCTCTATTCCTGTTTTGTGAGCCTCACAAAAGAATAATATTGACTCATGAAAGAAGACTCAGTAAGGATTTTTGGGATGTCCCAAAAACACATTTCGAAGTTGTTCTTCAAAAACACCAAGTCTAAAATTGAGCTAGACAGTTCCAGTTTAACTAGATTCACATGTTTATGTGTCTCCAGGGCATCATTTTTATGGGTTTTGAAAGAATTGAAAAAAAATGGAAACAACATGGCCACCATATAAAAGAAGAATTTGTTATTGCGAAAGAGTAATTCAACCTCATGAAACAAGAATACTCTTTCATATGTCCAGATTCTTCTTTTGTATCAAACATATATCCAAAAGTCCCTACTGAGCATGCTCAGAGTTGAAATTTCAAATCTTTATAACTTGGGAACAGAAGGCACCATTACAGTGCAAGCCCCTTCTGCGCTGAATATTTCAGAACAAAATTACAAACTGTCTAGGCTATAGGTGAGAGCAAAACAACAGCAAAAAACAAACAAAAAAAAAAACACATTTTTGTTCCCTAAATTTGCACTTATCTGGATATCAGAATCTGCACATCTGATGGAAGCAAAGCTTGCCAAATCAAGAGACCTTACCCCCCAGACCACACATGTAAAACTTCATGCAATTCCTTTGAATGGGGGCAAAGCTATTAAGGTGCAAAGTTAGGGGTTTAACATTAAATACCCGATTCAGCCCTAACTATGCCACTGTAATATGTTAATAGCCCTATTTACTACTGCCCATTTTTCTTCTACCCCTTCGACTCCCTCTTCTCCTTGCAGTTTTTACTTGTCTCTTTCCCTCATTTTACTAAAGCCTGCCCTTCTAAGGTTAATTGTTTAGGATGCCCCTATAATTAAGGGACCTTGTAAGGAAAGATCCCTATGTGCACACCTCTCAACCTTTTGTAATAGAAATGAGGGACACTGGCACTCAAAATAAGGGACAATGTGGGACACTGACCTTCATAATGAGGGACATATTTTCAAACATGAAGATACAAATTCAGAGCACTATAGAAACCATTGCCTTTACATGCATATAGATTATTTTTGACTTAACATGTACCACCCAGGAATCAAAACCCAGCACTATTATCATTAACTGACTATCTTGCCACCCTCCCTCACAGTGCTGAACAAGTCATTGTGGGTGACCTTAACGTGAACTGGCTGAGCCCCTCCTTCACCCCCACCTGGGACTCCTTCTCAGTCCTTGATCTAACACAACTAGTCTCCCAACCCACTCGAGTGAACCCTATGAGAGGTACCAGCACCCTCCTAGATGTCATCATCACAAACCGCCCCCAAAAATTTCTGGACATCCAAGTCCTCCCTGATTCACTCAGTGACCATTCCCCTGTGCTGTTCCGCTGGATGGCCACCTCACCCCGACCCACTGCCCAGTGCTCGCCCCGCCGGCGTTTCAGACCGTGTGGTCTGAAAAACCTTAAACAATATCTTGCCCAACAAGACTGGTCCCCCATTCACCACGCTCCTGATATAGACACTGCCCTTGCCTTCTTTACCCAAACCTTTAGTAAAGCCTGTGACCTCTTTGCTCCCCTCTCAGCCATCCGAACCAAAAAACATAACCTGCCCTGGATTTCTCCTGCCCTTTTACAGCTGCTCAGGCATAGGGATAATTTATGGCACCTTGCCATAGAAACTGGGTGACAAGCAGACAGACAGGCCTACAACACTGCGTGGAATAAGTGCACATGGGCAATCAGGAAAGCCAAGGCCGGCCACTATCAGGCCACCCTCACCGCCTCCTGGGGGTGCTCCCGTACTTTCTGGGACAACGTCAAACAACTGAGTGGGAACACTCGCTCCCCTTCCCCATCCCAGATTATTACTGATAACATCACCATAATGGACCCTGCAGACATTGCAAACCACCTAAACACCTCCTTTACTGACCTTAGCCCTCTCCTCCCCAGCAAAGTCTTTGACCAACCACCCTCCAAACCTGCCCCTGCCCTCCAACGCCCTAGCCTCTACCTGCATAGGGTTACTGCCCAGGAAGTCAGACCGCACCTGACCCGTGCACTAAAAGGCAACAGTCCCGGTGACAACTCCCTGGACCACAGAATTCTCAGGCTGGTACTGGATCAGATCCTTACCCCACTCACCAGCCTTCTTAACAAATCCCTCTGCCTGGGACAATTCCCCACTACTTGGAAAACCGCCACTGTTACTCCTATCCATAAAGGGGGTGACAGGTCCTTAGCTGGGAACTACAGACCTATCTCCATACTCCCACCCCTTTCCAAATCCCTTGAAAAACTGGTTGCCACGCAAATCACTGAATACCTGACCAAACACAACATCCTCTGCCCTGAACAGCATGGATTCTGTGCAGGACACAGTACTAGCACAGCTCTTGTTGAATTCTCATCATTCCTACACTCCTCCATGGACAAAGGCTCCCTAGCCGGGGCAGTGTTCCTCGACCTATCAAAGGCCATCGACACGGTCTCACACCCCCTCCTTCTGGAAGCCCTCTGTCACTCAGGCTTCACCACTGGGCCACTTGCATGGTGCTCCAGCTACCTATCCGCATGCTCCCAACGTGTCAATATTGGTGGGACACTTTCCAATCCATGTCCTGTCCTCTCTGAGGTTCCACAGGGCTCCATCCTGGGACCCCTACTCTTCTTGCTATACCTTAATACCCTGCCCAGTGCCTGCATGGGGAAAATTCTGCTATATGCAGATGATGCCGTCATCTTCGCCACCGACCGTAACCCCTCCTCCCTCCAGGATTCCCTGCAATGTTCCTATAATGAAGCTGAAACCTGGTTTAAAGAGCATAGACTGGTCGTAAATCTTAAAAAAACTAAAACCATGCTCTTTGCCCACCCCCAAAACAAAGCATTCAAATCCCCTCTCCGTATCCTCTCCTACTCCAAACAGCAACTGGAGCAAGTCCACTCCTATAAGTATCTAGGATCTCCTTTGACTCAGCCTCACCTATCACACCCACATTGATGCACTTGTCTCTGCTACCAATATCTAGTTTCGGTATCTTATACCGCTACAAAAACTGTCCCCGTGCCCGTCCGCTTGCAGTTACATCCTTCATATCTCCCTAGTTGACTATGGGCTACCTGTCTATGGTGCTGCCAACACAACTGCCCTAAACAAAATCCACCTCATCCTAAATAAGGCATGCAGGCTTTTCACGGGGGCCCCTAGGCTCACACATACATGTCAGCTTTATGACATGGCAGCAGTACTAAACCTCGACGAACAGCTGCAGTATCAAACCTGCCTTATAGCTAAAAAAACCCTGCTAGGACTGTCGCCACCCGGGCTGACAGCCTCCCTCCTCCTAGCCCAACCCCTAGTCAGTACTCGGACTTCCTGCAAGGCCACCTTCCTGGTTCCTTGATCTAGGACCTCGCATGGACAGAGGTCATTCTGCCATAGAGCCCCTTCTTGGTACAACACGCTCCCTCTCTCCATCTCGGAAATCCCCACTATCTCCAAGTTCAAAACTGCACTCAAAAGTGAGCTAATCAACACGCGCTGCTGCATCTGTGCATAACGCGTGTACTACACCCTTTGCCGTGACAAGGCCCACTGGCTGCACCCTCACTGCATCGCCTTAATCCTACTCTCGACATTATTACCTTATCCGACTGCCTACCTTCTCTCAGTTTTCAAGAATGTACCATGTATGCTAGAATCCTAATATACTGCTTGCTAAATTGTCCCACTAGAATGCACTACTGTATTCAAATCAAACTATCTGCTGTGTTGGCCTGGTCGCATGCTCTGCTAACTCTGTAACCTGTACAATGGAACTTGTTACGCATGTTTTCTTTTGCAAGTATCATTCTCTTATGCTGCTAAACTCTGTAACCTTACTTTTTGTCTACAATACGTGAATCTGCACCCTGTATTGTAAACTGTGTAATCTAGACCCTGGATCCATGTATGCCTGCATCTTTATGTATTATGTTCTCTTTGTACCACACCTGACGAGGTACCTTTGGAAATGAGCCTCTGGCTCAAAGGTTGTAAACTGATTCAAAATAAAATAAATAAATAAAAATATTATGATTTTTTGCTTTACAGTCTGAATTTATAGCACCTTCTCTGAATAGCTCCTTTTTTATGATGGCCAGATGAGGGATGGAGCAATTATGAGGCGTAAAATGAGATATGTGCCTCGTAACCAGGGACAGTTGAGAGATATGCCTATGTGTGTTGTGTCCCTGTAGCAAAGTGTGTCCCTAAGGAATGAAAACTGTATAATGTGGCCATCAAAATGACTCTGATGGCCAGAGTGGAAATGTTTGGTTTATGTATGTTAGTAGCAGCTGCCAGGGTTCCTCCCCCACTACTTGGATATATCTAAAGATTTCTGTCTGGCTGCCAGCTTTGAAAGCTGGGCCCCATGGTAACTGCAGTCTGGGGACCAGCTACATATATTTTATCCTGGTGATGCATGGGTTAGAGGTGCTTATTACATATACATTTGCCATATGTTTTAATTCAAGTACTGTTATTACAGAAAACTAATGTGCAACATTTTGGATCAGCCCTAATGCTTATTACCAGCAATAGTTTGCCTTCAGGCATCTTAATTAAAAAACTTTAATGCAGTCTGAAGAAGCAAAACAAGTGTTTGAGACTCTCACACACCCACACTACTGGGAAGTTTTAAAATGAGATGTATAGTACATATTCTTTTAAATCCTGGTAAACCATTTAAATAGACAGGCCCACAATTGTGGTATCATTGAAACAAAGTCAAAAAAGGGGTTCTAGATGAATAAAGGCCATAGGTTCTGTCATCTGAGGAAGCAGTAAAGCATAGTGGTTAAGAGCACTGCATTGCAAACCTGGAGAAACTGGTTTTGAATCCCACAGCCACCACTTGCAGGCTTTGTGACCATGAGCAAGTCACTTAACTTCCCTGTGCTCCCAGGAAGCACCTGGAAATCAGCTTAGTGTGTCTTTCCTGGCCAAAAATGATAAATAAATAAATAAATAGATCAATAACAAATGTAGGCAGCTTCAATATCCTGTGAAATACAATATCTGTAGCCATTGTTAGATGGAAACTAGATGGAAATTACTACCACTAAATTGGATGGACATTTATACTATGGAGAAGAAAACCACAAGTGGTGGAACCACAGGGAACCCATGGCTAAGTGAGCTGCCATTTTATTCCAGGCATACTGTACTGTATTAAATCTGTTATGAGGCATACTGTTTGCAACTTTCCCTTCCGCAATGATTGTGAGTGCTGTTCTTAGTGGCACCACCAGTTTCACAAAAAAATTGCTAGCACAAGCATAAAAACAGCACAATTCAGAATTTGTAAACATCAAATTTCTTTTAAAAATACAAAAATAACAGCCTGAATCCATATAAAAGGCAATAATATTTATTTTACAGTAGTAGTATTTATTTATATCTATACAGTAGCAAAATCCCCAGCTTGAGGAGCCAGCACCTGGAATTATCCAAGCGATAAAAACCATAACACGTGCTTCATCCATAGTACATGCTCCTGACTCCTCCTAATTGATGATCTTTATCAAAGAATGTAACTCTGTTCAGGAACAACACCCAAAAAGCACTTGTCAGGAGGATGGGAGGGACATGTATGGCTATGGATGAACACCACTAGATGAATCATTATTACAAATAAGCTAATTTTTTTTCTAAGGATTTATCACTAGCCACAGACTAGCCATATACTGTATATATAGCCACAGAATAGCCATAAATATAGCCTCAGACTAGCAGGATCAAGAATGAGGTAAAACAAGTAGAGATATTTGAGAGATAACCTTTCTGAAGTTTTGTGAGCTAGAGACATCTAGAGATTGTTACAGTGGTAACAATGCCTCAAGTCAAATACATTGTCCTTCAGAGAGGAAGAAAGGAGAGAGAGAGAGAGAGAGAGAGAGAGAGAGAGAGAGAGAGAGAGAGATGCACAGAGATTCTGTAGCAATAAGAACTACAGAAGACTATATAATAAGATGCCTTCTAGACCTGGAGAACAATCACCATAAGTTGCAAACTGATTTTACCACTAAAGGGTTCAGTACTGTTGATGTGAAAACTAAGTGTGCCTTCCTGAGAAGGTCCTGGGGTCAAAAACTGTGGAGGAATTCAAGTATACATGGGGCAGACATAAGACAATTATAGTGGGGGGGGGGGCGTAGGAGGAAGCAGGCTGTTTGTTAACTAGAATCTGCAGCTTATCCAATAGGTAGGGAAATGGGCAGACTGGGTGGGCCAAGTGGTCCTCATCTGCCATCAAAGTCTATGTTTCTGTGTGTTACCTAACATCCAAATGGTGAAGGGTCACATTGCATCTGTTTGCATGGGACCCAAAGAAAACACAAGCGCATAATAGATTAATTCCCATTAAAAACAGAAGTTTTGGTTGAGGAATGTGCATCTGTACTACCATCCCCACCCTTCCAGAGCCCACCACAGTCCAACCATTTCTCCTGCCTGGCATCCTCTGAGGTACTGGTGGCAGATTTGATGGCCTCTGGGTGGTGGAAGAGGTCCCCTGAATCCTAACCAACATGGCCTGGAGTCTAGCAACCTCCTCCCTCAACTCAGAGATGTGTGTGCAGATGGGACAGCACTGCAGTCTCCAGGAGCTCTCTCTGAATACTGCAGCCACACAGGCACTGCACTGCACCACTCCCAACATTCTCAACTTCTATTCTCCCTGTGTTACCTGGAAATATTTGTGTACCCTTACCACAGATGGGGTGTTTCTAGTTTTTCCCTTTTTTGTTTGTTTGTATTTGTGCTCCCCCATGCCTTTTTTAATTATTTTTATACTCCTACCCTAGATTGGTGTTGCTCCTTTTCCCAGTTTTGGCCTACCTTTGACCTTCTGCCCTACCCAGCATCGACTGTTACTCTGTAGTGAAAAGGTGCCTTTCCTTAGTCAACTGGCAGAGTCTTCCACTTCTCTGCTTCCTTCTGCTGATGCCTGCCGACACCTACAATGCCACTCACCTGTTCCACTCAGTCGCTGTTCCACTGACTCGCTGGGACATGAACATGCAGGGTATGTTAGCAGTGGGTGCTTTTATGCAGAACCTGCTCCCTTATTGGTGGCATGCTACTGGCTGCGGAAGGTCAATTATCAACTGTTGAGACCCCAGGACAGACAATTAGCACCCCTCCCCCAAACTACAGGGCTAGACACAGTTCTCATAATATGGCCCCTAAAATATGGGCTATTTGTCTGGTCTCAGATTTACCCTTTACTCAATAATTAATGCAATAATTTAAGCAAGTTTCGCCATGACTTTTCCCACCTTTGTTTTCTCCCAAAAAACACAAGCCGTTTTTGTCCCTCCTGTGGAATTTCTCCTTAAGGCCTGGTACAGGCTTGTTCTTCAAAACCAGATTAATTATGCTGATTTTATTTAAGATCATCCTCAAGATTCTACCCTGAATTATAGATTGGTTTGATTGGCTGATACTCTGATGTCTTTATTTTCATGTTGTTCTTTGGCTGTGCTACATACCCACTGCTCCTTTCATTTTTGGCAAATCTCTTTAATTTGCATTTCAAATTTGTGCTCAGACATTTACAGGCATGTACTTATTTTCTGGTATTGGTTCCTTTAATGTGTCCTCTTTTTTGTTCGGTTGGTGGGGGGGACTCTCTTATGCCATAGAAAATAACTGCATGCCATGTACCACTGCTAATTATCCAGTCCATGTGCAGCATAAGCTTAAGCTCTCAGTTTTGATTTCCTGAACTGATATTCATGAAGTCCATGTGTGTATAATAGATTCCTGTGGTGTTTTATGCAATTGCATGCCTGCTCCTCTAGTTTTCGCACATTTTGCAAAAGATTATTATTAGACTCTCGACCAATCTACTTAACAGGATTTTGGTCAGGATCCTAGGTCTGATAATAAAGCTCAGGACCTATTCGGGTCCATCCATCCCTAGTATTTGTGCATGTGCCTGTATCTCCTTCTGCAGTATGTTGTGGTAAATATATTATTGCACTTATAGATGAATGGTTTAAGTATCATTTCACAAAATATACAATATATGGATACTAAGTGCCCCCTACAGCATTTGATGTGCAGTGAACACTGCAGGTCGGGAGAATTTTGCTTTGCTTCTTAGCATTTATTTCCAAGAACTTTGTAACATACCTCTCTAGTCTCTTTGATTTTCAGGAACTTTCCTGGTTTTGCCTCAAATTTCCTTGGTGCTTCATAAATTTGAGATTTATTTCCCTTAAAGTAGGATTTAAAGCGTGAAATATTGACAGAAATTAGAGTTATGGTTTAGTTCTTCAGGAAATGTTTTTTTTTCCATACTAATCCAGACATTGTGACAAGCTTTTTTTTAGCTGATATTACTATTGGTATGAAATGCTCCTGGTTTTGGCAATTTGTTACTGATATTTTAAGCCTTGTCCCTGATTTGCTTTGCACACTGAGTCACTAACTTGATCCTTTTTGCAGCTTGAAATTATCTCATGCAGTTCTAAAAAAATACACTTAAATGAAATATGTTTACTTGCAATAAAGAATTATTATCAATGAACCATTAGTAGCAGCACAACAGCACCTTTCTAGAAGGTGCATTATTGTTTAGGACCCAGCAATACACCTGGGGGACAGTTTTCTAAGGATCTGGCATCGCTCTGGGACTTGGTCCCTCTGTACAACTCCTGACACCAGTGAAAATGTAATTTTTAGCACTTTTTGTGCACACGCAGCATTTCTCTTTCTTTCTGGTAATATGAAGGGTAGCAGTTTTATGCAGCTGTATGGAGCTGTTGTAAATTAAGAAAAAGGTAGCAAAAAGTTACCTTTTCAAAAACTGCATGCACGATGAAAAAATTGTGGCTGAGCATGGGTATTCTCCCTTGGGCATAGTTTTGTCTCATACATGCAATTTTTCCATTTATGAAAATCTGGCTGCTAAACTCTAGCCTGAAAGGCTTATGTGCTCAATTCATAATTATAATTTCAAATGCAAAGTAGTCATAAAGACCATAATGCTTCAGTACAAAGTCTGTGAACTGAGTACACCAAGGTCAACAAACTCACATGCACTTTCTGGGCACCCACAACATCACTGCCAGCACCTTGAAGGGGGTGAGGAATCCCAGTGCTAATGGCCAACATCATCATTTGCAAAGCATTGTGGCCCTCACAGCCCATATCACAGGCTGCAGCAGTCACAGCAAGTGCTAAAAGTAGGCATATTTTGGTGTGACCAATTGCAACCATGGAAGCTAGGGAGGGTGCCACATCACTGAGGATGGGCAGGAAAATGGACAGAGGACCACTGGAATCCAGAAAAGGCACTGCTGGGGGGCCTTGCCTTGGTAACTGGGCAACTAGGGGATTAATTCTATAATGGAGATATTACATCAGTTGTAGTGATCGTGAATTGCATTTGCAAGTCTATCAGGGTGGATGCATTGTATACAGTGTGGAGATAGTGACACTACAATGCTGATGGGGAGATTTTATCAGTATCTGGTGGGATTATATCACTATAGCCTAGATGTTAGAGTACCAAGTTGTAAATGAGCTTGGTACATCCAGCAGACCTGGGTTTGATTCCCCCAACCTGCTCTTGCATACTGTGTGACTCTGAGTAAGTCATTTAACCTCCCCAATGCCCTTGGATTACTCCTGAAAACAGGCAGTTGTGCCTAGTGGGTCTTACCTGGTTACCAAAGAATAACAAAAAAAAAAAACTACAATAAAATATTAATAAAATAAAAAGTAACAGAGAAACATACAAAAAAACTGCCTCTCTTTTTCCTTGCTTCACACCAAGCTGACTGCAGGGGAGTGAGTCATTTTCTGTTGGCTCTCCTGGCTTTGATCTCCCCCTCCATCTACTCAGCTGCCTCTCCCATGGCCCTGAAAGCCCTTCTCCACAACCACACCATTAATATATGTTTATATACCTAATTTTCTTTCACTCTTTGCCATGTTTTTTGTTCTGTGTTTATTGTTTTTGCACCTTGCAGCCCTGGGGCTCAATTTTCAAAGCCCCAAGAATGCCACAAGCCCCTGGTGTACCGATCTTTTGGTGCACGGGGCTTGTTGCATTCTCCTAGTCGGCAATCTGAATTTTCAATCCCAAGTGCCAAATGCCACAAGTTAGACCAGCTTTTCCCTCATCTATCTTGCACCATTTGGGGGATCTTTTTTATGGGGCTTGCACCAAATCTTTGGCACAAGCTGTGGTAAAACGAGGACACTGTCGCAACTGCACCTGATGTACTAAAATCGAACGCAGTTGCATCAAAGGAGTGTGGTGCAGCTGCACCAAAAATGGGTGTAACTCAGGACCTGATGCAAGCCTGCATCAGTGCATCCCCCTTTAAAAATCGAGTTCCTGGACATTGTTTGCTGCACTGTGCCCTTAACTACTTAGAGTGCCTCTGGAAATGAGTTGTCCTCAGCTCAGTGTGCCTTTCCTGGTTACATTTTTCTAAACAAAATAAACAGAAAAAATGGGATGTTGCTGAAGAACTTGGAGCTTCTGGGAGTCCCAGGTTTCTAGGTACCTTGGTGGCACAACTGATAGTGCAACCAGAATGGTATTCCATTCAGCCTGGATTCAAATCCCAGCTACAGTACTTTTTTTTTCTCTCTTTTCTGTTTGCTTGGGTTCCATAAATGTGCGCACCATACCCTTGTGTTTGAAAATGTATTTATCTGTGCAGCACTACGTAGTGCCTTACAGAAAGAGTAAGGTGCTTCTAGGAGTCCAAGGCAGTGTTGGAGTTACAGGGGGGCTTGCCAGGTCTCGGCCCCCTTAGCTCTGAAGTGAGCCCCAATAGCTCATGCATCACTGCCATTGATTTATAATAAGAAGGGGGGGGGGGGCAATTTAAAGATAAGACCTTTATGGGTCCCTCAGCTCCCAAAGTTCATAAAGTTTAATTTCAACACTGGCCCAGGTTTCTAGTTGTCTTGGTGGTACATCTCGTAGTACAACCAGAAAGGTATTCTGGATGGCCTGGATTCAGATCCTAGCTAAGGAACTTATTTCTTTCACTTTTCTGTTTGTTTGTGTTCCAGAAATGTGCATGCCATACACCCTTGTGTCGGAAAATGTAATTATCTGTCCCGCACCAGGACATTCGAGAAAGAGTAAGGTGCTTCTAGGAGAGCTAGGCTTCCAGTTGCCTTCGTGGTGCAGCTGGTAGCACAACCAGAATGCTATTCCAGGTGGCCTAGTTTCAAATCCCAGCTGAGAGCTGACAGCAGAAGGGATAAAGTTCATATGAAAAAAAATACTGCAAAAAATATTTGAATAATAAGCTGAATTTTGTCTAACTCGCATTTTTCAAAGTTATCCAGCTGGTATCAGAGACCATTCAAAGGGAACATAAAAATATGTACTTTAAATCAACTATTGCTGTTGTTTTCTGTTTATTATTGGCAAGAGTTAACATATTTGAAGCTATTATATTTGCATTCTGCATGCTGTTTTTTCCCAAATTCTGTTTAGTGCTTTAAAATTGGTGCTTCCTGTCTGTAACTATTGGGAAGGAAACACACATGTGCACACATGTGCACACACACACACACACACACACACACACACACAGTGTGAGGGTTGATGTTTATCTGCAAAGTCTGATGATGTCTGCTAATTGGCTAATGGGTAGAAAACCCTGATTGGTGGTGGGGCTTTATCCTTTGAACTACAACAATTTGCCCCCATCAGACAGCTGGAAACTGTCATTGTCAGCCTTCTCAATGCTGGCATTTGAGAGGTAAGCTTGTATTTCTTCATCCATTATACAGTATACACCTACACAACCCTCTACACTACAGTAGCAATATGTTTGCTTTGCTCACAGGTGCAAGCAAACGTAATTAAAGAGCCATAGCTCAAGGTTGGAGATGTAAGCAGGATTCAATTTCAGAACATGAGCCTGTACTGTATATTCAATAATGTATGTACAGTATATATGATACTGTATGCCAACCATTTCTGGTAATTATTTAAACCATTGTTTCTGTTTTCCTTGATTTGTTGAATTTATTTCTAATCACACAAGGCGTCTCGCATCAAAAATATTTTTCTGGATGTAAAAGTGTTCAGAAGGTTGTGGTGTCCACAGTTGTGAGATATGAAAAGTAGGTTAACTGCTGCAAAAGGATAATATGCCATGGCCAGAGCAAGAGCTGGGAGGTAGAGAGGTTTCCTTACAAATGTGTTTAAATCTGGAATTATGACTCCCTGAAGAAAGACGGCCAAACCCTCAAGAAGAATGGTTTGCATACAACAATTCTTAACATGGAACCTTTGTAAAAGAACCTCTGGTTCAAAGGTTATTGTAATCCTAGTTTTCAATAAATAAATAAAAGGAATTCAAGTCTCTGTGCCTTTGCTCCCTTGAAAAGACAAACTGCCCTGTCATTTAAACACAACAAAACTGTCATGGGAAATGAACGGACCTGAATAATACCTTGGTCCAAAGTATTATTTGGCAGCTGTGAAGGTTGATGCAGAAAAGGAAAGTTTGTGAACTGCTGGTGCCACAAGAATGCAAGTTACTACAGGAGCTATGGCCCACACTAACAGAAGTTGCACAGAGATGATGGTGCAATGTTGATCATCTATGGTTGCTGCAGAACTGGCTGAGTCTAAACTGAGTACAGTCGAGGTGAGGGAGCCTATTCTTCCATCTCCACCCGAACGTGCTGCATTACTGTGCCCTGTAGTGAGAGGAGGTTCAGATGGATCACGCTGGGAATCCAAGTAGTGGCCCTGATGTTCATAGTAAACCTAAACTAGAAACAGTGGACTAGAAGGAGTGGCTGAGCAGTGAACCAGCAACACCAAAAGAAGACAAAAGTGGCAGATGAGTTACAAAATTTTGGTAGTGTCAGGGGTGGAGATGAGATAATGCCCATAAACAAAGAGCTGGGCACTATAAAGTAGAGACCAACTCCGAAATAAATCTTAAACAGCTTTATTTCAAACAAAGCTACAGCTGACACATCTGTGCTGCTTGGGAGCCAGCTTGGGTCTTAATTGATCTCTAACTTAACCTTTGGCTCCACCTATTGACTTTTCCCAAACACTATGGTTTCCTGTCAGGTCCTAAAGCCATACGTATTACAACAATGAACACTACATCCCTCCCCCTTTTGCTTAAAAAAAAATTAACTGTTAAGAACCCATTACTGTCACAGGTTAAGCTCAAGATGAGGAAAAAAAAAAAGGACGTTATAGTTAAAGCTTTCATACTTAGCTGAAACGACTCTAACAGAGTCGGCTGTTGCAAGCCAGCCAGCATACGAGCTCTGAATTGTTCTAATTTTCTTTTAATGTGCATTGTTATCTGGTTATTTTAAGTTTTATTTGCGTTTATGGCTCAGTTAGGGTCGAAGAAGTGAAGTAGTCTAGAGTACAGAATGTATTTTCGGGCTGCTTTTCTCTCTCTGGGGCTGTAGTTTTTAGACAGCATTGTTTGTCTCAGTACACTACAGTGCATTACAGCCATTTTTCACAGTGTGGCAGGCTGCGTTTTTTGGTTTTGACTGAGACCAAATGTTTTTTACTATCTTTGTGGCACCTTTTAGGTTGTCCGTTTAAGAACTTTAACATCATTTGCTTTGGAAATGCTCGTATGCTACAGTGAATGCTTCCACTTGGTTGTTGCTTGCAGCAGTTTTCAAAGCTGCAAGCAGTTTTTTGGAGGGCAGTTTGTGAAGCAGAAGGGTTCATTTGTATCCCATTTCTTGGATTATTCTGGTTATCACCATCATGAAAGGAACCTGTTATCCTGGCAGGAATCCATACCAAGAAGTGAGTGTCCTACTCCCTATGACTTAGGATTGAAGATCTCTCAGTGTCGTGAGTGTGGACAGTTTTGTTACTGCCTGATTTTCCCAGAATGTGAACTGATTTGGGAGCTCTGACATTTGTGCTTTGAGAGGATTTGGACATTGGCCACGGTGCTCCTCAGTGTGGGGGGAAGGGCAGTTTGTGGCCTCTGGTGACTGGGTTTTTTGCTGCGGGAGCCCCTTGCTGGAGGGCGAAGGCTTTGGCAGTGAAAGGGCTTGGACCATGTAGCTGTTGGAGGATGGCCAGGGAAATCAGGCCACAATTCCCTAGCCATTGGGGGCTGTTTCAGCTTCTTCCCTCATCTGTGGACTTTAGTTGGGCTATTTTTTACCTTCACTGATTCTGCTTTTTGTCTGCTTGGACTGTGGATGTGGTTTAATCTGGGGAGTTAGCCTGTTGACTGGGCATGGGGTGGGTCGCCTCTCTGGTAGGGTACTGGGGAACTGTGGCTGGAGGGCAGTAGGACCTCGGTCCCCTAGGATGTCCCCTAATCAGTGGCTGGAGGGTTTCCTTCTGGGGTCCCGGTCCAAGAGGGGGGCTGCTCTTCCCTGCTATGGTCAATGGTGAGACTTTATCCAGGTAAAATCTCTCAGCTGGATGTGGTCCTACCTTCTTGACTGTGGATAAAGAACTCTGGATAAAGAACTGTTCTGAAGTGATGGTGATTGTCTGTTCCACTTCTGCCTTTAGTTTTTATTGGGGGTGGTCAGAGACCCCCCTTTTAAGCTTGTTCTGTACAAAACTTTATAGAGTGGAGAACCGCTGGAGTGAGAGACTGGTGTTCTTCTAATTGTTTAATTAGTATTTCGGAAAGACCTTTGAATGTGAGCTCTTTTACAAAGGTTACATGTCAGGGTGGACAATAAGACAATATACATATTCAGTGGTTACAGAGGCCTGATCATTAGGCATTAAAGAGCGATTACATGACAATTAGACAAATAGGAGAAAAAAAAGCTGAGCAGTAGTAATTGAGTACTAAGCTATTTCTAATCAGTTGCCCTAGGTAGCACACCCCTGGAAAGCTCCAAATCCGTTGATAGACTATGGCAGAGTAACTGCATATGGTTTAACGCTATCTCAGATGGCAAGAGGCCGGGTGACAGTGAAACAAGGGGGATTGGGTTTGAAACCAACCACAGAGAGTGAGAGGTGGGGGATACTGAAGCAGGGGCTGTGACGGGAGAGCAGCTCCAGAGGGCTTTGTCGAGTATGGTGTGTGTGTGTGGGGAGGGTTTGGGAGGGGCAGTACCAAGTGCGTTTAAAGAGGACTGATAGCTTACTTAAGCCCTTGGCTAGGCTGGAATGGAGGCAGGGTTTTCAAGGTAGCCCTGCTGAGTGTTAAGCCTCGAGCAGGTTTCCTATACAGGGTGGGATTTTTTAGAGGAGTGCTTTCTTTTCCAGGAGGCAAGTTTGGCATTTGATCCTGTCTTTTAGGTTAAGCCAGTTTGTACGCTCATACAGGGTGTAAGTATGAGTGTAGTGATCTGCACACAGGGTGAGGCGGCATGCCTTATTGAGCGCAATTTGGACCCTTTTGAGCACTGTATCAGTAGCAGCTCCATAGACCACCAGCCCATAGTCTATCGTGGAGAGCATGGAGCTGGAGACTGAGATTCGGAGTGCTTCCGGGGTAAGGGATTTCTTATGCCTATAGAGGACCCCGATCTTTGTGTTTACCACTTTGACAAGGTCTTTGTGTTTACCACTTTGACTTCTACTGGACATTTATTATTTGTTTGCTGTGGGGTGAGAGCCTCAGCATAACAGATTAACAGCTAGATTACTAATTGAATTTGTTTTCATTTTTGCATATTTAATCCTTTGTCTTCCTCCTGAACTGAGGGGATTTTATTAGCAGTAGTTTGAGGGAATATTTTTAGTAATCGTATTTTAGATTATTTAAGTTGGGAGAGCATGGGGTTTATTTAATTATTGTTGTTATATAGTGGTTTGGGGGTGTGTGAGTGTTATTTTGGGGTAATTGTGGGCTGGAGTGTTGGTTTGGTTTTTGTCAGGATGGGTTGGCAGATTGCTCTCCCTGGCACGTGCTACTCCTCTTCTGATCTCCGCGGCCTTCATGCTTTTGACTACCCCCCATTGTCTGTGATGGTTTATGGCTGCTGGAGGGCATTGGGGATAGTGGGCAGAAGGTGGAGGAGTGGGGGTCCCGGACCTGGGAGAGGGGTGAGTGGGGTGGCCGGATTGGGATAGTGAGAACCAGGAGATGCCCTGGGGCAAAATGGAATCCTGAGTGAGGTTAGTGTAGTGATTCCAAATGTTTTTTCAGTGATACACACCTTGCGAGGTTGGATCGCAGAGGCCGGGGTGTAGCAATTTGATTTAAATCAGAATTGAACCGTGTGGATGTGCCAGTTGAGGGAATTAGATCCTTTGAGTGTGTTGTTGCCGTGGGTGTGGGGTGCAGGATCATTTTCATCTACCGTCCACCCGGAGCTGAGAAGATGTTCCTGCAGGAAGTCGCGGACTTTGTCGTCGACATGGTATTGGAGTCCCCCAGATTGATGGTGCTGGGTGACTTCAATGCCAGGGTAAATGATTAACTCTCACTATTTGGTCAAGACCTCCTCCAACTTATGCTTTCATTGGGCTTCACACAGGCAGTTGCCTCTGCGACTCACATTCATGGCCACTCGTTGGATCTGATTTTCCCCCTGTGGATGGCGACTTCCGACTTGGTGGTGGAACCAATTGATTGGTCTGATCACCACTCCATAGGGTTCAATCTCTGTGCTCCTCCTTATAGATCTGCCTCTGCAGAGATGGTACAATACTGTCCTTTGCAGGATGTGACCCCAGATGGTCTTATGGTGGAGTTGAACTTATCGGGATTATTGGGTACAAGCGGGGGTCCCGGGAACCTCCTACAAGCCTATAATTGGGCTGTGGTGGGAGCTCTGGATGTCTTGGCTCCCATCTGTGTTCACCCTCTCACCCTCTTCCCTTGGTCCCCATGATTTGATGGGACCTTGAGGAAGCTGAGGCGAAGAGGGCGAAGGTTAGAACATAGCTTGCGGAAAACCAGCCTGGATCCTGACAGACTTAAACTGATAGGACATTTTAGGTACTATCAGTTGGCAATCACCCATAAGAAGGCAGAATTCCTATCCAGGGAGATTGCTGCAGCTAAGAATCAACCAACTAAGCTCTTCCAAACTGTGGACAGACTTGTGCAATCCAGCCTGTCTACAAGTTCAGAGAGCATTTTCTCATGAAAAGTGTGAGGAGTTTGCTCAATTCTTTGCTGATAAGGTTGCTGGCATCCGGTCGGAGATCTATTCAGTTCACTTTTTGGGGGGATGGTGGTCAGCTGGATGTTGTGACACCTCAGTTTAGCTGGATGGAGTTTGATCGACTAGGGATCAAGGATGTCATGCAGATTCTCACGGATATGCACCTGACCACTTGTAGTTTGGATCTGGGCCCTACTTGCCTTTTATTAGGCTGTATTGATGTCATTGGCATGGTCCTTGTGTAAATAGTCTGGTGTTCACTGGAGATGCATAAGTTTCCTTGCTCCCTAAAGGAAACAGTGGTGACTCCTATTCTCAAGAAATCCTCACTTGACCCAGACTGTCCCGCTAACTACCATCTGATTTTTAATCTTCCCTTTGCGGGGAAGGTTATTGAGAAGGTTGTGGCACTATAGCTGGAGAACCATCTTACCATCCATGACATCTATGACCCTCTCCAGTCTGGATTTCATAAAAGGCATAGTACTGAGACTGCTCTGGTTTGGGTGCTCAATGATCTCCTGATTGCAAGAGATCAGAGATACTGTACCATCTTGGTATTTCTTGATCTCTCTTCAGCCTTTGACACCATGGACCATGGGGTTCTGCTGGATTGTCTGCATGCCTTCTGAGGCCTGCCTGGTACAGTCCTTAGATGGTTTCATTCATTCCTCACTGGTAGATCACAAAGGGGGGTCTTGACAGTTTATTCCCCTGAGGCTTTCCCCCTGTCTTGTGGGGTGCCGCAGGGGTATGTGCTGTCCCTCTTGTTGTTCGTGGTGTATATGCTGCCATTAGGAGACATTGTGCAATGGTATGGGCTAAGGTTTCACTGTTATGCAGATGACACACAGCTCTACCTGTCCTTTGCAACCGACCAGGATAGTGTGCTCTCGGTCTTTAATAACTGCATGGTAGAAATCCAGGACTGGATGAACTCCAGCTGGTTGAAGCTCAGTTCTGACAAGACCGAGGTGTTGGTGGTGGATCCTGGTCGCTGGATAGAGAGGTCGGGGATGGGGTGTTCCTCTGGACTTTGGCTTGGAGGGTCCCAGTTACTGACCTCTAAATGGGTGTGAAATCTGGGAGTAATTACTGATAACAGTTTGACACTTAGTTCTCAGGGGGTCTGCCATTGTTAAGTCCTCTTGTTTCCATCTGAGGAATATCACCTGGATTAAGCACATAGTTCCACCTGGTGACTTGCTGACCCTGATTCATGCCTTTGTGACTTCAAGCCTTGACTACTGCAACTCCCTTTACCTAGGGTTTCTGAGGGTTGGTATCCACCACCTGCAGCTGGTGCAGAATGCTGCGGCAAGGCTTTTGTCTGGATCATCTCGAGTCAGTTATATTGTGCCTGTGCTGCATGAACTACACTGGCTGCCAGTTCATTGGCGGATCACTTTCAAGGTCGGCTTGCTGACCTATAAAGCCCTACTTGGACTGTGACCAGGCTACCTGCAAGATCACCTGCATCCTTACTGCCCCCTCTGGCCACTCTGCTCGACCAGCGAGGGATTGCTGGAGATTCCCAGGGTACAACTAAAAACATCTGGTTTGAGGGCATTTTCATTTTTGGCCCCTACTCTGTGGAATTCTCTTCCTTGTCAGGTACGTGACTGCCTGACAGTGGAGAGCTTCAAGACTGCCCTTAAGACCCACTTATTTCAACTGGCATTTGGTGCTATCTTGTTACTGATTATTTTATGAGTAATGGGAATTATGGAATTATTGAACAGTATTTTAATATTTTATGTTTTTAATTATTGTTTTAGTGTACAGCACTATGATACATCGTGAGGAGCGCTATATAAATAAAGTTATTATTATTATTAACCTCCCCCGCCACATGCACTTTTAATCTGTTATAGCAATATCCATTGATGCATAGTCCTTAAAGTGCTCTGGAGGTCTTCTGTTTTGTCTCTTAGGGTAACATAAAACAGAATCAGACTGGGGTTGCATTGTAATCTCAGGACAGTCATTAGAAGGATGGGGCACAGGAGGTACTTCCAGCCTAGGGTCAGGCAATTCAGAGGGTATAGGTAGCTCTGCCTGTAGTTCTAACTCTGTGTCCAAATCAGAGTCCTGAATGTCCTCACTGTTTATCTTTTTGAAGAAGGATGAATTGCTGGTGATCTCACAGTCTCCTCTTCATGCCGTCACCATAGAGCCTTTCTTGGTCACAACTTTGTATGAGTCCTTGCTGTAAGACACTGGTAGTTTTCCAACATTTGTCGAGTTCTTAACAAGCCCTGTGTCTCCTACAGCTATTGTAGATGGTTTCACATACCTTTTGCTATCTGCATAAGCCTTCATTCTTTCTTTTGCTTTTCTGTCTTGTTCTCTGAATTCAATGTGTATGTGTGTCCTGTTGTTGTGCATGCATTTCCGGAAGTTTAGTTTTTACAGATCTGGACAGCAGCAGCACAGTGGCTGGTGGAAAACCAGTTGTACTATGGGGAATAACTCTGTAATTTGTCAGAAATTGATACATTGCTTGCTTACAGTTCTTTTTTTCTGCTATTGCTGCTTTAACTGCTTTCTTTACATTTCACATGAATCTTTCAATCTCACCATTTGCTCAAGGCCAATAGGGAGTAATCTTTCTGTGGTGAAAGCCTAAGTCATAGAAAACAGTTGAAAACTGTGGCTATTGAATGGTGATCCATTGTCAGATTTGACTACTTTCAGAATTCCAAATTCAGAAAATACTTTGTCCAATACAGATATTACTGTTCCAGCACAGGTAGATTTGATTATTTCTTCTACTGGATATCTGAAGTAGCCATCAACAAGTACCAACAGGTATTCACCCATAGGAAGCTGAGTGAAGTCTACACTCACCTCTTGCCAAGGGGACTCCGGAAGTTCTGACATCATCAGTGGTTCACGTCTGGTCACGGGCATTACTACTTGACAGGCATGCTAGGCTTTTATTGTGTCATCTGCTAACTTGTCAATTCCTGGAAACCAAACCTTTTCTTGAATGAGGGCTTTTGTTTTCACCTGTCCGAGATGACCTTCATGTGCCAGATTGACAGCTTGCCTTTGAAGTTGCTTGGTATTATTATTTTGCACCCTTTTAGCATAAAAGTTCTCTCAGCATTAGTGGATGGTTCATGTGTCACCTTTTCAAATTCTGCCTAGACTTATGCATTGACCTAGTGGTCTGACACAGTTCTTGCCCACTTCCCAGATTGGATGACTCTGGCTATGGTTTGCAGAGTGACAGCATGATGAGTAGCAGTCTGAATATCATCCAACGACATTGCCACTGGAGTAACACATTCTGCAATATAGTTTATTCTCTTCAGCAATTTTCTCTTCCTGCTGTGAAGGACGGGTCTCTTTGGGAGGGTGACGTGACATATAGTCTGCAGGATTACTACTGCTTGATTGATGTGTCACAGTTATCTCATATGGTTGCAGTCTCAGAGACCATCTTTCGATTCGAGCTGGTGCTTTTGGCCTTAAATTTGCATAAATAGCTACCAATGGATAGTGGTTTGTGTATACCATAAAAGGTCTCCCATACACATAGACATGAAAGTGTTAACAGGCCCAAATCACTTCCAATGCCTCTCTCTCCATCTGTTATAGCATTGCTCTACTGGTGTGAGTGCTCTGCTGGCGAATGCTACTATATGACTTTCTGTGCTCTTTCTATCTTTTTGTGCTTGAATTGCAGCAAGACCCACTGGGTTTGTGTCTGCCAAAATTTCTGTTTCCTTTTCAGAATCACTATACTTAACCTTTGGCTCCACCTGTTGACTTTTCCCCAAACTCTTCAGTTTCCTGTAAGGTCCTAAAGTCATGTATTACAACACTGAACACTACAGGCACTTGACCAAACAATAAAACGATGCAAAAAACTTCTAGTGTTGTTTCTCAAGAAAAATGGCTGGTTAAATCTTTAAACAACACCCAGTAGGCTAAAAAGAATTCATGCCAGCAAACCTTTTTTTATGTTTTATATGTTTTGTTGAATTAAAAAAAAGAGATACAGACATAGGAAACATAAACATAATATATAAACCAAATTAATTATGCAAAAAGAAATAACAGTACTGCATACTAATACAATAATTCATGTGCTGTCTAAATAAATAAATAAATATAAAATGAAATAAGGCAGACCGTGGACAAATATAATGAAATAAGGGGTAGAAGGGAGGCCAAAGCCCAAAACGTTTCTACTGGAGGGAAGGCAGGAGCATCCACTCACAGAGACTCCCTAGACAATGCGGAAGGGTAAGGGTAAGGGTGCATTCAATAAAGGGAGCCAGAGTTATATTGGTTCTAAGCGGGACCAATATATCCCCCATCCTGAACCCAAGCAGAACTCTCCTCAAGGTTTTTGTGTTCAGTGTCTCCACAGCACCCACTAGTTGATAGTTTACACTTGACATGTTTTCATGCATTCTTATGTTGAAGTTGGACCATCTCCATAATCCTGGACTGCAGCAGCAAGCAACACTGGACTGTTAATTCACCTGAAAGTGCCAAGACATGAAGAGACATTATCTTTAAATATGTGTCAGATGCAATGCTGCATATTGCTGTTTGAGTATGTGAATGTTACACCATTTTTATTCTGTGGAACTGCCTACATTGCCATCTTTTTGTATGGAATAAAAATGAGTTTAGGAACTTCTGGTGATGTCACCCAGATGGTAGCAGCCTAGAGGAATGAGCTCCAGACCCCCCAGCAGTATTAAACTCATTTTCTACCTCATTTGATAAGGAAAGTACTGAAGTCGACAATCGGGGGCTGTTTTAATGTCAGCTAAACAAATTAAACTGAAAAGGTTGAGGCAGGACCAAAAAAGTAGCAAACTAAAGCAGTTCACTCTCCATAAAGGCACGGAAGGCCTAGCGACCATGTCGAGAGTACGGTCCCCCTTGGTATCATCGATTGACTTCGATGAGGAAGACTCCCAGCCTGAGGTACCAATGGAAATAGCAGTGGCTAAAATCCTCAAGTCTGTGCAGAAAATTGAGACATCGATTGCAGATCTTAAGATGGAAATCAAAAATATAAACAAGAAGGTCGAGGGAGTAGAAAAGTGTGTAACCCAGACTTCGGGGAGACAAGACACAACGGACAGATTAATTATACATCTCTTACACAGGGAAAGGCAAACGCATACCCGAATGGAAGACTCAGAAAATAGAGCAAGATGGAATAACTTTAGAATATATGGGATCAAGGAGGAGGAGGAGGAGGAGGGGTATCCTACTACAGCAGACTTTATCCAACATGTGCTGAGATCGCTACTAACCATACCCTCAGACTTCTCCCTCACAATTGAGAGGGCCCATTGAGCTCTGGGATATAAGCCGACAGATAAGAATACTAGACCATGATCCTGGGTAGTGAGAATGCTGAATTTTCAAGAAAGAGATTATATACTAAAAGAAGCTTGGCGAGTTGAAAACCTCACATTTGCAGGGGACAAGTGTTTTTGGACCAAGATTTCTCGACGGAGCTGCAGTATTGTCAGAACCAAGTCAGAGCAGTCATAAAGGAATTAAAGGACAACACCAAATAAAAGCGCAGATAAACTACCCAGCAAAATTGAAAATATACACGGGCTCCTCATTCAAAGTATACCTGACCTTGGTGGATGCGGTCCCATTTTTGAAAGAGAAACAAATTGTGATCCCGAATCTGGATTGTGATCTTTTGGAGCAAAAACTGATTGAAGGGGCATGGAGTCTGGTGAATCATGGGAAGAAAAGAAGCCCTGCTTGGTCGTGGCCTAAATATTTAATGCCTGATCTCACGAGGATGCTCAATGCGGTGGACAGCCAGGAATCAGAAAAACGAACCGAGGGGTGAGAAGGACATCTGTGAAGGAGAAGAGATTTGAGAGGATTCAGAGAGGAAAACAGAAGAGATGGTCTGAAAGCTGGGGGAAGCGAAGGACTGGACGGGGGGCCTCTTGGAGGGAATAAGGGTTTCTGCATATGAGACTTCGGACTTTTGAGTAATGGTCTCAATAATGGTATGAGGTAAATGCTGGCTAGAAGGCAAATCCAGCTGGGGGGTGCTAAGGCTGGGTTGCTGTTAACTCATTCCTGGCTATAAATTAGTTTTGGCTGGGGGTGTTAATTCTGGGGGACTGCTGCCGTTCCGTTGAACAACTAGAGTGCATACTTATTAAGGGAAAGGTGGGGCAGTGGCCTAGTGAGCCCACCCATACAAGCTACCGGGAAACTAATAACAGTAGCTGAAATGCACAGTAGTACCTAGGAAGCATAAGAAGGGGGATTGATTTAAGAGGGGAGGCAAGCTCTGAGAAGCAGCTGCCACAATGTTGAAAAGTTCTACAGAGTTGAAATATGTTAAACAATGTTTATTTAATGGTTTAATAAGTTTACTTGTAAAGGCAGGATGGGGTTCCATGAGAAATTTACAGAAGGGGTTGAGAAGGTGGAAAGGGATAAATCAAGACAATGGTTAATCTTAAAATAATCACATACAGTGTGAAGGGAATACATGCCCCTGTCAAGTGGACGGAAATCTTAACTGAATTGAAATGAATGGGATGCGATGTGGCTCTTATTCAAGAAACACACTTAAGGGAAACAGAGGGTTTGAAATTAAGACGGTCATGGGTTGGAAAAGTATATGCCTCACCGAGTAGAGATGGGAGGAAGGCAGGAGTGGTAATTTTGGTGAAAAGGGGATGCCCCCTCATGGTTAATCAGACAGAACGGATAAAGAGGGGAGATCTGTCAGAATATCTGGTACAGTTTTGGATGTCCCTTTCCATGTTGTCAATCTCTATGCTCCAAATGTTAAAGCGGGTAGTTTTTTTAAAGAAATCCTAGACAAACTGACAAGACTGCCTCAAGGAAGGATATTGGTAGGGGGGGAATTTAATTGTGTGCCATGCCAATTTTTGGACAGATCGTCAGGTTGTATACAGACAAACAGGGAAGCGACTAAATGGCTTAAGTGTTTGATAAGAAGTTTAGACTTTGTGGATGTGTGGCATGCACGTTGCCCCAGGACATGGGATTATACTTACTATTCGACGGTTCAGAGGTCATATTCCTGGATTGATTTATTTCTCCTTCAAAAGGCATACTTATATATGGCTTCTGGATCTTGAATACACTCGATCACAAACTCAGACTATGCTCCGATTGAGATGGTCCTGATGGTGGAACAAGAAGAGAAACACCACATTTGGAGACTGAATGTCTCCCTTCTGACAGACAAATCCACAATTAGAAGGATAGAGGATAGATTCAAAGAAATCTTCCATGCAAAACAGAATGAAGGTTGCCAACCTATAATCAGATGGGATACAGCAAAAGTAGTAGTTAGGGGTGAACTGATAAGTATTGCTTCTAGGAATAAAAAAACTGGCTAATCTTACTCATGAAAGACTCTTACGAGAGGTTCAACAAAGGGAATTGGAACATAAACAGGATCCAAATGATGGGGAATGATTAAAACAACTGGAATTAGCTAGAAAGAAATTAAATGAATATGAAGAGAACCGGGCAGAGAGATGGATAAGATGGCTTGGATATAAATATACAGAGGTGGGGCATAGGGCAGCTCATACACTGGCAATTAGGTTGAAACAACAGGAAGCAAATCATATGATTAAAGACATAATAATAGATGAGAAAACAGGAGAGAGACGAAGCAAACCGGAGGATATTGCACAGGCCTTTAGGAATTTCTACCAGTCATTATATACAGAGTCAACAGTTCCAGAGCAGATGGAGGAAGAGATAAATCACTTTCTGAAAGATCTTAAGTTGCAAAAACTAAGTAGAGAAGATAGGATAGGATTAGGAGCTAAAATTACACAGAAAAATGTAGTCCAGGTAATTAGAGAACTGAAACGGGAAAGCACCCGGACCAGATGGGTTCAGTAGTGAATTATACACTAAATGTTGTGGAACTGTTGCCCCCATCCTGACCGAAGTCTTCAATAACTGTTTAGAGGAACAGGCTCCTCCCCCAACATGGTACTCAGCAATTATAATGGTTATACCGAAAGGGGGGAAGCCAAAGGATAGGTGCGCCTCCTACAGACCCATCTCCCTTCTGAATCAGGACTGTAAAATCCTGACCAAGATCCTGGCTAATAGGTTACAAAAAGTAATCACTAAACTAATTCATACGAATCAAACAGGATTTATTCCGGGGAGGCATTTGGCAGATAATATCTGGAGATTATTGAATGTCATCACAGGGGCGAGAGAATTTAAAGACCAGGGACTAGATATTTTAGTAGACGCCGAAAAGGCGTTTGACCACCTGAATTGGCAGTTCCTGATTGCTGTTCTGAGGGAGATGGGTCGGAGGGATGAATTCCTGAACTGGATAAAGATACTGTATCATAGACCTACGGCAAGGGTGAAAGTAAATGAGGTAGTATCCACGCAGATCCAGATACAAAGAGGGACTAGACAGGGTTGTCCCCTGTCTCCATTACTGTTCGCAATCAGCATTGAGCCCCTGGCTCAAGCCATAAGGAGACATCCTAAGATTACTGGTATAATGGTAGAAGGGGTAGTAAATAAAATATCACTCTGTGCGGATGATGCATTAGTCTAGGGGCCAGATATTCAAAAGGGTTGCGCCATGTGCAATAGGGTTGCACCTGCACAAGTCCGAACTTGCTCCATTCTGCGATATTCAGCAGGAGGCAGTTGCACCACAGAATGCAGCCCATACCGTACAAGACAGTCCAGTTTTGTGCACGCCCATTGGCTCTTGCTCTGCACCAGTGGGTGTGCAGCCGTAGCGGGCAGTCAGTCGGCGGGCGGTGGGGCGGCAGGCGGTGGGATGCTGCCACCCGCTGGCTGCGGGGGAGCAGGTGGTGGGGCTTCATGGGTGGGTGGGTGGGGACACTACACCCGGGATGTGCTGGGGGTGTTTACTGCTTACATCCCGCGATCAGAGTTTCGGTCCACTGGACCACCAGGGCTATGTTCGGGGTGTTTAATGCTTACATCCTACGATTGGGGAGTTTCGGTCCACTGGACCACCAGGGCTATGTTCGGGGGTGTGTTTAATGCTTACATCCCGCACTGGGAGTTCGGTCCACTGGACCACCAGAGCTATGTTCGGGGGTTGTTTTTAAACTGATACAGCCGCGATCGGGCTGGTGAGGGCACATTCTGCTGTTGCCCGCGATCGGGCCAGTGGGGGTGGTGGTGGGGATTTTCACTCTTTTGCCCACGATCGGGCTGCAGCGGGCATCGGTCCCCGATGGCTGCTGCCTGGCAGGGCACCAGGCACAAGTCCTCGGGGATCGGCGCACCTGCATGCTCTTGAAACTTTTAATACAGGATGAACCCCCGGACTGGGTGGAGATGGAAAGGAGAGCACATATAAATATACCAGTGCAGGTTCTCCCGTGGACTATAATGAAGGCAAACCTGACAGAGGTTAGGAATTGCTGGACGAGGCAAACTCTTGGGGTATGACTCCAGATCAGGCAGAAGTGGGAAATGCCAGTACCGATATGGTGGAAAATTCCACTGGAATATGTACCTTCTATAGTAGGCAAGAAGGGTTTGGTTTCCCTGGAAGGATGGGTTAGGAAGGGGGTTTTAACGCTGGCCCATTTGGTGGAAGGGGAAGGGGTGAAATCTTTCTTGAGCTTACAACAAGAATTCCAGTTGCAACAGAAGGAATTATTTAGATTTTTCCAATGTCGAAATATAATAGTGGGGGAGATAGGAGTGGCTAAAGTGGCTCGCCCCCTAATGGACGAGGTAGTTATGATACAAAGCAGAACAAGGTTAAAAGATACAAAGGGGATAGTAGCACACATGTATGCTCTTTTGTGCCAAGAAGAAGGCAGGGTTTATAGAGAAAATGTACAAGCAAAATGGGAAAAGGAGATGGGGTATAACATTCAACCGGCAAGATGGGGGGCGGATCTGGGAGGCTATACAGAAAACTACTAGTTTACAGAATTGGAGAGAGTTCAGATGGAAAGTAGGCATCAGATTATTTAAGGTCCCAACAATAACCAAGTACTATGGTGGACACCATTCAGACAAATGTTGGAGAGGTTGTGGAGGAGTGGGCTCGCACTTCTATATTTTCTGGGGATGTCCAATATTAACTAAGTATTGGGCCAGCCTGAAAGAAATTATAATGAAAATGTTTGAATTGCACCTTCTTCCTCAGTTTGAAAATCTGGTCTTGGGCCTCCCCCAGCAGATTTGATAAGGAAGGATTACAGATACTTATTTTATATCTGTGTGGCAGCGGCAACAAAAGTGATTACACAGAAGTGGCTTACACAGACTTCACCCTCAGTAGGGATCTGGGAACATAATGTGGAAAGAATCAAGCAGTTAGAAAGCATAATAGCTAAAGTTCAGTTAAAGATAGAAAGGTTTAATGCTAGCTGGTTACCCTATTACAAATACATCCAGGAAAAGACACAAACTCTGATATTGGACCAATACTTAATGTAGAAGGGGGAAAGAAGGGAAGAGAGGTAGTGATGGGAGGAAATAAGACAATAAAACAGAAAGAAGGAGAGTAAGATGTGAATGGTGGGGGTCAAAAAAGACAGGGGGTATTCCGAAAGTTGATTGGAGAAGGGAGAATCACTCGTGGGCACATCCTGCTGAAGGTTATAAAGTTACAAAGTAGATAATAGTGTATTAGACAAAATGGCAATTACTAATATACCTATATTAGAATATAAGATGTATGAACATGGTACAAGGAGGGAAAAAGAGTTTCCTAGAGATCTAGAGGTAGAGTGGAAGGACAGAGAGAGGAGATTAGATGATGAAAAACAGAAAGATAAGATAATAGGTGAAGGTGGAAAGCAGTAGAATCCTGAACTCTAAGGATACCATCAAATTAAGTCAGAAATGATTCAGACGGGAAGGAGGTAAATAAATTAACATGATCTGGAAAAGATATAAGAAGATTGTAATGATTATAAGAAGGATTTTAGACTTCACTTTTGTATTGTCTTATGAATGAAAGATATACCTACCTGTACCTAATAGACTATGTACCATGCCTATGATCTTTTAAATAAAAAAAAAGAAGTTACAGAAAAAAAAATGAGTTTAAAAAAAAAAGAATCTACAATTAAGTCAGACCTGGTTAATTCATTTTGCCAGAGGTTTCAAACAGTTGTTCTTAACAGCTAACTGTTAAGAATGGCTTTTTTGAACCAAATCTGTCAATCAATTGTACCAAAATGTTAAGAACAACATTTTCATATTCAAGCTGTCAATCAAAAACTGAACTTACAGTGCCAATGTGCAATGATACTGTTTTACACTGCAACTATTTTTTTTTACCTCAGTTGTTATTTAGCATGGTTTTTAATAGATTCCAAAATACTCTCCTATGAAACGAGGCATCCCTTGCATTACACAAAATGAATAAACCCCAAATGTCAAGCTCAGGCCGGTTCTATGACTGTGCTTTTGAGCTCATGTGATGTCACTAAACCCACTCAATGTTAAGACTCAGCTTGCTTTTAACACTTGGGGGGGGGGGGTTGTTAAAGAAATCTATATATTCTGTATGAACTTGAGTGGAATGTGTGACAATAGGAATTAAGGTAGAATTAATTAAAATAAGATCCAGAAAAGGTGACCATACTTGATTTAAGTCCAAGAGGGTAGCATCTTTCAGAAAAAGAGATGTGCAAGAACAAGGGGACACAATTTGAAGATAGAGGGGGGATGGCTCAGGGGCAATGTGAGGAAGTATTTTTTCACAGAGAGGGTGGTGGACACATGGAACAGCCTTCCTGAGGAGGTTGTGGGGTCTAAAACTGTGGAAGAATTCAAGAATGCATGGGACAGACATAAGGCAATTTTTGTGGGGGTAGGAAGAAATAGGCTGTTGGTTAAATAGGATCTGCAACTTATCCTCTAGGTAGAGAAATGGGCAGACTAGGTGGGCCAAGCGGTCCTTATCTGCCGTCAAAGTCTATGTTTCTATGTTTCTAAAGGGGTCTCATTTGTTTGCCGCCATATGGCTAATACACTTGTTGACTCCCAGTACACCATATTAGATAGAAATCTTGCTGTCAAAATTGGGGGGACAGAAGTTTTCCCATTTGTAAGAACTAGCCTTATGAAGCATAGAGCAATTGACAAAATCCAATTATATTGACAAACAGATGTGAATAAAATTTAGATGTAATGCCTCAAATACAATAGCTATTTTATTATCCTCCCAAAAGTGATAATGGCATGCTAAATATATTAAAGCAATGTTTTAGACCAGACGGGTTTAATTCTGGGACATAATCATAGTACATGGAATATTGAAGCATTGTCTCAGGAGCAAAACCAGCTCAAACTGTTGTCTCGAAAACCCATCTTTGCTAATTTAGGCAGAGTAAGATGCCTGCAACGAATAATGTTACACTGAATAAAACTGCCTTAAAGATCCTTGTAGCTCCTACATATGATATTCCAAATTCCATCCCATTCATCATCAGAAATGGTACATGATGGCCCCATGTTCAAATGGTTAGTGCGGCACTAACTGGGTTAGTGCAGCACTAACTAGAATAGGGATGGTTGGGAGCCATATTCAAAGGACCCTGGTGCACCGTGCTGACCCAACAGCATGACTGCACAGAACATACCACTCTGACCATGCTAATAAGGGATCCATCATGAATACTGGGCATAGTCATATATTCAAAGGTTTCAGTAGTGCTGAACAGCATCCTTCACAGCACTGTTTAATGCTGCCAAAACCCTACCCAAATCCCCGCATAGCAGTGCCCCTGACCACCTGTCCTTTAGTGGCCTTCAAGTTGTTCCTTGGTAAGCTAGTGGTTCCTTCAGCAACTATTGCCCATCCTTTAGTGGTTTTCAATTTCCCTGGTAGTCTAGTGGTCCTACCATTCCTCAATAACCCATCCTTTTTTAGTTTTTAATTTCCCTGGTAGTCTAATGGTCTCCCTACCCTCTGATCACCCATCCTGTAATGATGTTCATTTTGCCAGGTAGTCTAGTGGGCCCCTCAAAAGGGCATATGAACCCCTTCCTGCTCTGCCCACTTAGGACCCTTCAGCCAATACTGCCACTCACCCCAATCACTGATGCCATAATACAGAATAAGAGACGGTGATTAGTATAGCCTTCCACTCACCACCTCAGCCAGCCACCATCTGATTGGCATAGAGCAACTGTGCACTTACAATAGAAATAACTGTTCCAATTGTAAATGTGTAGTCTCTCTATGTCATTCAGACAACAGTCAGTGAAGGTGGTGAGCAGAATGCTGTGCTGGTAGCTGTCTGTAACACCATACTATGGCATCAGTGACCAAGGCAAGAGGGTGTGTGCAGAGGAGAGTCCTAATCTAGTGGGTCAGGAGGGGGTTGAAAGCTCTTTCAGGGGTAGGGGACTTACTAGACTTCCAGGGAATGTGGAAACCACTAAAGGATGGGTGCTTGGGGGGAACCACTAAATTACCAAGGAACTTGGAAACCACTACAGGAAAAGTACATGAGGGGCATCTAGCATTGCCCAATGACCTCATTAGCATGTTAGGACTGAATATGGTCCACAGCAGCCGTCCCACTATCCTGTTTGGGATGTACTATGTCCACTGGGCTCCTGTGAGCCATATTCAGGTTGGGGCTGTGTCTGTACAGTACACAGTCACTGTGTACTGTGCTACCACAGCACCATATTCGACAGTTACTGTGCTCAGGATGGAATACGCTGACTGTCTTAATGTTGCCTCTGAACCAGCAATGCACTATTTGCCATGTAGCTTCCCAGTTTGTGTGGTGCACTTGGACAGCTGTGAATATGGGGACCGATAGTTTTGTTTCCCACCTTACCTTGATATATTCAATTGGATTCTGCTGAACTTTCAAGAGTAGTCTAGTTTTTCTCTGCCCCACCTTTACCAAAGGCCAAGTAAAGAAGGATTTCCAGCTCTGATCCTTCATAGAAACATAGAAGTTGATGGCAGATAAGGACTGCAAGGCCCATCCAGTCTGCCCATTCAGAATTTATAAAATGTGTTTATAGAAACAAGTTGACTGAAAATCTAATCTAAAAAAAATACATATAGTAGGTGGATGTTAGGCATCTTCATAATCTCAAATCAGACAGAGGTTATGAATAAAATAAAGTATGGGGTGATGTGTGTAACGAGAAGTTTATACCCCCCATGAGCTGTTAGATGTTACATAAACCCTGAGAGCGAAGCTCGAGGGATTTATTAAAACACCTAACACTGAGTGTGTGTATAAACTTCAAGTTTACACATACCACCCCATATTTTATTTTATATAATTGCTGGGTATCCCCCTTTTCTCCTCAGCAATTATATAGAATTGTAACAGTAGTGGTTCTAGTGCGGTCAGGTCCAGTTTCGTTTTTGCCAGGTTCCGAAATTAGTGATCTCCCGCTCATTTTAGAATATTTAAAGCTGTTTGTTTTTGTCAAGGCAAATGTCAAAATGTGCTAGTTTAAAAAAAAAAAAAACTTACCGCCGAGTTCCACAGGTGGTTGTTTTTGGGTGAGAAGGTGAGTGGTTGGGAAGCGAGGACCTGCGCCGGGCACATGCGCAGAGTGAGGGATACCGTGCATGTGTTTGCCATAATAAACACTTCTTTATTACGGCAAATTATGGCATGGTTTCCTTATGGGAAAAAGGAGGACCCATTAATTATGGTTTCATTATTTTTGCCAAAAGCACCACCTATGCTCATTCACCATAAATTATGTGAGGATTGTTCCATCACAGGGTATTTCTCACAATAAACCTTTTCCTTTCAGACCATGAATTTACTGATTTGCATTTTGAAATGGTGCCATTTTAGGATTCTTAGAGCAGGATTTTTGAATCAGGAGAGGCTATGTTTACAATTTTCAAATGCCATGAAACTGCATTTATCCTGCTTTAATAAATGCAATTTCAGTATAAATGTAATTAATAGCCTCTCCTTTACAAGACTATGGAGTCATTTTAAAAAGAAAGTGCACAATAGATGGTGTAAGTATCCTTTAAAACAGCATTGCAGCAAAGCTGGCAAAAAGTCTGACCCTACCTGTTCTAACAATAAAAGAGTCTTGGTTATGTTCAGCTTTCATTTCCTGGTAAATTTTTCAATCTCTACCATAATCTAAGAATTTTTAAATATTTTAAACTATTTTTTTCCCCTCTGAAAAAAGTATGGTCACTTCTTTTGGCTTTGAAATGGTATCGTGGATAGGAAAAGAAATTGGATCCAGAAAAAAAAAATATAGTACAAATTAAAAAGTTATTTATTATATAGCCTTATATACTATTTACAGTATTTTCCTTGCCCCCACCGTCACATCTATAAATTAGATTTCTTTTATCTCTGTATGTTAACCTGGTAAAACAGTTTCAATAAATAAATTAATAAATACATAGGAAGAACCCAGAAAAGCTAATTTAACAAGTACAGAATGTTAACAATTTCATTGAACTGCTACTTATAGAATTGACTTTTACTACTCCATTGAAGTCTTCACTGACATAACAAATGTTATGTTCTTCAAAAGGACATTAATAGGCTGGAGACGGTCCAGAGAAGGGTGACTAAGATGGTACAGGGTTTGCACCACAGAACGTATGAGGAGAGATTAAGAGACCTCAATATGCACTCGCTGGAGGAGAGAAGGGAGAGAGGGGACATGATAGACACATTCATGTACTTCAAGGGCATAACCAATGTGCAGGGGGGAGACATATTTCAGTACAGGAGAAGTACAAGAATGAGGGGGCATGATGACATGAAATTGGAAGGTGGAAGGTTAAGAGGGAATGTGAGAAAGTTCTTCACAGAGAGGGTGGTGGACACATGGAATGGTCTGCCACAGGAGGTGATGGGAGCAAGCAAGGTGGTTGGATTTAAACATGCATGGGACAGGCATAGGGGAACCATACAGGTAAAGCAGAGGGAGGGTCAGAAGCTGTAATCAAGTACAGGGCTTAAGAGCAGACTAGATGGCCAACAATTTCTATGTTTCTAAATGGCTATGGAGGAGAAGTATGCATGATCAGTCACGAAAAGGGGTGGAGCTAGGGGCAGAGTTTAGGGTGTGGTTTAGTATCTGGTGTTTGCTTCATCCAAAGGTGGCAACCCAGGAGGTAGAAACAGGTATTAGCTGACACATAAACATAACCATACCTCTCAACTGCTATGAATTTTGCATAGCGCTATGATTTTTATACTCAAATTAGCCCTTACTCTTCAAAGGTTTACTAATGTTCTTGATAATTTATGAGCTATTTCTGTATACACAAACTATTAAATAATTGAAGTAACTTCATAGAGACTATCCTAACACTAAATATACTGTATGGGGTCCACTATTTGTAGACATATTATTCTTAAAAACAAGAAAGTGCTACACAGTCTGGCGATTTGCTCTGAATTTTGAAGGCCAGTGCTATTAATTTTAATGCTGAGATGTTGATAGGTATGAACATAACTGTGGTAACAGGAAAAATACCATTGTTGCAATACTATATTTAAAGTTATGAGATGGTCCCTATGATGGAGATGCACAATAAATAAATGTAAGCAGGCAGATGAACAACAACAAAAATAGATAAAGGTGCTAATCTTACAACTATTCTGATAACACAGAGAGATTCAGTACTCTGAGTAGGAGAGCAAATAAGAAACTGTTAAGGGCAAGAGCAGAATGGAACAAAGTGAGATTGCAGGAGAGGTTTGAGACAGAGGTAAGAGAGGGTGAGATGAAGCAAGGTCAGAAAACTGTTCCAAAGTGATTGCAGATGTACAGAGCAGGACGACTGACCAGCAGAAGTTGAGCAAAGGTGGATTAAGAAGAAAGGCCATCAGAGAAGTAAAGGGAATGAGAAGAAGGAACATATGGTGAGATCAAGCCCAAAAGATAGGAGCAGAGGGATGCAAACCAGAATTTTGAGAGGAAGATGCCCATGGGAAAGATTTTGAGAAGATAAAAAGAGAAGGGATAGGTTTTGGGAAATGGAACCGTGATGGGTAAGAGGAGAGAATTAAGCAGCAAAGTAGCAGAAAGTGTGGAATGGGGGCAGTCTGGAAAGGATAGATTTTGGGGCACTTCCATAGACCACATCTGCTTATTCAAACAATAGTAAGATCATTTTGAGAACAATTTCTTGTCAGACTGAGAAAGGAAGGCAGGATTAATTCCTGCAAAGGGTACCATGCTCAGGACATAATCTTTTAAGGATGGTGTCTACAAGTGAACAGACATTAGGGTGACTTGTCAAGCCACATGCTGAGATACTTGAAGCTGGAGACAACTTCAAGTTAGCACCATCAAGGGTTTTAATAACAGGGGTCGGGCTGAGCTTTCTAAGCTGCTGTCTTGTGCCAAATTATATAGTGAAAGTTTTTAGGCATTTAAAGTGAGTTGGTTGGAACAGAATCAGTACTGGGTACTTACAATCATGCTGTAAGGACTGTACCAACAAGGGAACAGAGGCATTGGTAGCATAAACCTCTGTATTACAAGTGTACGTGTGAATATTTGCTGAATCACAAACCAAGGGGAGGTCACTGAGGAAAATAGAGGAAAGGATAGGTCAAAATTGACCTCTAAGGTGCACCAGTGTTGATGGGGAAGGGACAGGATAAGGATTCACTAACCTGGACTGATTGTTCATGTCTGGTGAGGTAGGAGCAAATTCAGTCAAGAGTGGTGACTGAGATAGTAGCACACTTCGGCTTATCTAAAAGTAAGGAGTGAACAACAGAGTCAAAAGCCTTAGCCAGGTTGATAAAAACAGCTGCCATGATATACCCCTGATCTATCTCCTTAATGATGGACTCAGTGACTTAGAGGATATATTGAGAGAGTGAGCTGTACAGAAGCCAGATAGGAAGGCACAGAGAGCAAAGAGGAGGACTAAAGAAAGCTGGAATGCTGGGAGAATACAAGCTTCTTCTGTAGCTTTGCCATGGTGAGGAGAAGAGAGATAGGCTGGTAGTTTCCAGGGATGCAGGTGGCCTTCAAAATTCAGAGCAAATGGCCAGACTGTGTAGCACTTTCTTATTTTTAAGAATAATATGTCTAAAATTAGTGGTCCCCATACAGTATATTTAGTGTTAAGGATAGTCACCCCCTTTTGTTGAAAGAAACACTTTTGACTGTTTCCAACAGCTGGGATCAGATCAGAGTTGAAGGGAGAGAACAAGAAGAGAGAGAGAGAGAGAGGCAGCAATGGTGGTGGCTAAACGTGAAGGAGTTTATGGTCAAGCCCATTATGACTTTGGCCTTTGGAGGGGTTGAGAGAAAGTGAAGCAGACAGTACTTGAAAGGCAGTGGCAGGAGGAAAGGGGGCATTGTGTGGTAAAGAATTACTAGATGGGGAAGAATAGATTGCACAGGTGGTGAAGTCACTGTTGAAAGCAGCAGAAATTTCACAGGGGTTAGAAAGGACAGCAGAGGGGGTTGCTAAGCTTAAGAGTTGGGGTGGACACTTGGGGAGGAGGATCAAAATGGAGTAAATAACTTCCAGAACTTATTTGGGAAATTCATATTATTCTGGGGATTAGAGGCAACATTTTTGGCTTTTGCCTCCAATAGGGCCTTGATGCTGACTTTGCATAAATGATTATACCTCAACCAATCCCCCATGAAATCCAGAGGATTTGTGAAGGGATGTAGCTGAGTCATGAGCCCTAAGGATGAGGAAGATAAGCTCAGTGGTAACCCAAGGAAAGTTGATGACATGGAAACATGGAATTTGTCAGTAGATAAGGACCGCATGGCCCACCCACTCTGCCCATTTTTCTTTACCTAAAGTATCACTGTATACCCTACTTGATCTCCATCTCTCCCGCCTCCCAACATGCACTCAAGACCTCTTTGGGGGTGGGGTGCATTCTTATTCTAGACAGAAGAGAAGTTTGTCATAAAAAGTGAGAGGGCCTTACTGATGTTAGTGCAACTGACACAAAAAGAACAGCTGGAGGACCACATGTCATTCAGGTGGGCATCCAGATTAAATAACCTTGTCCAGACACACCAAAGAAGAGCTTTTGGATGATGGATGTTCCGGACACAGAAGATTATACAGTGATCACTGATGGAGTCTGGCAGGATGTCAGCAGCAAGGATACAGTGGGTAGGAGGAGAGGATCCAGTCTATGAAAGAATGATTGAGGAGTGAGGGTTGTGGCAGGTAGAGGCAGAGGTATATTCATTAGATTTAGTGGCTCAGCTTTCTGAGTGATGGGTTTTTAAGAGGGGAGAGCCAGTTTACATTAAAGTCACCCAGGAAAAGAAGCTCAACAGCAAAGAGTAGGGTCGGGAATGAAGGGGCCTTGAGCAACAGCAGAAAGAATAGCATGCTAAACAGCTTCAAGATTAAGAGAGGGAAGGGAAATAAAGGAGAAAGAGATGCAAATGAAGGATAGGAAGGAGCAGGAGAGAGTGACTGGGGTGGTTGAAGAGAATGGAGGAGAGGGGAGGCTGGGGTAGCGTAGATGGTAAGATCAAAGAGAGAGAAAGAACAGGAGTGGGAGGAGCAACAGGAAACTGGCAGTGGAGAGGGCAGGAGATATTGGTAGGCTGGTAGGAAACAGAGGGTACGGTGCACCTAAAGCAGATCAGGGAGGGCAGATTAAACAATATAGCAATATTATACAATAAAAGCACCAGGCACTATTGTAGTTCAAAGCACTCTAAGCAGTAAAGGTTAAAATAAATTGGAACCAATTACCCCTCCCCGCAAACATATACAATAGCAACTGGGTGTATTATGCATCAACAAACATAGCAGATAGTGCAAAGATTCAGCACCAGTCCTCCTTTCACTTAGGCTTATCCCAGATAAAATTATGCAGCACTCAATCAATTCATATGAACAATTTCTTGTCAGTTTTAAGTGGGAGATTATTCAGTAAGTACATCATCTCGGGAGACAAAATATGTTTTGGTCAAAATGAATTATGTTCTATTACCTCCATTGCTATTTTTATAAGATACAAGGCAATGATTGGCTCCAAGAGTGTTCGGTTGTGTGTAGTTTATGAGTGCTTATATTTACTGATATAGATGGCTGTAGATTATTTATTTAAGAAATATGATAGAAGATAATGTTTTGGATGAAAGACAAAAGCCTTAACTTAATAGTTGTAACCTAATAAGAAGATAAAGACAGAGGGTACATTTTCAAATGGTCATGTTCATTTTACAGATGTGGCATCACAACATCCACCAGATGGTTAGATCACCCAAAAGGTGGTCAACTTGCTGCGAATACACCACTTCATGAAGCCAAAATGACACATGCATCTGAATTCTGATGCATGCATCACTTATTTGCCAGAAAGTGGTTAAACTGTCACAAATGGATCAGTATGTTTGAAAATATTCTGTAAGCATTCCAACACATTTGCAGGGATTCACCACGTGTCCAAAATACGACGTGTGAGTGCTGCATCCTCTCCTTTGAAAAGTCCCACCAATTTTTCTTAGCTTACTATTTCCTAATGTCCAATATGATATTTATTCACAGGCCATCTGAGCAGATTGTTTTGTTTGTGTGTCTGTAAGGTGAAAAAAATGAATAACATTATTTAAAAAAAAAAGGTAGAGTTGGTGAAATGGCTTTAACTCCATGCATTGTGCTCCGGCCTCCATGCAACTAGAATGTGTTGCCATGCCATTCAGTTTGTGAGCAAACCATGCCCTTTTGGGGAGCAAGGCAGGAAGAAGCACACTTACCACTTGCTAACAAATGAAAATAACAAACTCAAGGCTCAGAAAGATTTTCAGTTTTCATTTTTATTTTTTATACTTGTAAGACCAGATGGGCAAAGATTGTCCTTTTTCACAGGTGACAAGTTCTATCTAAAAACACAATACAAAATAACAACAATACATTTAGGAGCAAACCACTCAGTCTACTTAAGGTGCAGTTGCGGAAAATAGATACATTCATGTTTTTGAGTAGAGCCAGTATTTTAACCTTTTTTTAAAACACTGAATTAAATTACTCTTTACAATTTCTGTTGGTATTTTGTTAAAAAAAGTAGGTGCTCTAAATAATAGAGATCTTTGCCCAAAAGTAGTCTTAAAAAATTGTATTTTAAAATTGAATTTATGCTGGGACCTGGTAGATAAAGCATTTAATGCCCAGGGAAGCATTAGAGAAACAGACAGAGGAAGAAGTTTACATTTTACTTTAAAAAAGTACCCATTTTAAAAAGAACTCTATCATCAAAAGATAAAGACTAAGACTGTTCATACAAATCAGAACAGTGAGATCGAAAGGGCATGTTTAGCCAAAATCTTAGGGCAGAATGATATATCACTCAGAGTGAATTCAAAGCATTGCAACAGGAGGAGGTATATATCAGTATACCATAGTCTAATACTGAGAACAGGAAGCTATGGACTAAGAGTTTTCTGGATTTGAAGGGCAAGAGAGACTTAATCCGACAAAGAATGCCTAACCTTTGATGCAGGGTTTTCCTAAGGCTCTGAATGTGGGGTTCAAAAGTAAACTGACCATCTAAAATTATTCCTAAATATTTGAAGACTGGGACAAGTTCAATTTCATTACCCTTTTTATCAATAATTGGGGGAAGATTAGTGGCTGCTTTCTTATTGCGAGAAAAAAACATTACTTTTGTTTTTTGTGAATTCAGCACCAAGTGATTTAACAATAACCAGTCCTGCAGATGATCAAAATCAATTTGAATGTAATCCCCGGACCCCTGTCTTTTTGCAGAATTACAGGTGGCATGCTGTTGAAGCTGACAGCAGTACCTGGTGGGGACTGGGTTCGGGGAGGATGAGGTTACTTGGCACAAGGGACCTAGGTTTGGCTACTCTGCACTGGGGCACCCAAGTAAATCCGAACACAGGAAGCAATAACTGTAATGTCCAAAACCAGGAATGGGATTCTACAGTGTGGCTTTTATTCACATCCAAACTGAACAAACAAGGCATAGATGGACCCCCATGGGGCTACATTCCTGGTAATGCAGATTAGAGATAACAGAACACTTCTTCACATCTCAGCCCTCAGGCTCTGAACCTACCAGGCACACAGCCTGGACTTGCATGCAGCTTTGGGTACACAGCCCGACTTGTACACTACTTGGGTTTTCCCCATGGCCCGGCTCCCCCGCCGACCACTTGATCCGCGGTCCATTGTGGGAATAAACCAGTTTTCCTGTTGGGGGCTCCCCAAACCACCTTAGAACCTTTGACTCCTAGAGGGAATTTTCCTTCCATCCCACGTCTGGATACTTCCCTCATCACTGGCCAAGTGCATGAGGCAAAGTAGAAATCCACAGAGCAAATCTGTAGAGGTGGACCTGGTTACCAAAGATGGGGGGTCTCCCACCTCCAGCTCCCACAATCCATACCCGGCCATTTCTCTGGAAACTAAACAACTCTTTTGAAAGCTTGGCAATGTAGATTACTGGGTAGACGTATATCACATCTCCTCTACATGTCTTGACTTCTCTTATGTGCCGAGGGGGATGACACTAGTGTTGCTCGGATAGTGCCCTCATGGATCCGACTGTAGTCTGTCAGATGGTGGCAGTATCGGCTGAATTCGGAGGTTGGATCCCAGGTCAGATCCCATGTTATCCAACATCAGTGGGATAGTTGCTGCTATCTGACAGATTCACTATCCTGCCAAAATGGCAGGTATTTGGTGAATCCAGATTGCTCTGGATATTATCTGAGCAGCACTAGATGACACCATAGGTTTTGCCTGACTCCTTCTAAATGATTTACTAAACAATGCTGAGACTGACCTAGCATTTTTACTGGAAAAAGTTTATAGACTTACCCCAGACAGGCACTCGATCCAATGGCAGCAGATCCAATGGCTCCTAGGGCTTTCATAATCATCTGCACTGGAATTGGAGATTGAGATAGGGCCTTGGCAACAGCAAGGAAGAAGCAGACACTAGGCTATGGTGAAGCTGAGATCTCTCTATTTCCCCGACTTATCTTACAGCACACGCTTGAGATGCAAAGCTTTCAACAACTGCTACACAAAATTGGGAATGAACTGGCCCCACAGGAGAATGCCAAATCTGATTAATCAGAGGGAGCATAACTTGTTTTCCTGAGTGGGACACTTATTTCAGGTGATTTGATAGACTGATTGCTAGCAATGGAGTTTCTTTTCTGACTCTACATTGGGTTTGTGCTGTTTTTCTAAATAATGTTCGAATACACTTATTTTTTTTTTACTGCCCATCAGAGTATTGGGGATGGGTTAAATGTGGAGAGCATATATATTGCTTGCTGAATGCCATTTGTAACCCTGGTGTAGTGCTATCATGACTTAGATTTTAAATATAATGTGCACAAACTTTGATTCAATGTTTGGGGAATAGCGATAGGGTATAAGTGTTTGTGTAACTTGCAATACTTTTTGTGGTTTTACTCTATTCCCACCCTTGAGTAGTAGGTATGTTGGCAGGAATTTGTAGGGAATAGAAGGCCTATGAACAAGCGTGAGACGAGTGCTGAAGAAGGAGAAGGAGAAGAAGGGGAAGGTGGTGGACGAAAAAACACTACCTAAGCAAGGGAGATGTGTGAGTGATGGGAGTTAAATAGAGTATGTGGGAAAAGCTGTTCCCCATGTTAAACCTTGGGCTTAAGCCCTCCCATTCAATGTTTGGGGACTAGCGATGGGGTATAAGTGCTTGTGTAACTTGTAGTACTTTTTGTAGCTTTACTCTATTCCAAGCCTTGAGTAGTAGGTATATAGGTAGGAATTTGTAGGGAATAGAAGGCCCAAAAAGATACCTTCTTCAACTCAAGGACAGTATGTCCACTAGCACTCAAGAGAGGAAAATACCCCTGGTGGAGGAAACCTCTGAGGACCCATGGCCATTGGTCTGCCCATCCTCTGGGCATACTAAGAGAAAAAGGACCTAGGTTCTAGTAACCATAACTAATCTGAGGAAGGTGAGCTGCTTGGAGAGATGCTGGTCCATCCTCAATCCATTAATGATGTATTTGGATGACGATACTGAAGTTGAAGAAGTAGATCTTTTCTGAAAGAGTAGTGGAATCCTGAGTGTGAAGCAGATCCAGTCAGAGAAGGGTGAATGAAGTCCAGATTCCAGGTAATGATGGATGATTGTCGAAAGGGATTACAGGGACGGAATGAGCAGGGAAAGCATGACTTGATTGATATGCTACCGGACAGAGAACAGTGGGAACTGCAATGATTTGTGAAGTCATAGGTGAATGATCTAACTTGTGAAAGGTTTGACGTTCACAATAAAGTCTGGAGGTAAAGAATTCAGTAGTGAGTGATAAGTTGCTAAATAAGCATCCATGAAGTGGAAGAAGGAGTCGAGCAGAGTTTTCTAGTGCCTGATAGGAGAAATGCCATAAGTGATTCATAGACAAATATGGGAAAATTGGCATATGCAGTCCAGATTGTAACCGAATATATATATAGAGAATGATTAAAAGTTCAGTACAAGGAATTGGATAGCTTATTTCGGCATTGATGGCATAACTATAGTTGTATAAGTTGTGTTGGTCCGCTGGCTGAAGTAAATATGAGTATTTCTGTGACGTAATTGTCTTTGAGATGCACTGAGGTGGCTAAGGCTGGTTAGGTTTACAGGTAAACCAATGCTTAAATACTTGAGGGAAGCTTGAAAGTGAATATATGGAAGAGTCTATAGGCTGGGTTGGTAGTGAGGTCGAGTAGTGTGGAATGCCAGAGGAGACTAGTGCTACTGATGATTAAGACCTGTTGGGAGGCAACACTGGGATAGTGAATTCACTATAACAGTTGTGGATTTCCAGTTTTTGAGAATTGGAGGAGCTTGTTCCTGGTGAAGGCCTTCACTGGAGGGAGTAATGAAGATAATTTGTGAAGGATAGACTAGAAGGACCACTGGGTGGGCAACTAACTTGACTGATGGTAATATGATGAAGAAATGTAGATGATTGTATGAGGTATAGTAATGTCCAGGAGCTAGAAAACAGTTGTTTGGATAGCATGATGTTAGTAAAGCAGCTAGACATGGGAGAGCCAATGATGGAAGTTCTGGGAAGGCAGCTGTGAAGGTTTTAGGGCAAGCAATGGTAGTTTAGAAAGTAGGAATAGAGTAACATGGTCAACAGAGTTGGTGTTAGTAGGAGAGGTTGCGGAAGGTAAAACGGATGATGTCCATAGTGGTATGAGGTATCTTGCAATTCCCGGTATCCGTAGCAATGATAATAGTTATGAAGTCAGAGCATAACAGAAGGATTTAAGTCTTTTCTATGTAGGAGGATAGCCTGTGAGACATGCTAGACAGGGAAGCCACAGAGATTAAATAGACAGGATTCGTAGGGAGTATCCAGTAGAGATGGATGAGATCTTTCTATTGTCCAGTTGTATGAGATTCCATGAATAATTGTGAGGAGCTGACTGGGCAGTATAGAAAACTCTATGATGATGTAAGAGTATATGTGGCATGTTATCCAAGGGACGTTTACTTGAAGTAGTTTTCCTCAAGTGTAATGAAGAAGTGATCTATCGAATAGTGGATGGGAACTGTTAGAATGGCCAGAGGAGTATGACTTGGATAAACTGGAGGAGTAGTTGACCAGTTAGAAATACTTTCCAGAGATAGGGTAATATGCCCAAAAGAGCCACGGCAAACAGGATGAAGCCCTGAGCCTGCAAGGTAGAGATGAAAAGGCAGCTATCCACAGATGGGAGAAAAGTCTGGAGTGAATCCTGAAGGACTGAAGGAATGATCCGGGGAAGGTGATGGCCTAGGCGAAGCTGGAAGACATACAGAGCAGGAAGGAACAGGGCCAGGTCAGCTTTTCAGCGAACAGCAGCGGAATGCAGGAAGGTTGTAGCAAGGTACCAGCGGAAGATCCACAGAAGGCCAAGGAGTGAAGCCAAGCCCCAAGAGCAACTGAGTTGAGATACAGGAGTTCCACAGCTGATGAAGGCTTCCAACGCCAAGAGGAAAGGATGGAAGATGCTGGAGCAAAAAAGGACGAGGTTTCCACATCTGAAGGAGAAAATGAACTCATACTGCAGCTGGAATGGGTGACCTGCAGCAAGGAAGTCCATGAGGCAGTTGAACTGGAGTGAGATAGAGACTGAACAAGCTGGCAAGAACCAAATCATGAGGGAAAGAAGGCCAATGGGGCAAGTACAACAGTCCATGGAAGTGCAGGATGGAGCCTGGTGAAGAAGGAAGGAAGGCATTCAGAGCAGAGGGGTCCTGTTTCTGGAGGGAAGCTGTAATCTGGAAGGAGGTGGAAAATGCAGAAGGATGAACTGTCAGGTGCAGACGCAGGCTCCTAAGTGAGGGAGTTGAGGTGAGATGACCTGGACATGACACACCAGATAAGATATGATGGTGGAGGCAAAATCGGCAAATGGTTCAGGTCCAGGAGGGAGCAGCAAGCACTGGTCCAGTAGAGAGCATACAAAGTTGAAACAGACAATTGCAGAAATGAGCTTCCAGTCCTGGTAATCAAGGAGAGATAACCAGAAACTGATATCATCAGGCAGAGGTAGGAAGATGGAGGTGACTGAGAGGATGAAATCCCATTCCAGATGGGAGCGGCAATTGGGTATGAACCAGAGACGGTATGGAACTAGTGGATTCACAGAAATGGGCAACCAAACCAGGTAGTCAGAGCATGAAGACCAACATACTAAGCCTGTAGGAAAAGTTGGGAGATGGAAAGCAAATGAGGTATAGAGGCCCCATTCCTGAAGGGGAGTGGCAATCCGCAACAGGTGTAGGATGCAGAGGGTGGATACAATCAAATGCAGATTCAAGCTCCCAGCCATGGAGGTCAACATGATAGGACCGTGAATCGAGGCTGCATACCAGGTATGATGGAGAAGGCTAAACAGGCAAAGTCATATTCCTGAAGGGAAGCAGCATCTTGGTATTAGGCTGAGAATGCATAAAGTTGAAACAATGGAATGGAGATTCTGACACCCATCGGTGACGGCTGAGGCAGGATGAACTTGACTTGATGCAGCTTGGCATAAGTAAGATGATGACGGCACATGGGGTGAAGAAGTTCCATTCCCGAAGGGAAGCGGCAACTGGTATGAGGTAGAGAAGGCATGGTTTGACTCAATAGATTGTAGACATGGCTCTCATCCCTGGTAGTCAGGGTGAGCTAACCTTCACTTGATGCTGTTCAGCAGAGTTAGGGATGGATGATGTCACGTTGGTAAGTAGTAGGAGGTAATGAATGCAACTGAATCCCATCCCTGGCACCTCTGAAGGCACAAATTAGGGATGGAGTCCGGAGTACTGCTGGTATGGGCTGGCCAAAAGTGCAGAAAGCTGTTGTAGAGGGTGAGTAAATGAGGAACAGCAGGCAGACAGGATGATGAATGATACACAGACATGGTAGGACAAACATAGGATTATGGAATGGAGGATTCATAACGGGAGTGAGTGGTAGAAATAAGGGGCTGGCTTATGAAGTAATACCATTGGGGTGCAGGGGAGGACCCTTTCCAGAAATGGACACACATACCTGGGAGGGGTACAAATGGAGTGTAGGTGACTGAGGTCCTAGGTAGCAGGGGCGGTAAAGTGAGAGTAACCCCAGGGATGGTAGAATGGAGAACCCCCTACCCCCGGCAATATCCAGGAGAGCAGCAGCTGTAGCGCAAGGCATCCCCCAATGGGCAGGTAGCCACCAGCATCTGATTAGAGAGATGGAAGGACAGTCCAAGAGAGCAATCAGCTGAAGCAGTAGGACTAGTGGAGTTGTCAGCAGTCGGACATGTGGTGGTCCGGGGAAAAACAGCAAAGTGCAGCAGGGCTGCTGAGGTCTGCCCCTAAGTAATGCAAGAAAAAAAAATTACACCAGTGAAGAAAAGGGTAACTCCTAGTGATAGAACGGACAGAGTCAGAGTAAATACTGATGGACAAATATATCTGTGGGAGTCAGATGCTGACACATGTAAATCGGAGATGGGGGAATAAGGCAATTATATAGAGAATGGCAGCTAAGTGCAGGAAGCACATTCTGGAAATACAACGGTTTGATTTATCAACATTGAGGCTGAGCAACACCCCCCCAACCCCCACCAGCTTACCTGTGATATCAGCGTCCTTTGAAATGAAAGCCAAGGCCGGGAACAGCTGTGCAAATGAGGATGGGCATACAATTGTTGCAACGAGTGGGGACAGGTCGGGTGTCACTGTCCAAGAATCAGAGAGAAACACTAGGGAGAATGAAAGCACCAACTGCCATGGAGTAGACAGTGCTGGAGCTCAGAAAGGGAACAGACAAAAGAGGAAGGAGAGAGCAGGGGACAGATTATTTGTACTAAATATGGTGTATACTGTCACTTTAAGTTATGCGGTAGAAATAACCTTTTGTACAGTACATCTAGGACTCCTAAGGATGCAGAAGAGCCAGTGAAATCAGTAAAGTGTTGTTCTGTTAGTGCGTGTGCTGCGAGGTAACTAATGAGTTGGTAGTTGCACTGATGCACAGAGCACCTAAAACAAGTGCCTGATGGAAGTCGAAGCTCTCGTGCTGTCTTGCATTATTTCAACCAAGTGTTTATTCATATCTGGTTGATTAAGTGACCCCCACAAACCATGAGTACACAGAGTCCCCTGCAGCCAGCTTTCTGATGATGGCCATGATGTGCAGAGGGGAACAGACAGGAAGCAGGCGTGCTTCCAGAGGGAGACAGCTGCAAGGCCCGAGGAGAGAAATGGTAAGGCGCAGGGAGAAGTCTGTAAAGGCACCAGGAAGGACTGTATGCAGCTGTCCCATATGTGCATGTTCCCTTAAAGCTGAACAATATAGCAGTAGGTGTCTGAAACAACCAAAGTCCATGTTGTTCAAGCGTTGCAATGAGTGAGATGAGGAGACAGAGGGTGGGCGGAGAAGCCCAAAGCAGACAACAAAGGGGAAGCACCCAAACATGAGTGGAAGACAGTGGCGAGTGGGGGAAGGGAGAGGGGAATTGAAACAGAGCTGCTGGGGAGCAGAGGACCAAACAGGAAGCTGGAGCAAAAAATGAAGGTAAGCAACACAAACAGGAGAGAAATGGGAAAACAATGAGGAGGGAAGGGGAGACTCACAGGAGAGGGGAGGAACAGACGAGACAAGCAGGGAGAGTGAGAAGGAGAGAAACACACAGCCACACAAGCCATGCAGGGAGCTTAGGGACAAAAAACACTCCCTAAGCAAGGGAGGTATGTGAGTGATGGGAGTTAAATAGAGTATGTGGGAGGAGCTATTCCCCATATTGAACCTCAGACTTAAGCCCTCCCAAACTCGTTTTGGACAAGATGGCACTTCACTGCCAAGACTGCCATCTTCGCCTTCTTTGGCAGGTGATATAGCACCTGTTCATCACCAGGATGGCAGTATTAGAGACTATTCGAGCTGTTTATTATTGTTCTCCTCTGTGGCAGGCTCTCACTCCTAAAGACTGTTCATTTAAATTAACCTTACTGGGACTGCAAGAATGTGCATACTCAGTGGACAGTAGCTTTATGTTATTTCCTCTCTAGACTCTGATCTATGTACCAGTACTCAAATCTCCTGCCAATATTGTTCAATATTTTACTTGTTTAAGTTGTTTCAGCCCTCTGCCTTGTTATATATTGTGCTTTGCTACATGTTTGACCATACGAGTAATCTCTCTCTTGGAGTAGACCTGGGTTATGCAGGAACTAATTGTTGCTGTATGAGGGAATATGTGGGCTGAGCCTTTATGGTAAGAGGAAATGTGTTTTCTAAGGTTTGGATCTTTATTCTTTGTATAGTTCCGGGGAGGCATGCCTATATGATTACTTTTGGCAGAATATAATTCAACTGTACTTCCTCCTATGAGTTATTTCTGGGAAGATGTCATACTGCTCCTTTGTATGTGAATTTTTGGTATCTATGCATGTTTGATACCCTTCTGTGGATGTATCAATTGTAAGTGTTCCTTGCAAAACGATAAATAAAAAGTAAAAAAAAAAATCCAGAATCAAAATTCACAGGATAAATTCAAGTCACCAGTACACAACAGCCTTATCCTAATATATTTGCTTTGATTATGGCAAGCAAACATGCATGAACTTAGACACTATACAAGGCCTCAGGAGAGGGATGCAATAGTCAAGAGAGGGCCTGGCTCACATTGCCTGGTGAGGGTAACTCAGAGCATAGTCCAAGAAGTCAGGAAGATGAACAGTCACCAAATGAGGTGCCCTGGTACTCGACCAGGTGGGTCTTCATCAGGGGGCACAGACCACCTGATCGAAGTGCCAGAGCACCTCATTTGATGACTGTACCTCTTCCTGACTTCTTGGACTATGTCTGGGGTTGCTCACGCCAAGGCAATGCAGTGTGCATGCCCTCTCTTGACTGTTGCATCCCCTCCTGGGGCTTTGTATAGTGTCTGTTTAAGTTCATCCATGTTTGCTTGCCATAATCAAAGCAAATATGTAAGGATAACTTTATGGGCTTTAGGGGTTTGGCACAGTCTTAGCCACTCAGATAACTAAAAAACTGCATTCCTGCCTTCATCCTGTTCACTAGCCAATTGCCACTGTAGGTTTGAGGGCCAGTGCACATCATTAGCCAGTCACAACATTTCAGTACATACAATCTCAACTCCCTGCTGTATCCTGCTATATACCCAATGAGAGAGCTACCACATTATCTAATCTCACATAGGTGCCATACTCATTGATGCTGTCAGTCATTGTGATTGCAGCTGAACACACCACCACATTATGTACTGCAACATGGCTACTATAGTCATTGGTCTATGAAGATGTCAATCACTGTGAGTTCAGACCACCAAACCAATGGGATGCTCTATTGTTTTCTCTCAATCAGTAGGCCTGCAGTGACCTGACAATTGTCAAAATCTTCCTGATCTCCCCTTCCTCACTGTCACCCAGTGAACACCAGCTGTAAAACATGCTGCTCAATGGCATGTTATCTCCCTCTTACTCCAGCCCATCACACCGAGACAACACCAGTAGTGCCTGTTGAAAAACAGGACACTTCATGGCATACATTACCACCCATTTCCCTACACCCACACCCAATCAACAGTGGTACTGTCAGTTTCAAAAATCCCAGAGTGTCCTCTTTAACAAAGATCACTTGTGCAGCAGGTCTCAGCCTTAGAGAGGCTGCATTTACCAGGGCCCATCATGCAGTGCTCCAAGCCCCATTAGAACCCCTGTCCCTCTCATTCTCTGGTGTGCCTGAGTGCACAGAAAGTACCGTATTAATTCTTCAATCCCACCTGTCGTGCTCAACTGTCACACCTATTGGACACACTGTTCCAACTGCCACTCTCCTCCACAGCCTGCAACCTTTGTTACAGCTAAATTGCATTTTCAGTATATTCACTAAAAGGGGCAGTACCTTTTTCTCAATTTTACATCAGGTAAAGCAACTGTGCCTTTAAATGAAAGTGAATGCAGTTCAGCTATGATGAGAGTGTGGGCTGAGGAGAAGAGTAAAAAAAGGTTGAGCCAGTCACCCTCAGGAACAATATATTTGACTTAATTTTTGCATTCAGTAAAGTAATGGTGCTTTTTATGTAATGTAAATGCAGTTTAGCTGTAATAAGAGTAGTGGGCTATGGAAGAGAACAACGGGTTGAAGCAGTTGCCACAGGAACAGAGCAATGTCTTGTACGGATGTGGGAATTAAATAAGATATTGGGTATTAAAGGGGATAATTCATTTTTCTGTCCCCAGTGCACTGCAGACATTTGCACAATGGGGTATCATAATGCCCTGTCTACTGCTCATTGGGGTCACCTTCTGGGTCTCTTGCATACTGTCATCTTTTTTACCCAGAAGGACAATTAATGTGTTTGTGACTTTAAAGTTTGTCTTGTAGACAGATGTGCTCTGTATTAATTCACACTACATTTTAAATTTAATTTGTTGAAGTGAGCTGTATTCAAGCTCGAATCCCGCTTTTAATGAGAGGGGCTGTGCCCCCTGCACCCCCCGTGTGGGGGGTTGTGCTCTCCCACACCCCCAACTATAGATTCTAAGTCCAGGGGTAGACCTTGGGGAAGGGGCAGCGATTTGGAGATTTTGGCGCCCTGTTGACGGGCGCACTTGGACTGGTGCATGGATGGCTGGAAAGGGTATTGAATTACATTATGTTTTCTGGAAACCAACTTGCATTGTGTGAGAATGCTGCAGTCTGTTTCCTTGCAAACAGAGCTATTTGTGCCTTCATATAAATGTTTCAGGCTTCTTTCAGAAAACATAAAGTCTGCACTGCCTCTGTAACATTTTGCTTTAATGCCTGATTTTAAACAAAACCATTCTAAAGTGGCTACATTTTCACACCATGTGCAGGTCCTTCAGTGTTAGATATTTACTATACTTACCTGGCAGGCATATCATCCTTTTAATGGTGAGGGAAGGTGAGGGGGAAGGTGACAGGATTTGAGATAACGTTAATAAATTATAATCATGCTTTATTTGGATGGGGAAAGGATCAGATGACAAACTACACAAATATACAAAATCTACGCTGTTTTTAAACTCTGTTTAGTTTTTGTGACTGTATTGTGATGCAGAATAACCAAGCAAATTTGCTGAGAATCAAACCAGGGACACCTGATTTACTGAAGCTAACACTTGAACTACAGTATAGAAACACAAAAGCACACATTAGCACTATTAAAAGAGTACTTTTTTCAGAATTGTGCTATTACAGTTCGGTGCTGATTGTCCTAATACCCAACTAGATCAGTTCCAACCTATTCAAAATGCAGCTGTGAGATTGTTATATGGAAGGTAAAAAAAAAATCCAACCGTGTCCCTGCAGTTGTTGAGAAACCATGCTTTCCACATTCCCACCTTTTCCTTTTTATGTTTATTATTTTCAGTTATATAAACATAACTTCAATACTCATACAAAGTAGGAGGTACAGTAGAAAGCTGGCAAAGCCACTTTATGTCATTCAGTTGATATATGTAATGTTCACTTTGTACTCTGGCACAATAGGAAATGTACAGGAAGGGAAAATAGTCCAATTAATGCTAGCCTCATTAGAAATATCAGTGGCTAAAACAGGGAGAACACATAAGGGAGATAAACACAGCCCTTTAGTGGCTGCTATTTAAACCAGTAAAGCCAGATAACTTTTAACAGGGATAGTAGGTCCCCACAACAGGATCCCACTGCCCCACTCTCCAAACTACAAACTGGCCCCTACAAACAAACCTGGGGTAAAATGGTAAACTGAATTTATATAACAGTAATAAACTGTAACATTTCAATACAGTAAACTGAGCTATTGCAACTGTTTAAGGTACAGCACTTCACATACCCTGGTAAAATGTACAGATTCTGCAACCGAATTGTATTGCACAGGTTCAGACAAGAGCAACAAGGCTTATGAACAAATATGAGTGCGGCCTTCACTGCCACATGGCAGGTGCCATTTTAAGCGGAACCTGTGAGTCTTGGCCCCTGAGATTTTGCTTCAAATTGCTTACATTTAAGTCTCCCCTTCCGTAATTTGTGTTCTAGTTCTCGAAGTCTGCATTCTGTGACTAAATGCCACATGGCAGTATACAGAAATACAGTAAGGAACTTCTACTGGACAGAGAGAATTGTTTCATCTCTGCTTCCATTTAGTTAGTTAGTTAGTTAGATATCTCAAATGTTTCACCAGGAAAGACATTCTCAGCTGATACTAGCTTATTACCAAATGTGTCCTGGGGGAAGTGGAAGGAGAGAACAATACAACTTAGATAATCAGGTGCAAAAAACACATAATAAATAGCGAGTTACAGATGTTGTGCAAAACGGCAATATACATGCAGGTGTACAAAAGGGCCATTTAAATACAGTGCAAACTAACAGTAGCCATAATTCAGAGAGCTACTCATTAAATTAGCAGGTTCAACTCTAGCACTAATGTGGAAGACCCAGAGTAATGCTGGGAGTGGCTGGGAGTAAGACGCACTGTGCATCAGGGGCAGCTACACGAGTGAGCTGAGAAGTCCTGAAGGGGGTATTTGAGTGAAAACATGGGATGAGGCAGAGTTGATCAGCAGGGGGTAGGGAGGACCAGAGCCTGAGAAAGGAAAAGGAGAAAGCAGTTTGGCTTGCAGAAGACTTGATGTGAGAGAGGGTGAGGGAGGGAGCAAGGGTCAGTGTTCTTCCATCTTGGATCTATGATTAGATTATGCTCTTTCCATGAGTAGTTTACATCTTTGGTTAAAACACAACTTTTGTAAAATCTGGCCATCTCTTTGCACTCTTTGTATATTTTACTTTGCTTACCATTTACATATACAGGATCTTGCAATTCTTTTCTATGAATGGTGTTACTTGGTTTATTTTGAATCAGTGGCTCTGGTGGAAATTCCTCATTTCTAGGTCTGTGCTGTAAGCATTGGACTACACTGCCCTGATCTGGAATTCACGTCTATGGGGAAAGGAAATGCATAGTATAACATGGCTAAATTTCATGAAATTTACTGTTTCAAACAAATTTCACAAAATTTCTTCCCTTTTCATATGAATGTTGTCCCCTTGGTGGAGGCCTTCAAGAGGGCCATGAAAATATATTTATTTCTGCAGGCATTTTACCCCTTTTGAGCACATCCAACATTGTTTAATTGATAATTATTAAGTAATTTATTTATTTATTTTATACTGATTTTAAAGTGAATGGGTTATATGTGTATCTGTTTTTATGCCCTACCTACTTTATTGTAATGGCTCCCTGAGCCTCTGGGGACGGTCACTATAAATAAATAAAGACTACTACTACTAACAAAATGACATTTTTTGAGTTACATATTGAATATTGCCTGAGGCATGTTTTTAAAGATTCATGGAGCCCGATATAAAAGTGAATTTTATGAACATATTAGCACAGGATGAAATCATGTGGTGGGCCAAAATAGCTCATCATTTGTCTCTAGTCTATGTATCCCCTGTAAGATGTTATAGTGTTCAGATTTTTTTTTATGTTTCAATAAAACAATCTTTGTAGGCTACAGTTTGCTTATGTAATACTAAAAACAATAATTGTAAAGTAAATATTGAAGCAATGGTTTCTAATTCATCATTGGAGAACAGGTTTTGAGAAGGTTCAGTGTAATCAAGTCCAGAATTGTGAGTTACAAAGAATGCAGAATAAGTACTCTAGTGAGAAATTTGCATCAGAGTTGAACAGATAAACACATTATTCTTAATTTAATGTTGCATTGTAGTGAGAAGGCAAATCATTTTCTATTAGGAGGAATTTATTTTGTTCATAGGCACATTTACAGCTTTTTATACTAAAAGAAAAAATATTGTAAGACAAGACATTAATATGTTTCCAGTTTTCCAGAAAGCAAACATGAATGATTGCTTTTTAATTAGTGAAAATCTAACACTTATTATAAGCATTTTTTCAATATGTTTGACTATAGATTTGAGCTAGGGTAGGGCTATCAGTGAATATGATATAAAAATGCAGCATGTAACATGACAAGCAATGCATAACAGCTTTTCCACTTTTCTCTCCCATTGTGTTGTAGTGGGGGTAATAAGCATTCTACAGCAATAGAAGCAATGCTCATAGACCAGCTGACGCCTCAGCAGCATGTCCCCCCATCATATTCAGACACACATCACCACATATTTCATATAATTTTCATTTTTTTATACCTAGACCACCAGCTAGACCTGATTTTATGCTACTCAAACAGTGATGTGTATACTTTTGCATATGGCTGCCATGCCCCAGCTGTACATAAGTACGTATTTATTTTTAGCTTACTCTTGGTTTCTACTTATCATTATTGTTTGTACCTTATTTCTCTTGGAACACATTTTGTACTGCTGGCAGCTGCTATTCTCCTAGGATCCTCATTAAAACACAATGCTGCATCTCATGGGGATATCCTGGTTGGAGAAGTTTAAAAAAAATACATAAATACGGGATATGTCCTAGACTGACTAAAAATATCACATTTATTTTTAACTGCAAGGTTTGACCTCAATGGCCTCATGAGTGGCAAAGCCACAAATGAGGTCTGTAGAGGTCAAACTGTGCAGATAAAAAAAATGTGATATTTTTAGCCAGCCCATGGTATATGTAATTTATACAATCACAGTGCCTCTCTGGCAAGATCAGTTCTTTCAATGAAGATTTTTACTCTTTCTGTTTGATTTCAATGTTCTGTTTTTAACTGCAGCAGATGTCATGGTGATGTCATCAGGTATTGTTCAAGTTTTTCTCCCATTGGTTAAGTGCTCCTTTGTGACCAACCTAGAGTGGAAATAAATGCTGATGAACCATCCATGACTGAAGTAAATGATTTATTTCAACTGCAGGCCTGTCACTCATGAAAATAAATACATTTGTTTGCAAAATGTTATCCTCACAGTCATTATATAAATACATTTTCTGTAATTCTCTTCCCCATACTATTAATTACTAAGGACTGTTTTTGAAAACAGTCTTTATATCCCTTGGAGTCAATTCTTTCTTCTACCTATTCCCCACCAGAGGTCTTAATGCTATGCCTGTAACATCATCAATATTTCTTTGTTTCTTCAGCAACGGATTATGAGGTCACAAACAGAGCATTAACATTTCTGGAGGAATGGGCAGCTAAGACAAATAAACAAGATACTAAGATACAACAATCCTGATTTCATGCAAATGAACATACCACAGTAACACAAAGAGAAACATAAACAATGTAAAATTTAAGCATACTATTTAAACAGATCAAATAGGATCTGGGGCTCCAGCATTGAGTTGGGAAATGGGCAGACTAGGGCCATACGGTCCTTATCTGCTGACAGATGCTATATTTCTAAATATGATGTTTGTTAAATTCTTTCTTGAGGCATCCACTGATCTTTATATTTATTGGCAGAACATTATTCATGTACTGTAGGTGCAAAGATAAACCAGTAGCCAGACTAACAATTTCCCTATGTAGTTATAATGAATATGTTAAAGGAATGAAAGCCACAGTACAATTACAACATAATTCTTTGGATATGTGAAGAAATACTTTACTATGTAATTTCTTTATTTTAAATAAAACAAATATACATAAAGAACTGCAAGCTGCAGAGAAAAATCAAGTATATATTTTGTTATCTGTTTGATGAAGACATTTCTTTTTAATTTTTGACAGCAAATCCACAAGGCTGCTGATTTTTGATGATTATTAGTAATGAAATTATATTTTCAAGACTTGAAATTCCAGAAATTGCATTAGTGATTGTAAGTCTAATTTCCGGATTTTACCAGAATGTGAGTGTCATTATTTCAGTATGGCTATAAATAATCATAATTAAAGTAGGCTTAATATACAGTGCCTTAAATGAAGCAAGCTGAAAATAGTACATGCAGCAATTATAAGGAAAATGCAGGTTCTGTAGCTTACTAATCTGGTATGAAATGCCAAATCCTGTGAAATTCTTTGTTTTTACTGTTGTGTAGGCAGTCCAAATTCCAGAATTTTACTGGGGTTTTTGAGTAAAAACTGAACATCAGTGGCCTTGAAAATGAACAATGGGCTAACTTCATAATTTTAATTAGTTAAATGTTAAGCACTGGTGACGGCTGCAGAGGTAACTCTTCACCTGACTTTATACCTAGACAGGCAGTGGGAAGTAGATCCTGAGAAAAATAGCATGCCACTGAAAAAAAGAATGACCCTTGGTTATTGTTTTTTATATCATGTAGTGATCTTGCAAACAACCAGGTTATGATCAATTTCTGAATGTGACACATTACTTACTCTTCCCTTGGACTTTGTTTTCACAGTCAAAGGTACTGGGGAGGCCCTTGGTCACAGTGGGTCGGAGGGGGAAGAAAGGGACATTCATCCTGGATCACAAAAGAAAAAATAAAAGCAATGTTTGCATGAAGGACGTTATTGGGATATATACAGTAGAAATACACAAATAGGGTTGTGCCCAGTATTAGCAAACAGGTGCAGCTGTAGGGGCAGTCCACTCCACTGACATAGACAATTACAAGAACAAATTCTGGTCAGAGCCTCTATGGCTGCTAATGCATTAAGTTGATGTGGGCATGTCACGGGCTTAAACATAAAGTTGAAGTGCCATGGTGAGGTTCATGTGTAAATCACATTTTTGATAAATTTAGGTCATTTATGTGGTTGGTCCTGTGTTTTCCATGTGTTTAAAATGTAAGCGGTGAGTGCATCTTGTATTATATGGGGAAAGGGAGGGAGCTCTGCACAATGGCTTTCAAGTAATGGTAGAAGGAATGATCCAGAGAGGAGAGGTATAGCTACACTAGGGTCTGGGGACCAACCTGGAAGAATAAGAGCATATACCAATGTGATGGCCTGCTTCCATCCAGGAGTGAACTGTAGTCCTCAGTGGATGGTTTAAATGTTACTTCGATGGACATTTGAAGTAGCCGAGGTGGTGATGGAAGAAATAGGGGTGGTAGAAAGTAGATCACCACAGGCTAAGATAGAGAGTAGGGAGATCTTGAGGGGAGGGAGTCCCACCAGGATACAAGTTATTCAAGGAAGCAGGAGTTAGCAAAGGAGAAAGGGGGAGAAAGAAGCAGTCAAAGGAGAAAGGTGAGGAAGGAGATAAGAACCGGGAAAAGGAGAAAGCGACAAGAAAAGAGCTAACAAACTATGGAAAGCCATGTGTGCCAATGCTAGAGTCTGGGAAATGAGATCCCAGACCTAGAGGCCATCATGGCGGAGGCAGATCTGGATATTGTGCCCATTACAGAATCACGGTGTACTGACAACTATGTCTGGGACATGGTCATGCCAGACTATATAATGTTCATAAGTGACAGGGTAGGGAAAAAAAGGAAGGGGAGTGGTGCTTCATGTGAAGGAAAACTTCAAAGTGACAGATGTACAGGGAATTTGGGGGGTGGGGGTCGAGGTGATGTGGGTCAGAGCCACTGTCTGGACAGGCGTGATCTACAGGCCTGCGACACAGTGGAGGACATAAAGAAAGAAATGTAAGAAGCAATTAGCAAGGTGGCTGAAAAAGAGCAGTGTTGCTGCTGGAGGAATTAAATCTGTTGAATGTAGTTTGGAGCCTTTCAACTGCAGCGTCAGCTAGAAGCAGGGACATCCTGGACTCCCTGCAAGGGGTGTTGTTCAGGTAAGTAGTCAATGAACCCACTTGTAATGGGGCAATACTGGACCTGGTCCTTACTAACAGGGACAGTATTGCAGATATCAAGGTTGGAAACCATCTAGGGAGCAATGATCATTGTACAGTTTAGTTCAGCATAAGAATAGGGGCAGGCACCAACCACACCAAGGCAAGGGTCCCGGTCTTCAGAAGGGCTGAAGGTACAAAGACTGTTAAATGCCTCAGGAATGACCTGGCAGGGGGAGATGACCTGACGGGGTGGCGGAAAAGTGAGTCAAACTAAAAGAGGGCATAGTGAAGGCAACAAACCCCAGTGTCAAGCAAGTAAGCAAAAGCAAAAGGAAGATGAGACTGCTGTGGTTCTTGAAAGAGATGGCAAAAAAGTTAACAGCTGAAAAAGTAAAATTCTGAAGGTATAAGGAGACCCAGAAGGTGAAGGGTAGGGAAGCATATCGGAGAGAACAGAGCAGGGAAATCAATAAGACGCCCAAAGGCACAAAGAGAGGAAAGAATAGCTCAGGCAATATCAAAAGGGGGAAATGTATTTTTTGGGTATATTAAGTGAGAAAAGGAAGACAAAGGGAGGGATTGTACGGTTAAGGGGGAAGGACTGTATGGAGGGGGACCAAAAAATAGCAGACATCTTAAACTAATACTTTTTGTTCAGTGTTCAGAACAGAAGGTGAAGGAAAGGGAACACAGAAATGCATTAATGGCTTTGAGGGGAGGTAAATAGACAGTGGCCCTTTTCTTAGGAGAGAGTCCAGAAAGAACTCAGTAACCTGAAGGTGAACAAAGCTAGGGGGGCAGAGGGGTGTATTCAAGGGTGCTGAGGGAGCTTGGGAAGGTACTAGCTGCATCTCTGACAGACTTATTTAACAGACAGGGGGAAGGTCATGGAAAACAAATGCGATATATTTCTTTGACTGGGTAACCAAGCAACTAGTTTTTCATGTAACAAAGTGCAAAGTAATACATTTGGTCCATAGAACCCCAGGGAAAGAGTACAAAATGGGGAGAGTGATACTGACAATCACTAAGCAAGAAAGAGATCTGAGGTTAATGATATTTGATTACCTATAGGTGGCCAGATTATGTGACAAGACATTCAAGAGGGCTAGTGGGATGCTGGGGCACACAGTTAGGGGTATCACCAGCAGGAAGAGGGAAGTGTTGTCCCTATATAGGTCAATGCTTAGCACTCCATCTGGAGTACTATGTCCATTTCTGAAGACCACATCTCTGGAAAGAGATAGGCAGAATGGAAGTGGTCCAGAGGACAGCTGTCAAAATGGTACAGAAACTAAACCACTTCAAACTTAACTGGCTCAGTTTCAACAAACCCCAAGCCAAACACCATCCATTCAACTCAGATTTGCTTTTTTCCCTTTTCTTTTGGTTTTAGCTACCTCCCTCCCTCCAGCCTTGTAGACTGTTCTCAGGCTTTCCCATTGAGTGCCAATCATATGAGTGGCTTTTGTGTCTGAGAGGAGAGGTGAAAGGGCTCCCCTGCAGCTGGTCCCATACCCTGGTTTGACATATGCAAACTGAGGTATAAAAGTGGGACTGCTTTTCTGTTTGGCACCATACAGTACATGCAGAGGATGAGAGCAGTTGCAAAGGATCTGGGAGGAAGGATTTGGAGAAGGGACTGACTCCAGGCCCTAGCAATGGTGTGGTAGTGGACTGGTGGGATGTTGCAGGGAGGGAAGATGGGTGCTAAAAAATGGACATAAAAAAGTTACTTAAATGAAAAAATTTTACATTTTAGGAATCGCATACAGAAACCAAGAATTAAAGCCAATGCCAGAGGGGACTGAGCGAAAGTAAAAGTGGTTGGAGGTGGGGGCTCAAGGGTGATGGATGACATGGAGGGTGCTTGTGTGAAACAAAACTTTGGGATTGGGACTAACTGACAGAATCTGCATGTATGAGGGCAGGGACTGGGACAGTAAACAGTAAAAGAGGTGCCCCTTTGGTGTTCCCACTATAGGAGATGTTGTCACACCCAGACAGTAGGCTGCTACAAAAAGTAAAGATGAGTGGGACGAAAGTAGAGGACAGAATGCTTCTGTCTGGGCATGTGGATGGATTTAAATGCAAACTATTCTGTCTGTTATGTAGAACTTTAGGGGCAGAGCATTTTTTTAAACTGGGACATGTGCCCTGTCTGGTCCTGGGCTGGAGCTGTCCATGGGCAACGTGTCAGAGTAACACAGTACAATATATACACATTGCAAAAGACTATGTTAATGAAAGCATTAGAGTTGAAGAATGCAAATTGCACAAAGTAGGGAAACCGAAAAACATTAGCGTTTTGGGTCTAGAGTCTTGGCAAATCAGTGTTGGGTTGTGCCTTGGAGTTGTGAGGAGTTGTGAGGGACCTGTGCAAAATGAAATAAAACAGAATTGTGGAGATATTTCGAGCCATGAGTCACTAACAACCTAATAAGTGAAAACTAAGACTGTTCATAGTTTGATTCATACTGCTACAACTTACTATCATAGGAAAAATAAAAATAAAAAATTAAAGATTTCTTACCTTGGTCCTGCGGAGCCTGGAATAGGGTGGTCTCAAGGGTACCACCATAAGTACCTGTAAAATAAGAATAGCAATTGGGTCACAAATGATCTGCTGCTCTTCAGGAACTAACTAGGACAAACAAGGTAGGATAAACATAAAAAAAAAATACTTATCTGATACACGGGATCTGTCATTTTCCTGGCATACTGGGGTTTGTTCCTGTCACAGCATTGCTGGTGTACTGTAATACCTGAAGAGATAAAGGGAAAAAATGAGATAGTATGAGGAATAAAATACTGATCACCTGGCTCATACAGCATGGGTGGGGGGTGGGACGATACCAGTCCTTGTAAAGAGTGAAAGGGGGTGACTAATCACTCTAGTAGTCCATTACATTTTCTCCAAAAAGTGTCAACCCAGTGGGGTGACAGTAGCCCTACTGCAGACCATACCTGCTAAGGGTGCCTTAGTGCTCAGTACAAGCACACATAGAAACATAGAAACACAGAAACATAGAAACATAGACTTTGACGGCAGATAAGGACCGCTAGGCCCATCTAGTCTGCCCATTTCCCTACCTACAGGATAGGCCGCAGATCCTAGTTAACCAACAGCCTATTTCTTCCTACCCCCCACAAGAATTGCCTTATGTCTGTCCCATGCATTCTTGAATTCTCCCACAGTTTTAGACCCCACAACCTCCTCAGGAAGGCTGTTCCATGCATCCATTACCCTCTCTGTGAAATAATACTTCCTCACATTGCCCCTGAACCGCCCTCCTTCTGTCTTTAAATTGTGCCCCCTTGTTCTTGCAAGTCTCTTTTTCTGAAAGATGCTACCCTCTTGGACTTTGTTGATTCCACTGAGGTACTTAAAAGTTTCTATCATGTCCCCCCTCTCCCTTCTTTCCTCAAGGGTATACATATTAAGCTCCTTTAGTCTCTCCTCATACGGCTTCTCTTGCAGACCCTGCACCATTTTAATTGGCCTCCTCTGGACTGCCTCTATCCTGTCTATGTCCTTGCGGAGATGGGTCTCCAGAACTGGACACAGTACTCCAGATGGGGTCTCACCAACTGTCTGTACAGAGGGATAACAACTTCCTGTTTTCTGCTGATGATGCCTCTCCCTATACATCATATCCCCCCAGCCCTCCCTACTGCCTTCTCACATTGCTTGCTAACCTTAAGGTCATCTGATATGATTACCCCTAGGTCCCTTTCCTTTTTTGTTGTTGTTACTACCTCCCCACCCATTGTGTATTCTTCCCCTGGGTTCTTGTTTCCCAGGTGCATTATTTTGCACTTCTTTGCATTGAATCCTAGCTGCCATACTTCTGACCATTCCTCCAACCTTGCCAAGTCCCTTTTCATCCTTTCCACACCTCCTTGTGTATCAACCCTGTTGCAGATCTTTGTGTCATCTGCAAAAAGGCACACATCCTCTTTAATGTCTTTATGAGTGAATTTTAGATGAGCAGGAAGGAAGGGTATGCCTCTGTGCAGACGACATCAAAATCTGCACTAGAGTAGGCACTCCAGAGGGAGAAAGACCTGAGAAAAATTAAGGAGTAGTCAAGAGCATGGCAGCTGGGTTTCAGTGTGAAAAAGTGCAAAATCATACACCTAGGGGCCAGGGCACAGAAACCTAGAATCAGAGTACAAAATGGGAGAAGAGGTATTGATGGTCACCAAACAGAAAAAGGATCTGGGAGTAATCATATCTTTATAACCACTAGGTGGTGAGACAGTGCAACAAGGCAGTGGGTAGGGCCAGTGGAATTCTGGGTTGCATAAAAAGGGGTATCACCAGCAGAAAGAGGATGGTGGGTTTACTGCTGTATAGATTGCTGTTGAGACTCAACATTGAGTACTATGTCCAGTTCTGGAAACCACATCTCAGGAAGTACACAGACAGGGTAGAGGCTGTCTAGAGGAGAGCAACTAAAATGATGAAGGGTCTGTATCAGAAGCCCCATGAGGAAAGACTGAGGGACTTCAATATGTACAACTTGGAAGAGAGAAGAGAGAGGCAGGATGTAATAGAGAACTATAAGTACCTCACCAGATTAAATAAGGTATAGGATGGGATTATTTTTCAGAGGAAAAGATGCACAAGAACAAGGGGACATGCAATACAGCTGGAAAGGGGAAAATTTAGGAGACGTGATGAAGTACTTCTTCTCTGAAAGAGTGGTGTATGTCTAGAAAAATCTTCCAGTGGAGATGGTGGTGGTTAAAACAGTGGTGGGCTTCAATAATGCATGGCACAGGCACAATGGAAACATAGTTGGGAAGCAAGGAAGGGGAGGAAACTGGAGATCACGTAGGGTCTGCAGTGACAAGATAGCAGAGGCTGGTTAAAACTGGAAGACTGGGTGAACCAAGTGATCTTATCTGCCATCAAATTCAATATTTCTATGTTGTGAAGTCTGTTGCGACAATGTCTTGTAATTTCTTCTACCTTTTGTCATTGATGTCCCTTTTCTGCTGTCCCAGCCTAATAGGCTCTGTCTGTCTTTGACTTCACCTTCCTCTATTTGTTTTGTTGTCCTTATATGAGTGTAGTTGGTAGCCCCCCTCCAAAACTGAAATGCAGTTCAGTTATACAAGAACAGTTTCTTGCTTGCAGCCAGTCTGTTACACTTAAATAAAACACTGAATTAATTTATTCTTATGTTTGCATACAATACATTTTGAGCATAAATTCATTTTGTAAGCACAATAAGACACTCCAAAGTGTGAGTTATGTTGAGACAGTCACACTTCTAGAGGCTGTAAAGCCCTTTCCTTGCAGTGTCAGGCCTGGCTATACCTCTAGGTGTGTGGTTATCTCAACCTAACTCACACTCTGTCATGTCTTATTGCATACTTAACATGTCCACCCTGGAGAAACGTATGCAGAGAGGGGCATGATTTCAATCTTCTATACACTCTGGGTATGGATGAGACTGAATATATGAAAATATTTTATATGGTATATTTCTGTATGAAGCAGATGCACACCCTGGAGCTTAAATGTGGTAAATTCAGGAGTAACATTAGGAGGCATTTTTTCTCCCAGAGTGTTAGGAATCTGTGAAATAGCTTACCAACTAAGACAGTGAATATGAAGATAGTACAAGTCTTCAAGATAAGTCAGAAAAATATCTGCTTACCATGAGAATCAACATGTACTCTGCATTATGGACTGTGCATTCATTCTCGACAGTGCTGTGCAGCAGGTCTCCAAGCCAGGAGAACCTACTAAGCTGTAGGTCACCATTCATGCTTTATGGAAGGAGATACAGGGAGGTTTCTGATGCACAGCAGGGTTAATCAGTGCAGTCAGACAGTGTTTGAGGAAGAAAGGACATGAATAAGGCATGCTGCAGGTAAGTAGGGCCCTCCATCTGGTGAGAGAAGCGCAGATAGGCCACATTGGGAATTCAAAGGAGTCTAGTCTTTTGAGCACCACTGGTGTACTTCATTAAGAGAGACAGGGAAGAATTTTAATATTTGTGAGCTCAGTAGTTATTTTTCCTTTTTTTTATTTGCTGGACTTGTTTTGTGTGACTATTATTGACTAGATAGCGGTCAGGATAGGGAGTTTGCTGAGAGCACACATTCAGTGCAGTCATAGTACTGAAAGAGGTAAGCTGGCTGAACAGTTCTGAACATTGTGTTTTCTGAGTTAGTTGTAAATGTTTTTCCACTGTGTCTCTCACTTTCTACAAAGCCAGCTACAAGCTACAAGGATTCTCTGTTATTGTCTTTTGAAGTAGCTGACTGCTGATACAATATTTGTGCCTCTAAGTGTGCGGGGGGGGGGGTCCCACTCACTAAGCAAGATTAAAACAATGTGGCTGCATTGAATTTTAATATTTGCATGCTCAGAATTTTTATTTTTTGTATTTTAATTTTGAAAAACACTTGGTTTTGGTGTTTTGTAATTCATGGCAAGAATGCAGTCGGGACAGTTTAGTAGAACTGGCACCATTCAGCGCAGTCGCTATGTTGAAATAAGACAGCAGCAGTAGTGGTTCAAGACCCATTTGTGATTTTCCTGGCTGACTCTTTTCTGGATATCTGCCAGGAGATTATCTTTGCCTGGCAGATGCACGGCAAATATGTTTGCTTCTAAAGAATACGCCAGGTCCCAGATCCTCATTGCCTCTGTATACAGTTTTGAGGATCTTGTTCCTCACTGCTTGTTTATGTAGTTATGATTGTGGTGTTGTCATTCCTGATTTGGACAGTTTGACCCTGTAACTGGGAGGAGAAAGATGCAATGCTAGCAGAAATGCTCTGAGCTCCAGGATGATTATGTGTTCTAGTGACTCTTGTGGGCTCCAAGTGCCACTCACAGAGAGGTGTTGCGATGTCCTGCAGGTGGACGCCCCACAAGGAGTGAGACATCCACAGTAAGAATACTTGCTGGTGATTACTGAAGGAAGGGAATGCCCTCTCTGAGGTTGCTTTCTCCCTTCCTTCCACCACTCTAATGATTCCACTAGAGCTTTTGTCACTAGTACTAATAAAGTGGATCCCATCTTTGGGACCAGCTGTCTCTTAAATGGTACTGGAAATCCTTAATTTGCTTGTTTGTTTATTTATTTAAGATTAAGACTATTGAGTATAAAAATCATTTACAATGGTGACCTTCCATACATACAATACACATGCATACAATAAATATCAATGTACACATACATTAAATCATGGTTAATTAAAATAATTGCACATCTTTTGCGAGGACCACAAATACTTTCTCAATGCAGAAACCGAGGGTGGTTTACTGGTCTGTATCCTAAATTTTTAAGGGAGACTGTTCCAAAAAACTGGAACATAACTAAAACAAGATAGGGAATGTTTAGTTTTATAAAAAGGAACCAGCATTTCTCTAGCACAGGAATTCCTCAAAGAAGGTTCTATATTCCTAAAACTTATCCTATCACTCAAATATGTAGCTATATAACACAGCCCACTTCTATAGGCAAATAATCGATTATGCATTTCCCTTCTATTACGTAAGGATACCCATCCTAAATGTTTATACATCTTGCAATGATGTATAGGTTTAGGGCATTATAAGCACCAGTCTGGCTAACCTATTTAATAATACATCCAGTCTAGACAACCGGTCACTAGTTGCACTGCTGTACAGAATATCACCGTAGGGCTAGATATTCAGACTGCACCGGGCAGTGGTGCAAGTGGGGGCACAGTGCAACTGAGATGTGTTGGGGCCAGGGCAGGGCTATAATCAAAGGTGATGTGCAAAGGCACATCTCCCTTGAATATCACACAGAATGCACCTGTCACAGGGACAATGCACCGGCACATTCCTCAGACAGGGTGGACCGGGAATGCTCCAGCGCAAATGTAGTTCCACTTTGCGCATCACCAACAATATTCAGAGTTGAGCATGCAAATGGTGCCATTATATATTCATAGCACAAATGGGGTCATTACCATGCCATTATGGCCCCATTTGCACGCGTTGCATGGCAAAATGCACCTGGCGACCTATGCAGCTGCTGTTGCCCTATTCAGAGTCTCTAATAGTCTAGTGGACCCCCATGACCGATCACTGGCATCAGTCACATACAATACAGTACCTGGTGGCCTAGTGGTTCCCCCCATTTCACCGGCTCATGAGCATTTAGATAAATAGTCTACCTGGGTGGTATCCCCCTCCCCTCCCATCCACAGAGGGCCCCCAGCCACCCAGCTCCTTCCCTGTCATTGGTGAGTGGCTGCACCCCACCTGCATACCTCCCGGCCGCCTGCCGAATGACAGCTTACAGTATGATCTGTAAGCCTATTGGTCCACAGTGTGAACCAATGGGCTTACACACCATACTGTACTACACAGGCACAAATATGTGAATGAACGAAGATCGCCCATCAGGCATAACGGGAGGGGGGGGAACCACTAGACCACTGGGTAGTAAATTAATGCACAAATGCCTGCAATTGGGCATGTTGGAGGGGGGGGGGGTACCACTAGATCACCGGGGAGGATGTGGGATGTGAGTGCTCACGGACGGTGTCCCTACTGGGCGGGTGGCCACCCATGGCTGGCGGGTGCTGTGTTGTACCCTGCAATACAGCAGCCCACCTGTGGATGGCCTGGCTTTGTTCTTTTTTTTTTGGCTCAGCTTTGAGCCCCTCTATGCGGCACAAAGCTGGGTTGTGCCAGCATATGCGCTGCACATCCTGGGCTGAATATCAGGATGTGCCACATATGCATGGGCATTCCCCCTGCATTTACGTGGCATATATTACCTTTGTACCCCGGTGCATCATGACTTGTGCTGCGCTAGTCCCACCTTTCAATATCGTACTGGGGCACATTACTGGGGTTGCGCTGGCGCAACTCGCTTGCACCAGGTGCAGCCCCTTTGAATATCCTGGCCCTAATCTATAAATGATAAAATATGGACTTTTATGATTAGGTTTAATGTTTCTGAATCAAAACTATTTTTATTTTTTATAAAGAGAAAGCCCACCCTCTTACTCACCTGGGCTATGAGCTTATCTATGTGAGTGTTCCCAGAACCTAACCTATCTAACCAAAACCCTAAGTACTTATAACTATCAACACATTCCAAGACAGATCCTGAGCCATCTACAATTTTCAAATCTGGGTCCCCTCTTAATTTTGAACCTGCCCCATAAAGCATATATTTTGTTTTAGATGTATTACGTTTTAGTTTAGAGTTAGTAAAGTAAGTTTGAAGATTATTAAAACCATTCTGGAGTGTATTTTGTACACCTGAGATTGTAGTAAGAGAAAAATAAATGATGGTGTCATCTGCAAATAAATGGTACAGAGCGGCCCCCACATGTTGTCCAAGATCTTTCATATACACCAAGAAAAGTAGAGGACTCAGGACAGAGCCCTGGGGGACACCTCTATGGACAAGAAGGGGAGCAGACTCAGAACCATTTACTGCCATGACCTGCCATCTATTGGATAGGTATGAACAGAAGCATTGTGTTGTTTCCCTGGACATACCAACTTCACATAGGCACTTCAACAACAATTGATGGTCGACCGTATCGAAGGCCTTGGAGAGATCTACCAAATTGCAGCAGTAAAACACTGGGCATCATTTGCAATGCCAGTCTCATCCAAGACCCCGACATGGCCGCCATAGTCCCATGAAATTTTCAAAAGCCAGATTGATGCTGGTCCAATAACTTATTGCCTTCCAAGTGATCCATGAGCTGTCTGCCCAGTGAGTTTTCAAATGCTTTGCTGACCACAGGTAACAGAGAAATTAGCCTATAGTTGGATAGGTGGACAGGGCACCCGCTTGAAAACGGAGACCACTCTGGCCGACTTCCAACCTTCTGGCACATATCCCAATGCAATAAACCAGTTAAACAAATACATTAAGGGTCCAGCTACTGTATGTGTGTTGCCATATACCTTAACATTGTAGATGATAATCTGTCCAGACCACTACTACTATTTAATTTCAACTCCAGGAGTAGTTCTAGCACCTCATACTTTCCTATTTCTTTATAGACAAATTGATGCACATCACCATGATTTGTATTCTAGGGATTAAATAAAGGATTAGGGGAACTACCAAAGAAATTGTCTGATTCTACAAAAAAATTGTTGAACCTGTCTAGGGGTGCCAGATTTTTATTTATTTTATTTAAACTTTTGTTTACTGGGTAAACAATATGAGCCAAAGCCCTTTTTCAAATGTGAGCCAGGACTATAATCAATGTTACAGTCAAGATGTAATACACTATATAATACAATATACAATACAATACAATTTTACTACCAAACAGAACATAATCATAACAACATACTAACAACAATACATTAATAACAGTCACACAACATCATACTTAAAAAATATTGTCTCACTGATGCTTTAAAAGCATTTTTTCCTTCAATATGTTGTAAATTGCTTGGAATATTGTTCCAATATACTGGAACATAATAAGAGAAAGCTTGCTGCCCTAATCTTGATTTTATTTTTGGAATAGTTAATATAACAGAAGCATTGGAGAGTAATTCCCTAGTTGGTATCCTAATATTTAACAATGAAAACAAAGGAGAAACTGTACCCAAGGGCAAGGTATTATAAACCAAACAACTTAAACTATATTGAGAATATAAACATGGGGAAGCCAAGATGTGACTGAATACAAGTCACAATGATGTGTTCTGTATGGAAGCTTTAATGCAAATCTACATACAGCATGGAGTGTAGTTGTTAACAAAGTGGCATCAGACTTGACCAGATTTACAAATAAAAATGAATTATAATTCAACAGTGTCAACAAGACTCTTTGACTTACTACACATCTGGCTTCCCTTGTTAACAGGTCTCGTAACTTAAACAAAGCCCCCAATCTTTGATTTACATTTCTACAAACAGTTTTAACATGTAATGTATAAGATAGACAAGGATCCAAAATTAGTCCTAAGTACCTAAATTGGAAAACCTACTCCAGCATAACACCCTTGTGGCTTACAGTCTCAAAAGGACTACTCTTGTTTAACCTATACTTATAGCCAAAATGCAAACTCTTTGTTTTCCTTGTGTTTAAAAGAAGACGATGGGAATGTAACCACAGTTCTAGTGCATGAAAATTAGCAGTCAGATTTAATTTACTGTCATCCACTGATGGAGCACTAGTATAGAGAATAATGTCCACATACATCAAAACCTCAGTGCATACCAGATAATTTGGTAAACTATCGATAAACATAAAAAAGTAGGGGCCCCAGGATAGAGCCCTGGGGTACCCCCACCTCCATCATTTTACTCCTAGATAGAGCTCCCTGATAACTAACCGACAAAGGTCATTCAGTTAAATAACTGCCAATCCATCTCAATGAGGAGCCCCTGACACCGAGGCCCTCCAACCCCCGGAGAAATAAGCAATGGTCTACCAGGACAAAGGCCCTGGATAGGTCCATGAACACGGCACCAGCAAGTTTGCCACTATCCAATGCTTTACCCACATAATCCATGAACGTGGCCAAGGCTGTACCCATACCATGATGTTTATGAAAGCCATGCTGCACCGGGGGTCAGAGGGCTGTGGAGTCAAGAAACTCCACCATCTGATGATTTACAATTTTTTCAAGCATTTTACCCAAAACAGGATGGAGAGAGATAGGACGATTACCATCCAACTCATTTATTGACCCACTCTTATACACAAGGTTTATGATTGTACTTTTCCAAGAAGATGGAAAGTCACCCGTAATCAAGGATAAATTATAAATTTTAGTTAATGGAACGAATATATAATCTTTACAAGCTTTAGGAACCTGACATCAAGCTCTCCAGGCCCAGGATCACGTTCATAATTTTCCTCCTTGGACAAATGAATATTGGCTTTTGACTTTTTTTTCCATTTAAATCATCAATTATTCCCCATAATTTTTTTTGATTTCCAATGGACTCAGAGGTCTTAATTTTGAAAAACGTATTTTTTGACACCCCTTTAGATGTTTTAAGTTTATCGGAGTAAGCACTTTCTTAATCTCTAGTTCCAACCTAATATTTACTTTACGCCTGGGACAGCACTTTCCCAACAGTACCTGTATCTGGGAATGTAAGGTGCCTTTATAGTCACCTAATTAAAAAACAGGGACAAGATTTCTTACTAAGAATGGGTTATAACCGACCAGTGTTCCAGTACCATAACTTGACAGTACTATCTCATTTAATTGCATGTCCCAACCAGGTCGAATCCCATCCACCTCCCATTGAACTGAACCAGCCACTAAAACAACCAACACTAAACATAAGAAAGGCCCCATATGTAAATTTTGCACACAACAAGTTCTTTGTTGATGGTATTAAAACACATAAATATTTTACAAAGCAGCCTCCCTGCAGTGTCCCACTGTAGACTCCTGCAGGTGACTCTCACCACTCCTGCGGGAGCCACTCATGTGGAGAGCTGCTAGGGTTGCTGCATATTTACACTCTGTTGCCCCACCTTCTGTTGTGGTCAGCTCCCATGCCCCCCAAGACACTGGCTCCTGCCACTGGCCAGTGATGGGGAAGGGGTACATGAGCAAGTGTCTTTAGAGCTGTTGTCTTCACCCCACCAGGCAACTGAAGCAGTAGAGGAGCAGGAAGAAAGAGCAGGTGCATTCCGAATAGCCGCTGAATGCGGCTCGACTTTTAAACTCTGTTGCCCTGCCCTGGCCCATGGAACCACAGCTGTAGGGTGTTTAACACTGCTCCTATGAAGTCCAGTACTTGAATAGGCTTTAACTAGGACATCTGTAGGTTCATCAAGACTCTCAGGTTCCCCAAGGTGCTTTTTTACCAACTGAACTGAGCACCTCACTTCTTGTTCTGTTTTCCCCAAGACCAGTCAGTCGTCCAGGTAGGGGAAAACCATCACACCTTGTCTTCACAGTTGTGCTTCCACCACAGCCAGGCACTTTGTGAAAATCCTTGGAGCTGAGGTAAGACCAAACAGGAGAGCTGTGAACTGGTAATGGCAGTTACCCAGTTTGCACCTGAGGTATTTTCTATGAAAATGTTTGACTGGAATATGAAAATTGATCTCTTTCAGATCCAGGGATCCAAACAATTGCCCTTTCTGCAAATAAGGTATAACTGACCTTTTTGTGACAACCTTGAATTTTTCTTTTTTCAGATGCTTGTTCAGAAACCTGAGGTCTAAAATGGGTCGCCACTCCTTATTTTTCTTGTAGGTCAGGAAGTATCTTGAGAATAGGTCCCTGCCTCACTGAGAGGCAGGGACTTTTTCTACAGCTTTAGACATCAGTAGTTTTTTTTTTCACTTCCAGTTCCAGAAGACTTTTTTTTTCTGTGGGACAGTAAGCTGGAAAACTGCGTTTCTGCAGGTTTGGAAAGTGTTTGAACTGCAGACACAATCACCAGCTCATTACTTTTGGCATGCACTTGTCTGTGGTATTGTTTACTCATTTCTGGAGGTAGTGTGCCAGTCATCCTCCCATTGGCAATAGCTGAATGAACTGGGCAAAATTGTCAGGGGTTTTCTTCTGGCTGGGGGCTTAGGCGATGTAGCTTCAGCATTATGCCTGGAAGCCCTTTTCCTTCCTTCCCCTATACTAACTTCTTTATGACAGGTACTTATAGGGAGCTTAAGAGACAAAGACTCTTGAGAAGTATTACCTCCCTCTGCCTCCCCCTCCATATGAGCTGTTGGAAGTAGAGACCTTTTCCTTCTCACTGTTACTTTTGAATTTGGTTTTGTATTCATCCACTTTTTTCATGTAAGCCTTTGTATTGTCACCAAATAATCAATCTCCCTTGAAGGAGAAATTCATGGTCCTGTTTTGAGTATCTTGGAAGGATGATAGTTCTCAGTCAGGAAAACCTTCTTAAAGGAGAACTCTGATTTAGCTAAATGCCCAGCCCACAAAGACTCACCCCCCCAATAAGGCTTTTTGCAATAAAAAAATAAATGGTTAGGTGTTTACACTTTGTTTTTGTAAACTCCACCATCAGGCAACATGGCTGGTGTCATCTTGTTTTAGAGGGCAGTGCTGCACTGCTCGATTGTGTGCTTCTTAATATAAGTGAGCAGTGCAGTGCTGCACTCTAACACAAGATGGCACCACACAACACCCACCATGTTGCATGACGTGGAGTCTATGAAAATAAAATAAAGTAAGCGTAAACACTTGCAATTTTTTGCAAACAGCCTAACGGGGTGCTTTGTGGGTGGACCATTTTGCTAAGTCAGAGTTCTCCTTTAAGGACACTGCAAGAACTGAAACTTTTGCAGCAGATGATAGCCTTTATAAACTTATGGAAGCTGGCATGGTCCTAACCCCAGAACTGGTTCTCCTTTCTATACCTCCTCGTGACATTCTGTTGTCCCTGGCTCTATGTACTGGGAGCCAAGAAAATGATTACTCGCTCGTGTCAACAAACGTGTCCCCTCACGTGATCCCAGTGGCATATAATTATCAATGATATGTATACCTTGGAATGACTTATTGCACAAAGCAGGGGTGCTAAAAAGCAATTTGATATTAAATGGCGGTCATGGGTCTTTTATATTTCTGAAGAGGACGATTCTTTTGTCCCCTGAGGGGATGATGTGCTGTATGAGATTGAAACTCTTCCGGGGGTATTGGGACTTTCAGGAACATTAGGACTGGTGTAGCTTTGACCTTAGTCATACTATTTTCATTACTGTTTTTTCACATAATGGGCTAGTGAAATATTTACTTAGAATTCAGCTAGGTTCTCAATATATACGTGGGACTGACTATGGTGTGATTGTAGTTTATACCTAGTGCCCTTGTGCCAGATCCTCTGTATACTGGGTACTATACTAGGTAGATTAGACAGGCAGAAGGCTTGTGCCCATGAGACCTGTCTCCCCTCTAGGGGTTTATAACTGCTGTCTTCACCATAGGAGGTAACTATCTAACCTTTTCATGAATACTTCAGCAGAGCCTGATTCTACAACATCTGCTGGAAGACTATTCCATAAAGAAATTATTCTTTGAGTAAAAAAGTTTCTTCTGTGATCTCTTTGGGATATGTTAGTCTTAACCGGTGTTTATGGCACCTAAGATGTATGTCCCTATTGACAGGTTGCAGATCGAGGCTATCCACAAGGTCATTATCTTTACTGATTTTATACAGGAATAATACGTCTCCCCTACTTCTCCTTACTTCGGGTGGGTATGCTCAGATTAGTTCCTTGTGATGTATGGGGAATTTATTTGTGTTCTCCTCTAAGTAATAAAATAAAAAGTAAAAAAAAAAAAAAAAAAATCTTTTGCAGCAGTGTCTTTAGTGTCCACCAGAGTATGAAAATAGTATTTTGTGGCATTCAGGGCTGATCTTGCTGTGGCAGTTAGGTCCTGTGCCAAACCATCATCTGCTGTTTCTGCCAGTGACAGAATTGTGCTCCAAAGAGCTTTCTGATACTGTACTGTATGTACTGAATAAGCTGCCTGCCCGATATGCAGGGAAGCTGTTGTATAAATCATTTTTGCCACAGTATCCAATTTTTTTAGTCTTTTTCAGAGGTCTGTACAGACAGAGTGATTTTTGCTCTCTCACAAGCAGCAGTCTGGACTACCCCATAATGATCAGGATGGGCATATAAATATTCCACTCCCTGCTTGTTCACCTGATATTTTCTCACAATTGTTTTGTTGATAGCTCTAGCTAGAGTGAGTGCCACCATGGTTTTTACTGTGGCCTTGTATGGAAAGTAACATTATTTTTGGTGGAGCTACTCCCAGCATGTCTGTAACATCAGCATCTTCTTCATCCTGCTGTTTCTAGTGGGGGGATGTTGAGGCTATCAACCATTAATTTTTTTATTTATTAATTATTTATTTAACTTTGTTGATCAAGAAAGTGCACTGGAAATGAATGCCTTTTTCAGGCACGACCTGGGTGCAAAGCACAAACAATAGGATAAATACAATACAAAAGTCATGAATTTGATAGATACACAGTAAGTATGAAAGAGGTGTACAATTCGAGATGGCCATAGAGTTGTATATGCTGAGACTGATGGAAACACAGGTGGGTAACAATTTCAGTTGCATGTGAGGTGGCAGTCACTAGAGAGTGTGAAAGAGGAAGTAGAAGAGAGGAAGAGGGGAAGGGAGAAAAGGTAGAGGTCAATAGAAAGAGGTGAGGAGGGGAAACTGGAGAAGGAAAACAGATGGGGGTAAGTGCATAGCATGTCAGGGTCACAAGGGCTAGGAAAGAAAGGAGGTATGCATAGCTTATAGGGATAGGTGGATGCTTGAGGGGATTAGTGGAAGCAGTTGAAGGTTTGGGATGAGGAATAATGTGCTTTTAGGAGCTTTGTAAAGGCTGAGATGAAGGAAGATTTTTTAACATTTGTCTGACAAATGAGGAAAAAGATGAGTTGCCCTCAGTTTGCCTTGGAAGAGGTTTGAAATCTTGCTCAGGTGTGCCCTCTAACTCCATGGGATGTGTATAATATTCTTTGACCACCTCCTCTGCATGCAGCTAGGCTGGAGCCTGAACCTGGAGGGGGGTGGCAGGTGTCTTATTAAACTTTTCCATCGCCTGGACTGCCTGGAAAAATTGCCACATGTTTATGTTTGCTTGCATGCATGTGGAAGAAATATAGTGCCACCATACGAGTTTTCGTAGGTGTGGTACCCCCGCTTCCAATGCCCTGAGCATTTTTGCAGGCACGGCTGCACCGCACCAATGAATGTCCGAGCTGTCTATGACAGCAGTTCAGATGCAGTGGCATACAGTTGAAAGAGAACGACCGCTAAAGTCAGAGATGATAATGTGTAGGCAATTTGCATACTGCCGTGCCATCAATAGTATGTAAATTGCCTACACATCACCGCCTTAGCAGTCATTGTCTTTCAACTGTACACCACTGCACCTCCCATGGCATGATGTGCTCCCCCCTCCCGATTTGTTGGATGCCAAGGGGGTGCCCAGTCCCCCTCGACACATGCATACTCCCCCACACTGTATTTCTGATGGGGTGCTCAATCCCCATCGGCTCCAGTGCCCCCCAAAAAACAAACTTCAGGCTGCCATGCTGGGAGCCCATCTCAGCATGGCTAAAGTCCCATGTCATCATGTGTTCCCCCCGCACACTGTACAGTCAATGGGGGGGTGCCCAATCCCCATTGGCTCCTCTGCCCCCCCAAACAAACTTCAAGGTTCCACGCTGGGAGCCCACGCCAGCGTGGCAAAAGTCCTGAGTCTTTTAAAAAAAACCTGTAACAAAAGGAAAAGGTCAATCGTTGACTCTGTTGCCCCGCTGCCCAACCTGCACCCACCCTTTGTGCACCCCACCTCCCCACACCCCCCTCACCCCATACTTACCTCCAGAAGCTGGTGTGATGCTCTTCTGTGGACCGGGAACATATCTGCACTCTTCAAAGCTGACCACAAACTGAAGAAATGCCGGTAAGCTGTATAATGGCATAAATAGGGTTTTTTCAACTTTAGTTCATAGCTCGGTCATTTTTTGAATTTTTGCACCAAATTTTCAACATGGGGTTCTTTGGACCCCATCTCATGAATTCAGTCACTGTCATCTGGTTATTCTGTTCTGAAAGGTGATTTCATGGTCACTGCGCAGAATCACCTTTCGGGACTGAGTAACAAAATGACAGTGTCACTGTTCATGAGGCGGGCTCTCAAAAGCCTATGTTGCAAATTTGGTGAATCAATTCCCAAAAATGACTGTTTTATGAGCGTGCAGTGCGCAATTTCCATGCACACTCAAAAGATCACAAATTTGTAATATTTTCACTCCAGATTTTCAACATTGGTATTTTTTCACACCTCCTTATGAACAGTACAGCTGTCATTTTACACATCCTGGCCAAAATGTGTTTTCGCACTTCCGGCGTAGAATAGAGTGCTTGCGGTGGGAAATCAGTGTTTGGGTCAGATTAAGAAAATCACAGTAACACTGTTCATGAGTGGAGGTCCTAAAATGCCTATATTGAAAATCTGGTGACAAAAGTCCATAAAATACCTGTATTAAGAGCATGCCTTGCGCAGTTTCTACACACCCTCATAACTTCACAAATTTGTAATATTTTCACTCCAGATTTTCAACATTGGCATTTTTACACACATCCTTATGAACAGTACAGCTGTCATTTTTCACCTCCTGGCCAAAATGTGTTTTCGCACTTCCGGGGTAGAATAGAGTGCTTGCGGTGGGAAATCAGTGTTTGGGTCAGATTAAGAAAATTACAGTAACACTGTTCATGAGTGGAGGTCCTAAAATGCCTATATTGAAAATCTGGTGCAAAAAATCCCCACAATAATTGCATTATGGGTGTGTGTTGAGCAGTTTCTATGCACACTCGTGACTTCACCAGTTTTTTTATATTTTCACTCCAGATTTTCAACATTACCATTTTTTACACCTCCTCATGAACAGTACAGCTGTCATTTTTCACATTGTGTTTGAAATGTGTTTTCACAGCAGTGGCACCAAATGGCGCAGTCACTGTGCAAAATCACCTTTCGGCTAAAAAACTGATAGCTTTCATATGGTGGGGTCACAAAAAGCCCATGTTAAAAACTTGGAGTAAAAATACCAAGAAATGCCCAGGGTATTAGGGTTTCTGACTGTAATGCCCTGCCCTGTAGGGACTGACAGGTATTAGGGGTGTGACTTGGGATTGTTGACAGTAATGCTTATGCCATTCCACTCCCACCCCAACCCCCTCCCTGTAGTCAGTGACAGACATCGAGGTGCATCTTGGACTATTTGGCCCCAGAGTTCACACCAGTCTCCTATACTGCACCTATTTCAGTATATTTCCTTATGGAATGAGGTGAGTGTAAAGCCCGAACACCCCAAGGCACACCTTGACACTTGTCAGTGTCTGCAGGGTAGGGTGAGGTGAAATGTCATGACCGTTATGGACTACGACCCAAAGGCACACCCCAATGCCTGTCCATCTCTGCAGGGTGGGGGTGGAGTTGGCGTCAGTTCAATACATCACTGCCATTTCTATACTGCATCTGTCTAACTCCTGCACTTCCGCTGCTAATCCCAGCAAGCAAAAATTCGGCATTGACAAATGCTTGTTGGTATGTCTTCTGATGAAGGCATTTTTTTTTGTGCCATCTGCCTGCTTCTTTCTCCATGCAGAAGGAATGGCGGTGACATTATTTTCTTTCAATTTCTTTTTGGTGGACAGCATTTCCTGTGCCTGCTCTAAGATTCTTATTTTTATTTTTACCATCTCTGGATTCAGGGTTCCCCCTTTTGGACACCTTGATAGCTGAACCATCTTTACCAAGCCTTTCTGATGGCTGTGCAGCTTTATCTTTTTTTTGGTTACCTGGTACATTATTTGCTGCTGTAATGAGGAGATGGACCCTTCTGATGCATACCTTCCACCATCGCTGGGGCTGCCCTCACATACTTTTTATTTCTAGATGACACAAATCCAGAAGCAAATGATTTGATACCTTTTAATGGACCAACATAGATGTAACAAGAACAAAGTGCTCTAGCTTTCGGACCAACCAGTCCTTCTTCAGAAGCTCATGGCAGTTGTTTGGAAAATACAATACTTATAACAGCTAGATAATGCGGAGAAAAACAGAAAAAAATCCCCATTGGTTTAAAATACTCATTAAAAAAAACAGATGATGTCAGACAAGTTTAACAGTACAATACTGCCCTCAGTCCGAATGAACCTTGGGTTCAGATGTTCCTGTGCAAGACATATAAGGAATCCTACTGCACATAAATTTAATTGACATAAGATAACACTGCAGAAGCAGATAACTCCCAAATCAAGCCATGAGTGCCACAGTCAGTATAAGGATGTGATTACTGAAAGGCAACCCCCACCCAGCTTAAAGACAGACTGAGATAGTTATAGGGCTCATGAAATTACAATGTATGCATTAAAGACAAGAATTACCAGTAAAGTTGTCTAAAAACATCAGTGCTCACTGTGTGATGTTAAAACCTAGCTGGACTTGCCACCCAGCTGTATTCTCAAGCTAAATAGAAGGCCCAAGAGATTACAAAACCTCAGGACTATATACATGATAATTAAAATATAAATAGATAATATTAGTGTTAAGCCAAAAACTCTAGTCGAGGAACCTCAAGGAGTTCAGACCATGCAGCCTGATATGTACTGATGTCAATATATACTGAGAATGTAGCAACTTCATGTACCACAAGTGTCTAGAGAATCTGAAAAGAGATAAAATGTAATTTATCTCCTCCTGTTCATACAAACAATACAACCTAACCCACCCCACATCACAATAATGTGGGTGAGGGAGATACATAGCTTAAACGAGATGTAGTCTCTCTCTCTATCCCCACCCTCCTTTCTCTCTCTCTCCACAGACAGACCCACACATACACACACACACACACACACACACACTCTCAATCCCTCTCTAGTGAACCTATATTAACTTCAGTCGCTGTAATTGTTCCCCAAAGGAATGCAACTTGTCATGAAATCCTGAGTAAAGTACTATAATATAAGCCTAATGTAAAAAGATATGTGCAGAACCCCAAGCAAATGAGATCACACATCCCAATATGTACAGAGTTACAAAATTATATATAACAGTATAAGATAACACTCCTGTATGTACACTAGCAGGCTGGGTAATCTGAATATGGTGCAATGGAATCAATCCCCCACAGGCAAAGATAAAAGTAAGAAGAAATTCTTTATGTGTGTGAAATAAAAATAGTAACACATTATAACTCCATATAGCTAAATAGAGACTTACCTCAATGTGACAGCAAGCCCACATCTGTTATATCACATACTTCACAGCGCATACCCACACACATGCATACATACATGCATCCACATCTCACATATGCTGAAGTCCTATAATATGTCAGTTTGAAGAAGAAAAGGTCTGTGAATGTTAGTTTCTGTAGTGTCCCATAAAGCCAATATCCAAGTTCATCCCATCTGCTACCATATTGAGATGTAAGATAACTTTAATCTCAAAAGCTCGTCTCTGTTGTGTTTTTGAGATTTCCTTTTAAGACCATTACTGACATATCTGAGACTGAGTGGTCAGGCTGGGAGAAGTGATGCCCCACTGGTTTGTCAGTCTTCCTTGCTGTAATAGTATGTCTGTGTGAGTTCATCCTAGTGCGGAGCTGTTGGCGTGTCTCTCCTACATAACCTGTTTGTGGACATCTCTTGCACTGAATGAAATAAACAACATATCGTGACTTGCATGTATAACTCCCATGCACCTGGAATTGTCTGTTTTGAGATGTAACCACACAGTCTGAGGTAGAAATGAGCCTACAGGTCTTGCAGGGGCGTTGATTGCAGGGTCGTGTGCCATTGTGTGACATGGTATTCTGTTCCGGTGAAAGTTTGCTCCTAATAACACAATGACACAAAGGCAGACTGAGAAGGCATGCTTCTTTTTAAAATGTTTACCCTTTTAAATAAGATTTTTGGGCAAAAAAATATAAAAGGACTTACAATTTATAAAGTCATGTTGTGAGCCTAAACACTTCAAACAAAGCTTGTGAAAGTTTGCCCTTTCAAGGAACTGAAAACAATCTGCACAATTTTTTGATGGTCCACAATGTCTCTCTGACTTATCAATTTTAGTGAACTTTAAAATAATAAAAACTATTCCCAACAGAATTTGGCAAGTGCCAGCTGTGAAGGAAGATGGCAGGTTAAATTGTGTTAGGGGATCGTCGGTAGCGCTTGGGTAAAAATGACGCCACATAACTGCATGACCGTCGGGTGAAAAGGACACCACTCTGCTGAACTAGTGTTCAGCATCATTCAGGAGAAGTTTGGTGATGAAAAATGTAATGGGAACCAAAATATTAACATTTTAAAATCTGAACAGCTGACAGCTCATCAGGCAGACAAGGCACCGATCACGAGTGGTATTTATGTCACGGATAATAAACAAAACACAGGGAAAAGTTAGGAATTCAAGAATTCATGAGTTAACAGCTCCTCAGAACAACAAAAAGTTTTACCCCATGAGACTAGTGTAGGTACTTAAAAGAAGATCTATTATCTATCGTACCTTTTTACAGCACTCCAAGTCTCAACACATGGGTAATCAGTGCTCTCCTCTCAGGCTGATGCACAAAAGAAATTCCAGAATCGAAATTCGATACGTCTCCTCCCCTCTGCCTCTGTCTCCTCCCCTGTAGCTCCCAAATTCCTCAGTTCTTTTGTGCATCTCACCCAGGCTGGTCACAGATTTTTGGCTCTCTGCCAAGACTTTTAAGGTAAGAGTTTTTAAAGTTATAGCTACTCCCTTGAGATCAAATAGCCTTTTGGCTTTAATTGTTAATGTATCTTTAAAGCACTGACTGGTCACCTAGAGTGGTGCTGGAGCATGTTGTTTAATGCATTTAGATAACCTTGCCAGCGTGGCATCAGGGCCAGTTAGATCTTTGTATGTCTAACTCTTGTGTTTGGGTACTGTACAATGTCTCTTTCATTTTACCCCCCCCCCAGTTTACCTTGTTCTGCTGAGGGAGGGGGGCAAGCACCTGTATCAAACCAATCGGTTTCCTAACAGTTTCACTGCCTGCGCCTTGCTCACCCCCCCCGGTTTACCTTGTTCAACTGGAGGTAGTGAGATCACCACAGTGGTTATCCCCAGGTGGAGCGTGAAGCTCCTCTAATCACCTCACGGTTTACCTTGTTCAACCGCGAGGGCAAGCCTGCTGGTGGGGATTGAATCTCTCTCTTCCTAATGTTGCGCAAATCCACAAAGAAAAGGGCACTATTGCAAAGGCCTTACCTGCATCAAGCAGGGCCCTGCTTCATAACTGCGAGTGTGCTGTCCCTCATACCCATGAGAGCTCACTTCATGCGCGGGGATGCCCGCCTGATTCCCTGATTGCCTTACTGCCGGAGGCATATGCCTGGCTTCCACAACTAAACCTCAGGTTTGGTGGGATGCCAGGCACTCGCTTTTTGCTCCACGAGAAGAGCCTTTGTTTGAGGAGTAGCGCCGCCATTTTTAAAAAGCTTTATGCGGTTCTCGCGTGGCTTCCAGCCTTCTCAAGCAGCCCCAGTGCAGCTTATGGCAATTCCTTACCTAAGATGGTGGCAGCCTATGGAAACACCCTCCTAAAATGGTGAAAACGAGAGGTCGCTCCTTAAAGGGGCCATTCTCTCAGTGCTTGCTTAAAAGGGAAATGGAGAAGTTAAAGCATAAAAATAAACTCTGGGGCATCATACCTTAAAGGGCACTTTTGGAAGCAAGTAGAAGCCTGATTCTTTAAAATACAGAAGCCGGATGTATATCCTCCAAGCCTCTGACTGGTATAAGTGAATTTTTAAACAATATGCTAATCACTCAGGAAAAAAAAAAAGCTGGCTATGCAGTGATATCTCGAGGGCTATTAATTTTACACTGCATTCAAATCCTGTTGCAACAGTAAGACAGTTTTTCTAATACAGAAGCCTGATGTAACTTCTCAGGGCTTTCTTTTGATATAGTGATTGTAACTATACTATGATCACCCAGTAAGTCGCAACCTGATTCAGACAATTTCCAATGCTGCCTATCTTTTTCAGAAAATAACAAAGGCATCTACAAGCAGTAGGTGTTAGCTGCTTAATGTCCACTCTGGGGGGGTCATATTTCCTTTAGCATGCCATGCTCTGTGACAAGTGATCATCCTGTCATGTTTATCCGTAGTGCGAGAGCCACAGAACTTACTCTGACTGGTGGTCCCCAAGAACCAGCTATGATCAGCTTGTGGCAATTCCACTCCGTTGACATTGGTTTCACTTTGAATGCTAAATGTTGATGCTGTGCAGCTGTACTCCCTCAGATAAATAACACTGGCATCACCACTGATCCAATGCGCTCAATAACTATCTGTCAGCACCCATCACTATGTCAGCTGGCAGGGCTATGTTTTGGCTGGTTTTACTTCTTCTGCCATTCCAGTTATAGGACATGGAGGCCACACATTCCCCTTGGCTATGTCTATCACTGCTCTGCTCAACAAGGCACAACCCCAGCACATCCGTGGCCATTTTCTCCCAGCCATTTTACACCTAGGGTGCTATTCCCTCCCCAGTGACTGCCCTAGCAGTTGGCATCCCTACAGACTACTCAGCAATAAGGGGTGTAGTCCTAAGCTTGCCCTCAGTTAAGGGGGCACTCAGAAGCATGAGCCACATTAAAATCACTGGTTACTACTTAGAACCAGTGAGTTTAGGGACAGAGGATGGCAATCCTAATCCATGTTGCCCCCCCACCCTCCTCGCCTGTATCAGAGGTCTAACAGATATTCAGTGGTAGGCCAAGGAAGAACAGTAGGAAGCAAGAGGAACAGAACTTAGAAGTCCTACTAGGGGAGACACAACATCCCCCCATATTAATGCTATGGGCTCCAGCAACAGTTATGACAAAAGATCAGACATTGGATTGACTGCCCTCAGGAGCTTATTGAGTACCCGATTCACTGTATGTACCTAGTCCCAAAAACTTGTAGCTTAAGCATTACTCCAATGGCTCAGCTGGTGTAAGTTTAAACACTTGGCTTAAGCATGAATGAGTACCATCTATCAGTGAGACAGAATGGGTCCACTGTCCCTCGTCCAGTATACTAACATTACAGCTTCTCTGTTAGCATTTTTTCCTCATAAACACATGCAGTACAGGAATGGCAAATGTTGTTCAGTATTGTCACCCCGCACAACTCTTTCACTCTTCAGACATGCTCCACTCTGACTGGAAGCAGTCAGCGCCCAGGCAGCCCCCACTCAGCAGCTGCATTCAGAGCACTCACAGAATGCTCATTTGCTCCAGATACTTTGCATGCCATCCGGAAAGCCTCAGCAGGAATTCTGATACTGGTGGTCTGGACATGGTGGTTCACCAGCTTCAGCCCCTCTTTGAGAGGCAGCTTTCTGTGGGCTCATCCATCTTTTATTACAAGTACAGAGCTAAGTAGCTCCTAGTGTTGTGGCAGATCTTCTGAGCATTACATAATAGGTCATCCTGCATGCTTAGGGAAAAACAGTTTGCGTGAACTACAAGTACAGAACTATATAGATAGCACAGAGCTATATAGTCAATGATCTGGATGTACATAATTGAAGAGCAAGGCATATAATGGGACTAAGGAAAGATCAAATGCATCACACGTTGTGCACGTGCTACTCAGCCAAAGCCATGTTGATAGGGGACTAAAGGGGCACATGTACAATACATCCCTGCATGACAGCCCTCTCCCAATACAATCATACCACATGCAGCATATGGATGCAATTACACTAATCAAATAAGTAGGCCACAGTGTGGAAGCCATAAGGGGTGAAAATTCAGATGCTAGCCATACCCTTGCCCTTGCCAACTAAAACACATAACCCCATAAACTATTGCTAACAGTACTTTTGCAGCCATCTCAGCATCACAAACAGATGGTCGGGGAAAGCAGGTACTTGATGTGTTTTGTTACAGTATAGGTCTACTAATGTAGAAGATGCTGAAATTCTATTTCATGGACCCACAGACAATCTCAAGAAAGAAATGTGGGGTCTATTCAACCTCTATCGGCTATCATATGTCTGGGTAGATAGACTCCTATCCATGCATACATACTGTATTTATAGGTAAAGAAACCTACGCATATATAGATCGATCAAGCTATCTATCTACCTAGATGTATAGCCATATTTATGGGAACTGTCACATCCACCCTTTACACCAGGGTGCAGTGCTGGGTCCAGATGGTCATTCAGGGTGACACACAGATCACGGGCAGTATGACTGGCCAGCTTTGATCTATTGAGTATCGCGTACCATGTGATGGCACATACACACACCACTAATGACCAAAATACTAAATATGTATTTTTAGCACTTTCAGCAGGGAGTAAAGAAGTAACCTACCCACTGGGAAACCCACAGTCAGCCATGGCTAGTGACCCCTTGGAGCCCCCACTGCAGCGGCTCATGGCAATAACACCAACCCTCTTCCACATCAGTTAATTAGTCCGGATCATGGAGAAAGGGGCAGGGGACCTTCCTAACATTAAATCCAGGGATGATATGCAGACCAAGTATAGCATATCTCATAATCTCATATCCTCATACCTCCCTGATTATGTTTGTCACACTGTCTGTACAGTAGTGGTCAAGAAACTATAATTCACCAGGTATGACATGTAGGCCAAGTACAGCTACTCATAATCACACATCCTCAGACTTCCCTGCTTATGGTTATCCCAGGGGCTGCAAAGTAGTGGTCAAGAGAACTATAATACATCATCTGCTGCAGTTTAATGTCAGTCTACAGGTCTTTTCCTAGTGGGCAGGGATCACTGCCTCTGATCCTGGCAGGTACTTACTCATCTAACAAGCGGCTACATTGTTAACACAGCCGTGCTTGGCCAAAGGCTACAGTTCATTAGACTTATGCATTTCAGTCCTGTTCAGTAAGGATCTGAATTCAGTCCCTATTTCAGTGGCTACACTGATCATATAGAACTGTCTCACCAGTGACCACAGTTCAATACTCTCCTGTAGACAACACTGATTAAGACTTTGCTCAGACAGGCGCAGATCTGGCACGAAGACCCCTGATCACTGAAACTGCCAGCATGGCCACTCAGAGGGCTACACTGTTGAACTTAGGGGTATCTGGTAAGGTGGCAGACACACTGGTCCAAGCCAGGAGGGAGTTCACTAGCAGAACTTATATCAGTCATGGGCAGGTATTTGCTTCATGGTGTGAGGCATCAGATTACATATTTTAGAGTTTCTTCAGAATGGATTTGATAAGGGGTTAACAGCGACATCCTTATGGGTGCAGACAGCTGCTATTGGGGCAATAAGAGGTGAAACAAATGGACATTTATCTGCGGCCCATCCATTAGTTCAATCTTTCTTAAAGGCAGCAGTGAATATTATGCATTCCCCAATCAATGTGGTGTTAGATGCCTTGGCCAGTAAGCCCTTTGAGCCCCTAGAGTCAGTTCATCTATCAGTCTTAACCATGAAAACTGTGTTTTGGGCAGCAATCTTACCAACAAAGAGAACTAGCAAACTGCAGGCTCTCTCATGTAGAGAGCCATGTCTGACCTTCTCCCCAGACAGAGTCGTACTACGTCCCATTCAAGACCAAACCAGGACCACTCAGAAAGTTGGAGAGACTATTCGTCCTTGCTCAAGGGTAAAAACTGGGCCTAGCAGCCTCAAGAGCTACAATAGCCAGATGGCCAAGAGACACCATCGCTCGAGCCTACAGGACAGATGGTAATATCCCTATTCCTAATATCATGGTCCACTCCATTGGAGCAGTGGCTACCTCCTGGGCAGAATGCAACTCTGTATCTGTAAGGGAAATCTACCAGGCGGCAACCTGGTCATCCCCTCACACCTTCACCAGTTTCTACTGGTTGGATACCGGACTGACAGGGAACTCAGAGTTTAGTCGCAAGGTAATTCAGACAACATTAAGTCTTATTCCTCCTCTCTCCCTAGACAAGTCCAATACTGCTGTATAATCACCCATGTGTTGAGACTCGGAGTGCTGTAAAAAGGTACGATAGATAATGGTAGTTTACTCATCTGGTAAAGGTGATTATAGGAGCACCTTTTTACAGCAATCCATATCACACCCATTGAGGAGGAATATAACATAGTAACAAAGTGGGATAACGAATCAAATGACTTTAATGTTGAGCTTAAGTGCAATGCTGGTTTCAGTGAAGGTATGGTAGTAAGCAATAGACTTTACACCAACAGTGTGGATGTAAGACTGTACACATGATACAAATCAATGTAAAGTAAAGGATGTTTTTTACATAGTGTTAAACTGTGTTGTGTGGCTTTCTATCCGGCGGTACTCCCAAAGGAGGCGGCTGAGGGTCTCTATAGTCAGTTTATTTATCATTTTCAGGATTATCATAAGCTCTGGAAGAACTCATACTGAGGAATTTGGGAGCTACAGGGGAGGAGACAGAGGCAGAGGGGAGGAGACATATCGAATTTCGATTCTGGAATTTCTTTCATGCATCAGCCTGAGAGGAGAGCACTGATTACCCATGTGTTGAGACTCGGAGTGCTGTAAAAAGGTACTCCTATAATCACCTTTACCAGGTGAGTAAACTACCAATACTGTTTTTTTCTTTTTTGTTTTGTTTTTTTTGTGTGTGGTTTCTGGTGCTTGAATTCAGTCATGCTGAGTTTAAAAAAACTGCATGGTGTATCCTCATCTGGTCTCCAAGGAGCTGGCAAGCTATCTGTTTCTTTTCTCTCTGGATGGTTCATTACTCAGCTGAATACAGCGCTAGACTGGCTTTATTTTTTTTTGCTATCCCTGGATTAATATACATTGATCCTGCAGCAAACATTATTAATTTTATTGTTGCTGGGGATTTTTCTACACTTTTAAATGTAGTAAAAAATACATGCTTGCCAGAATTCTTCTTGCTATGTCTCATTGATTTGAAAGCAACAGAATTTGTCATATGTTTTAGTTAACTACAGTCATAATCCCTGTTGTAGATGAAGCACAGTTTATGTTCCTTTGATTGTTATGGGTTCTAATCTTAATTCAGCAAATGTTGATGACACATGAGAGCTAATATGATAAACGTAGTATCCCTAGTGGTCTGGTTCTCATCCCTCTAAATATGCTTGTGATACATAAACCTGCAACCTTGCTGCTCACTGTGACTTCTCTCTGTCTTATCGTTACACTGAAATTTAAGTTTTTTTGACACCATTAGTCATTGAGACTTTGGCTCCACCCCCACCCCCTTTTTATTTTATTTATTTATTTTTTTCTTCTTCCTATCACATAATTACTTATATATCACCCCTTATTTATTTATTTATTTATTTATTTATGTATGTATGTATGTATAAGGGCTACCATAATGACTAACAGATTCCCATGCCTCTGAGTCAGAATTTTCTAACCTCAGAAACAGTATGAATTGGCTGGGAAGGAAGGACATGCTTAGATCTAATATTAAAGTTCAGTTTGTTATGCTACATATTTTTGAAATAATGGTTAATTAGCTCATGTAATCTGACTCTTGGCTTGATTGCTCGATAGTGTTGTTCTTCTTCCTTGGTATTGTGAGGTTTCTGCTAGCACGGCCATCCCCAAAGGAAAAATAAACTAAAAAATCAGTATATGCTATGGTCTGGCTTATGGTAAGTCACTGTATACGTGCATTTAATAATAGGAGGGGAGTGACTACAGATGGAGGTGGAACATATCAATTTGGACTATGGGCCTGATTGGCTGGTTATTATAAACCTGATGAAACAAGATTTTTTATGAGCAGAGCCACCCTAAATTAATAAATACAGCTTTTAGAAAGTGAACTTAGTCATCATAGTTGACAGGTAGGGCCCCGGCCCCATTATTTTTTGCTTTTTTAGTTTTGTTTTCCCCTTCCCCTTCCTCACCACCCCTCTTTATTCATTCTTCATTTTCCTTTCCTCCCTGATACTTTTCTGCTTGTTAATGATTCTTACCTGTAACCCGGTATTTCTGAGCTGCTGTATGATGTTTTTTCTAATCTCTCTATCTGCTTTGGCATTCTTTTCTACTGCTACATAATAATTTTTGGTGGGATCACACTAAGACCTGAACTAAAGACATTTCACCCTCCTCTTGCCTATTTTTGTTATATGATCTCTCATTGTTATTAAGAGGGTTGTCGTGGTTAAATCCTAATATTCTTAGGGCAATATCAATGGTTCCCTTATGGATAACTTCTAAGGCTACTTGATGTGTGACATGGGTCTATGGACCAAAGGCACTGGGGCCTACCCTGCCACTAGGTTCCATGAGACTGGGTTGATAAGGAGGTTTGTTGTTGCGATAATTTTGCGACTGTTAATACATTTTAAAATGTTAAATGTTTTATTGTTATTATTACTGTTTCTTTTTCACATTCTGTTATACTTAATACACAAACAGTCTATAGTATCCTGGAGGGGATTAAGGGGTAAACAGATAGCTGTTCCAAAGTTCTGGTGTACTGTTAAGTACTGGTTCTATTGTAGTTATGAGTTGTCGCTAATAAGGCAAATGTTCAGATTGATTCTACAGTCGTGTGTTCATACAGAACACACTTGTTCAGCTACTATAAAAATAGCACAAGGTTTTTGGGGCACGATAAGGATATCTCCCATGCAGATAGTCAGACACTCACATTTTCTAGTGAGGTCAACACTTAGGGTTACAAAGGTCAAGGAAGCTATAGTTGCTACTTATAAGCCACAGGGAAGTGATATCCAATGCAAAACAAATTCAACGTACATGTTCAAACACCACGCTCAAAATGAATAATGGACAGGTTGATATAAAATGGCTGTCCTGGAATGTTAAAGGACTTGGGACACTAATTAAATGAAAGAAGGTATTCTCTTACTTATTTAAATTAAAAGCAGATATTGCTATGGTTCAAGAGACACATTTATTACCGGAAGAAGCCATCAAACTTAAAAGGTCATGGGTGGGTGAAGTATATCATAATTCTGTTAGCAAAAAGAACAAGGGATTGGTTATACTAATCCATAAAAAAACATAATTTTGCCCTCTCACATCACAGGATCGATGCAAATGGAAGATGGCAAATATTAGAAGGGACACTCAATGGCATTGAAATTACTCTATGTAACATATATGCTTCAAATGGAGAATCGAGTACAGTCTTTCTTGATTTTTTTGATGAGCTTAGTAAGAACACCATGGCAAATGTTATTCTAGGGGAGGATTTCAATATGGTTTTGGATCACTGGATAGACAGAAGTAATCTCAGAAGACAAGAAACTAATTCTAAAGCCAGGAAGGTCATTTTAGATAGATAGAGGGAATTGGGGCTCTTGGATGCATGGAGATTGATATACCCAGATAAAAGAGACTACTCATTCTATTCCAGCCACCACAACACATATAGCAGAACTGACATGCTGTTAGTATCCAATAGACTGGTGAATAACTTAGGTCAGATATTGGTACAATAGTAATATCGGATCATGCTCCTGTATCAATTATCTTAAATTTAGACCCAAACATGGATTAACCATTTCATTGGAAGTTTAATTGTGCTTTATTAAATGATGCCAAATTTCATCCTTGGTTAATAGAAGAGACAAAAATATTCTTTGACATTAATAACAATGGGGAAACCTCTTTTATTACCTTATGGGAGGCCTTTAAAGCATACTTAAGGGGGAGAATATTAAGCTTTTTATCACACAGAAAAAAAGAGAGACAGAAATCCCTACACAGAAAGGAAAAACAACTAAAGGAACTGGAGGAAAGACATAAGCAAAGAAAAGGGTCAGATGATAGCCTTCTCAGAAACCTAATTTTGTTAAGATATGAAATTAATAAAACACACACTGACAGAGCTGAGTTTGCTTTATTCAGGATGCAAAAATCTTATTGGGAATTGGGGGAGAAGGCGAGCAGGCTTTTTGCATATAGATTAAAAGAAATACAAAACAGGAACTTTATCAGTAGTATTCAGAATAAAGCCAATAATATAATTACTGGTAACAAGGAAATAAGCAAGGTTTTCTTAAAATTTTACAAAGATCTATATTCTAGTAAGCAGAACAAAACCCCAGATAGGCTTAAAATGCTTTTATCCAGAGTCAATCTATCCAAGATCTCTGATTTGGAAAAACAAAATCTATCCAAAGACACTACAACAGAAGAAATTAGGGCAGTAATTAATAGTTTTTCTAAAGCCAAGTCTCCTGGTTCGGATGGGCTGCCTGCTGAAATATACTCCATACTTCGGGAGGAGGTATCCCCTATTCTCTAACAGGTGTTTGTTGAGATGGAGGAAAAGAACTCCCTTCCACCATCTATGTCAGAGGCTATTATTACAGTCCTCCTGAAAAAAGGCAAAGACTTCTTAGACCCAGCTAATTACCACCCAGTTTCATTGCTGAATGTAGATTATAAAATTTGGACAAAAGCTCTGGCCATAAGGTTACAAAACATTCTGGGAAAGCACATACATAGGCATCAAGTTGGCTTTATACACGGCAGGTATGGATGGGAAAATGTTAGAAAAGTGCTAAATACTATGTGGAGAGCTTCAAAGCTTCATGACTCATCAGTCTTGCTATCCCTGGATGCCCACAAGGCCTTTGACTCCATTGAATGGAATTATCTACATGAGGTCCTTCATACATTTGGGTTAGGGGAAGAGTTCATATCAAAAGTGGCTTTGTTATATCAAACTTCAAATGCTAGGCTGTGCACTAATAAAACTCTCTCTGAAAAGTTCTTACTAGAGAGAGGAATGAGGCAAGGATGCCCTCTCTCCCCTTTACTATTCGTTTTGGCACTAGAGCCTCTATTATGTCTCATTCAGCAAGATTCTGGGATCTCAGGTATTAAACTTAACAAGCTAGAGCACAAGATAGTGGCCTACGCAGACGATATGCTATTGACCTTAACAAACCCCCACATTTCTGTGCAGCATATCATGAATCTATCAGAGGAATTTAAATCAGTATCAGGACTCGCTATTAACTGGAAGAAATCTGAATTGCTCCCACTGAAAGGTAACAAAGAAGATCTCAAATTATTATGCTCCAAATTTAACTTGAAGTGGGAAGAAGAAGGTACTACTTATTTGGGTATTTACACACCACATAAGCTCAAAATTCTGGTGGCCAATAATATAAAACCCTTGATAGAAGAAGCTGATATTAGTCTAACTAAATGGGGCAAACTTAACCTGTCATTATGGGGGAAGGTCAATGCAATTAAAATGATGTTGGCGCCAAGATTTCTATATCTATTACAAAATATTCCCTTGGACTTAACATCTAACTGGTTTAAAAAAATAGGTTATTACATTAGAAAGTTTCTATGGGAAGGTAAGAAGGCTAGGCTCAATTTAGTGAAGCTCAAGAAAGCTTGGCAATCGGGGTATGGGGCTGCTGGATTTCAAGCGATATCATCAGGCCTTTCAATACAAACAAGTATGCCACTGGTTTCAACAGGCTAGGAACTCTCCCCTCTGGGTTCAATATGAGGCTGAAGTAGTACACCCATTTTTGTTGAACCACCTTATGATAGGGGTGTTCCCAGCTAAGATATGGTCAACCCCATACCTGAGAACTACCACAAAGAACATAAAATGGTTGGGCAATTCCCTAGCAAGCATTCTTTCCCCCAATGGAATATACTCCTATCTGGAGAAACCCTAATATTATCAAAGGGAGACACACTCTGACAAATCCACTGTGGGAGAGCAGGGGAATTCTAACAGTATGGGATCTGGTAGATCACAGGACGAGGATACTCCAACCCTTTACTGAATTGAGAAGCCTATATAAATTACCCTATACAGAGTTCCACTCCTTTCTTCAAATTAGAGAAGCTTTATGAAATGCATTAGACACTAACTATACCATCCATTCATCTAAAGAAGCAACTAGTTTGATTAACATAGCAAGAAGCAAAGGTGGAGCAAGCAAAATATATAAGCTATCCATAGAAGCCAGTCCAGAACTAACTAAAAAGGTTAAAGAAATATGGGAAGAGAGACTAGATCATGAGATAACTGAACAATCTTGGGATCTAATGTGGCAGAATGCTTATAAGACGAGTAAGGATGTGCAGGGCTGTTTAATACAATTTAAAATTCTGCATGATTGGTACTACACCCTTGAAAAGCTCTACAAATTGGGCCTGGCAGATAATAGCAAATGTTGGAGATGCGGCTCAGTAGATGCAGGGCTGTTACACATGCTGTGGAACTGCCAATTAATTAGACCTTTCTGGCTAATCATCTGGAAGTTATGTAACCAAGTCCTGGGTACGGCTATTCCCTTTGAGGCTGAGATCTTTGTATTAGGAGACACAAACAGGGCTTACTCACTGAGCTCTACAAGAAAGAAATGGCTGCAGTTAGCAGCCCATGGATATAAGAGGTTGATTCTGAGACACTGGAAGGACAGTCACTTACCTGGGCTGGAAGAATGGGTTAAATATTTGATGAACCTTGTGATAAATGAGATTGTTAGTTATTTAAATGCAGGAATGTTCCATAAATATGAAGCCATTTGGAATCCTTATTTTACATGGTTGTCTGGAAACCGAAAATTATAGGAATAGTAGCTGGTAATGATAATAGAGAATATATTTTAAGTGATAGTTAGAATAGTACTACAGTACAGCCCACTTAAGTGCACATTAGATAAGTGCACATCCTGGTTAAGTGCACACTTTTTCAATATCCTGTTTTTTTCCCTATTTTTCCCATGTTAATTTGGGTGCTTAAATGCACACTGTATAAGTGCAAATTTCGGTTAAGTGCACATTTTTTGGGAGAAAAGCCTATTAGTTTTTTATGTTCTGCACCCTCTTAAGTGCACATCCAAATAAAGTACTGCTGCACAGTATGTTAAAACACCTTTATTCCACCTTTATATTCAGCCGTTGCTCAAGAGACCATCACCAATTGCTATCAGAAGGTGGGTCTGACGTCAGCCAATCTGTCTGTGGGAACCACAAACCCGGAAGAGGAGATCGCTGAAGTGCCACTGCCGATTCCTGTTCTACCGGCCGGAATGACACCCGTGGATTTTGTTACATACCAAGCAATCAATGATTCTGTACCTACCACAGGGCGAGTCTACGAGGAGGAGATATGTGTGGATATTCATAGTGACTCTCCCGACCTGGACCTGGACCCAGAAGATGAAGGAAGAGGAACCGGCGACATTCACCAAAGCAATATGGGGCATGGATAAAGTAATAAAATTGTTTTTAAGTAAGAAAGCTGAGAGGTGTGTTGCAATGCCAGATTGACAACTGCATTGTATGAAGTGCTGCACTTAAAGAACCAGTCCTGTACTATGAATGGCATGAACGCTGTGTATTGCTGTAGTGCAAATTAGAGAAAGCGTTTTATCCCTACCGAATGCCTGGAAAGCTATTCTTCAGTTAAATGCACAGCCCGGTTAAGTGCACAATTTTTATATATCCCGAGGGTGTGCACTTAAGCAGGCTGCACTGTATTAGTAAGATTGAGCAAAATGTAGAAAGATGTCCTTATATTTTGGATGGAACAGAATACTAATTATCTACTTATAATTATATTGTTTGGTTTTGTTTAAATATCTAATTTATAAATATTTGTTTCAGTGTACTATTATGATTTATGGATTATACGATTTATAACTGTAACTTATTTCTGAAAACAAAAAAACAATAAAACTTTGAAAAAAAATATATATATTCCCAGCAAGGATGCAGACCAAAAGCCCAACAGTAAAAAATGGCTCTTGTACTGAAAAAACTGTGCCACGGGTTACATTGCAGCTCCTGTAACACAAACCGATTAAGGTGAAAGAGCGCAGATAGAAACAGGAAGTAAGAAACGCTCTGTTCTCTGTAAATTAGATAGTTAAACATAGTAGACCACTGGTAAAAAGCAAAAAGGAATGTTGTTTACTAGTCAAATAGACAAAAAACAGAAACAGTAGCCAAGTAGAACATTCTCCATTTTCCTGGGAATCAAACAGGAATCGGAAAACAGAAAATCGGAAAATACACTTTTTGAATACACTACAAAATAACAAACCCAACTGGAAAACCAGCCATTACTGGAGTTCACTACAGGGCAACTGTTCTATTCGGGTGGAGAAAAATATCTCAGCGACCAAAGTGAAGCACGGAAGCAGAGTTTTAACCTGCATTCCAAATTCTAAAATTTGCATAGGGTCTGTCTTCGGGGTGTCACTCTCAGCCATGATAGCCACATAAAGTGTAAACATTTAAAATTTAAATGAGGGATTCCTGGGGTTAGAAAGGCACGCTTACCACAAGCTCATTTCCAGGTACGTCCTGGGAGCACAGGGAGGTTAAGTAACATATTCTGGGTCACAGAGTGTGTAAGCGGAGCTTGTGGGACTAAAACCCAAGTATTTGGGTCTCCAGGTTCACAGTTCATCAGGTGCTCTAACCTCTAAGCTAGCAGGGCGTAGAGGGCCACAGTGGATGTTCTAATTCAGGGTTAAAGGTGAACACTGTAATAAGCAGGAAATAGGGTAAAACAAAGCACAAACATAATTCCATGCACTGCAGACTGCTATGGCAATATAATGCAATAAAAGTGCCAATAAATTCAACAGCAAGTTTGTGTTACAGGTACATTTTGTGCACACATTTTTTATGCAGTTTAGAACCCTTCATCTCTAGTTCAAGGTAACCATTTGATTCTTCAAACAGCTTTGTTTTGGTTTTAGGTAATTAAAACTACCATACCAGTAGAGCGTTTTTTTTTAATTTTTTGCTGTACCCTTCCCTGTTCACCTAAAGCTCCGATACTTCATATGTAAGGAATAAGACATGATGAGGTGTAGTTTATGGGCTAAGAGCATGCCCCAGGTACGTAATAAGGCATGAGGCACTTGCACCAAATGCCTTTAGCACTTGAGAAGTGCTCTTATCAGCCCATAAATCACACCTCTTTCTGCTTATAAAATGGGCAAAAAACTGTCAACATTGGCGCTGAAGAAGTTACTACATTTTTAAAAGTAAAATGTAGTTTGTTTTCTTTGTTTCTTAGAAACATAGAAAAATAGACATTGACGGCAGATAAGGACCGCAAGGCTCATCCAGTCTGCCCATTTCTTTTTCTACCTTATGAATGTGCCATAGGCCTTTGCTCTGTCAATGGCCTATCTATTCATACTCGTCTATATTGCTCCCTCATGCCTATCCTGTTCCTGTTTGAAGACCTGCACTGTATTCATCTCCATCACTTCCTGAAGTAGGCCGTTCCTGCACCCACCACCCTTTCTGTGAAAAAGAACTTCCTCACATTACCTCTTAATCAGCCTTCCTCTAATCTTATGCTGTGTCCTCTTGTCCTGCTATTTTTCTTATATTAAAACATGTTAGACTCTTTCATCTTGTTAATGCCCTTAAGGTGTTTGAAAAACCCAGGAGAAGAGTACACAATAGCAGGGGAGGTACTAATAACAACAAAAATGGAAAGGGACCGGGGGTAGTCATATCAGATGACCTAAAGGTGGGTAAGCAATGTGAAAAGTTGGTAAGGAGAGCCAGGGGGATACTGGGATGCATAGGAAGGGGCATCACAAGTAGAAAAAGAGAAGTGGTTATCCCTCTGTACAGACAGTTGGTGAGACCCCATCTGGAGTACTGTGTGCAGTTTTGGAGACCTCACCTACGCAAGGACATAGACAGGATGGAAGCAGTCCAGAGAAGGGCAACTAAAATGGTACAGGGTCTGCAGCAGAAACCATATGAAGAGAGACTGAGAGAGCTAATATGTATACTCTTGAAGAAAGCAGGGACGGGGAGGGGGACATGATAGAAACATTCAAGTACCTCAAGGGAATCAACAAAGTCCAGGAGGGTAGCACCTTTCAGATAAAGAGATGTGTAAGAACAAGGGGGCACAATTTAAAGATAGAGGGGGGACGGCTCAGGGGTCATGTGAGGACATTTCTTTTCACGGAGAGAGTGGTGGATACATGGAACAGCCTTCCTGAGGAGGTCGTTGGGTCTAAAACAGTGGGGGAATTCAAACATGCATGGGACAGACACAAGGCAATTATAGTGAGGGGTTGCAGGAAGTAGGCTGTTGGTTAACTAGAATCTGCAGCTTATCCAGTAGGTAGGGAAATGGGCAGACTGGGTGGGCCAAGTGGTCCTTATCTGCCGTCAAAGTCTATGTTTCTATGTTTCTATGAATGTTTCATTCATATCACCTCTCTCCCTCCTTTGCTCTAGGGTATACATACTGAGTTCAGTTAATCTGTCCTCATATGTTTTCTGATGCAGTCCCTGCACCATTTGGTTGCCCTTCTCTGGACTGCCTCAATTTAGTTAATGTCCTTGTGAAGGTGTGCCTCAGTACTGCATGCAGTACTCAGATGAGGACCTAACCAGTATCTTGTAAAGAGGGATTATTACCTCCCTCTTCTGACTTGTGATACCCCTACTAATACACCCCAACATCCATCTAGCCTTACCTACTGCTTTAGAGGTCTGCTTGGGTGATTTCAGGTCACCGGCGAAGATGACACCCAAGTCTCTTTCTTCCCTTGTGACTGCCAGCAACTCACCTCCCAGCCTATAGGTGGCTTCAGGGTTTCTCTTCCTTATATGCATGATCTTGTACTTCTTTGTGTTAAACCCCAGTTGCCACTCTTTCGACCATTTTGCTAGTTTATCCATATCTCTTCTCATTCTGCACACCCCATCTGGATCATCTACTCTGTTGCAGATCTTGGTGTCATCTGCAAACAGACAAACCTTACCCTCCAGTCCATCTGCAATGTCATTGATGAAGATATTGAGGAGGACTGTCCCCAGGATTGATCCCTGAGGTGCCCCACTTGTGACTTGCATCTCTTCTGACTGCATACCATTTACCACCACTCTCTGTTTTCTGCCCGTCAACCAGTTTGCCACCCAGTTAACCAATGTCTGACCCACCCTGAACCTACCCAGCTTATCAATCAATCTTCTATGTGGAACAGTATCAAAAGCTTTGCTGAAGTCAAGGTAGGCAACATCAACTGCTCCCCCTTGGTCCACCACTTTGGTTACCCAGTCAAAGAAATCTATGAGATTAGTTTGACAGGACCTTCCTTTTGTAAACCCATGCAATCTTGGATTCTGTGCTCCTATGGATTCTAGGTGTTGCACTATCATTTCCTTAATGAGTGTCTCCATATTCTTGCCCACTACTGAGGTAACACTGACTGGTCTGTAGTTTTCTGCCTCCTCCCTGCTACCACTTTGTGGAGTGGGATCACATGAGCCCTTCTCCAGTCTTCTGGGACCTCTTCTGTGCTCAGAGACTCACTAAACAGTTCTGATAATGGCTCTGCTAGTTCCACCCTTAGCTCCTTTAGTACCCTGAGATGTATGCCATCAGGTCCCATTGCCTTGTCCACCTTGAGCTTATCGAGCTCTTATAGGACCCTTTCTTTTGTGAAGGGACTAGTGGACACCTCCCTCCCCCCTGTGTCTATGGTGCAGGGCTCTGGGCCCTGCCCTACCTTCTCTCCAGTAAATACTGAGCATAAGTATCTATTTAGGATAGATGCTTTTACATGGTACTCCTCCTCACATGCTCCCTTATCCCCTTTGACCTCTTGCAGTTTTGAGGAAAAATAGTTCCTTTGACTAGACAAGGATAGCAACTTTATCACATTTCAGGGAAAGTTTCCAGGAGCTGCTGATGTCCTCATCCCCCACACATGCACAAAGTGTTGAAAATGTTTTAGTTTATTTTCTGTTTTTGTTTTACAGCAACTGAGTGGCTTGACTGGGGGACAGTGTGTCCGGCTGATGAATCCATAGTAAGCAATTTGTAAATGTGCTTTTACCTATGGGACTGTAGTATTGAATGAGGTAATGACATGATAACGTGTGTTTGAATCCACACACACACACACACACAATGTTGCAAATGTTAAGTTTGTTTTCTCTTCCTTTCCTGCATCATGTTTTAGAGTGAGCAGGCGGCTTGACTGTAATCGAACATGTCCATCAACAGTCTCCGTAGTGAGCAGTTTGTCATTTGCGCTTCTACTTATGGGACTTCAGTATGAGCGAGTGGATTCCCGATTCTTCTTTATTGTTTCACAGCCCGTTCACTCTAAATTACAATTTTTAAACTCTGGCAGTATGGACTGATTTAAAAAAGCTGGGGGGAGGGGGGTGGAGGGCCTGACACCGGAGGAATGTCGAAGGCAGAAATGGCAAGGTTGAAACAGACTACCGGAGAAAAGGTAGGTGTGAAAAACCAAAAAAAGAAAAGTAGCGGTACTGTAGATTATCACGTTTTTAATGTTGTGTATGTTTTGTTGGCTTTTCAATATTTACAGCTGACTAGTGAGTAAGCCAACCACTAAAGACTGACTTCCGGTTTTGCGGTCGGCTTTGTCCTGGCGGCAGGGAAATCAATTGTTTCCTCACGGTCCAGTCCCTGTAGTTGATTTACCGGAGGAGCTGAGGTTGGAATAAAAGTTTAAAATGATTTGCAGTGCCAGTGTGTGACTGTGTGAGTATATTTTGGGGGGGTGACTGAGACCATAGTGGGCTTCAGATATCAAGGTTGGCTGGCAGGGTGGCATGGCACAAGTACTCATTCCTTTTTGTTATGTGGCTCTGCCTGGCACAGTTAGTGCTGGCTGTAGCAATATGGCTTGATAAGGACACGGGTAAATGGGGCTATTATCAAATCAGGTTTCTAGAAAATGTTTGCCCATTTTATCATTTTAATTTAACTTGCAGTTGTAAGAGTAGCTCTTTATGTGTAATTGAAATCTGTATTGGTTACTGGGGTTGGGAGATGTGTTAGGAAGGCTGAAAAACTTTCATGTTGCCTTAAAGGGAAATGTCCATGCCCCTGTTCCCCACACCTCAGTGTGGGGCACCCCTTAACTGGAAGTTTCACCCCATGTTTTGCGCACAGTGATGCAATCCACCATGAGCTAAACCTCAAGCTGGGTGCACTGTCTAGAAACATAGCCTGTGCTGGGAGCTCATGAAGAAACTTCTTCCCACTTTTGACTATGGTGACACTGTCTACAGCACCGCTCCCATGTCTGCCCTTGCTAGACTGGACCCCCTTCTACTCTTTATGCCACTTTGCCTTGGAGTACCCCTCATACTTTCCTGCCCTTCCCTCGATGCCAGACACTTCATACACTATGTCACCTTCACCTCCAAACTGGTTTGGCTCTTTCCTCACTACCTGTCTGTCCTTCTTTCTACAACACTGCTTCCTATTCCCCCCCAGGAAAACTTCCATGGACCAAGCTGCCTTCTCACATAATTTTCCTAAACTCTGGTCCTCCCTCGTCCTGTCTACCCATTCAACACTGTCCTACTCTTCCCCCAAATCCTTTCTTTCCACCCCCACAGCAACTGTTCCTCATTCCTGATCCTTATATTCCCTCCTTCCTTGTCGTTAATACATAGAAATGTAGAATTTGACGGCAGATAAGGACCGCTTGGCCCACCTAGTCTGACCATTTCCCTACCTGATGGATAAGCTGCAGATTCTAGTAAATCAACAGCTTACTTCCTCCTACCCTCCACTAGAATTGCCTTATGCCTGTCCTATGCATTCTTGAATTCTCCCACTGTTCCTGACTCCACAACCTCCTCAGGAACGCTGTTCCATGCATCCACAACTCTCTCTGTGAAAAAATACTTTCTAACATTACCTGTGAGCCGTCCCCCCTCTGTCTTCAAATTGTGCCCCCTTGTTCTTGCACATCTCTTCTTCTGAAAGATGCTACCTTCTTGTACTTTGTTAATTCCCAAGTTGAGAAACTTGAAAGTTTCTATCATGTCCCCCCTCTCCCTCCTTTCCTCAAGGGTATACATATTAAGCTGCTTTAGTCTCTCCTTGTATATCTTCCGGTACAGACCCTGCACCATTTTGGTTGTCCTCCTCAGAACAGCCTCCACTCTGCCTATGTCTTTGCGGAGATGGAGTCTCCAGAATTGCACGCAGTACTCCAGATGGGGTCTCACTGTCTGTACAGAGGGATAACAACTTCCTGTTTTCTACTGTTGATGCCTCTCCCTATGCGTCCCTGTATCCCCCCCAGCCCTCCTTATTGCCTTCTCACATTGCTTGCCCACCTTTAGGTAATCTGATATAATTACTCTTAGGTCTCTTTCGATTTTTGTTGTTGTTATTAACTCACCCCCCATTGTGTACTCTTCCCCTGGGTTTTTGTTTCCCAGATGCCTTACCTTGCACTTCTTTGCATTGAATCTGAGCTGCCACATATCTGACCATTCCTCCAACCTTGCCAAGCCCCTTTTCATCCTTTCCGCCCAACCTTGTGTATCGACCCTGTTGCAGATCTTTGTGTCACTGCAAAGAGACATACCTTTCCTTCCTGGTGATCTCCAATGTCACTTATAAAGACATTAAAGAGGACTGGTCCCAGTACCGAACCCTGCGGTACCCCACTAGTTACCCTCCTTTCTTCACTGTGGACTCTGTTTACTATTACCCTTTGTGTCCTGTTGTCCAGTCAGTTTTTTATCCAGGCTACCACCTTGGGACCCACTCCAAGGCTGGCTAACTTGTATATTAATCTTTTGTGTGAGACTGTGTCAAATGCCTTGCTAAAATCTAGGTAGGCCATATCCAAAGCCCCTCCCTGGTCTACTACTTTGGTCACCCAGTCAAAGAAATCTATTAGGTTCGTCTGACATGACCTTCCTGTTGTGGAACCATGCTGCCTTGGGTCCAGTACCCCACTGGCCTCTAGATACTCAACAATTCTTTCCTTCAGAAGTGATTCCATCATTTTCCCTACCATTGAAGTCAAGCTAACTGGTCTGTAGTTTCCTGCCTCTGCCCTGCTCCCACTTTTGTGAAGTGGAATCACATTTGCCCTCCTCCAGTCCTTAGGTACCACCCCATCCTCCCATGATTTGTTAAAGAGAGTAGTCAGTGGTGTTACTAGTTCTACCCTTAGTTCTTTTTGAATTGCTGGGTGAATCCTATCAGTCCCCATTGCTTTGTCCACCCTCAGTTTCAAGAGTTCTTTCAAAACCCTTTCTTCTGTGAATGGACTGGTGTGGACCTCTCTATTCAGAGTTTCTCTCTTGTTTGGTTTAGGTACCTCCACTCCTCTTCCGTTGTGAATACTGAACAGCAATATTTATTCAGTATCCCTGCTTTTTCACTGTCACCCTCTGCCCACGTTCCATCCCCTTTATTAAGTCTCCGTATCCCTCCCTTGGTCTTTCTCCGCTCCCTAATGTACCTATAAAAGGTTTTATCCCCCTTCTTAACAGAGTTGGCTATATTTTCCTCAGTTTGTGCCTTTGCTATTCTGACTGCCTTCCCTGCCTCCTTCTGCTTTAACTGATTACGTTCTCTGTCCTGCTCTTCTGTGTTTCCTTATATTTCCTGAATGCTATCCTTTTCTCCTTACCCGTCCCTGCCACCTCTTTTGAGAACCATAGTGTTTTTTTTCCTCCATTTTGTTTTGTTGATTTGCTTCACACAAAGGCTTGTTGTCTCTGCGATGGCTGTTTTGATTGCTCCCCATTGTTCCTCCACTCCTCCTTCTTGCCCATTTGCTAGTGCTTTTCTGATGCGCTCTCTCATTTTCCCAAAGTCAGCCTTCCTAAAGTCCAATACTCTTGTTTTTGTATGGCTTGACTCTATGGCTGTGTTTATTGTGAACCACACTGTTTGGTGGTCACTTGTTCTCAGATGGCTACCCACTTCTAAATCTGAGATCCTATCTCCTTCCCCATTTGAGAGTACCAGGTCTAAGATTGCTCCCTCCCGAGTGGGTTCTAACACTAGCTGTCTGAGGCATGCCCCCTGTAGGGCATCAAGAATGACCCTGCTCTTGGATGTGCCTGCAGCAAAGGTATTCCATTAAACATCTGGCACATTCAGGTCCCCCATCAACAATAACTCCTCTTTTTCTGCCATTTTAAGGATGCCTTCTATCATTTCCTTGTCCATTTCCTCCCCCTGAGATGGGGGTCTGTACACAACCCCCATGTGAATTGTAGTGTCATTTCCTGTCTCCAGGGTGACCCATAGTGACTCATCAACTTCCTGTTTACTCTTTTATTCTATTGCTTTAATCTCTTCCCTTATATAGAGAGTTACTCCTCCTCCTCTTTTACCCACCCTGTCCCTCCTGTAGACTGTGTATCCTGGTATGTTGACGTCCCAGTCATGGTTCTCTGTGTACCATGTTTCAGTGACTGCCACAATATCCAGGCATCCCTCTTCCATCAAGGCCACTAGTTCAGGGAGCTTGTTGCACAGACGGCGGGCATTGGTACTCATCATCTTCCATTTATTTTTTCGACCTTACCCCTTTTAGCCCCAGCCCTGTCTTTACTGCCTTTTTCTGCATTTACCCCAGTCCTGCTCCCTACTGACTTCTCTACCTTGATGTTTACCTCTCTAACTACTGTGTTTTGTGGGGGGAGGCTGGGATTTCCCTTCTCCCTTTAGTGCCTCCCCTTGGCTAGTTTAAATGCTTGCCAATGAAGCATTTAAACCTGTCACCTGGGATCCTGGTTCCCCCCAGACAGATGCAGACCATCGCACCAGTATAAGCCTGCATCCCTCCAGGTGGCTCCCCAGTACCCAATGAAGCCAAAACCCTGAGCTTCACACCAGTTTTTCAACCATTCATTGAATCCCATGGTGCGGAATACCCTACCATCATCCTTGACATAGACAGGCAGCATTTCCGAGAAGGTTACCATACATGCTACTTGTCTAAGGCCCCTCCTCAACTCCACAAACTTTTGCACCATTCTAATCCCATTCATAGTCAGGTCATTTGTCCTTAGGTGGACAATGACATCCAGCTCCCTCCCTCATGCAGCTGCTCCCGCGATCATGAGGATTCGCCTCCTGTCCCTCCGAGCTGTGGTGCCAGGCAGGCACCTTACCTCCCTCTCCCCTTCCTCCCCCACTTCTACACCCCTAATGATTGAGTCCCTCACCAGGAGTTGTTTCCTTCCCCTGAGGGGTCTCGTGCCACCCTCCTGTGGGCCTCCTTTGTAGAGGTTCCCAGCATCCTCCTTGGTCTCCACTGCAGGTGCCTCCATAGAGGAGCCACTCTTTTCCAGAACAGCATATGAATTGTGGAGAGGTACAACTGGAGGGATGCACCTCTGTTCCACTACCCTCTCCCTCCCTGAGCTCACCTTGGTCCAACCGCTCCTCTTTCTTGGCACCTCTGAGGTAACGGTGGTGGCCCTGGTGGTCCCTGGGTGGGGAAAGAGGTTTCACAAATTCTAGCCAGCTCAGCCTGGAGATGGGCAACCTCCACCCTCAGACCAGAGGGGTGTCTGCAAACAGGGCAGCATCGCAGCCTCCAGAATGTCTCCAGGAACACTGCTGCCCCACAGCCATTGCACTGCACCACTCCCATCTTGACTTATTTTGTGTCCCCTCTCCTGTTGCTTTGTATGCTTACTGTCTCCTCCCTCTATGTATTTTTACACTTAATTTCCTACTGCCTATGTGCCCTTACAACTCTTGTCCTTCCTGTTCTGGGACGGGAACTTCCTGTAGTCTTCAGTAGTCTCCTTCTTTCGTGCTTGGATTCAGACCTCCAGCAGCTGGCGGGGGGGAAGAGTTATTTTTTTAGGTTCCTTCAAGGTTGATGAAACTAATGTGCCTCAGTGATCCTTCCCTTCCTACTGCCAAACAGGAAGTTCCTGTTGTCAGTCAAATCCAGTGGCTATAAAAGTAGAACTGGCTTAGGGTGAGAAGGAGGGCAATTAGTAAAAAATCTGTATTTCTAGACTGCTGTTTCTTACTCTGAAACCAAAGTTCTTCTCTGTCAAAAACAGCAGGAAGCTATAATAGGAGACACCTGCTTTTGTACTCCTAAGCTCCTAAGCCACACACCCCAATTAGATTCACCCTCTGCTCCTGACTCAGTAAATTAAGCTGATACAGCCCCCTTCCTCAGAGAAACACACAGTGGCTTTCTTCTTTTTTTTTTTTACTTAAATAAGACCCCCTTCTTCTAATAAAGTATCTGTTTGCTTAATCCAAACAGGCACTGACTCCTGCTGAGATAGAAATGATTTATCAGTAAAAAAGACTGTAGTTCTAGACTGCTGTTACTTGTTGTGAAAGCAAAGTTCTCCTCTGTCAAAAACAGCAGGCTAATGTCCCTCTTGTCCCCCATCCCCAGGCTGTGTCCTAATAAGTTAATCCATCTGGAAATATTTAGCTCCTGAGCCTACCTCCTGCATTGATTCTGTAAATTCGCACCTTGGCAGTTTGAGGTGGTGCTAATAACCCTGCTACTATTCTGGCACTGTCCCCTTGTTGTTAGCACTTGCATCTAAATCTGCATTATATTTTATCTTTATGTTTTGTAGCCCTGAATATTCTGCCTTCAGATTGTGACTGTGCACTGTTACTTACTGTTACTCTATTACTCTACTGCATTTTACCGTACTTTATTACTACTGCACCTCACATTATGCATTGTCACTTGCACATCATGCACTGTATTCTCCACTTCCTCAGCCCCCCCCCCCGGACACATCTGGGAACAAGCTCTTACAAGCTCAGTGTATGTCTTTCCTGGTGAAACTTTTGAAATAAATAAAATAAATGTGTCAATGGTGATGGAAAAGTGCACTTATTGCCCAAATGTGTTCATAGAAAATTTGTTTTGCTAAGTGTCATAGTGTCAATAAAACAAGGAGAAACGGTGTTATCAGTGCTGACATCCTGCCGCTGTACAGATCCATGGTTTGACTGCACCTGGAGTACTGTGTACAATACTGAAGTCCCTGCCTGAGAAAGGATGTTAATATCCTGAGGCGGTACAGACAAGGGCAGCAAATATGATTCAGGATCAGCAGTGAAGCCCATACGAGGACAGGCTGAGAAGCTCCATGCTCACTGAAGGAGGGGGCATGACTGAAACTTTCTGCAATTCTTCAAAGGTATAAACAAGGTGGATCTCAGGAACCTTTTTATTTTGAGTGAGAAAAGGAACTCAAGGGAGCACAGCTACAAACTTTTGGGGGGGAAGGTAAGGTTCAAGAAGGAAGTCAGGAGATGCTTCTGTATAGAGGCGGTGGTGACAGGGTGGAATAATCCGCAGATAGAGGTTGTTAACCAGAAGACAGTCAACAAATTCAAGAGGAGATGGGATAAGAGCAGCAGAATGGAACACAGGGCCCACATCAAGCAGACTAGATAGACCATAAGGTCTTCTTCTGCTGGCAATGTTCATACAGTGTATGACACAGCACCAATGCATGCATAAAACTGGGACAAAAATGCAGTAGGGAAAAACAAGAAAGCGTCATTTTGGATAGGTGTACTCAAACCAAGGGCAGGTCTCAAAGGGCAAGTCAAATTTTACAAACTTATTTCAAAATGACAGTCCATATGAAAAGCAGCAGCCTCTCATTTTCAGAGTGGTATTCTGCTTCCACCCAATTTTAAAACCAGACAGACCAGAGCAGAAGGAACAGACTTGCTGAAAGTCACAGTTAGCCAGTAGCAGTAATGGGATTTGAACCTGGGAGCCCCTGGGTCACAGTCCTGTGCTCTAACATTAACACCACATAAGCAAAAGGGAGCCAGCACCCAGGCATGTTAGCCCACCACAAAACACATCAGGTGACAGGGGTTCTTGTGTTGCACTGCTATGCACTTCAGCTGTTTTGCAAGAATAAAAGTAGACCTTACAAGGCAAACATGCTCTCTTCAGATTTCTTATACTGGTCTAGCAGCCCTTGGGGCCTCCCCTTTGCTTATGTGGCTAACAGACATAGGTGATGACTCCGCTTTGCCTTTTTTACTCACTCTCTGCTCCTAGTTCTTCTCTGGAGTGGACACCTAGTACTCTTTAAAGGGGCTTCTGGGTTCTGTACCTCTCTCTGACCACCCACTATCACCTCAGTTATGTTGTGTCTTTATTGTGTAAGCTATCATTACTTACTATCAGGTTCCATTGTTGTTGCTTATCTTGTACGGTCATATGGTTTTCCACTTGCACTAACCTGTATTTGCACTGTATTCATACAGTTCTTTTGTTTTTACCTATATGACATATTCTCACATGGTTCCATATCATAATAGTGATCGTGAAACAGTGATTGCTATTATGGTGAGTGTACATCGCCGAAAATTAATTTTGGAGATGCACACTGGCAGCGCACAGAAAAAACGGCACCAGAGACCTACAGGACTCATTTTTAATGTGGGGGGACTTTTCCCCGCATCTCCCTACTTATAGATTCTCAACTCCAGGGGGGTGCACGTTGGGGGGGGGTAGTGAAAATCTTGACAAAATACATGCCGCCAGGCGGCAAAAAAAAAAATGCACCACACCAGACCAGAACCCAGTACCCCATGCCTCCCAGCCGACCACCCTCCCCATGATGCCAGCGATCCAGCTCAGCAGCTGCTCACCACAACCCCTCCCACATGCCATCCCTTCCCTGCCTTCCCCTCATGGGTGTGCTCATGTATATGCGCAAGTTCCTGTCATGGTTTTCGCTGACTGCAGTATTCGGTCACCCTCCTCCCTAGGCAGCCATAATCACAGTCACCGAGATTGACTCACCATTTTTCTAGGTGCTCAGTCTCGGTCGCTGTGGTCACAGACTACCTTCTCACATGTACCTTTCCGCCGGGTCGCACCTGGAAACAAGCCTTGGATCAGTGTGCCTTTCATGGTCTCCAGTTTCTAAATTTGTACTGTAACCTGTTTGCAAGATCTACACCACACTACTTTCCATACTCACAGTCAAACTGTAAAGCGATACGGTAGTGCAGGAAGATGTATTTAATCACACAATCCACTCAGCTCAAACTGTTTAAAGAAACATTCTATTTCCTTTGGTTCTCCCTTTTTGGTGCAGTCAGGTCTTGTTCTGTTTTATGTTTCTTTCAGGTAAGCATTCTGTTATGATGCTGAATATTTAGATTAACTGCTCTATGTGATGGGGTTGGATATGTAGCATTGACTATAATACCAACTATGGCATGGTCTTTATAACCAGCAAAATCAACATTTTTTTACATTGTGGCAGTTTACATTACTGCTGTTTCATTTTTCAATTACAGTTGCTTACTGCTTTCAGTATAACGGAGAAAATCAGACTGAAGGGCATGAGGTCTTATACTGTATTTTGTTAGTATCACTAAACAAAAGTTAATAATTCTTCACCAGCACTCAGACAAAGGCACAATTGTCTTAAATATAGTTCTACTTATTTATTTCACACCATGCTTTGTGCTTTCAATTGATATCATCTTACTTTACACTCAGGATTCAGGACAAATTTGTGCAATAAGCACCAAAATAACAAAGTGCTATCCTTTAAACTGTGTTGTTTCCCAAGTATGAGGTACTTTATACTGTCCTGTTTGGGCAATATTTTCCAAATACACTTGTCTTTACTCAAGCATTAAATACTTATTGTGTCCCGTTTCTTAGGTAAAGTGACTTTTGTTCAAGTGCTATATGTGGGTCATTGAAAAGAATTATAGCAGCTTTTTTGAAAAGAGCCCGAATCTAGCGACTGGCTTGAGAAAGGTAGATATCCTGAATTTCGGCATGGTCAGAGCAGGTAACGCTGAACTGTTTAAATACCAGACCTGCAGCACGTGGATTAGGCGATTGAGCCAGGAAACAAAGAAATACTTTACCTGAGAAACGGGACATGATAAGTATTTAATGCTTGAGTAAAGCCAAGTATATTTGGAAAATATTGCCCAAACAGGACAGTATAAAGTACCTCATACTTGAGAAACAACACAGTTTAAAGAATAGCACTTTGTTAATTTGGTGCTTATTGCACAAATTTGTCCTGAATCCTGAGTGTAAAGTAAGATGATATCAATTGAATGCACAAAGCACGTTGTGAAATAAAGAAGTAGAACTATATTTAAGACAATTGTGTCTTTGTCTGAGTGCTTGTGAACAATTACTAACTTTTGTTTAGTGATACTAATACAATTAACTGCCCTGACACTTGAGCACCAGAAAAAAATTATTTTTTTCAGAGCCAGGAATTAGGCTAAAGAGCACTGCAAATGGTGTTAATTAATTTCTTTCTTATATTGTATATTTTTCTACTGGGTATAGTGAAATTCTTCTTGAAAATGTTGGCTTAGAAACTCTTTTTATATAACCCTAGATCATAAACTTAGGCATTTTAAAATATGTGACTTAGTTTAGAAGCTTTTTCCCCAAAAAGCAAGCCTGGTAAATGCTTGGTAGTTTGAGGGGATGTATTTTGTAGTTCTAGTAGTAAGCTACAACTTTTTATACCTTGACATTTTAGGTAACTGGTCATGTATGGGTACTCACATACTAGAATCAAAAGTCAATAAACCAATTTTCAAGTCTAGATTTAATAATATCATGTTCCATTCTCCCCATTCAAAAGCAGAATGAACTATCTGGAGTTAGTGATGATGACAGAAACAATAAAGAGGCATGGAAGGGGCTACCTGGTTATGAAGCAAAAATCTAAATTTGGAAACTTGGTTACAAATACCCCTGTTACAACACAAGACAGTGCTTGTGTTTGCCCCCAATTTTTTATTTTTAGCCCAATTCAGCCACACTGTTCTTTCGCAAGACAAATCCTACGCCCTGTGCTGGCAATCCCAGAGACAGCCAGCTATCAGTAATCAGCTTTTCAGACAGTAACCCCCTGCCCTTGCTCTCATCACAGCTGTTTTCCCATCTCCACAGACTTTTCTGTATGTCTCACTTCCTCCACTCTGCCAGGAAAGTGAGCCCAGCCCGAGGTTCCTGCTGCTGAAAGCCCCACATTCTATCCCTGTGACTGCCCATCTGGATCCTCCCAGTTCTCCCCGTGGGGCCACACATTCTCACCTCCTTACTCTTGAGCACTTCCTTGAACTCCCGCTTGATCAACAGTACTGCGATGTTGGCCATGGCTGCTGTCTCGCTCTCTATCTCACCCCCCATAAGATTCTGGCCTGCTACCGCAGCCACTGGGATCTCAGCACCTCTACGAACCAGACCAAAATGGTGGGGAGAGGCACATGCACATTACCGGCCTGTTTCCTCTCCTTTGCCCACACCCAACCCCACTCTTCCTCCACCCTACCATCCTGCCCTTGCTGCTACCCTATAACTTACCTGCCTTCCTGAGGTTGTCATTAACCAATCCCAGCATCAGACTATGCTTGCTGCTCCATAGAGGGCACCATCAATTCCTGCACTGATTGCCCCACTGGAGTACACTCAAATGGGATGACACAACCCCTCCTGGCAATGCCCCCCTTCCCCACTCAGACAACACCTTTGGCTGTATCCCTACTCTGGAACAGTGTTAGGCACTAGCACTTACCTTTTGTCTATCTTGTAAGACCATGTCCCTAGCTGTTGCTTTTCCCTCATTTTGTCTTTGACAATGCCTCTTGGCTGCATCGTTTTCCTCCTATAGGTGTATCCCAACCCTAATGCTCTTTTTGCTAGTTAAGCTTACTCCTAGCCACTGTATATCTACAAAATATCTGTTTTTGTAACTGAAATCTATATGTGCTTATTTTATTGTTACCTTTGCTCCTAGGGTCACAATATATTTTCTCACTATACTGTTTGTTCTGTTCTTTGATCTGACATGGAGCCTATGTAAAAGAGCCTTTGTCTCAAAGGTATTATTTCCAAAACTGAAATAAATAAAAATAAATAAATAAAAAAACTGGCCTTAGCAACAGAAGGCTGACCGATTGCCAGCTGTGTGCACTCATATAGCTGGTAGGTAGCAGGCACATTTGCAAGGATAGCTGGCATTGCTGGATTGAAGTGGGCATTAAATGACTATAGCCATATGGATGGGGCCAGGGAAAATGCTAGGGGAGGGGGCTGACTTGGAAGCCTTTACTCCTGAGACTGTAGATGAGGCAACAAATAGTACACCCACTGCACACTGTTTCTGTCTGTTTTGGAGTTTCAGGAGGATCATTCCAAAACTCCAAAGCGGAAGTGTTCCAGAGTCTGAATCCAGTAGCTCATTTTTAGAGCTACCGAAAAATGGGCTGCAGGCTCCACCTACGCAGCCATAAAAAGACACTTATGGAAACAAAGTAAAGGCTTATACTGCAAATTACAGGCCTTTAATTGTACTTATATCAGAAAACATTAAAGTGGAAAACACAGCAGACTCTCTGGTCCTTCAGTGTTTACTACACCTTTATCAGGAGGCCTTTGGTTTCAGTGGATCGAAGAGGGAATGAAGGACAATTCTTCCAGGATGACAAAAAGGGATATTATAAGTAATGTTTTCACAGAAGTATTATTGGGATATGGAATGCTCTTCCATAACCATCTATAGATACTGAGTTTATTACACCATTAAAAATGGAACCAAATAAGCCCATAAACATGAAGAAGATAGAAGAAGGGTATGGGGGAAATCAGGAGTAGGATCAATGTAAAAAAAGCCATAGGGGGCTAACTTTGGTACAAGCAAGAACAGCTAAATGACCTTCTCCAGTTCTTTAAATTTAGAATGATTACTATTATAAAGTGTGTGGAACTAGAATAATATAATATGTTGATGTCTCCCACTCCATCTTCCAGGTCCAGGTCCAATGTTGTATTATTTGTATTCATGCTGTGAAGCACTAGGTGGCATATGTACTGTACTTACTCAATTTTTGTTATTTATTGAATCACTGATAAATAACACAAAACTTTATGTTTTATTGAAGTAATTGAAACGGTGATGTGAACTCTTCCTGTAGATCCATATCTATTCATAACAAAACAACAACAAAATAATTATTTTGGACCCCCTCCTTCCATAAAGCACAACATCTTTTTCAGTTTTCTTTTTTCACATTTTGAATGTTTCAAAAGTGATGAATCTTAAAAAAAACATTGTTTTATTAAAATTATTTCTACAGTATAGACCATTGAGATTAAGCATGTTTTTTACACTGACATCCTGTTGATTGTAGCAGAGGTATAGTAAAAAAAAAACAAGCATTATACATCCATTCACTCTACCTGAATTCCACATATATTTCTACTTGACATTCAGCCTTTCACTGGGCAGATAGAAGTGCCCCCTTTGAGCTTGGCCTGGTGGTGCTGAGGGTGTTATATTACATGGCCAACAGAAGACCCAGGTTTGCATTGCAAACCTCACTCCCAACCTCAGGCAAGTGGAGTCTGGAGAACAATGTAGAGGTACCACACTCTGACATGGAAGAAGGGGCTCAGTCTGCCCTTCTGTTACATCTCCTCGGGGATGGATTTTGGTGTGGGCTTGGATGTCACAAGTAAACACAGAATCCCCTGCCCCCTTCCCCAGTATATCAGATGTGGTGTGAGGAGGGAGCTTAACATTGGGTGGTGGGTTGGTATAACTGGGAAAATGAGGAGGGTTTATGTAGGATGATGCCACTGGCTCATTTCCCTCATGCTCAATAGACATAGAAGACATTCCAGGAAGCTCCAACCCCCGAGTGTGCACTAGATAATTGGGACTTTTGGAGGAGTCCCACTGTGGGCGGAATCTAAGGAGGCAACCTATTAGTAAGGTGCTAGTAGGTTGCTTATTATTTATTTGTTTCAAATATTTTGCCAGGAAAGACATACTGAGCTGGTAACAACTCACTTCTAGATGTTTTTTTGGGGAAAGAGGAAGGGATGTACACTAGCATTTTCACAATAAGGTGCAATAAAATAAATAGGAAGTTCCATTTGCTGTGCAAAGAAGCAAATATAAATGCAAATTAAATCTATAGTAACCATGACCAATGGACAGCTACAGTACATTAATGGATTGAGCACTACAGCAATGTACAAATACCCAGGATTACGCTGTGGTCAGAAGAGGGTGATACTGGGAAGGCCTGTAATAATGAGATGTCATGAAATAACGTATGTGTTACTAGCACCACTGTGTGTGTACTTGGTAGAAGAACTTGAACTTTATTAAGTTGTGTGTGATAGATTTTTATAAATTAGTGGAACTATACAGAATGGGTGATAAATGTATAACTTGAAGATTGTTTTCTATATTGTATAAATAATGTACCTTGTCTTAAGACAAGTATATTATGTATTATTATACCTTCAATAAAATATTGATTAATAAATAAAAACAAATAAAAAATCATATGCCATCATTTGTTCACTATAGCACAAACAAGTGACTGAAAGTAATAGTTTCGTCAGAAAAAGACCATGGATAAATTAAGGGAGAGCTGAAGGGATACAGAGGACATTTAGAGCTAAAATATTGATGAACAGTTGTACATTTAAAAGGTAGTTGCACTGTGGTAGTGGGCATATATTCTTTTTTTAATAGATTTTTTTTCTGTGTGAATATTTCTTTTTATCTTTTTTTTGTGCTCATACTAAGAATTGTCAGGAGCTGAAAGGCATACAGTATGCCCATTTCTGCTCCTATAGGACCTATTTGAAGTACCTCAGTTTCCCTCCACTTAATATGTAAGTGTCTAGCTTCCTTTTAAACTCTGTTTTTGTCTTACTAATTATAATTTCAATTGGCAGACCATTCCAAGCATTCAACCCTCTTGATGTAAAAAATACTTTCTAGTGTTACTTCTAAATTTTAATGGGTGCCCTCTTGTTTCCATTATTCCTTCCTTAAATGTTATGTTTAGTTCATTAAGTAATATGGGGTCCTGCATGATGTCATATATAAGCAGCATGTCTCTGCGTATATGCCTAGTTGTAAGCGACATCAGATCTAATATTGTTAACAGTTCCTCATAAGTTTTGTCCTCCAGTCCTTTGATAGATTTTGTAAATCTTCCCTGGACTCTTTCTATGTTGCTAATTTCATTTTTCCTAAATGGGTTCCACAGCTGGGATGCAAACTCAAGGTATGGACAGACATTTGCACTAAAAAGTGGCATCATTACTCCTTTATCCCTGGAAGTGATATTCCTTTTGATGGCCCAAATTATTTTATTCGCTTTTCTTATAGCCTCTAAAGTTTGCTTAGAGGTACCAAAGTTATCAGTAATATGAATTCCTAAATCCTTTTCGTTGCTTGATTCTAATAGTGGTTGGCCATATAAATAATGATTTTGTAGTAGGGTGCCCTTCCCGAGATGCATCACTTTGCATTTACTCAGGTTCAATTTCATACCCCATTTGTCTGTCCATGAAGCTATTTTGTCTAGGTCTTCTTGGATCAGTGCCATATCTATGCTGGTTTTTGATGAACCTCCTATTTTGGTGTTGTCAGCATATTTTGACACACAGCTATTTAGATGTAATGTTAAATCTGATATAAAAATTTGGAATAGCGCAGGTCCCAGTATGGATCTCAGTGGGACTCTGCTTATCATGCTCCCCACCTTGGAGAGATGCCCATTCACAACTTCTCTTTGGCTCCTGTTCGTGAGCCATTCAGTTATCCAAGTGATGTAAGTTTAGTTAATATCCATATTTTGTAATTTTTGGATGATTGCCCAGTAAGGGGTGAGATCAAAGGCCTTGGTGAAGTCTAGGTATATAATATTGCAGGGTGTTTTTTGATCCAGTGTCTCTCTAACCTTTTCATAATAGCAAAGAAGATTAGTGGTTCAGCTTCTTGTGAATCCATGCTGTTCTGGGTCACAGTTGTCAAGCACTGGGGTCAGCCTGTCTTAAATGATTGATTCAAGTATTTTACAGATTACACAGGTCAAATTTATGGTCTGTAATTTTGTAATTGTGAAATGTCTCCTTTTTTGAAAAGAGGTACAACATAAGCTGATTTCCAGCTCATGAAAGGTGATGGATTGGCAGCCCTAGAACCTAAAGTCTCAGCTTAGTCACATGACAAGTACAGCATGGGCACTCACAGTGCAAGTTTCCCCACACTGCCCTACCAATGTGCCTTAACTCTGCCTTGGAGGAACCACCACATAGGTGAGAGGATAGTTCAGACCCCATGCTCATTCAATCCTTGGCTTCTCATGTGGAAGTGCCAACAGTGGTGCCAACTGTGTTGAAGATTTTGTGATGTTGACACCTGCCCACTGGGAACTGAACTGAAACCACCACAACTCATTTCACCTAGGCCACTGAACAGCCCTCAGATGATAATGGCTTTCAGATACTATCAATCTGTGCTGGATTTGAACCAGTAACCTAGAGGTGAAAGACTTCTTAACCTGCTACCAATCCAGTAAGCCATCTAGTCCCTTACCAGTTTACTGTCCACATGTGTACTGTATGTATAGTGTTACTGAATGACATAATTAAATATCATGACAATTAAACACAGAAATATACCATAGACATTATTAAAAACAATTCCATTATATATATATATATATATTACTCTGTCTTTTCTTTTCTATAGCCTTAAAAAACAATTAGTTTATACAAAACATCCAGACTGATTTCATGAGTCAGACCAAAAATTGTCCACATAGGAAAACAAATGTTGCCTTCCACATACTAATTGCTTCCAGTATGGCCCCCTTTAGTTATTATATTATTTGTAGTCTTAACCAGAAATGAATTTTTGGACAGAATATGTGGGTCACTGTCAAGTTCTTGTGATTAATGAAGCTATGTTAGACACAAACAACATTATTTATAATACATTTAAAAGACGGAAAAAAACAACAACATATAAAATAAACACCAGTGTCTGAAACCTGTGTTATTAAACAAAACAAACTGATAAGTTTTAAACTAAAAAGTAAAGTAGCTAACTTGGAAATCTTCATAAGAAAACCTGCTTATCCCTAGGATATTGCAGTTCTGGTTGTCATTTAACCTCTTGGGACATAAGCACAATGAATATTTAATGTGAAACAGGGAGCATTTTTCAGCTTTGAAGCTCCTTAGAGAGATATGTGAAACTTACAGTGCCTTGACTGCTCTCTCCCCTTGAGAAATAAGTGCTGAATATACACTCATTTGTCTCTTTTTATGAGGTGTCAAACAGGAAAAAAGTCCAATAATGCCACACATCTGTAAAGGATTGTTCTACTGTACATTGGTTTAGACTGAAATATACTGCTTCAGATTTACCTATATTAGTTGGGAAGACCATGTATTCATTTGCACACAATTAGATAGTTATTTGTTTAATTATAAAAATGTTGGTATAGGTTCATGTGTACTGTATGTTTTTGATTTTACTTAAAATATATTGGTTTAAATTGATCTTTTCAGTTTCTTGCAAAACTGCAACTACTGGCATCAGCAGGACTAAAATCTGATAACATTAAAAAAAAAGTTGCAATTCAGGTTATTCCAGACTTTATTACTAAAGATGTTTGCAGAGTATCAGGCTATTTGCCCCTTAGACTTCTTTTGTTCCTGTTGCTTTTCCTTCCTTGAAGTCATAATCCTCCATTGTGACATCACAGCTTGTTGCCATGGAACTTATGTTGATGTCATAAGCATAGGACTGTGACTTCAGGACAGGAGAAGCAGCAAAACAGATAGCGTTAAGTAAGGGCCAAGAGTCTCTTTCAAGCAAAATATATTCGGTAATAATAAAATACTAACTACCCTGATATTCAGATTGCATTAGAATTTTGTGTAACTGAGTTCTGCTGATGTTAACTGTGAATTTGTTGCTGGAAATTAGAAAATTGCTTTAAGAAAACAAGTATTGTTTCCTGTACATATGTACTGGTTTAGATAAAAATGTTTTGATTTCTAAAAAGCGATTTGTTTTGCAGTAAATATGCATTGCTGGTATAAACAATAACAGGCTTCAGGGAAATATATTCGTTTCAATGAAAATGTATTGGGTATCATGCAGTAGTGTTGGTTTCTGTGAAATTGGATTGATTTCAATGAATCTTTGTTGGTTACATTATGATTTCACTGGTTCTAGTAAAGATGTATTGGTCTCAGCTTGTATGTGCTGATTTAACTGTGCTTATATAACTTTCGGTAAATATGAATTGTTTTAAGTAATAATAATAATAATAATGTAAATAATAACATTATTTATAAAATGCCTTTCAAAGCCAAGGCACTGTACATAAATGGTCACAGATAAAACAACCAACAATCTTGATAAAATCCAAATATAAAAATAGCAACAAGCCATAAAATCCAAACAACAGTCAATTGTCAAATCAGTTTCCAGGGAATGCTTGTAAAAATAAGTGAGTTTTTATGGCTGACTCAAAACTTTTGATGGTCTGGCACTCTCTCACCCGATGAGGTAGAGAATTCCACAGGGTGGGAGCTGCATAAGCGAAAGACCAAACACCAGATGTCTTTAAGTGCAAACTGGGAATCTGGCAATCCCTCGTCGGTGGATCGAAGCATGTGGGAGGGGTGGTAGGGATGAAGGAGATCTTTCAGGTAGCGGGGTCCCTGGTTGTGTAGGGCTTTATAGGTCAGCAAGCTGACCTTAAAGGTGATCTGCCACTATATCGGCAGCCTGTGCAGTCTGCAGAGAACAGGTGTAATGTGACTGGTCCTAGAGATACCAGTCACAAGCCTGGCTGACGCATTCTGCAACAGCAACAAGTGGTGGATATCAACCCTAGGAAGCCCTAGGTAAATGGCATTGCAATAATCAAAGCGGGTCATCACAAAGGCATGGACCAGGGTTGAAAGATCATCGGGAGGAACCAGGTGCTTCACCTGAGTGATATTCCTCAGTGCATAAAATGAGGACTTGACAATAGCTGACATCTGAGATTTTAAGGTCAGTTCATTGTCAAAAATAATGCCCAGGTTACGCGCCTGATGTGAGGCAGCTAATGGAACATCCCTGAGCCATAGCCCGGGAGATAGTCCAATTAACATGCCTGCCACCTGATGACCAGGATCCACCACCAACACCTCAGTCTTGTCCGGATTTAATCTTAGCCAGCTGGCACTCATCCAGTCCTGAATCTTGGAGACAGTTGTTAAATATCTAGACTACATCATCCTGTCCAGGCACAAAGGATAGGTACAGCTGAGTATCATCTGCATAGCAGTGAAAACTCAAGCCGTACCTCCTAATAATGACTCCTAATGGCAGCATATACACTGCGAACAGCATGGGTGCTAAAATGGAACCCTGCAGGACCCCACAGGATAGGAGGAGAGGGCCAGAGGAATAAATTCCCATGACCACCCTCTGAGTCCTGTCCTAGAGGAAAGATTTAAACCACCCAAGGACCATACCATACTGACAAGTACTGTAAGTATTGATTGTAAAAATATAACAGGTATGAATCAAGCAACCTTGGGGTCCTTGGTCTCAAATCAAATATCTAAGAAAATTAAATACACATATCACATGATACTGAACAACTGCAATTTAGAATAATTTGAAAAAGTCTTATCATAAAAATGTAACTGTGAAAGAAAGAAAACATAAAGGAGAAGGTTGCAATCCCCAGTTGTCTTAGCAATATCCTGTTAATTTTATTCTAGGAAACACATCAAAGGAAATGCTGTCATATTTGTGAAAAGCAACATCATTTTTTTTTCTTTTTTGGTAAGTGGATAAGGCCAACAAGGCCCAAGGCCTGTTATCTGGGGTGACCCGGGAGCTCTGGAGAGGTTAAGTGCCTTGTCTCAGGGTCATACAGTATGCAAGCAGAGGTTGTGGGAATGAAATCCAAGTCTGCTGGATGTACCAAGCTCATTCACAGTTCATTACTCTAACCTACAGACTGTATTGCTAGCCTTTAATTGATTTGCAGGTTTAGCAAGCTTTAGAAAATAAGAGCTCTACTCTCTAAATGGATCACTGCGTGGGGTACCTGATGTAGAATGACTCATACCTCTCTGGGGCTGGTCACATGCTGCATTCTGTTGTCACTAGTGCCAAGGAAGTCCCACTGGAAACCCATATCATAGCTCAAGTTGATCTCCATAATGCAGGGGAAGTAATGTACTATATGAGCTTTCCCCAGTGAAAGTTTGTGGGATACACTACAGAGGCTGTTTCCCCAATTGTTTAAGCCTTGGCAAGGACTAGGCCTTCCATTCATGGTCCACAAACCATGCCCACTATAGATAACCATTCCATCCAGGTTCCGTAGGTACTGACACCACACACAAGCAGACCTACTCCTCTTTCCCTTAATTGGTCAGAGCTTCACCTCTGCTTATTCTCCTCCTTCTGACCAGCACAGCATGTCATGCAAGCAATACAAAGGGAAATACCCTAAGAGGATGAAAGAAAAGGTGATTTTACACTTACATACTTGTGCCACTCTGAACAGTGCACAACAGCTGCTCAGTTACCAACAGAGCAGTCAGGGTGTACTGGAAGACTATCCAAATTCAATCAGTCAATCAATCAAAATCTTTATTTATCTAGGTGAACATCGTTGAGCAAGTTCATTTACAAGATGGACCTGGTTAGCTCCGGGTCAAATGGTACAATGCACACAGAGATATTTACAATAGAGCCAAATAACACAAGTAAAAAAACAATTAATGCAAGTAAGTACTCAATGTTACATTAGTCATATCAGTTCAGAGTGCTTCTGTAATATTTAAAGAGGACATAAGATGAGGCTTAGTAGGAACTTCAGTAGGGAGAAGTGATCGGCTGGTCGTGTAGGGAGCTGATGCAAGCACAGAATTTCAAAAGTAGTGTAATCACACAGTATCCCTAGATGTAACACTCTAAACAGAAGGATAAGGGTCTTAACAGTTAAGGAGAAAAGTAATTACAGCTCTTTTTTGGCAAATTTCAGCATGGAAATCAGATTTATGCTTGGTTTAGAATGGACACAGAAGCAGACTGCAGGAACCAATCAGAAGTCAATGCCGAAGAGCACTCATGTTCTGATTGGATGGCTGCTAATACCGTGCTTTGCTAATGGAGAGTCCAAGCTTAGGTTCTTAGGTGGCAGCAGAGGCAGCGCCGACCACCCAGTGCCTGGGTTTCCCTGTGTAGGGGCAGGGAGCCCGTGGAGAGCATATCCTTGGCAGGGGATGAAAGAAGGGGTTGGTATTAAGTACTGGGCCACAGACAATGGAACATCTGAACCAGCGGGAGGACTAAAACAGCAGGACAACAGAGTTGGGTATTCCTTGATGCCTAAAGACTGGCCCAAACACAGAAATTCAGAAACGAGTATAATCAAACAGAGTCCCAACTCTTGACACTCTAAGCAGGAAAAAATAGAGGTCATAACTGTTTGGCAATATGTAAGTACAGCTCTTTTTTTTGCAAGTTTTAGACAGAAGATCAGACTTTAGCTTAATATTGAGGGAGACACAGGAGCAGACTGCAGGAGCCAATCAGGCGCCAGAGCAGAAAAACGCTCGTGTTCCGATTGGGCATCAGCAATGCCGCACCTCGCTAGTAAGGAGTCCGGTCTGGGTGTCTCAGGCGGTGGCTATGGAAGTGACAACCGCTCGGTATCTACATTTCTCCCACCCGAGGGGCAGGGAGCTCCTGAAGGGCTAGTCTACGGCAGGAAAGAGAATTAGGGAACAAAGGAAAGAGATAGTAAGAGTGGAATGCAATGGAAAGGGAATACGAAAATGAAATAGGGCAGTTAAATGGTACAGGGTAGGGAAATAAGAGCCACAGATTAAGAAATACGTAAAAGACAGCAGGGTGAGTAAGGTGTAGTGGTCATGAAAGCCATGAGGAGATAATAACCCTACAGTGATTTCTAGAGGAGAAAAAATTTAAGGCATAAGATGCTCACAGAGTTAAGGTCACCAAATGTTACAAGCGATCATAAATTCAACTACGCACAGTGGGCAGCACTTGGCTGCACTGAGTCACTGGGGCAGGGTGTAACTGAATGCTGCAGACATTTCTGTCCTATGTGGATGCTCCCCATTCTCTGTGGCATTGACAGATTCAGGGTTGGGGGAAGGAGCCAGCAGAGAAAGGTAGTGGGGGGAAGGCTTTAAAAAAGTGTATATCATCCAGGACTGGGATTGGACGAGAGAGTCAACAGAAATAGAGAGTAATAAGGATTTTGGTTTTGTTAGAAACACATTTTATCTGGGACTAGAATCAAAATTGGAGAGTGGGAAACAGAGGGAGAGAGGATGATGTTTCTTTTTTTAAATTGCACCAGAATCAGGGCTGAGAAATGAGCCACGCTTCCCACAATATTCTACGGCTCTTATGTGTGGACATTTGCAAAACAAGTTTCAAGTTTGTTTATTTGAGTAAAGTCATCAAGCATAGCTCATTAACAATGACACCCTTCAGTTCATTCAAAAAAAGAGGTACGCTACTGTTCATAATGCTACATACAAATTAAAATAAAAAGGTAATCTTAAATACATATTCATACAACACACACATCCAGTCTTTTAAATACACTGAGTAGGAGAACATTAGTCACAAAAGGTCTGCATAAGTATGTTCTAGGGTTACGTAATCTCTCCCTCTACATTTGTCACATGGACTGTGAGATTGCCAAAAAACAGTTTTAAATAGACCTATAAGTTAGAGGGTTTTTACTCTAAGAATGGAAACTATTGGGTAAGGAGTTCCACACCCGTGGGATCATACTACTGTAGTAATGGGTAGCCCGTAAAGTGTTTATGCTGAGTGTCACTAATTCTACAAATCTGCTTTCCTTAAATACCCTGCAGCATTGTGCACCAACAAAACAACCGCAGCATGGTTCACCAACAAAACAACTGCAGCATTGTGCACCAACAAAACAACTGCAGCATTGTTCACCAACAAAACAACCGCAGCATTGTTCACCGTAGGCAGAAAATTACATGCTACAAGAAAGTGACATGAGTGTAAATAAATGTTTACCCTTCCTCCAAGTTCCAAAGGGAGACAAGGGTACTCCACATCTTAGGATGGGCAGACCAATCTGTTGCAAGCACCTCCCATTATGGAGCAAAACAAGAGGCCAGTGTGGCCCATTACAGGTATGTTAGTGGCTATTTCATCTACCTAATCCCACTCATTTTCGCCCTGGGCTCACTCTACTCCACAGCCACAGAGGCACCTCTGAGCACCCTTCCTATAGGCAGGGCCTGGCAAGCTGCATGAAATCACCAACACAGCAAGCCACTTTAGGAGATTTTCATGTAGTGGGTGTTCCTACTACCTCCCCACCCACAAGCTGAATGCACTATCCATACAGCATGTCCCAGGCGTCAGTGGCTTAGAGCAAGGGGTTAGATCTACACTGTATAAAACTTGATTCCCTACTGTACCTTGCACCGGATGTAAAGATTTTTACAAACACAAAAAAAAGATTCAGCTGACCATGCATTTCTAGGACAAATTAGTTCTGCAAATACTTTTATATTCATAAAAAGTAGCCTGTGTGACCCAGCCTGGTGGAGTCAGCAGTAATGTTTTGTGCCACCAATTTGGGGACCCAGGTTCATTCCTCAGTCTTGATTCTTTGCTCCAAGCCAGTGGAGTCTGGGATGGTCTGCAGATGTAGTGTATTTTATCTCTGGCTTAGGGGCCAAAGATCCCTTCTACATTAGTGTCTCCTGCTGCACAGATGCCATGTTCTTGGTGGTGTGGATGACCTCATACAGCCAGCCAGGCTTACCTATAGGTAGGATGCGCAGAGGTATCTTAGTATTTGTGAGATGCAGTTAGCAAGTAGGCCCGGAGAGAAAATAGACACGATTAGGCAGATGAAGTGTCCACTGCCACATTTTCTACCAGGGGTCACTCTGGCCTCTTGCATCCCCCTTAGACCAAAGGAGCTTTCCCCGGGTTGTTGTACCCATCCTAATGGGAGATGCATGCCAAGAGCTCTTTTGAATTGGGTGGGGTAATAAATCCAAAGATGGCATTTTGGTTTGTTGAGCTCACCTAACATATGTGTTGCTGGTCAGGAGGGGGAGTATAAACAGAGGTGAACCCTGACCAATGGCAGTGAGAAAGAATATGCCCAATCCAGGCCTAGTATCAGTGGATTAGAAACCCAGATGGGATGGTTAACCATAATGAGCATGGCTTGCAGATCATGGTAAGAGGGCCTGGTCTAGGCCAAGGGGTGAAAACTGAGGATAGGATCTTGTGAAAGGTATCCCACATGCAGTATCTGCACTAGAGAATGCTCATACATCCCTTCTCCTTCATTCTGGAGATCAGTTTGGGCTGGGATATAGACTTCTAATTGGACTTCCCTGGCTGAACTTTGGAGCAACAGGGACAACAGAATGCAACACAGAATCTGCTGCAGAGGGGTTTGAGTATATTTGTGAGTTGTTTTGCACCAGGGAACTCATAGAATGGACCATTTTGAGAGTAGAGCCCTTGCTCGCTAATGCTTTCTAAATCCTCAGTCATTTTCATAATTTACACAAGTATCACAGCATTTCCTTGCTTCCTGGAATGAAATAAACATGATGTAGCTAAGCTCCCTTGGGAGTGCTACTGTACCTTCTGCCTTATGTTTGATTTCTTTCACTAGAATATATTTCATGATATTATTTTAATTATTCTAAATTGCATTTATTAATTGTCATGATATGATATTTTTTATCTATTTTCTGAGTTTTTCATTTCAAATCAAAAACATTAAGGCTGCTGATCATTCCTGTTGTATTTTTACAATGAATACATTTTCCCCTAAAACAAATATTTTTACTGAAACCAATAGATGCACACTAAAACCAACATACAGTATGCACTGAATCAGTCATACTAAAATCAATGCATGTTCACTGAAACTAATAGATTTCCACTGAAACCAATATATTTTTATCAAAACCCAACACATCTGTGGACACACCTAAGCATTTGCACTGCAAATGAGATGAGACGTTATACTAAAGTCCCTTCTGTCTGTCTCTGGTCACTGTCCAGGTGCCTGGAACAGTCTGCTAGTTGATGCAGTGGAGGCAAAAACAGTGGTGGGCTTCAAGCATGATTGGGATAGACACAAGGGAATCTTGGTAGGGAAGCTTGGAGGGGGGATCAGGCAGCCGGTGATCAGGTAGGGTCTACGGTGTCAGTATAGGCAGGCAAAAATGGGCAGACTAGGTGGGCCAAGTGGTCCTTATCTGCCCACAAATGTTATGTTTCTTAAGTAAAAGAACCCATGGCACTTATCGATGAAGAATTTGGAATTTTTTTGTTAAAATAGTCAAAAACACAAATGACAAAAAAGAGGATCAGAAGTTGTGAACTTTACAAAAGGTACATCACAAAAGAAAACATATACAAAGGACTTGTATGTGATTCTTATTGTTTAATCAAGTTGAAAAAGAGGGTCTAGCTCATTACAGGCCTGCTCAGTAACTATCCATCTAGTGAACCTATTTCCAGAAGGTCAAAAACTAGGTCTAAGGAGATGACCATATTAATATTGATATATTAAAACAAGTTCATGTTTAACCATTTGCAGAACATCAAACAACATTACCTCCTTTTACTGCAGAATCAGTTGGCACCGCGTTTGCCAAACGAACCACTTCAAACAGGAAAATATTACATATAAAGTTCCTCTATGCCATTTTTCACACCTTTTATCCAGATGGCCAAACAATAATTCATCCTATGCTACATCCTGAAAAATGAGTTAATTATATTTATTTATTTGAAAATTGGTAACTGGAAGCGGTAAATTGAGAACATTTCCAAGTGCAACACAAATTAATTAAGCAGAATTTGAAAAAAGTTGGTACCAAATTATATAAATACTAAATAGTAGGTACGGAGAATAAAGTGTGGTTACAGCTCAAGAATAATCACTTACAGTATACATGTGCCAAGTAAAAGTGGTAGCAAGACAGTAACAATAGGTGAGTGGCCTGTAGAGTGAGTTATTGCCTGGCCTCATAGTGGATGGAGAAACAGAGGTAGAGTGGTATTGAGACAGAAGCAGGTAGCAATGACCCAGCCGGCTGTCATTCCAAGGACGATAGAGCCTCATGTCGGGGAAGTGTCAGAAGGAAAGGTAACAGGAACAGGTGGGGTGGAGTTGGAGTTTTAACTGGATTTTAAAGGAGCCAGGGGATGATTAGAGGCAGAGAGAGGGAGGAAGGAAGGAAGGTGGTTCCAGGGTGAGGGAAGTCAATAGGAGAAGGCAGATTGCCCAGCAGAGGAGTGGGGGTGAAGGGTGGCAAAAGTACAATGGTCTCTGTAACATTGGAAACAGGATGCAGGAGGAAGTTGGGAAAGAAGAGATGAGAGGTAGGAAGGAAGGGAGCCAAACCAGTACAGTATAAGTAAGTAATAAGCCACAACAGTGTGTGCATTATAGGATTTTATTGAATGCCCCGGGGTGTAGTAAGGCATGTGGCCAAAGGCTGAATGTCTGTACACCCCTGCAAATTGCATTAACATCCTATGATGCACACCCTGGAGAGGCTTTTTACACTTATTAAATGACTCTGAGTAGGTTTTTATTATGGGGGAGGGGGGATTCAGCACCTGACTGTGTTTATAGAGATTTACTGCACGGTCAGGTGACTTCTTTTGGACAATTAAATTTCTAGTTTTTTCTTGCCATTTTATAACCCCATTTATCCGAACCCCATATATCCAAAAACCTCAGTTATCTGAAACTGAGTTGTGTCCCTCATGGAGCTGTTAATCACAGCCATTATTGCCTTCATGCACCTTCATTCATGCATTCAGATTTTCAGCAGCTGCTTAACAAGTGGGCAATAAGTTAGATTGCAGGCAGTAAGAAAACAATTAGAAAGCAATTAGAGATTCTTGCTCATGTCCTGCCTGTCCCCCCTCACCTGCCCAGTCACTTGCAACTTCTGGCACAGTCACAGTCTTAATTCTTTCATGTTTGTACACCGCTTTTTAAAAAAAAAACGTGTGCTTGCCTTCTGTTTATTCCTGTTATGTTTTCCAACTGCCTGCACCCAACCACCGTGTGAACTGCCAACGGTCGCACTGCATACAACTCGCACTCACAGACTACAGAAGCTGACCCTGAGGAAAGCAGGTGTAATGAACCACCACCATTCAGTGCTATGGTTCTATGTGAAATCTGAAACCCTGTTTATCCTGAAAAGAGACAGCAGTCAAAATAATCTCTTGCTTGAGCATAAGAGAGGGGAGTGGGGGACATGAGGAGACGTAGTCTTTGTAGCTACAGTACTGTATTTAGAGAATTCACGGGGAGGGATATGAACAGCAACCACTGGCCCACAGACCTGCCAACTCACCAACCACCCAGTACTATAACAGATCAGAAGCAAGTACACAATCTTTTAATACTCTTTTAGTGGAATTTAAAGTGTTAGTACCATGTGAAGTTTACTATGGCAGCCACTACACAGCTTCTGTTTGCAAGCACCAAAATGCATGATAACAATAGAAACTTTACTTACCTGAAAACCCATTTATTTGAATGTTTTTCGTGTACCCCAAGACATTTGGATAACATGGGTTTTACTTTATTTGGATACAAAATAAATACAGCGAGCCTGGTGATATGAGGGTAGAGGGAGCATGGATAAGGAGGAACAGATGGAGTAATAGTGGGTACAAGGGGTGAGTTTGTAGCAAAGCGGCAGCAGGAGTTACAGAGGGTATCTAGTCTGGTGAGGGAAGTGGAAAAGGTAGTACCATAGACCACATCCATGTAGTCGAAGACAGGGAGCACCATTTTGGTAACCAGCTCCCTGCGGACATTTGGAGATAAGCAGTCTTTGTTGTGGTACAGGGCACTGAGTTTGGGATGGAGTTTAGCATGAATGGCATCAATGTGGGCTGCTTATGGTCTAGTTACATACCAAAGTATTTGAAGGACTGAACTGCTTGAAGAGGTGTGTCATCCAGAGTGGTAAAAACTAGGGCAGCAGTAAGTCTGGCCAGTTTCTGACTGGTACCAAATGTCATGGACAACATTTTTTTAGTGTTACTTGAAGGACTGAACTGCTGGAAGAGGCGTGCCATGCAGAGTGGTAAAAACTGGGGCAGCAGTGAGTCTGGCCAGTTTCTAACTGGTACCAAATCTCATGGACAACTTTTTTTAGTGTTGACTCTGAGTTGGTTGGATATGAACCAGTGCAGAATGTTATTGAAGTCATGCTAGAATAGGTCTTCCCACAGCTGTAGAGGAGGGACTGGAGGTGAAGATGACTGTGTCATCTGCATACATGTGGATATGTGAGTTGGCACAGGTAGAAGGGAGGCCATTCAGGAAAATGGAGAAGAGGATCGACCCAGGATGGTGCCCTGTCAGACCCCAGCCTGGATGGGTAGTGGAAGTGACGGGACACCACCTACCTGTACCAGTTGTTAGTGGCCTGTAAATTAAGAGCAGAACCAATCAATAGCAGGAGCTGAGAGGCCAGCAGAGCTCCGCTTGTCCAGGAAGAGTGAATGGGATACTATATCAAAGGGTTTGGCCAGATCAATGAAAATGGTGGCTGTTATAGGCCCCTGATCCATCCCGGAAAAGATTAAATCAGTGACACACAGCAAGGAGGAGATGGTGGAATGGTGCTTCTGGAAACCAGACTGGAAGGGTGACAGGAAGTTGGAGGATGACAGGAAGTCGAAGAGTCTGGAAGGGATTCGTTTCTCTTGCAGCTTATTGAGGGAGGGAGAGAGGAGGGAAAGAGGCAGATGAAACAGAAGTTGCCAGGGGAGGAGGAGGAGGAGTCACCCCCGTTGTGAAGTGGAATAACCTTGGCTAACTTCCAGAACTGAGGAACAATGCAGAGGGAGAAGGAAAGGTTGAGTAGGTGAGTAATGGAAGCTGCAATTGGAGGAGCTGAGATGTGGAGGAGTTTGGGGTCCAGATCGTCAGGGCTTGACTGTAATGGGGTGATGGAGGAGAGGGCAAGCAGAGTTTCCTGGAAGGTGACAGAAGAGAAGTGGAAACTTGATGAGTGGTGGGGGAGGGAGGAAGAGGGGACAGGAGAGGAAGGAGAGGAGCCAGGAGGGGGGAGAAGAAGGGAGGGCAGAGGTTGTGAAGAACTCATTGAAGTGAACAGTAACAGAGATAAGGTCAGACCCAGGTGAACCATTTACGAGGATTGGGAGTAGACTGGGCAGGGGGGTCAAAAAGGGAGTGGATAACGTTTCAGAATTTAGATTGGAAGTTAAGGTCATTCTGGAGGTTGGCCTTGAGATAGTGCAATTTGGAGGCTTGGACAGCCTTAATGCAGTTGTTCCTCAGATTCCTGTATGAAATCAGAAGAGATGTGGGATAATTTATAGTGGGCTTACTAGGTGAGATCATGGGACTTGCAAGTCTTGATGATTTTGGAGGTAATCCAGGGGTGGTGGGAATTTTTGACTCTAGATTTCCTGGGGGGGGGGATGCTTGTCCCAGACAAAGGAGAATTTGGAGTGGAATTGGGTGAAGTTTGTGTCAATATCAGAGGCTGACTGGACAGCTAACTAGTTTGTTGCAACAAGGTTGCTCAGTAGAACATTAATGTTTAGAGACCAGAGAGACCTGTAGCAAATGTATTTTGTTGAGGTGGAGGGATGCCAGATTTTCTCAACACAGAACATTGTGCAGTGGTTGCTAAATGAATCCAGCAATATGCCTGCTGCAGAAATGTGGTGCAGATGGGAGGTTAGAACTCAGTGCAAAAGTGTGGTGTTGGAAGACTGGGGATTGAGCCAGGTGGGTTCCAAAAAAACCTGGGACAAATTAAGGGATTTAGTCCTAAGAATGGAAGATTTGGAGCATGTGGAAAGCCAATTTGCATTGAAATCCCCAAGGAGGATGAGTTCACCTGTGGAAGAATGAGAGGTGATGGAGGAAAGGGAGGATGAATTAGGGATAAATGTAGGCTCTTAGGAGAGGTGCAGACAACCCTAATGAATATAGGTACAGAGGAGGGGAATTAGAGCCTGACTAGGAGAATTTAGTGGGACGAGAGTATATCCCTGATGGCCATAGTGCACGAGAGGTTATAGCGGATGTAGATGGCAATGTGTCCTCCACGTTTTTCCCTGTCCTGCCTGAAAAGATGGTAATCTGGAAGGGTCAGGCTAGAGTCCATACACCTGGAGGGGAGCCAGGATTCAGTACAACAGAGAACATCAAGAGAGTGTAGTTGAACCCGGAAAGAAAGAGGAGATCAAGATTAGGGAGAAGGATTTTAACTTTCAGATGGTAAAAACTAAGACCCTTGGTAGTAGTGGAGGAGGGGAGGAAGGGAGGGAGGGAGGGAGGGAGGAGGGACCAGGTTGGTCTCACATCACCAGACAGGAGGAGGAGCAGAAGAAGGAGAAGGAAGGAATGGGGCTTTCCACCCTTGGAGTTGGTAGGAGAACAGGGAGAAGAGGAGCAGTGAGGGGAGAGGAGGGCATGGAGGAGAAGCTCCAGGATGAGGAAGTGAGAGGAGAGCAGACCAGGGTAGATAAGAAGGGAGGAGAAGTCACTCATGCAAAAACTAAATATGGTCGAATGTGCTTTGACAATATTGCTACTACGACCAATTTTATATCACCCAGAATACGTAACTTGCCTACAACTTGTCCGTCTTTCAAGACAGTCATGTCAGAAATGTATTCAAGTGTCACTGTTACTAATACTTTTACACTGTAATGTTTGTGATTGTATTGTATTTGTATTTACGTTATTTGTGGATGTAAGTAATACTTTGTGTATGAGCTTGTATACAGGACGGCTCTGAAAATAGGCTTGCCTCATGCCTTATCCTGTTAAAATATAAAATAAACTTGAAACTGGAAGGAGGGAAGAGGGGTAAGGGCTGGGGGACAGGTTTTGAGGAGAGGAAGGAAGGAAGGGTAGGAGAGTAGGATGGATTGGGAGGTAGAGAAGGGAGGAAGAGGAGGAGGAGGGGAAAATTGAGCAGGCAGAGACATGCAAGGAACATCGCTGTTGGGAGGAGGGAGGCAAAGTCAAACGGCAAGCAGTAACCATAGTAATTTAACAGTGCACAATAGCAGTCCTGGTATGACTGTACAAAATGAGACGAGTAGTGAGGTAGATAATGCAGGGTAGGCAATTTAGCAGCTAGACAGAGTAGTGATCAGTTGTGCTAAACTAGTGAACAGCTGCACTGTCTATACGGAAACCAGTACTGTATGCAGGAATGACCCAAATAGGAGTAAGCGCAGCAAAACAAATGCAAAGCAGGGGTTAGGCTAAGTAATTCACTACCACGCTTTGGTGTGCCTAATCACCCTCCTGTTGCTTCTATCAGGTAACATTCATCCAGACCCTGGCCCCGTGCCCAACCTTATGAACAAGCCTTCCCAGGCTCAAGGACTCTGCATAGCTTCTAAGAATATTTGCAGCCTCCTTAAGAAGGCTGCTGCATTCCAATGCTGGGTTACTCAGCACCAACTGGACATTGTCGCACTCGTCGAAACCTGGTTATCCAAATCCACCCCTGACTCCTTCGTCTCCCTTCCTGGTTACACCTTTCAGGGAAGATCAGGTGGGTAGGCGTGGAGGTGGTTGTGCTGTCTACATGCGTGACTCCCTCCTTGGACATGCACTTCTACCACCCAAGCTTGATAACGGGGCGCAAGCCCTCACACTAAAAATCTTCCCCAACCCTAGTAAGGGCCCACTCTTTCTCACCGTTGCCTATATTCCCCCCCAGAAAGCAAGACCTCACCATTCAGGCGCTTGCTGACTACCTCTCTGGCCTACCGTCCAAAATGGACAGATAATTGTTGGTGACCTGAATAACAACTGGCTCTCTGCCATGGCCTCCCAAACCAGAGATATCTTTGCCGCCCTTGACATGTCTCAGCTTGTCACTACCCCAACTACATTCAATCCCTCTACTGGCTCCAGCACCCTCCTGGATATCACATTACCAACCTCCCCCAGAGGGTGCTCAATATCAGTGTACTTCCCAACTCACTTAGTGATCACTCCCCGGTCATATTCTCTTGGTCTGCTGCCAACAGCAAACCTGCACCACAAACCACCCAGCGACTTCACCTACTCCCAAGCGGCTTGCATTGCCTTAAACTGTACCTCTCACAACTGGATTGGTCCTCAATCAGGTTTGCACCATCCATAGACGAGGCATTGGATTTTCTCACTCGCACTTTTAACACTGCCTGTGACCTCTATGCCCCCTTTTCTAGAAATAGCACCAAAAAGCAAAGCACGCCCTGGGTTACCCCCTTCCTCCTTCGCAAACTTAAAATGAGAGACAACCTATGGCACATTGCTGTGGAATCTGGCAAGCCAGCTGATAGGCAAGCATACAACGCTGAGCGTAATAAGTGTACTTAGGCCATTCAACAGGCCAAAGCCCAGTACTACCAATCCACTCTTGTCTCCTCCTGGGGGTCAGCTAGAAACTGTTAGGATAATGTAAAGGAGCAGAATGGGAAATCCTGCTCCCCACCCCCCTCTAAACTCTCCTTTAATGGAACTGTCTGGTCTGACCCCCTTGGCATGACTGCCTAAACCACACTTTCTCAGACCTGAGTTCAGTCCTGCCCAGTAACTTCTTTGACCCCATCCCAGAAGCACCCCTGCCCACTCTTCCGAGACCTCCTTTCTACCTACATGCCAACTCCCCACTGGGGGCTAGGCTCCTTCTGCAAAAAGCCGTTAGTAGTAACAACCCCGGCACCGACCTACTGGACACTAGGATACTTCATCTGACATAGGATGCTATCCTAGTCCCACTTACCAAGCTGCTCAACCACTCTCTGTGCCTGGGGCAGTTCCCCAGCACATGGAAAACTGCCATCATCACTCCCATCCTAAAGAGCAGAGATCGAGCGACTCCGGGTAACTATCGACCTATCTCCACCCCCCCCACTCTCTATGGCCTTTGAAAAAGTAGTTGCCAACCAGCTTGCTGAATACCTGGCCATGCACAATATCCTGTGCCCTGAACAGCATGGCTTTCATGCAGGTCACAGCACCATAACTGCACTACTTGAATTCTCCAACTTTCTGCACTCTGCTCTTGATGTCGGAAGTCCTGCCGGTGATGTGTTCATTGACCTCTCCAAGGCCTCTCCAAGGCCTTTGACACAGTTTGCCATCCCCTCCTGATTAACTCCCTCAGATGCCTTGGTTTCTCCCCCGGCCCCCTTGCATGGTTCACTAGATACCTCTCTGCTAGAACTCAGTGTGTAAAAATCAATAGCACCCTATCTGACACACCACCTGTCCACTCTGGGGTTCCCTAGGGCTCCATTATGGGCCTTCTCCCTTCAGTCTCTACCTCAACTCCCTTCCCTTGGCCTGCCCAAGTAAGATCCTCCTCTACACGGATGATGCTGTGCCCTTTGCCTCTGACCCCAACCCCAACACACTTCAGGCCACCCTCCAACAAGCTTTTGATAGAGCTGAGCATTGGTTCACATCACAAAGGCTAGTTCTAAACCTGAAAAAAACTATAGACTGTTGGTTAAATAGGATCTGCAGCTTATCCTCTGGGTAGGAAAATGGGAAGACTAGGTGGGCCAAGCGGTCCTTATCTGCTGTCAAAGTCTATGTTTCTATGTTTCTTCTCACATCGCCAAAGCAAAGCCAGTGGTGCCCCTCTCGTGACGCTGCCTAGCACACTAAACCCCACTAAGCAGGTTTCCTCCTACAAGTATCTGGGCATTACCTTTGATTAGGCACTCTCCTTCCACTCCCATATCAATGCCCTTTCTGCTGCCACCAATGTCAGGATTGGACCGTTATACCACCATAGGGACTGCTTACCACAAGAGGCCCTTAGATTGGCAATCACCTCCTCTGTCCTGTCGCTAATCAACTGTGGGCTGCCATCTATGCTGCAGCCAACAACACTGCACTTGAAAGAATCCAGCTCTCTATAAACAAGGCCTGCAGGCTAATGCTGGGAGCTCCTAGGTACATCCATATGTGCTTGCTGTACTCCACCACCAACTTGCTCAAACTTGAAGAAAGACTCCACTTCCAAACCTGCCTTCTTGTAAAAAAGACCCTGCTAGGGCTCTTCCCCCCTGGGGTCGCTACCTCCCTGCAGCGTGCCTCCCCCTCAGTCTCCACCTACAACACTGTCCAAACCTCCCTTATTGTCCCCAGGGTAAGGACCTCTATGGCCCAGAGATCCTTTTGCTATCAGGCTCCCTCCTGGTTCAATTCCCTCCCAACCAACATAACTGACTCCACTAAGCTTGGTCCTTTCAAGGTCTCCCTCAGAAGCCATCTGACAAGCACTCGCTGCTGCAACTGCACATAATCCCTCACCTGCCCCTTACCCTCACCCCTAGGGTCTGCTCTGTCTACTTTTGCTGTATATACCTGGGGTCTCAGGCAACATCTGCTAACTAATGTAATAAAATATCTCTGGTTGCTACCAGACGTGGTACTTGTGTACCTATATTTTGACTACCATGATCTACCTATTACCAAGCGTGTACCACCAGTGAATGCCTGTAACACTGGTTGCTTTTTTAATCTAAGTGTTATGTACTGTACTGTTTTGTTTGCTGTGATGTATTGCTGTCTTGACGAGGTGCCTTTGTAAATGAGTCTTTGACTCAAAGGTCTGTAAACCAATGATCTAATAATAAAATAATAAATAATAATTTCCACTAAGCAGTGCTAATGCCAGAATAAGTAAAATCAAATGCAGGGTAAAGCTATGAATTTACACTAGCAGTGCAAATACAACAGAGACAAGCCAGCTCAAAATGCAGGGGTTAGGTTATGTAATGTCAGCTGAACAGTGCAAAATACAATACAGATAAGCAAATTCAAAATGCAAGGGTTAAGCTAAGAATTAAACTAGCAGAACAAGTACAACACAGATCAGCAAGTTCAAATGTAGGGGTCAGGCTATGTGAATTGAATTAACCAGTGCAAGTACAACTGTGCAATGTAAGGTAAACAGTAACTAGCGATTAAGACAAAAACGCAGATGGGGTGACCCAGATAAGGAGCAACCACTAAAGCACACTTTTTGCAGTGATAGGCAGAGCAATATTTAACTAAGTTATGTAGCTTATTCAAACAATAAACAGCTTGGCAAGCAAGGAGTTCAGAGGCAGGTGGCTATGAGCAGCAGTAACTTAGCAACGACTGATATAGGGAGTAACTGCAGGTATGGAGTAATAGGATTCCAAGCAGCAGGAGTGAACTAACAGGCCATGGGAACTTACTGTGGGCAGAGCAGCTTAGCTGGCTGATGGCCGCCCACAGGCTGACTCCAGGCAGACTCCTCAAGGTGATGTCCTTTGCGCTTGGTACTTAGCACAGAGGACAGCTAGTGGGGAGTTGCAGAAGAAGGGCCAGAGTCCCTCCCATGAGGCACCCAATTGGTAAATGAATCTAGGCTGCAGGGCAGAATCATCTTAGGGCCAGGCTGGCTGAAATCTTGATGAAGGGGTAAGGGAGAGCCACAAGATGGCTGACTGACTCCTTCCCGACCTCACAGTTCATGTCACATGCAAGCTAGCAGAGACCAGAAATTTCTGATAAAAGATCATTCAAAGAAAAGATGTTGTATTGTCTGTGGTTGTGAGGCATAAGCTTGCCTTAAGCAAGTTCTATCTGGAATTGATTTGTGCTTGAGATTGTCCCAGACATTCAAACGTTCATCACGGCAAGTCCAAATTGTATCCCGCATTTTAGCTGGGACCCTTTGTTCCGTTAATGTAGCTATGACTGCTTTTTTCTGGTACCTTTGGACTGAAAGGAAGTACAGGGTTTTCAAGAAAGGAATTTGACATTATCAAGGAATACAGCTGCTTTCAATTACCTGATTTGGCTTGACCTGCAGTAAGCTACCATTGCCTAATTTTGACATAGCATTCTATAACAAAGGATAGCAACAGTGGAAGTGCTACACATTTCCATGCTAATGACCTGGGTTTGGGAGCAGACCCAGGAAACTGATCAGGTGGCTGTGGGTTGGGATGGCACCACTGTATGGCAGTGCTCCCAGCTAAAGGAAGGACCTGGGTTCTGGTGCTGAAGCAACCCCTGTGGTGGGCCAAGGGAGCTTGTCTCCACTGCAGGACAATGTTATGTACAACCAAGGTGATCTGCATCTGGACACATGTCCTGCACCAGTGTCCCTACCCACGTGGATACCTGCCAGAAAGATGGTGGGGGAAGTGGTGGCTGGGATCGGGGTGCTGGAATAAAGAGCCTGAAGCAGGTAGAGGAGGCCCTTGTGGCCAAAAAGCCCTACAGCAAAAAATTAAAAAATAAAACAAAAGATGGCAAGGCTTCACTAGCTTGCCTCAAGGTTCTTGTCCTCTCCTGTGTCCATTGTAGTAAAAATGTAATAAACCATGTGATAGGGTGAAACCTTACCACTGTGTTTTTTGTTTGTTTTTTAATAAAAATAGAGAATGTGGTCCTAAGGCACTAGAAAGTCATACAGCCCAAAAAGGCTGCCCTGAGGTACCAGATAAAATGAAGGCATGCTGAGACCTGAAACATTCAGGGCAGAAATAGGCTAACAGCATGCCAGATTACCTTTAATGTTGCTTTCCTGTCCTTCTGGCTACAACCTTTCTTCTTCAATGCTAATGTTTCTAATATTCTATCTTGTCAACCCTGGCCTGATCACCTAGAGTTGAAACTTTAATGCACTTTTAAATTCTTCTCTTTTAGTAACTCCCCACGCAGATAGCTTTAAGTATACAAGGGCTGCCCTAGCACTGCTAGGGTGACAGAAAAGCTTGTGTACTTTATTTTATTTATTTATTTGTTCTAGGATTACAAATACCTTTGAGCCGAGGCTCTTTTACAAAGGTTCCACGTCACTGGTACAATTGAGACAATCATAAGCAAAGATAACAGTTTATAAAATTAAAAAAAAAAAAAAACACATAGTCTTGTAGATGAAAAAGAACAATAAGGTGAAACTTTGGGGAAGGGAAGAAGGAGGAGTGAAATCAGGGAGACTAAGTGGATGGGAGAAAAGGGGAGGTAGGTTGGGGGGACAGAGAGAGGAGAGGTGGAAGGCGGATAAGAATAGAGGTAGTGCAGACGGGTGGCATTTGTCATGGGCCAGCAGGGGAGGTGAAGATGGTGGGGGGGAGTGCTGGCAAAGTGCAGGAGTAGATGTGGATCCAAAAGGGCATCTTCAGCTATGGAACCAAAAGACATGTTTAGCCACAACAGTCACAGAGGTTGGAGGCAGTCAGTGTTAGGCGGAGACGAGTCTTAAAAGTGCTGAGCGATAGTGAGGATGAGATGTCGCTGGGAAGATCGTTGTACCAACTAGTGGTCCGGTAAGCAAAGGATCTTTGGCCTTGTGTTGTGCAGCAATGCGGGACTTGCAGAAGCTGAGGTTTCGATCCCCTGGTATGTCGGGTGTGGATTCTCGGTTGTTTGAGGGCACAGACTCCAGTGGGGGCAAGGCCCAGCAAGATTTTCTTAGTAGTAATACAAGTTTGGTGTTTTATTCGATTGGCAAGATTCAACCATCCAGTTTGAGAATAGAGGTCACAGGTGTGAGTTAGGCGTTGGGAGCCAGTGACAAGTCAACAGGCCTCGTTGAGGGTGGTGGATACATGTTTGAGTGTGGTGGTTGTAGCAGAGCTGTAAATGATAATGCCATAATCAATGATGGATATGATGGAGCTCTGGACAGCGACAGCGAGGGCTTCAGGTGTCAGGTGTTTCCTATGATGGAATAGCAGGCCTAACCGTGAGTTAGCGGCTTTGGCGACATGGTCGATGTGGGCAGTGTAGGAGAGGTGAGGGTCAAGGGTGATCCCGCGGTATTTAAAGTTTTTGACCTGTTTCAGTGCGGCACCTTGTCTGGTGATAACGGAGAGTTGGAAGTGCTTATGTTTATTATGGGAGCTGCTGAAGATCATGGCCTTTGTTTTTTTTTTGATTAAGGATCAGTTTGTGCTTTGTGAGCCAATTCTCAACTGAGGAGAAGCCGAGTTGGAGATTTTCTTGCAATTTCTTCGGGTCCTGGTGTATGGCAAGGATTACTGCATCATCGGCATACAGGGTGATATGTTCAGTGCAGGAGTCTGGTAGGGTGTTAAGGACAGGCTGAAGAGTAGGGGGCCCAGTATTGAACCCTGGGGGACTCCAGAGAGGATAGGTTTGGAATCAGAGTGCACATCTCCAATTTTTACACACTGGGTGCAGTTTTCAAGACAGCTTTTGAACCAAGAGATTGAGTCATTGGAGAGACCAGCATTTTTTAGTTGGCTCAGCAGGAGGGAGTGGTGGACAGTATCGAAGGCTTTGGTCAGGTCGATGAAAATAGCTCCAGTTAGTTGTCCATTGTCAAGGGAGCTGTGAATGGAGCTGGTGAATTCGAGTAAGGCAGAGGATGTACTATGACCTTTTCTAAAGCCATGTTGCCTTTTACAGAGAATATTATAATTGTCCAGATGCTCGGTAAGTTGGTCCGCTACTATACGTTCCAGTGCCTTCGATAGGGGAGGCAGAATGGAGATAGGGCGGAAGTTCACATGGTCAGCCTTATCACCACTTTTGTGAATCAGGGTAACAGTGGCCATTTTCCATTTGTATAGGAATTGGCTAGAGGAAAGAGAGAGAGATTAAAGATCTTGGTGAGGGGCCCAAGTACCTCATCAAACGTTAGGACCAGTAGCTTGAGGTCAAGTGTGTCATTGCTTGTTCTAGATTTGCAGATGGCTTTAGCAATGTAGTTTCAGACTTGATGTTTCTTTAGTGCTTTAAAGTAGAAAGGTGGGTGACAGGCGTGGGTGGAGGAGTTGGGGGGATGGGAGTTGACACATCTTGGAAGAAGTCGGAGGGGAGAACACTGCTAAGATCAGTGAAAGTGATGTTAAAAGTGTTCACAATAGTTTTAGAGTCGAGTGTAGTGTGCCCATTTATGTTGAGTATGTTCAGTGAAGATTTTGACTGCTTCGCGTGACATCTTTAATGTTTTTCCAAAATCCTCTCATTTCCCAGGAGTTAGTGAGGGCATTTTATAGTAGTCAGATTTCTGTTGCCGAATGGATTTGGTGCAGTCGTCCCGTGCCGCTTATAATTCTGGATGTCGAGTTGCTTACGAGTTTCTAGCCAGTTCCCAGAGGTGGTCCGTGGATTTAAGTTTTTTAGGAGGTCTCCTGACAGCCAAGGGTTACTGAGCGATTTAACTCACGCTTTTTGAGGGGCAATTTATTACAGGCTTCACTGAAAATGTGAATAAATTGCTCCAGCAGTATTAGTATCTGTTGCCTTGAAGATGGGGGACCAGTCCTGAGACTGAGGTGTGATTTGAGGTGGGGTAGCTGACCACAAGGTAGGACTCTGCTGGTGATGATTTTTGGAGGGGGCTTATAGAATTTGTTTGACCAGGTACAGTTGATGGGAGAGTGGTCACTGAGTGAGTCAGGGAGGACTGAGGTTTTCGTGATCTGAGAGGGGTGGTTGGTTAGGATCCAGTCGAGTAGGGTGCAGGTCCCAGTTCTGTAGTTCTTTCTGGTTGCATAGTCAACCGTTTGAGTCAGGTTAGCTGTTATAATGGAGTCCTTAAATGATCCACCTTGAGCTGAGAGCCAATTATTGTTAAAGTCACCAAGAAGGATGATTTCGGAGTCCGATGGGTGGGATTTGACAAAGTCAAGGACAGCGGTTAGACCAGGTCCCTATTCTTTAGGAGGTATGTAAACAGTGACAACTGTGAAGGCCTTATTGTGGGTGCCTAATAGGAGTCTGATGGGAAGAATCTGAGCAGGTGTTGCTGGAAGATTGGAATCAATGGGGTGTCCTCGGAAAGTGTCTTTCACATATAAGGCACACCCTCCACCTCTTTTGGACTTACGATCAACCCAGAAGACATTGTAGCCAGGAAGGGTGATTGCCTGGTCAGGAATCTTTGGGGTCAGCCAAGTTTCAACTACTGACAGAATATCCGGGTTGTGCTGGATGGTAAAGGCTTGCAGTGCATCAAGCTTAGGAAGTAAACTGCAGATGTTCAGGCACATGATTGAGAGAGTGCCTGCTGGTTTGTTTTGGTTGGAGGTGTTTGGTCCAGGGTTAGGGCGAACAGTCCCTGATAGCAGCAGGAGGAGGGCACAAGTTTCAGGGTGCATAGGTGGAGTTTCAGTCAGAGAGGTTCGTTCTTTTTGAACAGTAGTATGCCAGGTGGTAATGTCGAAAATGCAACATTGGAATAGTTGTATACAATGTGACTAGATGTGCCCAAGGCTCACACATGAGCAGGGACAGATCAATTTCGGTGGTGTGCCTCCAGGGGGAGGATTTGCCCCATTGCCAAATGATGTAAAATAATCAAATCCACAGGAAAATGACCAGTAAACTATTTGATCTATGGTAACAAGACAAAGGATGTGTTAAATTCCTGGAACACTGGCCTGGGGCACATGCAGGAAGTTAAAACCCTTTGTCAGTGTCTTCCCTTTATTTAAATAGTTGTGAATGGTTCTCAAAGACATGCAGTTCCCTTTAGCAACAAGGTAGACGGAAATGTGGATTCAGTTTACACTCCCCAGGTCAGAGCTTGTAGAATTTCTTAGCTGTACTTACTTTGATTGTGATGGCTTCCAAAAAAGTTGATTTATAATGAGAATCCCAATATCTGCTGGTGATGTTTTCCAGTTTCTTAGTCCAGGAAACTTTCATAGATCGCATATCCAAGAATGGTCTAGTTCCTCCAAGCCAAAACACATGAAAATCCACAAAACTAAACTATTGACAAAACAGAAACACCCTTTGGTGCTGTCTTCCCCTGTTAAAAGTTACCATTTGCAAAATACTGTACCTGTGGAAGAAATTATACTGTATAAACACTATGGATCTGTGTTTTTGACCCTAAGTAAAATAGAAAACAAAATATTGAAGGAGAACTACTATAAACAGCCTTTAGTTTTATATGGAGGGAATTAAGGTATCAGGAAGCATGAAGCTCTTCTTGTTGGAAGAAATGTATAAAACACATGTTTTACAAACTGCTACAAACAATGAATTAGCAATGCCTTTTATTTCACACTGTTGGGCTTATCTGTATTTTCCTGATACTAAATGAAATGTTTCTTTAAGCCCAAACTCCACACATTGCTATATTTATTTATTTATTTAAATTTTGGTAATTGGGTAAACCCACTGAGACCAGAGGTCCCTTTTTCAGGGGCGACCCGGGATTAGTTACATAAAGCAATGGTTACATACATTGGATAAGGTACAGTGATTAAGACTGTTACATATTTTGAAGTGACAGTAATTACAATTAACATTATAATTTATACATTTGGCACAATACATTGGGGTAACAGTAGTCACAGCGGACACACTCATAGGAATAAGCATGGAATACCGTAGTCACAATTGAGACCTATGTAGGAAGAGGAATGAGTGGGGCTAATGATTACAGCCACAGAGGCTGAGTTCAAGGAGATAAACTTTGAGGCCCAGCTTTAAGCCTCGGAGAGATGGCCTTTTGACCAGGTTTGCTGGGAGAGTGTTCCATAAGTGTGGGGCAGAGTATTTAAAGGAACGCTTGCCTGAGTTGGTGCGTACCCGTGGAATATCCAGGGGACAGCCAGCTAAGAATCTTGTATCACGGCAATGTACTCTAGGGTTGAGCAGGCCATGCAAGTGAGGAGTGGGCCTGCGGTGGAGAATTTGTAGGTCAGGAAGATGGAGGAGTAGACCAGTTTGTGCAGCAAGGTGGGCCAAAGGAGGTCTGTTAGGACCTCACAGTAGTGCCTCCTTGGGAGGACATTGGCAGCAAAGTGTGCCACTCAGTGGTAAAGCACAGTGAGATTACGTAGTTCCCCTTCTCTAAGGGACTGGAGGAAGGGGGCCCCTAGAGAAGGATGGGGAGTAGGGTGCAATTGGCGACAGCTCGCCGAGCCTCATCAGAGAGGGAGTGTCCCAGATGGTAAAGGAGTCCAATCCTCTGGTGAATGGTCTTAGTTAGAGAGTCAATGTGAGGCTTGTAGGACTGCTCCTGATCAAGGAGGATTCCAAGCTATTTGATCTTGTCAAGGACCTTAACTCTCTTCCCCTGGGCTGTTTGGAGTTGGAGCAGGTCACATCTGGTGATGCCCAAACGCCTGGTTCCAAACAGGACAGCTTTAGTCTTCTGCTCATTCAGTACTAAGAAGTTAGTGGAGAACCAGGCTTCGAGTGCTGAGAGGCTGGCTTGCAATTTGGCAGTGATAACACTAGGTAGCGGGTCACTGCAGTAGACAACGGTGCCGTCTGCATAGAGAATGAGTTTGCTTGGCCCGCACACCCTCTTAATGTCGTTGACAAAGAGGGTGAAGAGCAGGGGGCCCAGGATTGAGCCCTGAGGTACCCCAGAGACCACCCGTAGGATACTAGATTGGAATCCTCTCCAGAGAACTTTTTGGCTTCGATTGAGCAGGTAGCTCTTAAACCAGGAGAGGGAGAGCCCATCTAGTCCAAAGAGATGGAGTTTGGAGAGAAGAAGTTTATGGCTGACCAGGTCGAAGGCTTTAGACAAGTCGATAAATAGAGCTTCCGTCAGAGAGCCCCTGTCCACAGCACCAAGGACATCAGACGTGAGCTGGATAAGGGCCATATCTGTGCCATGGCCTTTCCTACAGCCATGTTGTATGTCAGCTAGGAGAGAGTGCTTCTCAAGGTAGTCTTGCAATTGGTTGTAGACTAACCTCTCCTGCACCCTCCCTAGGGGGCAGAGAATGGAGATGGGCCTGTAGTTCCCTACTTTATCTCAGGGCCCTTTTTTGTGGTCTGGGACTATGGTCACTACTTTCCATTTGCTTGGAACTGTTCCCTCAAGGAGGGACCTGATGATGAGCCAAGTGACAGGGTGGGAAATAGCAGAGGCAGTAGCTCTCAGCAGCCTAGGTTCAAGCAGGTCATGTCCCGGGGAGGAGTCAGGGTTCATTTTGAGTAGGAGTGGGAGTACTTCTGAGGATTGAACAAGTTTCAGGTGAAACTGGGGCTGAGCATGCTCCCAGTTGTGACTGTTGCACTGGGAAGCACCAGGCGGGATGGGGGGAGATAGTCCATCTGGGTTTGAGAAGGAGGCATTGAATGCCTCAGTTATTGTGGAGTGGTCATTGGTCTAGTTATTCCTGACCAGTAAAGCTCCATCGGGGCATTGGGGGCTCCCTTAAGTAGCAAGTTTATATGGCCCCAAAATTACTTGGGATCCAGTAGGTGACTAGTCTGGAGGTCACACAGGTATGTGGACTTTGCCTGTTTGGAGGTTTTCTTACAGTGATTCCTCAGTGCCCTGTATTTTTCCCAGTCAGCACTGAGGCCTGAGGATTTATATAATCTCCAGGCCCTATCCCTGAGCACCATGCTCCATTTGAGGCCAGGTTGGAGCCATTTGTGGCACTTTCCCTGAACTCTTAGTTTCTTTCACAGAGCATGAACGTTGGCCATGGACAGAAACGAATTAGTGAAGTAGTCCAGTGCTTCATCCAGGGAGGGGAGAGTGAGGATGGGATCCCAGTTTACTGCATGAAGGTCTGAGCAGAAATCAGTTGCTGTAAATCTGCTGAAGTTCCTGGCTACTATCACTCTGGCAGCCAATTTGGGAGGCTTATTGGACCAGGTGCAGAAGATTGGTGAGTGATCACTCAATGAATCTGCCATGGTCCCTGCTGCCATAATACGGTCCGGGCAAGAGACAAGGGCCCAGTTGAGTAAAGAGTGGTTGCCAGACTTGGCATTGTGCCTAGTTGGCAGGTCAATGATTTGAGTCAGGTTGGAGCCAAGGATGGGGTTCTTAGTGGCTGAGGTCCCCAGGGCAAGCCAGTTTCGATTGAAGTCCCCAAGGAGAATCATTTCCCCCAAGGGGTGCTCTGCTAGGGCATGGGTTAGGGATTCTAAGGAAGAGGCAGCCAATAGGGGCAGAAGATAGGCACATCCAATGTAGAGTGGCTTAGTGTCCCCAAGGAGCACTCTAGTAAATATGGTCTCACATACTGAGTCATTGAGGGGAGGATAATTTAGCTGCACAGCATTGAGACTGGTCTTGGTATAGATGAGAACACCACCGCCTTTATTATCTACACGATCCTGTCTGAAGGCATTGCAGCCGACCAGGTCTATTTCATGAGGAAGGATATGCGGCTTGAGCCAGGTTTTGGTTACCGCAAATATGTCCGGCCTGTATAGTGCAGTCCAAGCTTCAAGGTCATGGACTTTGTTCCTTAGGCTGCCAGTGTTCATGTGCGCTAGCTGGAGGCCCTTAGCCTTGACCCAAAAAGGGTTAGTGGAGTCACTAAGAGCGAGGTTAGGGGAGTGGGGGCCAGGGTTGGGTTCAACATCTCCCCCCAGAGCAAGCATAAGCCTGGAAAGGTATCCTATGATTCTAGACGGAGGGAAGGAGTACTTTCATCTGCTTCTCAGGTGGAGGTAGTAAAAAAGATTGTAACAATTTCTGCTGCGGGTTAATCCATAAATGGAAAGGAACAGCACATTGGTTCCCTCTACCAGAGGTTCGAGGTGGTAGGGGGATGGCCCAGCTTTCCTGCTCTGGTTCAGGGGAGAATAACCTCAGGAGAAGAGCTGGTCAGCTCTCAGGATCAGAGATATATAGGAAAAGGCGGCCATGAGCCCCAGGTCCCTCATGGTTACCTGGGATAGGGCAGAGACTGCAGAGGCAAAATCCCTGGAAAAGATGGTCAGTTATGGGGCAGAGGACAATAGTTGCAGAACGGGCACGAATAGGAACCAGGGCAGTAACGGACAGGGACTGGACTAAGGTAACAGCTGAAGTGAGCAGTGAACATAAGTATAACAAGTAAGATAAGGGTTAGGTTCTTGGAATAGGACAGATCAGGTGGGGGACAGGTGGAAGTCAGCAGCAGTTCTTGCCCGGGAAGAGTAATTATTCTCAGATATAGGAGATTGATAATACTGTAACAAGCATTAAAGTTTGGAGCAGACAATCTGGCAAGCGGGAATTAGCAGCAGAACAGGTTTCAATATAGATTCTTATCCTCAGGTACAGTAGAATTAATAAGAGTGAACTAAATAATTAGACTGCAGCAGGCAAGCAGGCAACCCAGGCTAGGACAAACAGAAGAGTTAATTGTACTATAACAGGAAATCGTGGCAAAGCAAACAGAAGGATTGGTTAAGCTGTGGCAGCCAGTCAGGGCTAAAGCAAACAAGCAAACAACAGTTCTACAAGCAGGCAACAGTTCTAGCACGAGTAGGTCAGGCTGCATACTTGGATGCAATACTTGAAGCAACATCCCATTGTGTTAGACAGAAAAGGAAGTGCAAAAGAAGAAGGAAACCACTTTGGTTCTCAAATACAGTAGCAGAAAAGGTCAGAGCCAAAAGGCTGGCCTTCAGAAAATATAAGGGAACACAGCGGGATGAAGATAGGGAGGCATACCAAACTGCCCTAAGGGAAGCAGGTAAGGCAGTAAGGCAGGCAAAGTCCCAAACTGAGGAAACACTAGCACGAACAGTAAAAGAAGGTGACAAGACTTTCTATAGATACATTAGTGAAAGGAGAAAATCTAGAGGGGGTATTGCTAAGCTTAATGGAGAAAAGGGAGCATGTGAGGAGGAGGACCCTGTAAAGGCATCTATCCTAAATAGATACTTTTGCTCAGTATTTACTAAAGAGAAGGTAGGGCAGGGCCCACAGCTCAGCATCATGGACACAGGGGAGGAGATGAGCACTACTCCCTTCACAAAAGAAAGATCCTCCAAGAGCTTGCAAGGCTCAGGGTGGATAAGGCAATGGGACCTGATGGCATACATCCCAGGGTACTTTAAGGAGCTAAAGGAGGAACTAGCAGAGCCATTAGCAGAATTGTTTATTGAGTCTCTGAGCACAGGAGAGGTCCCAGAAGACTGGAGAAGGGCTCATGTGATCCCGCTCCACAAGAGTGGTAGCAGGGAGGAGGCGGGGAACTACAGACCGGTCAGTCTTACCTCAGTAGTGGGCAAGATTATGGAGGCACTCCTTCAGGAAAGGATAGTGCAACACCTGGAATCCATAGGGGCACAGGATCCAAGACAGCATGGGTTTACAAAAGGAAGGTCCTGTCAAACTAATCTCATAGATTTCTTTGACTGGGTAACCAGAGTGGTGGACCAAGGGGGAGCAGTTGATGTCGCCTACCTTGACTTCAGCAAAGCTTTTGACACTGTTCCACATAGAAGATTGATAAATAAGCTGGGTAGGCTCAGGGTGGGTCAGATGTTGGTCAACTGGGTGGCAAACTGGTTGACGGGCAGAAAACAGAGAGTGGTGGTAAATGGTATACAGTCAGAAGAGATGCAAGTCACAAGTGGGGTACCTCAGGGATCAGTCCTGGGGCCAGTCCTCTTCAACATCTTCATTAGTGACCTTGCAGATGGACTAGAGGGTAAGGCTTGTCTGTTTGCAGATGACACCAAGATCTGCAACAGAGTAGATGATCCAGATGGGGTGGGCAGAATGAGAAGAGATCTGGATAAACTAGCAAAATGGTCAGAAGAGTGGCAACTGGGATTTAATGCAAAGAAGTGCAAAATCATGCATATGGGAAGAGAACCCTGAAGCCACCTATAGGCTGGGAGGAGTTGCTAGCAGTCACAAAGGAAGAAAGAGACTTGGGCATCATCATCACTGACCTAAAATCATCAAGCAGACCTCTAAAGCAGTAGGTAAGGCTAGGGGGTGTTAGGGTGTATTAGTAGGGGTATCACAAGTCGTAAGAGGAGGTAATAATCCCTCTTTACAAGACACTGTTAGCTCCCCATCTGGAGTACTGCGTGGCAGTATTGGAGGCCACACCTTCACAAGGACATTAACCAAATTGAGGCAGTCCAGAAGAAGGCAACAAAATGGTGCAGGACTGCATCAGAAGACATATGAGGACAGATTAACGGAGCTCAATATGTATACCCTTGAGCAAAGGAGGAGAGAGGTGATATGATCGAGGCATTCAAACACCTTACGGGCATAAACAAGGTGAAAGAGTCTAACATGTTTAAATATAAGAAAAATAGCAGGACAAGAGGACACAACATGAGATTAGAGGCCGATTAAGGGGAATGTGAGGAAATTCTTTTTCACAGAAAAGGTGGTGGATGCATGGAATGGCTTACCACAAGAAGTGGTGGCTATGAATACAGTGCAGGGCTTCAAACAGGCATGGGATATGCATAAGGGAGCAATACAAATGACTATGAATAGATAGGCCACTGACAGAGCAAAGGCCGATGGCACATTTATAAGGTAGAAAAAGAAATGGGCAGACTGGATGGGCCTTGCGGTCCTTATCTGCCGTCAACTTCTATGTTTCTATGTTTCTATGCATAACCACAGCAGTGTTTGCCACATAGATAGGACCTCACCAGAGAAGTGGAAGGGGCTTAGGTCCATTTAAGGGAGGAGGGAATGGGGTGGGTGGGGGAGCCCTAAATTCAGCCTCATGGCAAATCATTGTAGGCGAAGGTCTCGTAGATTTTTAGGTGGTCATCGCAAGCTACGGGGGAGTTCAGCCACAACCAGCGCCTCACCCCGCAGAAAAAAGTCTTTTGGCTCGGTCTTTTGGCTCTGCAATAGAAGAGATCATAGCAGGGAGAGGGGACCCATGGCAATGGCGACCCTCACAAACCCCTGTAGCCGATGGGAAAAGCGATCGCAGTGTTCTTAGCCAGCGGGGCTTGGTGATGGCTTTTATGTTCAACTGCTCCAGCGTCAGTGGCTGCTGATCCAATGGGCAGAGGTTGCAGTTTTTGAAATTTGCACACTCTGTGGATGCAAGCAGCACTCGGGTGCATGGAGTCCAGTGCAAGTATTCAGCCCCACAGCAAGTCGTTAAATTCAGCCCCACGGCAAGTCATTGTAGGCGAAGGTCCCAGAGATTTTTAGGCAGTTGTCACAAGCTACGGGGGAGTTCAGCCACAACCACGCCTCACCCCATGGAGAAAAGTCTTTCGGCTCAGTCTTTCGGCTCTGCAATAGAATAGATTGTTGCAGGGGGAAGGGACCCATGACAATGGCGACCCTCACAAAACCCTGTAGCCGATGGGAAAAGCAATCACAGTGTTTGATATGTTGAGAAAATGTACCTCTTAAAGAAATGCCCAACTCCATGTGCTTTTGGTTTTGCTGGTGTCCATTCTGGGGATTATTATGGGCTCAGGCCAGCTGAAATCTGTGTGCTTTAAAGAGCTCTAGCATGAGAAAGTCTGGGAACAACAAAGGTGGGACTTCCTACCTGAGAGTTTCCTTCTTTATTTTCTTTTTGCTTTATTTTGTAATCGTATAAAAGCAGATGTGTGTTAAAATGTTGTTTTCATGTTTTACAGAGGCTGCAACAGATGGCAGCTTGCATAATTTATCTGGGATCCTCCTCCCTTGACCTGGGAAAGAGGAGGGAAGGGGGGAGGATAGAGGTGGTTCCGAGAGACTGGGGGGCTAGGTATAGGGATTGGATGTGGAACCACCAGGGCCTCCCGCTTGGGGGGGCATCACATCCTGCAGGGGAGAGGAGAGAGAAGAATTTATTGGGACATAGCCAGCTGTCCCTCCTCTTTCTCCTCCAGGATCACCCACCAACCTGCCCTCATAAAAGCAGGGTTGTGGGGGCCAGGTAGTAAGGGCCCCTCTTTTGACCCAGTACGGGTAACCATGCTAGGGGTTGGGGAGTGGCTTTTCCTGGTTTTCCCCGTAGCAGAGTTTTTTACCACCTCTAAAAAGGTGTTACAACCAAGGTAGAAGTGGGAGAAACTAAATAGGTTAAGAATAAATAGACAGGGATGGTATGCCAATATATCGCAGCCATGGCAGTATCTCAGGAGAATCACTAAGAGATGGAATAGTGGTAAGGGGGCAGTAATGAGCTGAGTTTTTCTGAAAGGCTCGTGATTCCCTCTGGTTGGTGTGAAGGTGGACACGAGCACCCAGACCCGGGGAAGGGGTCATGGTCTGCCTGCAGCAAGTATATCTAAACTGCAAGGAGAATGGCGCCTAATGGGGAGTGGCTGTACAGCCTTGGCCAGTAGGACCACGGGGTAGTGGATCCTGGATGTGCATGCTGCTGTTATCTGGAATATTATTCAATAAATGCATGGCTGCAGCCATTTCCTCCAAGACATGTCAGTGTGTTTCTTTCCATGGAATGGGGGTATGGAGGGCTACCTCATAATGTTTACTTTTCTAAACGAAACAGCCATACCTAAAAGTGTTGCAAACATTTAACTAAAAGTTAAAGTATGATTGAAAGGTCACATGATCTCTAGCCCTATGAAAGGGACTGACTGAGCACAGTCTGGCAAATGAAAGTTGAGAGAAAAGATGAAATAATATCTGGACTGTGGAGGGAGCAGCCCTATGCAGGAGTGAAAACTGCCTGATGCAAGGGGAGAGTAGTGGATGCTGGGGGCAGTCTCAGAAAGACTGACCACTGGAGGTGCTAGCCAAGGCTGGAATGTTTTGTACCACAGCTGAGCAGCTGGAGGGGTGATTACCTAAAGTATGGGTTGCAGAGCTGCAGGTAGGGCCACCATCAAGTACTGGTGTTGTCCCTATGAGCCTACTGGCTGAGTGGGAGCCAACAGCCCTTTATGCCAAGTTTTTATATCAGCCCAAGAGCATCTTGAGTAGTCAACTAGAACAAGCAGTGCATAAGTTCCAAATTTGCTCTGTTTTAACTGTTCATTTCTTTGTCCAGTGTCTCCAAGTCCTTATTTAATAAAGTGCACTGCCCTGTGGGACATTTTAAAAGAACTTTTCTCACCTTCTGTGTCTTCTCTGCAGCCTGCCTTCCCACAAACCGTTCCTGAAAAAGACAACCAGGGTGAATTTGTTTTCTTAAAAGACGTAATGTTAATAAAAGGAGTAAGGAAAAACATTATTTGATTCACCATTCCCAATCTACCCTCTTTCGGGGTCTGTATATGTGGCATCTCTTTATGAGGTTTAACCTGCTTCCCCACAGTAAATGGATAAAGGCTCCATAATTTTCTGTGTGCTGGGTTGAAGGAGGGGGGAATATATGCCATGTACAGGAAAAGAAATAATAAAAGTTTTAAGTAAGTACACTTTTTTCTTTTTGGTCACAGGCCAATTCTTCCATCTTTCTATTGTATTTTCCCTGATTTCTAGCTTTGTCTGCCAGTTTCTTGTGGCCATATTACTTGCATTGAATTGTATTCCTAAAACCTCTATTTTTTACCTAGGAAATGTGTATTCCTTCAGTTTCAGACACTGAAAATCTCCCATAGAAAACCTTCTACTTTTGTTTTTGTTTATTTGGGAGCCTGAAATTGACATTAGTTTTTCCGGGTCAGATATGGTTCATGAACCAGAAGCTGGGTCTTTCACTAACAGGACTATGCCATCTGCGTAATCCACTGTCTTTGCAGTCTGAGACTCATCAGAAGTTTGTTGCCCTTATACCTCTTGCACTTTCTAAATGCCTTAATTAGGGATCTAGACAAAATACATATAATAAGGTAATGAAGGGGCACCCCTGATTTACCCCTCTCTGTAATCTAACAGGACTTCCCACCCAACCATTTACCAGACGAAGCAGAGATGCATTGCTATATAACATCAGAACTGTTTTCACATATGCTCCAGGTATAACATATACTTTTAAAACCACCCATAGGTAATCATATGACTCTGAATCGAAAGCCTTCTCTTTATCCAATGATAGAAGGCATTCATTCACTTCCCCCTGATTTCTTCTTTCCACAGTCTCTTGTACATAAATGAGATCATTCTGCATATCTCTTCTTGGGATTGAGCAGGCCTTTGCTTAAGATATCAGATGATCAACCAAGACTGCAAGTTTTCTGTATAGAATATTAGTGGAAATTTTTAAGTCATTGTTTAATAAACGGAGTGGGTGCCAATTAGAAATTTCTGTGTTGTCTCCTTTTTTTATAAATAAAAATACTGCTCCCTTATTCATACTTGGGAATGTACTCCTGACTGCTTTAATATGTTAGATAACTCTGTTAGAACTGGCACAATTTGATCTGACATGTATTTATGCAGCTCTCCTGGCAAGCCATCCAGTCCTGGGGCTGTGTTCTTGGATAGGGATGCAATTGCCTGGGGCACTTCCTCTTCCTAAAAGTCTTCCAGTAAGTTTTGTTTGTCTAAATCTGTGAATTGGGGAAGGTGTAGACCAGGTAAGAAGTCTGAAATTTCCTATTCAATCAGAACTGTTGTGCAAAATTTTCAACATAGTCTTCTTATGACCACACCTCATGAACCCTGTAGGTGAAAATGTTCAAATCCTGGCAAAAGGGTGATTTTGTGACATGACTGCAAACTCAACATTTGGGCTGGATTTGAAGAATTTCTCCTATTTTGTTCATGAGGTGGGTTCCCAAATAGGCTATGTTGAAAATTCGGGCGAATAACATTAAACAAGCATGGCCTGCCCGGTGGTGCTGAGGGTTGAGGCACTGGGGGACACCACACCTCATGCTACGCCGGTGACCCAGGTCCAGGAGCGAACTTGGGCATCAGGGGTCGGCAGGGGAGGGTTGAGGATGAGTGCCCTTGTGGTGCTGTCCTCCCCGGAGAAGAAGGGGTGGGATGTCATGGCATGCCAGAGGCCCCCGGTGGAGACCGGGGCACTACAGCATGCCAGGCAAGCATGTAACTAGTGTGGCCGACACTGGCAGGATTGCTGTGCACCAGTGAGTTGATGTGCACTGGGGTAGCGCACAGAACAGGTAAGACACTGGCGCTGTGGACAGGCGATGGCACCTGTCCCCCATACCCCACGCTGGGCCAACCCCGACTGGCCTTCCAGTTCCTCCACTGTGGGCCCAACCCTGCAGCCAGAGTCTGACTCACAAGACTGCCCAAGAGGAGGGGGTGACCCACCCCAGTTGGGTTAAACCGGGGGTGCTGACTGCAGGGATGGGGGAGAGAGGAGGCACAGATCGGGGGGCCTCAGGTGAGCGGGGCATGGACTAGGATGCCCAAGAGAGGTTCCACGGGGCTGTGACCAGAGGGAAATAAATAAATAAAAAATTAAACAATCATTTGTCAATGCAGAAGGTTCGCTGCTGGTATTGCAGTTGTAAATGCCTCCCATAGTGGTTCCTCCAAGAATGCACTAGCCTTTGCCTTTGGCCTTCAAGGAGGCAGTATAGCACAGTGGGTTAAGGCTCTGAGCTGCAAATCTAGAGACATGGGTTTGAATCCCGCAACCGCCTAGGTGCATACTGTGTGATCCTGAGCAAGTCACTTAACTTCCTTGTACTTCCTGGTCACATCTGGCAGAGGACACCAGAAGAAAGGAGTGCTGTGTGACTAGACTTCTCTACTGGGACTAAAGAAGTAGAACTCTTCTACTGGGACCTTTAATTTAGGCTAAAATAAATGTGTGTTTGTCTCAGTTAGCTAAAATGGTTATCTGAACAGTTATCTAGGTGTAAATCTCAGGAGGCTGAAGGGGCTTGATTGCTGTGCAGTTTAAATTACTTGTAGAAAGATCTAGTAAGTAGGGGGAATGGCTTAGCTAGAAGGAAACTAGATTTAAACACTGCCTTAGAAAGATTCTGTCAGAGGCTTGGCAGAGGACCCCAGAAAGAAGGAGTGATGTGTGACTGGACTTCTCTACTGGGACTAAAGAAGTAGAACTCTTCTACTCTCTACACTCTTCTAAAAAAACTATATTGCCCACCTTCCCTACCCTCCACCCTCCCACCCAAAGCTAGTTCTACTTTTATAAGCACAGGATTTGACTGACAACAGGAACTTCCTGTTTGGGAGCAGGAAATGAGTGATCACAGAGCCACCAAAGATGCACCATCCTAGAAGGGCAAGAGTAGCTCTCCAGCCCCCTCTAGCTGCTGGAGGTCTGCCCTCTAAGCAAGTAAGGGGTCTACTGAGAAATATAGGATCTCTTGTCTCAGAACAGGACAATCAGGAGCTTAAAGGGCACAGAGGCACTAAGTAAGCAGAGAGAGAAGGGGGAAAAAAACAGGGGAAAGAGTAAGGATTCCAAACAATAGTGAGGGGGCCAGAAATAAGACATGATGGGAGTGGTGCAGTGCAGTGGCTGTGGAACAGCAGTCTTCTGGGAGACTTCTGGAGGATGCAGTGTTGTCCCATCTGTAGACACCTCTCTTGGCTGTTGGGGGAGGTTGCTCATCTCCAGACTAAGTTGGCCAAGATTTGTGGGACCTCCTCTTCCATCGAGGGACCACCAGGGCCACTGCCGTTGCCTCAGAGGTTGCCAAGAAAGAGGAGCGGTTGGACCACAGTGGGCTCAGGGAGGATGAGGGTGGTAGAACAGAGGCACATCTCTCCAGTTGTACCTCTCCACAATTCCTATGCCATTCTGGCAAAGTGTGGTTCCTCTATGGAGGTACCCACAGTGGAGACCAAGGAGGATGCTGGGAACCTCCACAAGGGAGACCCACAGGAGGGTGGCATGGGACCCCACAGGGGAAAGAAACAACTCCTGGTGGGGGACTCCATTGTTAGGAAGGTAGAACTTGGGGAGGAAGGGGAGAGGGAGGTAAGGGGCCTGCTTGGCACCGTGGCTTAGAATGACAGGGAGCAAATCCTCAGGATTGCCAGAGCAGCTACACAGGGGAAGGAGCTGGATGTCATTGTCCACCTATGGGCAAATGACCTGGCTAAGAAAGGGATCAGAGCAGTGCAGGAAGAGTTTGTGGAATTGGGGAGGGGTCTTAGGCAAGTAACATGCACGGTAACCTTCTCAGAGGTGCTGCCTGTCTATGGCGTATGAGAGGCTAGGGTGCTCCACACTATGGGATTCAATCAGTGGTTGAAAAACTGGTGCAGAGCTCAGGGATTTGGCTTCATTGGGGATTGGCAGTCCACCTGGAGTGATGCAAGCCTATACTGGCATCATGGGCTGCATCTGTCCAAGAGGGGAACCAGGATCCTAGGTGATAGGTTTAAATGCTTCATTGGCAAGTATTTAAACTAGCCAAGGGAGGAGGCCCTGGAAAGGAGCAGGGAAATCCTAGCTCCCCCAAAAAAGTCACAGGAGTACAGCAAGTGCAGTAAACACCAACATAGAGATGTTGACAGGGAGAAGGGCAGGGATAAATGGAGAAAGTGACAAAGGCAAGAAGGACAGGGATGGGGCAAAAAGGAGTAAGGCCATCAGGAAATGGAGGATAATGAGTACCAATGCCCATAGCCTGGGCAACAAGCTCCCTGAACTGGTGGCCTTGATGGAAGAGGGATGCCTAGATATCATAGCAGTCACAGAAATATGGTACACAAAGAACCATGACTGGGATGTTAACATACCAAGGTACGTAACCTACAGGAGAGACAGAGAGGGGAGAAGAGGGGGAGGAGGTGTAGCTCTGTATGTAAAGGAAGGGATAAAAGCAACTGAACAAAAGAGTAAACAGGGAGGAGAAGAGGCACTGTGGGTCACCTTGGAGACTGTAAGTGGCACCACAATCCACACAGGGTTGTATACAGACCCCCAGGTCAGGGGGAGGGAATGGACAAGGATATGATAGAAGGCATTCTTAGGATGGCAGAGAAAGGGGAGATACTGTTGATGGGAGACCTGAATATGCCAGATGTTAACTGGAGCACACTTGCTGCAGCCACATCCAAGAGCAGGGCCATTCTTGATGCCCTACAGGTGGCATGCCTCAGACAGCTAGTTTCAGAACCCACTCATGAGAGAGCAATCTTAGACCTTGTACTCTCAAATGGGGACAGTGAGAGGATCTCAGATCTAGAAGTGGGTTGCCATCTGGGAACAGGTGACCATCAAAAAGTGTGGTTCACGTTAAACTCGGCTACAGAGTCAAGCCATACAGAAGTGAGGGTTCTGGACTTCAGGAGGGCTGACTTTGGCAAGATGGGAGCGTGCCTCAGAAAAGCACTAGCAAACAGGCTAGAAGGAGGGGTGGAGCAACAATGGAGAATCATCAAAACTGCCATCACAGAAGCAACAAGCCTTTGTGTGAAGCAAATAAACAAATCAAAATGAAAGAAAAAGCCACTATGGTTCTCAAAAGAGGTGGCGGGGAAAGTCAGGGAGAAAAAGATAGCATTCAGGATGTAGAAGGAAACACAGAAGGAGCAGGACAGAGAGCTGTACCAGTTAAGGCAGAAGGAAGTGGGGAAGGAAGTCAGAATAGCAAAGGCCCAAACTGAGGAAAGGATAGCCAACTTGGTTAAGAAGGGGGATAAAACCTTTTATAGGTACATCAGGGAGCATAGAAAGACAAAGAGAGGGCTAGTGAGGCTGAATAGAATGAATGGTGGGTTGGCAGAGGGGGGATAGTGAAAAAGTAGGGATATTGAATGAATATTTCTGATCAGTATTCACAAAAGAGGAGGGGGAGGTGCCTAATCCAATTAACAGATGTACTATGGATGGGGGGGGGCGATTCCAGTCCTTTCACAGAAGAAAGGGTTCTGAAAGAACTCCTAAAACTGAAGGTGGACAAAGCAATGGGGCCTGATGGAATTCACCCAAGAATTCTAAAAGAAGTAAGGGGAGAACTAGTGAAACCACTGACTACCCTTTTTAACAAATCATGGGAGGATGGTGTGGTACCCAAAGACTGGAGGAAGGCAGATGTGATTCTCCTTCACAAAAGTGGGACCAAGACAGAGGCAGGAAACTGCAGACCTGTCAGTTTGACCTCTGTGATAGGGAAAGTGATGGAATCACTTCTGAAGGAAAGAATTGTTGAGTACCTAGAGGCCAGTGGGGCACAGGACCCAAGGCAGCATGGGTTCACAGTGGGAAGGTCATGTCAGGCGAATCTAATTGATTTGTTTGACTGGGTGACCAAAGTAGTAGACCAGGGAGGGGCTGTGGACATGGCCTACCTGGACTTTAGCAAGGCATTTGACACAGTCCCACACAAAAGATTAATAGTCAAATTAACTAGCCTGGGTGTAGGTCCCAGGGTGGTAGCCTGGATAAAACATTGGCTGGACAACAGGACACAGAAAGTAATTGTAAATGGAGTCCACTCTGAAGAAAGTGGGGTTACTAGTGGGGTACTGCAAGGTTCAGTACTGGGTCCAGTCCTTTTTAATGTCTTTATAAGTGACACTGCAGAGGGACTGGAAGGAAAAGTATGCCTCTTTGCAGATGACACAAAGATCTGCAACAGGGTTGATACACAAGGAAGTGTGGAAAGGATGAGAAGGGACTTGGCAAGGCTGAAGGAATGGTCAGAAGTATGGCAGCTAGGATTCAATACAAAGAAGTGCAAAATAATGCACCTGGGAAACAAGAACCCAGGAGAAGATTACACAATGGGGGGGGGGGAGGTAGTAACAACAACAAAAAAGGAAAGGGACCCGGGGGTTATCATATCAGATGACCTTAAGCTTAGCAAACAATGTGAGAAGGCAGTAGGGAGGGCTGGGGGTATACTAGGGAGAGGCATCACCAGCAGAAAACAAGAAGTTGTCATCCCTCTGTACAGACAGTTGGTGAGACCCCATCTGGTGTACTGCATCCAGTTCTGGAGACCTCATCTCTGCAAGGACATAGACAGGATAGAGGCAGTCCAGAGGAGGGCTACTAAAATGGTGCAGGGTCTGCAAGAGAAGCCGTACGAGGAAAGACTAAAGGAGCTTAATATGTGTACCCTTGAGGAAAGAAGGGAGAAGTAAAGAATCTTGGGAGATATGGACATCTTGATGGCTGCAATTTTGCCATGAAGGAGAGATTGCGAAGCTTCCATCTGTCTAGAATTGTTTTGATGTTATCTAGTACGGGGTTAAAGTTAATGTCCCATATCTTCCCTAAGTTACTAGTAATTTTGATTTTAGATATGTTATACCCTGTGGTGACCAACGGAATCCAAGAGGTATGTTCATAAAGGCTTTACAGTGGTCGTTAAGGGGCAGAGTTTGTGACTTACCATAATTCAAAGCAAGGCCAGAAATGTTATTAAAATTATTAAGCAAATCAACCAACGGGGCCCAGCCTCATTGAGGTTTTCAAGTAAGATTAAGAGGTCATCTGCGTAGGAGCAAGAGACATATCTTGAATTGCCCACGGGTATGCCCATAATGCCAGAAGATTGATGTAAACAAGCAGTCAGGGGCTCTATGGCTAAAATAAACAGGGAAGGTGATTGGGGACAGCCTTGTCTAGTTCCCCTTGCTAGATGAAAGTAAGAGAAAAGGGTGGAATTAGTAAGTCCTTTAGCAACAGGTGAATTATATAATAGCTTGATCCAGGAGCAAAAGGTATGAGAAAGACCGAAATGAGATAAAACTTGATGAAGGTAGTCCCGGTTAAAGGAATCAAAGGCCTTCTCAAAATCAATAGCTATGCCTGCAGCTGGTGTCTTGAGGGATTTGGCTTTGTGAAGTAGATTAAATTGGGAACGTAGGTGATCAGAACCAGATCTATGTTTAATAAAACCGGCTTGTGAACGATGAGTTAGCTTGGGAATTAAGGATTCAAGTCAAGAAGTTAGTAATTTAGCAAATATCTTCCCATCTGTGTTTAATAAAGAGATGGGCCTGTAACTTGAGAGGTGATTGGGGTCTTTTTCCTTCTAAGGGATTAGGGTTATGGTTGCTTTGGTGCAAGATGGGGGAAGTTCACCAGTACTGGAAGCTTCCTGATAAACATTAAGAAGAAGGGGACATAAGGTGTCGGAAAACATTTTATAGAAATTGACAGGGAATCCGTCACCTCCAAGGGGTTTGCCGGATTTCAAGGAAGACAAAGCTTTCTAGATTTCCTGAAGTGAGAAGGGTTCATCTAAAGAATTTATTTCAAGACTAGAAAGATGAGGAAGATGTAATGATTTAAGGAACTATTGAATTTGTAAAGTAGATGGAAGGATTGTGTTAGAGTATAGTTTTTGATAAAAGGTTTTTATGGTATGGTTTATAGAGGGATTGTCAGAGCGAATTGTGCCCTGTTCATCTTTCAGGCTTAGGATATGTCATTCCATTTGTTGTACTTTGAGCTGGTAAGAAAGAAGTTTCACGTTTTTATCGTCGTGTTCCCAAAACTTGTATTTAAGTTTAAACAAGGCTAGTTCCGTTTTACGAGAATTCATTTATTTTGACTCTAAGTTGAAGAATTTCAAGATGAAGTTAAGAATAAGGACAGTGCTTCTTAGAAGAAAAGTATAAATTCTCTTTAGCCTTTAGAGATTTTTTCCAAATCAGCCAGTTGTTGTTCCCTTACTCTTTTCCTATGTGCAGCATAACTGATCATTTTCCCTCGAATCATAGTATTAAGAGCTTCCCATATAGAGGACATAGAAGATTTGGTTGGGGTATTGTGAGAGAGAGGAAGTCCTGAATTTGTGCTTTGATCATGGGTAATAAATTGGGATCCTTGAGAAGGAGAGGGTCCAGCCACCAGTAAGAAGATTTAGGTGCTAATGGGTCCCACAAAAGTTGCAGTTTGACAAGGGATGGTCTGAGATTATGATGGGAGAGATGGATGAATCAATAGTTTTTTTCCGTTATAACAGGAGGGGCTAACCAGTAGTCAATTCTACTGTATGTTTTATGTAGAGAGGAGTAAAAAGTAAATTCTCGATCATGGGGGTGAAGGAGGCAGTATACATCAGCTAATCCAACATCTTGCAATAGTAATGAGAGGGCTTTAATACTTCTAGGGTGGGCATCTGTAGTGGGGATACTTCTGTCAATGCTGGCTTCTAAAACTCAGTTAAGATCCCCTCCAAGAATAAATGGTGTATTATCAGTGTTAAAGGATTGAATCTGTTGAGCTAAATTGTGCAACAACTTTGGGGAATCGGAGTTGGGTGCATAGACATTAACAAGAAAAAGAGGACCAGAGTAAATATTCAATTTAGCCATCACCCATCTGCCGACAGTGTCAGAAATGGAGTTTACAAGGGACCATTTTAGACTCTTATGAATAAGAATAGCAACTCCTCTTTTTTTTTTGAAGTATAGGATGATTCATAGATCTGACCGACCCAATCTTTCTTAAGCCTATGAACATCATCTGCTAACAATTTTGTTTCTTGATGGAAAGCAATTTGTGTTTTATGTTTTTTGAGATGTGAAAGAATTTGTTTTCACTTACAAGGAAAATTAAGTCCCTTCACATTCCATGTATATAAAAGCATGTCACTCATATTGTCGGTATTAAAGAAAGGGAATAATTGCTGGAATGTGAAGGGACAAATAAATGAGCTAGAGGATGGTCAGAATACAATATAGAGAGCTTACATATATGCAGAGAGTGGCAGAAACATTCAAGCCCAAAAAAGTTAAATATATGATATGTGAGCGACACAGATATTATATTAAAGTTAGAACAGAGAAGAGAAAGGAGAAAAGTCATTAATAACAACAACAATACTAGTAAGCAAAATAACAGAAAACTTTTTATGGGTGTGAGGAGATATGAGTCAGCCAACTGGCTAAGAGACCCTCTCACCACACTCTGGGGTTTCGATGTAGGGAGGAGACTAGGGAGGACCAGTTATAAATATGAGCCCAAACCTAAGTCTGTTCCCAGTAATATAATAAAGTAAGTATTCCTGATAAGCTAAACTGAAAGGAAATAATACTAAGAAAGGCAGGGGACTGTAATAACCTCAGTTTAATTCTAAGCTAACAGGACAAGGTATAATGATAAAGCTAAACACCAGAACTTATTTATAAACATTAGTAGTAATAGTACAAGATATACTAACTGGAATTAACAGTAAATTAAAGAACCATATACGAGATGCCAGTACAGCCTAGATATAGAGCAAGGAATTCAGGGAGCCAGGTGTACTGCAAATGAACACGTATACAAGGAAAAGTAGATCATTACCACATTAGAGTAACTCTGAGTATACTTTTCGTAGTGCAACAGAATAAGTACACAATAAATACAATATTGAGGGAGGAAAAAGAAAGGGTAGGCCAATTTAAGCCCTTATGCCCTGAGCCAGATGCAAATTGGGATTATATGGGGAGGGATAGGCTTCGGTGATAACTGTGGACAGAGGAGAGAGCCATATTAAAGGTCAGCTCCGAATACTCGAAAATCGCCTAAATATATGTTATATGGGGTGACTAGGTCAAAAAAACTAAGCCCAGTGAGCCCCAAAACAGGAGGGACCACACAACAGTGGATCTCTATAATATCTGTAGGCTTTGAGTAAAATAAGGAGCATAAGGAAGATGTAGATTGACAATCCTTTGCAACAGTACACCAAACATAGCCCACCTCTTTGAGTGCTAATGATAGTTCCATACTATAAACAGGAGTTAGTAAGAATAACGGAACATAGGGAAGGAGACAGATTAGATATAGTTGACAATATTACTTAAGGACCTGTCATCAGGAGAGGGATGGGGTAAATTGCCTTGTAATACATGATAATTCACATACAAAAAAAGAAAAGGCAATAATCAGGATGCATACTGATTGAAGATATGCAGCTGAACAGCCCAAAGACTATAAACCTGATGCACTGCTAAACTGGAGAGTATAAGGCCAGATATAGAGAGCCTGTCTAGTGAGGTAATTTATAAGATCCAACACTAAAATAATGACTTAGAAAAGCATTGTTGATATACCAAAGTTCCCTTGAAGACCTTTAAGCTGCTCATTTAAACATTGCAACAAAAAGTAAATTGATTGCACCACGATGTACAGCCTTTGCTTTCTGTACCTGCTGGGAGTGAAAGCAACCAGGTAGCATAGACTGTAGAGCGGGCAGTTAGGCAGAAAAAGTGTACTGGCACTCCCTTTAAGTATTCTGGAAGCAAAACCTACCAGGACATAACAACTGTAACCATATTACTGACCATATAAGCTCATGACACATTAGATTTATTAGCGGGATTGTGACTATTGATGTTTTTGCTTTTAGCCTTTGCCCTACGTTTCTTTTTGGGTGGCTCTAAAGATTTGAGGGGGGGACTTGCAATAGCTTCTGCCCAGGAACTATTGACAGAAATACATCCCTGAGTCACCGGGCCCAAGTTAGATGGATGTTCATCTGAAATTTGCTTGGAAAGATCCTCCTGCGAGGAGTGCATGTCATCCTCCATGAGAGCAAATTTATTGCTCATGGGAATAGAGGGGTTGATTTTAAGGTGAGAGGCTGCAGCTTGGGGTGTTTGGGCTGAGACCTCACTAAAACAGCATGAATGTCTTGAAGAATAATGCCCCGACAGAAGCTTCTCTTGCAGCCGTGTGATTGCCTTGGGGTAAAATCAGTTGTGGCGTTGGTGCTTGAGGCTGCAAGTTCTGCAACATCTTCCCCATGCTCCTGAACCTCATCGTCCTCCCTCCATGTGGATACCAGAGCTGTGTTAAGGTTGTCAGTTGCTGCTAAACCTCCTGGGGTAAGATTACAAAGAGAAACCTCCAGATAGTTGGCTAAGGCTGCAGGGGTTTCAAAATCCATGAAGGAAGAGCCTGAAAAAAGGTGAAGTGTCACGGGGTAATGTAGAGCAAATGTAATGCTTCTTTACTGGAGGATTTGTTTAAGTGGATTGTAGCCCTTCCTTTTTAATGGTTAAATCTTTTGAAAAGTCTCTGTAGATGGAAATATTAAATTCTTGCCACTGAAGTTTCCCCAATTCTCTGGCTCATTTCAGTATTAATTCTGTATGGGAATAGTTCAAGAAGAAAGTAATGATGGGCCTCGGACGCTAGTCTGTTGCTGGCCTGGGACCCAGAGTGTGATGAAACTGGTCAATGATTAACGTTAGGTCGGGAGGCAGTTTAAACATTGCAGGTAGTACGTGCAATAAAAGCGCAGTAGTGTCTCCTAATTCTACACCTTCAGGGAAGCCAAAAAATTGTAAATTGCTGAGACAATTACAATTTTCAATATCGTCAGTTTTGGCTTGTAGGGATTTAATAGTTCGATCTTGATTACGGACAGTAGCCTAGAGGTCATGAACAGTAGTGGTACTGCAGGCTGTTGCTTTCTCATTAAGTGCAATTTTCTGGCTAAAAGTTTCAAGAATGGTCGCATTCTGTTGGGTTGAGGTTTTCAGATCATTAATCTCAGCCATCAGTTTAGAAAACATTTCTTCCACTCTAGCAAGTGAGCTTTGCTGTGCTTGGAGATCTGCCATAATGCTGAAGGATGAGGCCTAGTATGCTGCATTACAGTGTAGAATAATTGAATATAAATAGACGATGGATCAAAAATGACTTACAGACTGTGTCAGGCAGTAAGATTACAGGATGATCACAGGAGTTGATACCGAAGAAAGGTTTGGTGAAGGCTGGACGAGGTTAGATTGCAGTCATTCCTGCAGTGATTTTAAGCAGGTGTTCTGCGGCCCCCCTAGGAGTTGCTCGCAGACCCCCAGTTGAAAAACCCTGATCTACAGTAATCAGCCAGGCTAATCGGAACAGCTGTTTGCTGGGTGGTGACCTGCAGAGAAAAGGAAAAAGCCGCCACATGATTGGTGCAGCTTTTTCCTTTCAAGTGCAGACCACTTCAGGCAAACAGTGTCACGATCAGCCTGGCTGATGATTGGTGTGATACTGTCGAGCCCCTTGCAGAGGACTCTGCATTGGCCAGACAGTGTCACACCCCTTAAAAGTCACTCATCGCAAGAAGTTTGCCTCACATGAGCTAACTTAAAAATGACCAAGCTATGAGTACAAGTTCACAGCGCATTGAAATATGTTGCGCGCATACTTGATTTCTTCAGTTCCCAGTCCAGCGTTAAATAGGGAAGATATGTATCCAGCCCAGAGAGGATTATTGCACTATACCCCCACTAGGTAAGTAATGTGTAGGAGTGGTCGGTGCTGAGTGGGGGTGTTGAGTGAGGGGAGGGTAATGGCGGCAATGGGTGACAGTGGCAACAGACATTGGTGAACTGTTTTCTATTTTACAGGGTTAAAAAAATAAAGAAGGCTACAAGGGATGGTTTTCTTTATTTTAGATATCGATACTGGGGATTGGCACCCCAGTGTTGGTGTCATGTTTGGCAGCACTGGGGGTGCGCTCCCTGGTGTGGCACAGTGGAAACAGGTGGGGTGATTGGGTATTAGCCAGCACCAGAGATTGGGCAGCCCGATGTCAGAAAATTCAGAAGGGGCATGGGAAGCAATGGGAAGTAGGAAGGATACTTGGCGGAGGGTGGGGTTGTGTTTAACATTGGGGAGGGAGGATGACAACAGGCTGATCATGATGCTGATGACCTGTGCTTGCAGGGTAGCATCTTGCAGATCAAAGGAAAGAACCACCCTATGATTCAGGCGGCTCTTTTCTTTGAACTTCACAAAATCTCCATCCAGCAAGCACTGAAGAGTGTCTTGATCAGTCTGGCTAATGAGTGGTCTGACACTGTCAGGACCTTGTAGATTGTCCTGCATTGTACTGACACTGACACACCTCTCAAATCCACTTGTCACAACATGTTTGATTTGCACATGCGCAAACATAAAAACATGGATATATGCCAGTACATACTTGCACTTCATACCATGGTAAGATAAGATAGTCATCTTTGGAGCAAACTGATTAACTAAACTGTGGAGTGCCTCCAATTTGGATATCTGATATCATTCTGACAACTTCCTGACATCACCCCACAGTCTCCTGTCACCTACAACAGTCTCAGCTTTAACTCCACATCTGAAGTGGCAATGGATTAATTCAAAACATTTGCAACAGATTTTACAGTAATAATCCATGAAGTATTCTACGGTGACATACATTAATTAGCTGTGCTGTATTACATTGTTATGCATAATATGGTATGGCATTGGTGCCAGTTTCTTTGATCAATGACACATACTCAAGTATCCAAGCATAACTATTCATTGTGAATCAGCATCAAAATTAATATAACCAGCTACAGACAACTACAATGACAAAACAGTGGTTTTGAATAACCATGCATCATAGAGGATGTACTGCCCTACACGCCTAAAAGTACTCAGCAAACAAAGATACAATGAATGCAAGTGGTTAAAGAGCTGCTGACGCCATCTGCAGTCTTGGCCATACGACTCATAACACAGATTTTCCAGATATAGGCACTAATTTAGCATACAACAGAACTTTTTTAAAGTAATAAAAGAGTGACTTACATTTGACAGTCTGCTCATAATGAGTCGAGTGCCCACCGAGCGTGACAGCATCATCACTAAAAATAGCACTCATGTGACATGAAATAGGAGATGTAGCTGCAGGCACTCTATACTGTACAGCATCGATAACCCAAACTGCCTGGAGGACAAAGGAATAGTTCATATTGAGAGGTCTGGATAAACAAGAGTCCCATGGAAATGAATGGCAGTCTGGTAACGGTCATCACAAAATGACAGATTTTCTGTTTACTCTGTCATAGCCACTGGCAATCTGGCTGGGCATCTAGCACCTGAAAAGGCTCATGATAAGTTGAGGTGTCAAGGAAAACTTCGCATGGTGATTTTTTTTTTTTTACAAAGTCATGATGATTTCTCTGTCATGTAAGCCACAACGTGCTGTAAAAGGACAGAGAGAGAGAGAGAGTTTGCACTTTTTACAGTAATCTGTCATGGCTTTATGCAATCTGGCACAGCATCTAGCATCTGTAAAGGCTGACATCTGATCTGGTAGTCACTCTGCTTGCTGGGAAGTGATTTTGTGACCTTTTATTTAAAGTTTACGGCACTTCACTCTCTCTCTTCTCTCTCTCTCTCTCTCTCTCTCGTGTATAGCATTTGGCATCTGTGAAGGCTCACAATCTTTGGCATTGAGGAAGACATCTGGCAGCTGAACCAGTAGAAGCACTACTATATTTAACAACTTTCAACATACCACACCAAACTCCCATGTGGCTTGTACATGGAGGTGTTGTGAAGTTTTAATACGCAGGCGAAGTTAAGGCAAAGTTGCCAAATCCACCTCCATGGATAATTTTGCTAAGTTTTTCTATTTAATAGGAAGTTCACCATTAGTAACTTCACCTGGTAACTTTACCTGTAATTTATCCCTTGGGTACACCAAGGTGAAGTTGGGACAAAATGAAGCTATTGATACACAAAAGTCCCAAGGTCAGCAGGTCCCTTCCCCCACCCCCATAGCAGCCTGAAGACCCTGTGCCACTCCTCAACCCCAGTGGTACCAACACCACAGGCTGCATCCGATCCACTCATCAATCTCAGTCAGGAGCAATTCTAACATTTTCTGACCTGGATGCGAGTCGGTTACACTCTTCACTGCCAACGTGACATACTGACAAATACCCAGAGTGTTGCTACCAGTGCAGTTGGGCTTAGTATAAACATAGAAACATAGACTTTGATGCCAGATAAGGACCACTTGGTCCACCTAGTCTGCCCATTTCCCTACCTATTGGATAAGCTGCAGATCCTAGTTAACCAACAGCCTATTTTTTCCTACCCCGCCCCCACAAGAATTGCCTTATGCCTGTCCCATGCATTCTTGAATTTTCCTACAGTTTTTGACTCCACAACCTCCTCAGGAAAGCTGTTCCATGTGTCCATCACCCACTCTGTGAAAAAATACTTCCTCACATTGCCCCTGAGCCATCCCCACTCTATCTTCAAATTGTGTCCCCTTGTTCTTGCACATCTCTTTTTCTGAAAGATGCTACACTCTTGGACTTTGTTGATTCCACTGAGGTACTTAAATGTTTCTATCATGTCTCCCCTCTCCTTCCTTTCCTCAAAGGTATACATATTAAGCTCCTTTAGTCTCTCCTCATATGACTTCTCTTGCAGACCCTGCACCATTTTAGTTGCCCTCTTCTGGACTGCCTCCATCCTGTCTATGTACTTGCAGAGATGGGGTCTCCAGAACTGGATGCAGTACTCCAGATGGGGTCTCGCCAACTGTCTGTACAGGGGGATAACAACTTCCTGTTTTCTGCTGGTGATGCCTCTCCCTATACATCCCAGTATCCCCCCAGCCCTGCCTACTGCCTTCTCATATAGCTTTCCAACCTTAAAGTCCTCTGATATGATTATCCCCAGGTCCCTTTCCATTTTTGTTGTTGTTACTACCCCTCCCCCATTGTGTACTCTTCTCCTGGGTTTTTGTTTCCCAGGTGCATTATTTTGCACTTTTTTGCATTGAATCCAAGCTGCCATACTTCTAATTATTCCTCCAACCTTGCCAAGTCCCTTCTCATCCTTTCCACACCTCCTTGTGTATCAACCCTGTTGCAGATTTTTGTGTCAATTGTTTCCCATCGCCAGAGTCAAATACTACTGCAGGTACCTGTGCCCAATGTGCTATGATGCACAGAAAGGAGCTAGAAGCTGTTTGGCCACTGGTTCTCATGTCCATACTGGGGATCTGTTATCCAGATCAGGTTCAGTTCCACCACCAGCGGCAGTCAAGGGGACACCAACAACCTCCTCCTTTACCACTGTTCCTAATCCTGAGTCAGAGATTCTGCTGCCTCTTGGACTGATCCTCTTGTCACCGCCTCCCCCCAGCACCCACCAGCATGGATGCCACAGATGTGGCAGAGAATAATTTAGCAGCACGAATGCCACCATCCCACTTCCACCAACTACTCCTTTGCTACTACTACTACTACCAGCCCCAGAGCTAAAAGAGGACCTGCTGAAGAGATTATTTTTTTACATGCAACAACAATTTGCCCCACAGAACCTATGCACTTTTTGGTCACCTTGCTGGCACCTCTCCCTTTACTCAAGCTTCTCTTTCCAGTCATTTTATATATTTAGATTTTTAATATTGCAAAGAAAAAAATAAATAATACAGCAAAATTAAATAGCAGCAGCAGCAGCAGATAACATCTCACCAAGGGGGTTAGCAGTCTTTTTTCCCCTTCCTGGTTGTCCAGAAATGAGAGATGGTGATGGGGTGGTGGTTGTTGCTTAAATGGTGTTACAGTATGGCTTGCATCCACACTGCTGTTAACATGGTTTACATCAACTGTGTTGGTCAAGAACTGAGCTAAAACCCTGCTCCAAGCAGGGTTAATGGCATTCAGGCAATCTGGAAAGCAACTTTTCTGCATCATTCTAATTTTCTTTTGCAGTCTCGCTTCAAAGAAAAAACATATATTAAGTGTTCATCTTAACTCCTGGGGGTTGATTTTATATAGGCACAAATGTGTGTGTGTGTGTGTTTTTTAGGCATAACTCAATTAATTTTTGTTGGATTTGTCTGAAACTTGGTGTGATTGCAGTCCTACAGGAGATATAGATTTTGGATTATTATTGGAGTTAAATTCTAGATTTGGCACCATGGTGAAGTTGGGATGTAATTTTGGGGTGCTATGCAAACCTCATGAATTTGCCTGGTGGTATTATGTTTTAGTCTTGTAGTACTCATTGAGACATTTTATTTATATATAGATTGTCTGTTAACTCCAAAGACTGATGGAGTTACATCTTGTTAAAGTTGCAATGTTAACCTATGGGAATCTTCTTTTTTTTATTTTAAGTATTTTTATATGTCTGTTTTTAGTTAGTATTTCTTAGGGACTTAATCTTGTAGTACTCAATGAAACCTTTTTTTGATATATGGGTTGTCCCTTAACTCCAAAGACTGACAGAGTTGTGGCTTGTTAAAATTGCAATGTTAACAAATGGGAATTTTCATTTTTTTTTTAATTTTGTGTTTTTTTTATACCTCTATTTTCAGTTGGTATTTCTTAGGGACTTAGTCTTGTAGTACTCATTTACACCTTTTTTATATATACTGTAGATTGTCCTTTAACTCCAAAGATTGATGGAGTTGTGGCTTGTTAAAGTTACAATGTTATCCTGTGGGAATTTTAATTTTTTTTTAATTTTTGTGTTTTTTATATGTCTATTTTCAGTTGTATTTCTTAGGGACTTAGTCTTGTGGCACTCATTGAGACCTTTTTTGATATAAGGATTGGCCCTTAACTCTAAAGACTGATGGAGTTATGGCTTGTTAAAGTTGCAATGTTATACTATGGGAATTTTAATTTTTTATGTATTTATATATGTTTATTTTCAGTTGGTATTTTTTAGATACTTGTCTTGTAGTACTCATTGAGATCTTTTCTGACATTCAGATTTTTCCTTAACTCCAAAGACTGATGGAGTTATGGCTTGTTAAAGTCACAATGTTATGCTATGAGAATTTTCAGCAGAAATTTGTGAAGGTCAGCTTTGCCTTGTAACTTCACCTTTGGTATTGCCAAGGCATTGACATTTTTGTGGTTCTTTGACTACTCCTGTTGTTGCTGCCACCACCACCAGCAGTGTCAGAAGCAGCACCCACCAGTATTGATGCCACAGATGTTGCTAAGAAAAATCTGGCCACACTAATGTCTCCACTTGCACCAACTACTTCTTTTTGAGTACTACCAGCAGTATCAGCCCCTGACAAACTTGCATCAGAAGTATTGATGGTACCCTTCTGAACCACAGAAACTATGCTCTTCCTGGCAGCACAGCCAGAGTGACCAACTCCTACTTTACTGAACCATCTCTTTATGGGCATTTTGTTATATGCGTAGATTTAGGAACATAACACAACACTTTACAAGACTTTACTGAGGTTCACAGACAGTAAAAAACAACACCACATTGTTTTACACAAACAATACACAACAGGAATTTCAGGGACTAAGGGGACACATGCAAGCCACAATAACTCAAGTAGAATATTTGGTTACAGTAAAGGGAGTGCAGAAGTTGGAGAATGAAACTGAAGAGAAGCTTTTTGAATGGATGTTACAATTATTAGAAATTAAAAATTATGATAAAGAGGAGATCTATATTATGAGACCTCCTAATCCGGATTACTCAGAAACCGTGCTCCTGTACTGCCAATTTGAGGGTGCAGCTGAATATATCTTAAGTAAGGGTCCACAGCTGAAAACAAAAGGGATAGAAATCAACTTCCCTATTTTGGTCCCCAAAAGCACAATCTCAGAAGACTGTAGGGCTGTTACTAAGATAGGTCCTCTTTTTTTCCCTGAACCACATTTAAGTAAGAAAAAGGAGAACTGGGAAAAAGGGGAAGAAACAGCCAAAATAATGAAGGCAATTGAAAAACATGTGCAAAGACAAAGCAAAGCCTGGCTATGTTGGAGCATTAGAGTATTTGGGTGGGAAATCACCAAACATGATACATATAGGAGTATAACAGATGAATTGCTCTCCTTTTTTACAAGATCCTCTGGCCTCAAAATAACAAGGAATATGGTGGACCACATAAAAATCTACCAGGAGCAACTACTCTCCACCCAAATTGACATTACCTTTAAAATCTGGTAACAGTTAATTCACTATTCCCCATAGTTGGTAAACTGGATAACTTGGGAATACACATTGTACATCCCCAGGATTTGGGAGAAAATTCTCTGGGACATAAAAGAACAAGTGTGGGTCACTTCAGACCTAATCCAGAGGAAGATAATCCTCTCATAGATCTCGAGAAATTGGCCAATGCAAGCAATTTTATGCCTTTAATAAATCTATATTCAGAATGATATACTGAGCCCATCACACCAATAAAGAACACAGATATTCAAATCAATAAACTTACAATTCTTTCTTGGAACATAGAGGGACTGCACTTAAAAATGGTTGACCCAGAGGTATTGGGTTTTCTGGAGATCTTTGACATAATAGGCCTCCAGAAAACATGCTGTACAGAGATTATTTCTCCCAAAATAGCTGGGTATACTGCTTATGTTTTTCTTGCCACTAGAGACAGAAAACACGGTAGATTTAAGGGCGGTCTGTCCTTATGTATTAGAACTAAATGAAACTTAAGAATTTATGAGCATTTACCTAAATCGGATAATAGAAACATAGAAACATAGAAGTTGATGGCAGATAAGGACCGCAAGGCCCATCCAGTCTGCCCATTTCTTTTTCTACCTTATAAATGTGCCATCGGCCTTTGCTCTGTCACTGGCCTATCTATTCATACTCATCTGTATTGCTCCCGTATGCCTATCCCATGCCAGTTTGAAGCCATGCACTGTATTCATATCCACCACTTCCTGCGGTAGGTGGTTCCATGCATCCACCACCCTTTCTGTGAAAAAGGACTTCCTAACATTACCCCTTAATCGGCCTCCCTCTAATCTCATGCTGTGTCCTCTTGTCCTACTATTTTTCTTATATTGAAACATGTTAGACTCTTTTATACTGTTAGTGCCCTTAAGGTGTTTGAATGTTTTGATCATATGATATGCAGTGTCAGTGGCTCAGTAGGTAGCACACTCACCTCTGAGGCTGGGAGATCAGAGGTCTGTGGGTTCAGTTCCCACATCTGGCATGTGGGTTAATATCCTAGTACTGACACTGTAGTGCAGCATGAGAGGGGTGCTGCACTTCTGAGGTGCCATCTTTCGGATGAGATGTTAAACCGAGGTTCCATCTGCCTGGATTGGTGGTAGTTCAGGTGGATGTTAAAGATCCCATGGCACTTATCAAAAAGAGTAGGGGAATTTCCCCGGTGTCCTGGCCAAATTTCCCTCATTCACTAAAACTACCACCAACAGCTTAATCTGGTTCAAGGTCAGTTGGCATTCATCTGTATCCCCCTCCCCCCGGGTCGTGCCTGAAAATAGGCAGGATTTGTCTAGTGCATTTACCCTGTCAACAAAAACTAAATAAATAAATATCACCTCTCTCCCTCCTTTGCTCAAGGGTATACATATTGAGCTCCGTTAATCTGTCCTCATATGTTTTCTGATGCAGTCCCTGCACCATTTTGGTTGCCCTTCTCTGGACAGCCTCGATTTGGTTAATGTCCTTGTGAAGTTGTGGCCTCCAGTACAGCACACAGTACTCCAAATCAGGCCTAACCAGTGTCTTGTAAAGAGGGATTATTACCTCCCTCTTCCAACTTGTGATACCCCTACTAATACACTCAACATCCCCCTAGCCTTACCTACTGCTTTAGTGGTCTGCTTGAATGATTTTAGGTAATCTGTGATGATGATGCCCAAGTCTCTTTCTTCCCTTGTGACTGCCAGCAACTCCTTTCCCAGCCTATAGGTGGCTTCAGGGTTTCTCTTCCCTATGTGCATGATCTTGCACTTCTTTGCATTAAGCCCCAGTTGCCACTCTTCCAACCATTTTGCTAGTTTATCCAGATCTCTTCTCATTCTGTTCACCCATCTGGATCATCTACTCTGTTGCAGATCTTGGTGTCATCTGCAAACAGACAAACCTTACCCTCCAGTCCATCTGCAATGTCACTGATGAAGATATTGAAGAGGACTTGCCCCAGGACTGATCCCTGAGGTACTCCACTTGTGACTTGCATCTCTTCTGACTATATACCGTTAACCACCACTCTCTATTTTCTGCCCGTCAACCAGTTTGCCACCCAGTTGACCAACTTCTGACACGCCAAGCCTACTCAGCTTATTAATCAATCTTCTATGTGGAACAGTATCGAAAGCTTTGCTGAAGTCAAGGTAGGCAACATCAACTGCTCCCCCTTGGTCCACCTCTCTGGTTACCCAGTCAAATAAATCTATGAGATTAGTTTGACAGGATCTTCCTTTTGTAAACCCATGCTGTCTTGGATCCTGTGCTCCTATGGATTCCAGATGTTGCACTATCCTTTCCCTAAGGAGTGCCTCCATAATCTTGCCCACTACTGAGGTAAGACTGATTGGTCTGTAGTTCCCTGCTTCCTCCCTGCTACCAATCTTGTGGAGCGGGATCACATGAGTCTTTCTCCAGTCTTCTGGGACCTCTCCTATGCTCAGAGACTCACTAAACAGTTCTGCTAATGGCTCTGCTAGTTCCACGCTTAGCTCCTTTAGTGCCCTGGGATGTATGCCATCAGGTTCCATTGCCTTGTCCACCCTGAGCTTATCGAGCTCTTGTAAGACCCTTTCTTTTGTGAAGGGACTAGTGCACATCTCCCTCCCTTCCTCTGTGTCCATGGTGCTGAGCTGTGGGCCCTGCCCTACCTTCAGTAAATAGTGAGCAGAAGTATCTATTTAGGATAGATGTTTTTACATGGTCCTCCTCCTCACATGCCCCCTTATCTACTTTGATCTTAGCAATACCCCCAATACCCCCTCTGGACTTTCTCCTTTCACTAATGTATCTATAGAAAGTCTTGTCACCTTATTTTACTGTTTGTGCTAGTGTTTCAGCAGTTTGGGCCTTTGCCTGCTTTATTGCTTTCCTTGCTTCCCTTAGGGAAGTTTGGTATGCCTCCCTGTCTTCATACCACTGTGTTCTCTTATATTTCCTGAAGGCCAGTCTTTTGGCTCTGACCTTTTCTGCTACTGTTTTTGAGAACCAAAGTAGTTTCCTTCTTCCTTTTCACTTTCTTTTCTCTCTAACACAATGGGATGTTGCTTCAAGTATTGCATCCTCAATGCTTGCCCACTTTACCTGTACCCCTCATTTGTATTTCTTTTTGCCAGGGCTGGCTTAACTCTGTTGGCCATCTTATCAAAGTCAGCTCCTCTGAAGTCCCATATTTTTGCCTTGGAATGGGATGATTCAGTTCTAGTGGATAAATTGAACCATACCATGTGATGGTCACTGGCCCCCAGGTGACCTTCTACCTGGAGATCTGTGATCCTTTCCCTGTTAGCCAGTACTAGATCTAGGATAGCCCTGTCTCTTGTGGGTTGTTGTACTAATTGTTTGAGGCCCTCCCCCTGCAGAAAATCCACCATGTGTCTAGTTCTGGCAGATGTTCCTGCTGGTATTGACCAATCTGTGTCTGGCATGTTGAATTCTCCCATTATCAGAACCTATCCTTTACCTGTCATGTTTTGTATATCTTATAACAGTAATGTGTCTATGTCCTCCACCTGGTTTGGGGGCCTGTAGACAACTTCAGTTCATATTGGCTGTCCCATTTCCTGTTTCCAGGGTGACTCACAGTTCTTCTGGCTCATGTGTATTCTGAATTTCTGTAGCTTTGATATTTTCATTGACATACAGGGCCACTCCACCCCCCCCTTTTTGCACCTTAGTCTCTTCTGAACAGTACATAGCCAGGTACTGAAGTCTCCTAAGTGTGGTTACTGGTAAACCACATTTCGTTAATTGCTACTATGTCCAGTTTAGCCTCCGTCATTATTGCCTGCAGGTCTGGGATCTTGTTTCCCAGACTGCGAGCATTTGTGTAGATGATTTTCCATTGGCCAGATTTCAATGTGTTAGTTGTTGGGTGAGGTCTGGCATTTCCCCCCCTGTGCGTCGTATGAGGAGCCAGACCTTTTTCCTTACCTGATGATGCAAATGAACTGCAAACATGCTGAACTCCTGTTTGACCACTAGCTGAGGGGGGAGGGGTGTTCTTCCCATTCGAAGTATGGGGTGCTGTACCCCTCTCCCCATTTGCTAGTTTAAATATTCTGCAAAAATGTCATACTTCTGCCCCAATGCACTAACTCCCCTCCTTAGTCAGATGCAGTCCATCAAATTTAAAGAATGTTCACTCCCAAAACTGTTGCCAGTTCCCTACAAATTTGTGTCCTTTCTCCTGACACCAGCCCTTGAGCCACATGTTTAGCTCACCTATCTCCCCTTCTCTGACCTTCTGTTCATCTGCCCCCCTCTCCCAGACTGGCAGGATCTCAGAGAAGGAGATGCCAGATGAAATGGATGATAGTTTATCACCCAGCCTGGTCAGGTGTTCCTTGGTCATCACAACTGACCAGCTGGTGAGATCATTAGTCTCTATGTGTACCAGGATGTCAATGTTTTCTCCTGCTTCCTGAACAATTTTAGCAATGTGGTCAGTGTCTCTCCATGCTGATGTACCTTGGAGACATTTGCCCATTACCCCTGGCTGGAGATAGGTATCAACTCCCTGAATCATGAAGTATCCTATGATCAGAAGTTTTTTGGACTTTCTTTTTGCTTTTTTGGGTTTGGTTCCTGTTTTGGGTGAGTTTTGTTGTGCTAGCTCCTGTGCTGCAGTGTCCTGCTCTGCAGTGTCCTCTGCCCCTTTGTTTGATTGTGGAGATAGAGGCAGATACCTGTTTGTAGTTTTTATATGGTTTTTGGAGGTAAATTGTTGGATTGCACTGAGTGATGGGGCACCCGATTTGCCCTCCTAATCACCTGCCAACCTCCTGGACCAACTACCCTCTGTGATTGAGGTGCTTCTTTTGGATGTTGGGGAAATGTCGGTTGGTTCTTTTAATATATTTCCTCTTGAATATGCAATTTGAGGCACACAATCTCTACCCATGCTGCCTGGAGCCGGGCCTTTAGATCTCCAATGGCCCAGCATGTAGGACAGTGTCCTAAATCCTGTAAAACTGCCCTTCTGAAAAGTGTTCTGCAGTACCTGCAGTTAATGATATCCATTACAGATAAGTTGCTGCATTTATAACCTGGTCAGAGTAATTAGAATGAAGGAAATGAAAACAAAAGTTTGATTCTGTGTTTTGTTTGTTTTTGTATAACTTGTTATAATAAGTTAAATTACTAGTGCCCCTGTAAATGAAGTCACCTTGTGGATACCCCACTGATCCACCCCTTCCTGCTTTGCCACAGGAAATGTCACAACTGTGCTACCCTATAAAAGGAGTGTAGTGTGTGGTGGTTGGGGATGAGGGTGGGTGGCTGGGCCCTTCCCCTGCCGAAAAAGAAGAACAATGGATGAAAGAAACAAGGAAGTAAGAGCAGAAACAATCAGTCAGCAACAAATGCAGTAGCCCTGAAAGCTTATCCTAATGATAGATAAAACTGTAAATCCTGTAAAGCACCACCTGTAATAATTTCACAGAAGATATACCCTGTAAGAAACACTTTGCTACAGAGAAAAATAAAGCAGTAACAGAAGATATACCTTGCAAAAGACAATTTGAATCAGAAGATTACAGAAGTAATCTGTAAACACACACCCCTGTAGGCACACCCTGTAATAATGCGGCAGAAGGTATACCCAGCAACAACAATTTGAATCAGAGAAAAATAAAGTAATAAAATGTTATCAACAAACTGTAACAATCCTTGTGAGTAACAAATAAAAATAACAACACACAGTAAATCTGCCTAGTCAAAAGAAGCCTCAATCCTTTCCCTTGCTCTGGTAAGGTTCTTTGCTCTGTCCTTTCAAGCAACCTAGAAGGAAAGAGCTCAGGTGACACTAGGTGTCTTGGCCAGCAAACCTAATCTTCCACATCAGGAAAGAGCTCAGGTGAAGCTAGGTGTCTTGGCCAGCAAACCTAGTCTTCCACTTGTCTTGTCAATCATGCATGGGTCACAAATAATCATCCTGTGTAACATCTATTTTCCCCCAAGAGCTAAGGTTCAAGAGGCTGGAGATCCTTATATTCAGCACCTGAAACAGGTTCTAGATAATCTAGCTGAAAGTGAAGCAAATTCTCCTATATTTATTATGGGAGACTTTAATGTCAGAATAGCCTCGGGCTCACTGAAGAGAATTACTCCAGCTTTTCTCTCTTTTTATCAACCATAAATCCCGTGATGCTGACTAGAAGGAAACATTAGACTTAATGACTAATACTAGAGGGAAGGAGAACTTATTATGTCTTGCAAAAATAAACTTTTGCTTATTAAATGGGAGAACTGAAGGAGATAGATTGGGGGAATTGACATTCATTGGAGCCTAGGGCAGTTCTACTCCAGATTTTATTTGGGCCAGTCTAGAGACTGTTAAACTGGTCCATAAATTACAAATAGAAGATCAAACATAATCTGCCCATCTCCCAACAATATTAACTTTGGAGAACTTCTTTGTCAGCTCAGTTCAAACTGAGGTACATGTGGGGCAGGATTTAGAAATTATAAATGAAAAAGAATGAGATGGGGATCCACCTATTAAACTCAGTTCAAGGAAATTCTGTACTCAGGTGAACTTCTTAGTACCCATAATTTAATCATTGATAAGATCCAAGTTTTTAATTTTTAAGATATCTGGGTGAACACATGTACAATTCTGGGACCATTCTGCAAATCTAACAAAATAGTGCATACTAAACAAGATACTTCCACAAAATTGTGGTTTAATCAAAAATGCAGAAATGCTAAAAAAATCTTTGGCAAGACTCTGAGGCAGTACAGACCAAAAAAGGAACAAAAATCAAATGGATCATACTCTTCTGAAAAAAGAAAGAAAAAAATGCAAAAAAGTACTAGAAGATGAAAGGAACAAATACTCCTCAGGTCAGTGGGAGAAATTAAGACAAGCAGTTCTTTGCAGGGATGGTAGGCTGTTCTGGAAAATTGTTGCCCAAGGATACAATAAATATCATACAAGGGTAGAATAGTATATTGTCCCACAAACGTGGATTTCCTATTTTTCCAACCTATACTATTCCATAGAAGAAGAAATGGAATATAAAACTAAGCATAGGAACAGGATCATCTACCCAAGGCCCATTAAAATTACAGAGAATTAAATTTATACTGCTTTGAACTCCCTGATGTCTCATAAAGTACCTGGGCCCAATGGAATTATCAGAGATGTGCATAAATCATTTCAGAATTCATGGATACCCATTTTTGCCTTAATATTTAATGGGTTCATACAAAACTTGAAATTTCCTTCCAGCTGGTCGGGAAGTGTTATATTTCCCATTTATAAAAAAAGAAGATCCAAATAACCCACAAATGTAAAGGCCTATTAGCCTGATTGATGTGTCTCAGAAAATCATGTCCAAGATTATCAGGCAGACTATTGGATTGGGCTGAGGAGAATTCTGTCTTTAATGAGTCACAGAATGGCTTCAGGAAAAATAGATCAAAAGTATAACACTGCTATGTGTTACAACATATAGTCTGGAAGTAGTCCAAGGTACAGAAAGGCATGCTGTACTGTTGCTTTCTGGACTTCTCCTCAGCTTTTGATAGCATCATCAGGAAGATCCTTTGGGCCACTCTTGAGGAACTAAGCTTGGAGAGGTCACTACTGGACACCCTAATCAGATTACACAAACACACTTGGACAAGAATACGGTATAACTAATACGGGCATGTGACAGACACATTTCACACAAATGTAGGAGTTAGACAAGGATGCATTCCAGCTCCTACTTTATTTAATATTTACATTAACACGATTCTAGAACAAATTACATACCCTGAATTTCATGCACTAAAAATTAATGAGTGCATAATTAATAGCCTGGCCTATGCAGATGACATAGTGCTCCTTTCAACATCAGCATTGAGTCTCAAATGGAAATTGGTGCTTTTTGAGTCCTTATGTTATCCAGGGAAACTGAAAATTAACCAAAACAAAACAAACAGTGATTTTTGGAAATAAAATCAGGAATACACCAAGGTTTAAGATTGACTGAAACAACGTTGAGATAACAAATAGCTATGATTATCTTGGGGTCAGACTGATGTATAATGCATCCTGGAAAAAAACATCTGGAGTTAATTCAAAACAAAATGTTCTCGTCAGTAAATGCTCTCAAAATATTCAACGCTAAAAAGGGCAAATCTTCGGTTAAGGGCATTTTAAGAGTCATCATTGCCAAAATTAGAGCTAGCATAACATATGCAGTAGAAGTTTGGGGTTACACTAATGTTAGCACCATAGACAGAATACTCAGTAAATGATACAGGTACATCCTGATGCTGCCTCAGGGGACTCCGAACTGTATCCTTAAATTAGAACTGGGACAACAGTCACTACCCTCATTAATCAAAGAAAAGCAAATCATGTTCTTACTAAAAACCTTCCTACTTCTGGAACATAAATATCTCAGAACGTGCCTGGAGGAAGGAATTAGATTAGCAACAATGGGATACGTACATCCATTCATCCAGTTTATCAAAAAAAACATTAATGCCATCTGGCTTGGGCCATCTTTTGCACACGATCTATATTAGACCACTGGAGGAAATCACTTGTGACATTAAAACAAGTCTTAGAAATCTGGATAATAATCGTTTATTTACCCAATTATCATTTTTAAAATTACATGATTATTACAAATCATTTAAGACCACATGGGGGCTTGAGCCCTATCTATTGTAACTGACCTACCCCAAACTTAGAAGAATCTTTACAAGATTTAGAACAGAAAGCTATAATGCTCAATTTATCCAGTACAGGCAAAAAAGAAATGGAACCCCTTCACCATACTGTAAATGTGAGACTTAGACAGCTGATGATATAAAACATGTGATCTTATTATGCTCTTTCCATGAGACTAATAGAAGAACATGGTTGGGTGGGTTACAAGGAGGTCTCAGACTTCCCCCTGGAAAAATAATGGAGTAATTATTCACTGTAAGAGATAAGCAGACATTATAAATGATGGCAAAATTACTGTTAACATTTCTATAGGAATTAATTTATTCTTTAACATACATATTATTGTGGTAGGGCAACTTTTTACATTTCATATATCTTTATATTTACATCTCAATTAAACTTTTGCCCTTTTTAGAATACAACTGTCTGATTCTGTTTCCTGATATTGAAAACACAAATTGTATAGCTAAATCAAGTGTATTTATATGTTCTAGACTATGTTTATTGTGAATGTTTCTAAATTTTGTAGTGTTTTGTAGTGTATTGTAATAGTTTTGACGCTGATCAATAAAGTTTGTATTAAATTACAAACCACAGAAAACAGGAAAAATAATTCACACAAAACACTAACTACAACAGCACTAATGCTGCTCAGACAGCAAGGGCTGCCTTTTGCTTGCTGCTGCTAGCTACTAGCACAGCCCCCCCCCCACAGCATTACCTCACTACACACAATACAGGAAACAAAACTAGAACTTAAAAGTAACTAAATCAGACAAATATACCACTAAATTTTGGTAATCTAGAGGCTCAAGGCATAATAGAAACTTTAGGGAGTGATCTGGTTGAGAAAAACTGTTTTAAATGCTTTTCAAAGGTTTTTGGCACAGAGATTCAGAGCAGACTTAACACCAACTCCATCTCCATAGGACTGCACTGACTTCATCAGCCTATGCATTGCAATCAGGGCCGGATTAAGGGGGGGACAAATGGGGAAAATGCCCCAGGCCCCCCACCATAGACTGGCCCTCCCAGTAGTTGGAAGCGAGAGACTCTTTTAGTAGGTGGACTGGTGGTTTGTAAATCATGCCACCTCCCCCTCACCACAGCGTGAGTTAAGCGTGAGTCAACCTCCCCCCATAGGCCCCCGGCAGCTCGCTCCCTTAAAAACGCTCTGAAAGCAGTGTGACTTCAGAAGAAGCACATTTGTTAAATAAAATAAAAACACACAAGCCCCTGCCACAGATGGGCCCCGGCAAGCCTACATTGCAGATTGCTCTGCTCCCTTCCCTCAGGTGGTACAGTACTGGTAAGGATTTGTAATAAATCATGCCTCCCCCGCATGAGTCATGCGGAATCAACCCCCGAGCTTGCTCCATAAAAACAAAACAAACAAAAAAATGACTTTGGGAGAGGCTTTCTGTAATTAAAAGAAAACAAAACACAAGCCCCCGGACCCTCCTGCTACAGATAGGCCCCGGCAAGCCAACATTGCAGAAGATTTCTCTCGTCCCCCCACCCTCCTCCTCCATTATATTCAGCCTGCAGCTAGGGTCGGGTGACTTGCTAGAAAAACAAACTGGCACTGTGTGGCACAAGAAGTGAAGAGCTAACTATGCAAGCACCGTGATCTACCTCCTTAGGATACTGACAGGTTTTCCATTTTTGAGTCTGGGACTGGACCTGGACGGTGCAAGTTGCGATCAGACCTGGGCTGCTGCTGCATAATACGAGGAGCAGCGCCAGGACCAGGAGCTTTGCATACAATCCATCTGGGCAGCATTTTTTAAACCACTCTTTCTTGGTGGTTTCTGAGGCTCAGCATGCACTTTGCCAGCGGCAGCACCTGCACTCGCTATCTGTACGCCACGGCCACTCTATCGCTAGCAGCATGATTAATCGATGCACTGTTCTAAACTGCCTGCTGCTGCTAAACTAAAGAGTTTCAAAGGGAGCTCCAAGCAACAGCAGACAGCTTGAGTTCAGTAAGTGGCTTAGAAAGTTGATATCTGTATTTTATTTTTATGCTGAGATAAGTGATCTGAGCTTGTTCAAAGAAGAGATAAAGGGACGTGGTGTGTGTGTGTATACATGCATGGATCCTCTAACTCTGAAATAAAGGAATTAATCATTCCTTTGATATCCCATGAGCAGATAAAGGTATGACATCAGTCTGTTTATTTGGAGTCATAGCATTTGTACATTGGAACTGCACACTTCTGTACAATGGGTACATACAGTAACTTACTGTTGCTTGGAGCAGAATGCATACCTCTTAGTAAAGCACTGTTTATTTTTGTTTAATTTATTTCCTTAAAATAAACTTGTGATTAAAGAGGTTACTTAGAGATTACTTTGCTTTTCTGAACAGGGTCTAGAGGAGAGCGACTTCAATAAAAGCCCCAAAACTCACCACAGAGCATCTAGACCCCCAGAGCATCTGGAGCCTGGTGGCCTTCATGTCTTGTACAGTACAATAAATATAACATTACAGACTATGACAACATGACAGGGTGTTGTACTTCAAGTTACTTTTTTCTCCTGTGAATAATGGGGGTAGTCTCCCCATATGGTGGTTGTTATGGTTAATAAACAACATGCTCAGTAAATGTTGTGCAAAATAAAACATTTTGGTATGGAAAGTTGGGCGTTTTACATGGCCACCCAAGTTGTGAGTGTCCCAGGCCCCCCATGGCTTGATCTGGCCCTGATTGCAATACAGCTCACTACAGTCCCATTTAACCCCCAATCCCATGGATCATTGCAAAGTTCACCTTAGGGGCACAATCCACAGATGAAGTTAACAAATTCACCATTTGCAAAGTTCTAGCTACAAAGTGAAGTTGTACTGTACCTGGCAGATTAAATTAGCAAATTTTGGCAAATTTGCAAATTGCTCCACAGAGCAACATTTTCCAACTTTGCCCACCACTTGTACATTAGCACTACACTACTGACAGGCATTTTAAAACTAATCTAACACCTAACGCATTACCTGCTAACTAACCACTAACAACTGCTACATTCACGGACTGAACTGATAGTTGTAGGGTGGATTATTTTATAGTACTGAACTGAGAATGATTGTAATTTAACAAATGCTCACCAGGAGACATCTGAGCATTTCAGTTAATCCAGAAAGTTGGTTAAACAGGGGTCGGATAATCATGTGAGAGGCTCAGGGTCAACTCCATTCTCGTGTATGGGCACTTGAAGCATCCAAAGCCTCTCCTGTACCCGAAATTGTTAATGAACAGTGAGAAGAATTGGTTCAATACTTGGATGATGCCAAGTGCTGTTAATGTTACTGTATGCTGCTAATATGTCTGGTATTTATGCCGTTTATTGCTGTTGAACTGCCATTGTAATGTTACTGCTGATGGGTTCTGACTTTGCCTACATGAATACAAACTGCACTTCCTCTGTGCTTTAAATCTTTCCATGTCCCCTGCTGTGAAACTCTACATTGCCTGGTGCTGTCTTTATGAAATTGGGAAAGTGCATGTAACAGTGAATTGCTTTGAAATTTACATTTAGTCCTGTTGCCCCTGGTTACCAATGCTAGTACTGTGGTTGCCGCCTGCCCTGCACTCATCCACCTGCAGCTTGTTAGCAACCCCATTTCCTCTTAATCCCATTGGTGGCAGCTTTGGGGGGGGTATTCTGCTACTTAAAGTCATCAGAAGCAGTTGTGGTAGCATCTGTGCGGTGGCGGCTAAGTGGGGGCAGCAAAGTGGGAGCAAAGGAGTCTGACTGGAGTCAGACTGGTAAGACCGGGGCATGTTATACTGCCCATTATTGTCATAATTGTCATTAGTGGGGATGGTAAATGGAAATATGACTGTTCACTAACTGTAATTGATGTCTGTAAAGTGCAGTTTTATTACAAAGGGAGTGTTACTAGTGTGGTATCTAGATTAGTAACATTTTTGTTTATTAATCTTCGACCCTTTGAAGTGGACTGTGGGAGCAGTCTAGCAACTATTGTTAATATATAGTGTGGGTGCTCTATTGTTCCTTTTAAAAATGTAATACTGTGTACTCTGATATTGGAACCACTTTTAAATTGTTTTTATATGATTTGTTTGTTTGTTGTTGTTAATGTTTAAGTAGAGGTGTTATTGTTTTAAAAATGCTGTCTGGCTGCTATTGAGTGCCTGTTGCTGCTATTGATTTTTGTTTTAGTTTTAGTACTTACTGATGTTTGGCACTTGTGTTGTAAATCTTCATTCGTGGTTAGAGCTTGTATATGTTTATATTGTCATTTCTGGTTTATATGCTTAGGAGAATTTTGTGGCTTATTTTCTGGTTGTAGGTAAGGCTGCTTAGTGTTAGCCTTCCCTTTTCTGGTAAAATTAGGTTGATTAGGATAGTCAGATAGTTATTTTCTTGTGTAAGGGGATAATTGAAAGTTTAATATGTCTGTATATGAGAATTGTTACAGGTGGAACTTGTATGTTATAAATGGGTTACTTTTATGTAACTGCATTAGTTTATGTATAGTTGCATCTACTTTGGATGGACAAAGTGATTTATTTGATTTCTCAGTATCTAATTGTGTGGGGAGTAATCCTGATACCTTGGATTCAATGGGTCTGTTGTCAGGCCAGAAGGGTGTTCTGTACAAATGTGGCTCACTTATTCCGCCTTTTTTAAAACAAACTATCAAAAAGAATTGGAGGACATTAGGTTGTCTGATTAGATGTATTGTGCTATTCCAATTATTGGCTTTGTCTGGCAATATAGAATTAAATCTGGGGCCTGCTATTTCTACACATCTCCCTAGGTCTGACACCAGGCCTTGGTATGTTTTACATGGTCTGAAAATTATCCATCTGAATGTACGAAGTTTGATTCCAAAGTTGGCGAGATAGAGTATTTGTCCCACTCGTACAACCCTGATATAATAGTTCTATCTGAATCTTGGTTGAAAGCTAAGACACCTGATCAGTGTGTACAGTTCCTGGTTACTGCATGTATACAGCTGACAGACCTGGTAAAAAAAAGTGTGGTGGGGTTGTTGTCTACTATAGGAACTCGCTTGAAACTCTTGTTATTGATAGCAGTTCTGATTCTGAGGATTTAACTGACTGGCTGCTTATTAAGATAATTTTGGGGGGTTAAAAGCATCTATTACTTGGATGTCTTTATAATCCTCCCCCAAATGGATTTGATGGTCTTCGAGGGTTTTTTTCAGAAATGGTCACCACATACATCTTCACATAATTTTGTTTTGTTGGGTGACGTAAATTTGACTTGGCAGGCTTCTGATGATCTTGGTTTGGAAACTTTTCTTCAGTCTTATAATCTGTTTCAAATGATTTCCGAACCAGCTAGATTGAATGTGAAATCGGCTAAGCAATCAATTTTGGACTGGATTGTCACCAACAGTCCACAGATGATATCTTTTTCTGGAGTGCTACCTGATTCCACAAGTGATCAAGCTATTTTTTGTCTTCTAAATTTTAAACGCGCCAAAATTCCTCCTCATTTTCTATATTTGAGTAATTTCAGGAAATTTGACTTAAATTCTGTTTCTTCTAAACTCTCATTAATTGACTGGTCATATCTAGACTGCATTCCTGATACTGATTGTGCTTTGGACTATTTCTGTAAAGCTCTTCTGCCTATTCAAAACCTTTTTTTCCTTTGCGGAAGTTGTTAGTTAAAGGTAGGCCCGATAGTTGGTTTTCACCTGAAATTAGGGAGTGGATAAGGGCTAGAAATTTGGCTTGGGTTACTTATAAATCAATTCTTACCATTTTTTCATATGGATAGATATCGTTATCTGCATAATAAAGTTAGTCGATTGGTTAAAAATGCAAAAAATAAATTTTACAAAAAACAGTTTGAAGGGAATTTAGCCAATCCCAAATGTTTTTGGAATTCCATCAGTTCCCTAATATCCATCCTAATATCCTAATTTCTAGATTAGGCTACTTCAAAACAGCCCTAAAAAAACACATAATCTCAACCCGTCACATCATTGTTCCTAATACATAAAGACATCTGTCTACGGACAGCGAGATGCTGGGTTAATAGATATACTTTTCACACTGCTGCTTCTGTGTGCTAATGACAATGTTGGTACCCCGACTGCGTGCGCTACCTGCTAGCATATAGGCCATACCTTAATATTGATTGTACTATTCACTGACTTTCACAAGCTCCACTCAGGACTTGTATAGCTTCCCTACTGTATAGGACTAACAGCACTGCTCATACCCTGTTGTTATATTGTCTCTGTCCCCACTGTTATATGGTTTACTTTATATATTGCCAATACCCTGTTGGTAGTCTCCTTCTTTACTCTCACTGTAATACTGTATTACGAATGCCTATTTTTCTGTATTGTACCTGACATGGAGCCTTTGGAAATGAGTCTCTGACACAAAGGTTGTAATCCGATATTCTCAATAAATAAATAAATAAATATCACCTAAGGGAAAACCAACTATTCAGAGGATTTTAACTGTTGATGGATTTGTTTCAGATCCTACTGAAATTTCAATTATTTTAGGCAGAACATTTTCTGACTATTCTATGTTTGGATCTAATAATCAGTCACTGGGTTGTGCACCAATTGTGAACTCTGTTACTGACGGGAGGCCCCCTTTCTACTTTCGCAAGGTAAGTTCAAATGAGGTTTTGAAATTGCTGCTTACCATTCCTAATAGGTTTACTGACTGTGTTGATGGTTGGGATCGGCATTTTCTTAGGATTATAGCTCCATTTATTGCTTCTCCTTTATGTTCTATTTTTAATCTATTTTTGGTTAATGGTTCCTTCCCTTTTCTATGGAAATGTGCCAGAATTGTGCTGATTCCAAAGATCCCTAGAGCTGAATGTATGGATGATTTCAGAACCATTTCAATTTTCAACCCATTAAGCAAAATATTAGAAAAAATTATTTCAGTCCAAATGACTTCTTATCTTGAGAAGTACAATGTTCAGTGAGCTGAACAACATGGTTTCTGGAGAAACCATGGGACCGAGACTGCCTTGGTCAGGTTCACAGACACTGCCCTCATTGGTTTTGATGATGGTCTTATGCTCGGGGCAGTCTTCGTGGACCTGATCAAGGCATTTGATCACATTGATGATTCTCAGTTAATTTCTAAATTGCCTAAACTTGGTTTTTCTGAGAATGTAGTTTTGTGGGTTCAGGATTATTTGTCTAAAAGGTCTCAGTTTGTTACTATTGGTTCTTCTTCCTCATCTGTTTTTCCAATTATCCCGCTCAGTCCACCACATACCTAGTGCACACTTTCCTATTTAAATTTAAAACACTGATCACCCTGTTCTTTAATTATTTTGTTGTTTTAGGCCACATACTCCCAGTCCTCAATTTGCACAATGTCCCAGTCACATGCCCCACCCACCTGCTCATATGCCCATGTTCCACATATCAACACTCGCTTGGACAACCGTTACATGTACAGCATAAATCTAACCATCTCCCCCAACAGGGAAAAACTTTTTTTTTTTTGCCTCGGTTAGTGTGATCAAACAGAAGCACTGATTCCGACCACCAAACTCAATGTATCAGGACCGCAGACAGTGACCAGAGTCTGTGGCTTTCTCTGAATGAAATGGACCTGCTCCACTGGCAGCATATGTCTCCGCTCCTGATATTACAATGCTCTTGGTAAATATAGGTACTGTAAATGGGTAATGCCCAGTTTAACTTTACAAACAAACAACAAACAAAAAAAAACCCAGCACGATCCTGCTGTTATGCTGGCAGGGTTCAAACTCAACACGAAACACGCAGCCCTCCAGCTCACTCCTCGCCATATATGTAAAACACCAAAACAAAGCAAAAAAGGGCTTAGAGATGCATTGATGGTTGTTTCTGAGAGCTCAGCTGAGGCAATGGGGGGAGGGGAGCTGTACAATACAATGGCACAATACAAAGCAAGGGAATTAAATTGCCAAATGCCCTCTTCTGGTATAAACACTATTATAATGGAGCAACAATGGAACTATTTTGTCACAAGAACAACAATAAATGGATGATTTTAAAAATATCAGATGTTTTATTAGTTTGTTCGATTTTTATATTTTAAATTATTTTTTAACCCATTTTATAAGTGCAATAAGACACTCCAGGGATGAGGGTTGTTGTCTGATAAAATCACTTCCCAGATGCTGAAGACAGTCGGAGCAAGCACCTCATGCCTAGCTATGCACCTGGGACATGCTGTTATCAGACCACGACTCACACCCCATTGTGTCTTATTCCTTATTATTGGTTACATTCTACATTGTTTAATGACTATAATGAGAGTAATTTTACATTATCAATTCCCACACAGTTTACAGTCAATATTGTTGCTAATAACTTCAATAGTTATTTTCAGGATTACTGGGATCAAGAAAAAAGCACCAGTCTTAGACCATGGACATGGAGTATTGTGAACCATATTTACTGGTCTATTGGTTCAGCTCTTTTTCAGAAAAAAAGGTGATCAATAACAAGGGAAAATGCTATGAAGCTGGAGGGGGTAGATTCAGGAGAAATGTGAGGAAGTACTTCTTTACAGAAAGAGTGGTGGAGTACTGAACAGCCTTCCAGCAAAAGTGGTGGGGTGAAAATGGTGGCATGGTTCAAGAATGCATGGGATAGGCAAAAGGGAATTACAGTGGAAAGGAAGGGGGAAGGAGACAGAGCTGTAGATCAAGTACGGTCTGCAGTAATAATGTGTGTAGGTAAAAATGAGCAGACTGGATGGGCCAAACAGTCTTTATCTGCTGTCAGATTCCATGTTTCACACTATTGAACTTTTTTTATTAAGTAATAAAAGTGCTGATATTTGACAGCCTGGCTTGTAACTTCATAGTTCAAGCTGAGCAGCAACCGAGCACTACAGCACCGTCACTTAAAATATCGCTTATATGATGTGATGTAGTGAATGGGACTGTAGACACTGTATATACAGCACAGTGTAAATGGGGATTGGGGTCATCTAAACATGCATACAGCATCTTTTATTTCAGTTAAACATGTATGGGGCTATAATGCATGTTTAGACATCCCTCACTCCCCTGTTTACACTGTTCTATATACAGTACAACCATTTTTTTAATTTCATTTTTATTTTGTTAATCAGGTAAGGGCACTGGAACAAGTCCATTTTCAGGCCCCATCCAAGCAAAAGGAAGCAAAAACACATAAGTACAAACAATAATTAGTACATTCAATATATTACAAACTTACTAACAAGTACAAACATCAACTTCCAATAAAAATTTTATTTAAGTTAATCTTAAAACTAGATATGGATGGGGCAGACCTAACATTTTCTGGCAATGAATTCCAATAAAGAGGGGCAGCATGGGAAAAAGAACAAGAATTAGCAATAGTTTTGGAGAAGGGGACAAGAAGCAAGGGCCCTTTAAAGGACCACAAATTTAGGGTTGTCTCATGAATTGAAACCAAATTACTCAGAGGAAAAAGGCCTTAGAATATAATGACCTAAAAATTAAGCACCCATAACAGTACTTGAGCCGGAATGTAGGAGACAACCAACCTAAGAATACAAAAAACAGTGCTGGGTCAGTGGGGGAAAATCTAAAACAAATCAACAGATGTTATTATACATCACAGTTAATGCATTCATTTCTTTAGCTAACAAACTATGGCATAATCCACCAGCATAATCAAAATGAGGTAATAAGATACCGTTTGCTAGTGTGCACCTGGTTTCAAAGAAAAAATATTTTTTCAATTTATATGAGCTGATGGCTAGAAGGGCCACTAGGGTGGTGAGGGAGGCTAAGGCAAGGAAGGAGCAGAACCTGGCCAGGGAAATTAGGAGAGGGAACAAGGGGTTCTTTAGATACATTGGGGAAAAATGAAGGGTGAAGGGGCAGATTAGCAGGATTAAATCAGGGGAAAAGATGGGCACAAGACCCGGGGGAGCAGGCTGAGGTACTAAATGAGTACTTCACCTCAGTTTTCACCAAGGAAAATGGGGGTGCTGCATCATACATGGGAGGAGACAGAGATACTGAGGAGGGGGGACCCACCGATCGGGCGGGGTCTGGGAGAGGGGAGGCCCCACTGGCAGGAGGGGAGGGCTATGCAGGGAGAAGAGGTACCGAAGTGGAAATCACAGCAGAGAGAGTGAGGAAGTCCTCAGCTCCCTTAAGATGGAGAAAGCACCGGGCCGGATAAATTACATCCTAGAGTGCTGAAGGAACTTGGCGGATGTCCTGGCAAACCCCTGGCAGAGTTTTTCACCATCTCTCTGAGGACAGGGTGCAGGCCCCAGACTGGAAGGTGGCACATAGTGCTCATCCACAAGGGGATCAAGTGAGGTGGCAGGGAACTACAGGCCTGTCAGCCTGACATCGGTGGTGGCAAGGTGATGGAGGGCATTGTCAAGGAGAGGCTGGGGGACCTGGAAAAGTCAGGGTGCCTGGACGATAGACAGCATGGATTTGTCCGGGAAATCATGTCAGACAAACCTTGTGGAGTTCTATGACTGGGTGACGAGTGCCTTGGACCTGGGTAGACCAGTGGATGTCATCTTTCTAGACTTCAGCAAGGCATTTGACTCTGTTCCTCACATGGGCCTGTTGGATAAGCTGGGAGAAATGGGGGTGGGGAACCAGATGATCAGATGGATAGGCAATTGGCTCCAGGACTGGACCCAGAGGGTCATAGTTGGCGGGATAGTCTCATCCCCAAGGAGGGTCATTATTGGGGTCCCACAGGGATCAGTCCTTGGGCCCCTCCTGTTCAATGTCTATGTCTCTGACATAAGGACAGGAATCAGGAGTGAGATGAGTCTCTTTGTGGATGGCTCAAAACTGGAGGCAGTGGTGGATGGGGAGGAGGGGAGGGTGGCCCTACAGGGGGACCTGGAGGCTCTGGAAAGATGGTCTAGAAAATGGAAGCTGAGGTTCAATGCAGGGAAATGCAGTTTTGGAGGCCACACGAGTGTTGATATGTGGAACATGGGCATATGAGCAGGTGGGTGGGGCATGTGACTGGGACATTGTGCAAATTGAGGACTGGGAGTATGTGGCCTAAAACAACAAAATAATTAAAGAACAGGGTGATCAGTGTTTTAAATTTAAATAGGAAAGTGTGCACTAGGTATGTGGTGGACTGAGCGGGATAATTTTTATAAGTGGTGGCATGTGGAAGTTGAGAGGGTTTGTGCTTTTCATACTGGAATTAAGTGCGTCCCAGCATCTGTGAAAAAAAAAGAAGACAGGAGAGGAGTCTATGCCAGGAACAAGGCCCTACAAGCATCTACCAACTCCTGGACAAAAATGCATCACTCACTGCTCTTAACATAATCATAATGTTTGTTCCACCTAGAACCACCAGTTATAAAGAGTCTATATAAGAAAACAATATAATACAAATGAAAGGTGATTTTTGTCCAGTGGAGGTGTTGCTACACTGCCTATGGAGGTCTGTACAGGTTGGCATGCATCATAATGTCCTCATATTGATGATGTCACCATGCTCTTGATGGTGGTGTCATGATGTCCATTCCACCTACAACGGCAAGATATTACAGGCTTCTGAATTTCAGCTCACAAGCCTGTAATATCTTGCCTACTTGCAACATTGCCCCGCTAGTCCCTTACAGATTGAATGTGTGGAGACCGTGTATTGCTGCTTGTATTGCACTTTAGGAATGGACACTGTGAACTGTGTGAACCAGTTGGTTGCTACAGCAACAGTTTAGACTTCTGCCATGCACTTTATACAAACGGGCTGTAATCATGGATTGATTGCTGCATTGACTACACCTGTTCCCACCTTCTAAACTATCTCAGGAGCCAATCGCAGTGGTGGCAGCACTGAATGACTTGGAGCACCTGCATTTAAAATTTCACCTGAGGTGGGAGTGGCACTGATCAAGCGTCAGCAGTGAAGTGCAGCGGGAAAGTGTGAGCGCTGGAGTCTTACCAGAGTCATACTGGAATATACTGAAGGATTGGATGCTGCATAAAAAAGGACTGAACTAGTAAGGTTTGATCATTTGTGGGGACTTAATCCTGACTATTGTGGGAGTGTCTGTGGGACTTCTATATGTGTTGTGCCTATTGGGAACTGACATTGTTCTTATTAAATGTAATGTAAACCACTATGCACATTCAACAGATTCAAGTAATACATGTGATATGCAAATGGTATCGGATTTCTTTCTTTTACAGAGTCAGTTATTGGGTGAAAATTATGAACAACTAGGTTATAATATTGGATATACAATGAGTTTATCAAATGGGTCACTAGGGGTATTAACTCTGTCTGTGGAAGTTAACATGATAAACCTGTTGTTGAGGGCAGATGACATTGAGAGTAATCCTGGTCCTGTAGATAATGATTTAGTCGACCTGGATTATTTTATTAATGCCCCTAAATGCATGCATCTAATTCACTTCAGTGCTTGTAGCCTAGTTTCCAAATTCCACGAAACTGAAGCATGGGTTGCAAACTATCAGCCAGATGTTTTGGCAATCAGTGAGACATGGCTGCAAGCATCAATAACGAACAACAAAATAAATATTCCAGAGTTTAACATTTACAGGAGAGATAGGCTGAAAGGAAGGGCAGGGGGTGTCATGTTTTACATAAGGAACTGTTACACTGTAGATGAGATATACTTAATGGCTAACCCCCCAACATATTGTGAAATCTTGACAATTCAGATTGCTATTGGCCAGGTTAAAAAAATAACTGTCTGCTGTGTTTATATACCTCTCAAAGTGAGTACAGAGGGCCTACATGAGTTTTCGAGGTTGTTGTCCCTTAGCACTGTGGGTGAAACCATTGTGCCGGGGGATTTCAACTCAAATTAGTCTGGCAATGAAATCCCCAGGCTGGTTGATGCTTTGTCACACACTGGCTTACAGCAGCTTATTAATTTACCAACAAGACTGAACTTAAAAACTAAGAGGCACACTGTTCTTGATTGGCTTCTCACAAACAAAGTAAATCATGTTTTAAAATGTGGACTGTTCTCAGATTCACTTAGTGATCACTATCCAGTATTTTGTCTCTGGAAACATGAATACAGAACTATTTCAAAACTGAGGGTCTTGGAATTTAGAAACGTTTCTGGGTTTGATGTTAGCAACTTTAGAAACAGCCTACAAAATAGTGACCGGTCTCTCCTTGAAGTAATCCTGGATATAAATTGTGCATTAGCCTATTTTATATCTGAGTTTGCAAAGGTACTGGACACTTATGCCCCTTTCGTTAAAAGATGAGTTAGGGGTACTGAGTCAAAATGGTTAACGTCGTCCAAGTTAAAGTTAATGAAAGAAAGGGATAAGGTATGGAAGCTATATAGGAAATCTCCAACACCTGTAAATCTTCAGAATTACAGGTGTCTGAGAAATAAATGTAAGGCTGAGGTTAAAAAGGCTAAGGTCCAACACCTAAGGCAACAACAGACTGAGGGATTGACTAATAGTGCTAAATTCTTGAAAACAATTAATATCATGATTGATCCCAGAACAAATTTAGAAGTCAATATGATTAAGGATGATGAGAAGCTAAATGATCCGCTGTTGATTGCTAATGAGTTTAACAGAATGTTCACTAACTTGGATGCCTATAACACTGACTCTGGTATAAATGCAGCTGAGACCAGCTTGAGAGAACATGAGGGTAGACCTAAATTTTACAACAGGGCAGTAACTTGCCAAGAGGTATATAGTCTTCTGAAACAACTTAAAACAGATAAATCCTGTGGCTTTGATGGATTATCCCCCAGGCTCTTGAAGTTGGCCTCAGCGGAAATTGCATACCCAGTTAGCCAGATTTTTAATCTATCTTTCCCTCTGGGGGAAGTTTCTGATCTTTGGAAACACTCATTTGTTATACCTATACATAAAATAGGCCCTACTAGTGAATTTACTAATTATAGACCAATTACAATATTTTTATCAGGAGAGACACACTAAGCTGGAAGCTTATTTACAGGTGCGACCTTGTCAGCCCTATCCAAACTACAAGAAAAAATCATATATGTCCAGTTAGTTGAGTACGTGGAGACATATGGTTTGTTATCACAATGTCAGCATGGATTTAGAAAGGGGAGAGGGACCGAGAGTGCCTTGGTTGAGTTCATGAGTGTGGTTCACGAAGGCATGGAGAGTGGGAGCCTGACTGGGGCTGCGTTCATGGACTTGACCAAGGCATTTGATCTAGTGGATCATGTCCTCTTAATAAAGAAACTGGAGCACATTGGGATGGGGACCCCAGTTTTGGGATGGGTAACTAGTTATCTTACAGAAAGATTTCAAATGGTAAAGTATGGAAGATATGTATCAGAGAAGGCATCTGTGAAGTGTGGAGTCCCACAGGGCTCCATACTGGGACCCAATTTATTTTCTATATTTTTTGATTCTGTTACAACTGCTTTCAATAATGCACACCTCATTACGTATGCAGACGATGCTGTAGTTTACTGTCAGGGGCATCTTTATATGGGCTTAACACTATACTGACAAAGGAACTTAATTCTGTGCAAGAATGGTTGATTCATAATAAACTGGTGCTGAACAAACAAAAAACCAAAACTATGTTGTTTGGTACTTCAGCTAAGCTGAGAGATGTTGGTAATAGTTTGCGAATTGGCTCAACGGATGGCACTGTCTATGAAAATGTTAACAATATTAAATACTTGGGGGTTGTTTTAGACCCAGCATAACATTATGCCTCTCATATTCAGGCAACTACAGCTAAAAAAATACATTTAAAAATTACTTTATTATACAGGCTCCACAGTTTTCTTACTGATGAAACATGTTTGGAATTGGAAACCAATGTTTGTTGCCCATGTTGCATTATGCCTCCATTGTAGTGAGCAATGCACCCACTAGTATTGTGAAGCACAACTCTGTGCTATTACACAAAATAGGTAGATTTGCACTTCTAGGACCTAGCACTGTTTACCACTGTGACATAATTGAAAGACTTGGATGGTTACCAGTAAATCAACACTATAAGCTTGTTATGGCTACATTTATTTTTAGGGTACAACATACTGGTATACCCCTTAACTTAAAAAAAGCAACTTGTGGTGCCTAATATACAACTCCACACAAGACCCACAGGTGACCAAACCTTGCTGAGAATTCTGTTCAAGTGAACATTAAAGCAGCAGTACTACCGAATCAGGAAGTGCTCTATCAAAATTCTGCTTTTTGGCTGTAAGCATGCAGCCAAAGTTCCAGTTTCCATACATGTAAACGTTTTTTTCCAGTTATCTTTAGTTTTTTAGATATTTGCAATTTATTTGAATTGTTGTAGCACTACAACAAATATGGTGGCTGACTAATTTTCAGCTGCGTTTTTCTACAGGTTACATCACGTCTTTTGACACAGCAGAGGGACCCTCTGCTGACCATTCCCGACGTCCCTGCAAGTCATACACATGTGCAGTTGGCAGCATAGGGGTTCCAGTGCAACATGCTTAGTGGCAGAAATGTAAACAAAAACAGAGAATAACTGAACAAATTACTCAGTGATAGTACAATGCTGGCAAGAAAGAGTACCAGGTATATCATTAGCAAGGCACAGGGAATAAACTATCAAAAAAGTGCAATTTTTTTTTCGTAGTACTGCTGCTTTAAGTGGTCCACGTTCTTTTATTTTCGCCGCACCAGCAGTATGGAATAACATTCCTGGACAAATCAGAAGACTAGTAAACCACAACATGTTTGCAAAGGCACTTAAATTACATCTTAAAGATTTATCAAAGTGTGACTGTTTTTAAGTATCTGTTTTATTATGAAGTGGAAATTGTATTCCTATTCATGAATTTGTATGTAATTGTAAAAACTGTCTTTTTGTATTATGTGCATATATTTCCTGACCATGGGTCATACCTGTAAAAGGGATTGTATCCCAGAGTGCTTACCCATATACAAGTCAAAATCAAAATCAAAAACCACCAGTTATAAAGAGTCTATGTAAGAGACCACACTGCTGAAGTCAGCATCCTTGTTAGTTGGCAAACAAAGTGTCAAGATATACCCAGACAATTCGGGGTGAGTGTATGCTTCCTAAGTTTTGAATGAGTACTAAGTTCAAGAAAAGTTTTCATGAAAAATAGGAGACTGACAAGTAAGTCATATTAGGCCACAGGGCTTATAACATTCTATGAGCACTGGGTATAAGACAAGTTAAGGTGTCTTTTAAGGTTATATTGCAGATGAAAATGAGTACAAGGAAAACAAATGTCAAATTCAGTATGTTAGCTCCTATTGTTGCATGTTGGAGCCAAAAGAGAGAAAAATTATCTGGTTTGTACCAACAAAACACAAGCTTTGAAAGGAGTAGGTACAGGCATATTTGATTTTTGCTTTAATATCAATGTTCTGAAGCAGTATGTCAATAAGTGTATCAATACAATATGTAAAGAGGTTAAAGGAAAGGGAGGGATGAAAGGGCTCATTACCACAAAGAAAAGATGAAATACAACACAAATGATGCAACATGATGTTTTACATGTCACAATAATTTACATTTCTAATGTAGATGTTTAAACTGATTACATACAGTATGATTTTTGGTCTAAGTACAGCAATCAAGAATATTTGCTGGAAGAGGATTTTGTGTTTTATTTCTTATAAAAAATAAATTTTGGACAGAAAATATTAGCAAATGAATGAAACAAAGAACCCCCCCCCTCCTGTTTTGTGTATATGTTTGGATAAATTGACATGTTATAGAATAGTAATACAAAGGCAATAATGATTCTAGCGTACACTGATTAAAAATAAGGGTGCTTGACTATGGATTAGTAATAAGTACTAATTAATAGTTTCTCAAACCCATTTAACCACTTGGAGGTATTGGTCAGTTAATAGCTTGTCAATTTGAAGATCCTGCTGTTCAGTGTCTGTTGTGCACTGTTTCAGTCCTTCAAGCTACATATTGGAGCTACCTCCAACCTCATTTCTCTACAAACAAGATTAACACATAGAAATAGAGAGAAATGTAAACTGAAGTGCAAGTGTTGGTAATCCCAATGCACAAGCTATTGACTTACTTGAACCAAATGAAGATTCAGTATGATTCCAGCAGATTAACTTAATTAAAGAATAGGTTTCATATTTACCACACAGGCCAGGACTCTCTGCACTGCTTTTGCCACCACACACCAATCTTTTGTCTTCTGTCTTGAGATGCACAACCCACCACTTACATTCAGTGTTCCAAACAGAGGTTATGGGGGCAACAATATGGTCATTTAAAGACAAAAAAATCCTACTTTTGTACATAACTATGCACATATGTTGGAAGACTCGTAGTGCCTTTGTTACACTTTAGCCGGAAAATAGACTAGCTAAAAAGAGTGTTATATCACTAGCTGCACTTTTACTCATATAAGGCTGACTGTGCCATATACTGTATGCTCATTCAGACATGCTGTGCATATTGCATACAGAATCAAAAGTGTCCAAATTATTTTATTTCACAGCAGTAGTAATCCAGGCTCGCCACATGAAATGCAGTGACACCAATGCAATCATTGGATAACACATGAATAGAACGCAATGTATTTCTTTTCTGGAGTTAGACTGCTGTCTGGAGTGGTGTCACCATTGTCAATTTTCTCATATATGAAGTCTTATTCATCAATAGATAATTGTGAGGATGGTAAATCATCTGGATCATAAAAATCACATGGAATTTCTTCATCTTCATCCATATCCACATCAAGGTCTTCTGTTGGTGGTTCTGACTTATCAAGATATGGTTTTTGGAGACCACATTGAACACCACCATCATGGTACTGAATTACTGCCTGTGTACCTGTAAATCAAATGGGGTCAGTAGTGACTGTCAACATTTGTTTATTGTCAGCTGAGTAATGGCTAACATTGACAATTACCAATAGCCAGCGGTTTTTAGTTCATACAGTAAGTCTCAAAGGAATGTGAATATGTCATGCACATTTTACATGACAACATTTCACTGAATGTGTATCATATCAAGTGAAGTGACAAATCAAATGAAATTGTTGGTCGTTTCCAGTAGAAAAGTCAAAACATCACACTATAGATCAGTGGTCTCACTATAGATCAGTGGTCTCACATTCTTAGGATATGGGAACCACTGACCTTAGGATCTCTGTTCACAAGCCAAACAAATGTGCCCAACCATGCTCTTACAATTGTAACAGTGCTCTCAAACACAGTATTATCATACAGTAAATGACCCATGTTTGCAAATTACAAATAGGGTGTTAAAAATGCTGCAATCTGATTGGATGTCAGCATTTTGAGAACTTCGCAGTACAATCTGTTATACTGTGGTAGACAGCCTGATCACACTGGTACATTAATTCTTAATTCTCTGATATTTGGAAGGTGCAGGTGCATTGTGAGGCATGTAGCATATGCCGAGTGTCTTCAACCAACCGAAAAGTCCATATATCAGCACAGACAGATACCACAAAGGGTGTCATGTCACATATGATATATTCCCTACTGTGATTTATGACTTGTTCACAGTCATTTAGATCAGAACAGGCTGGGAGTGCTCTGATAACAATACAGTGTGGTGATGCCACCCTGTTAGAGCTGTAGTATGGCTACTGCTCATGAGGCTGGCAACCCAGGTTAAGGAACGAGCCTGGGTCCTTGTACTTGGGGAGGGGAGGAGGATTGAGCATCTAAGAGCATGTTGTCTTCCTCGGGGGGGGGGATGGTGTAGGCAGCCACATCCCAAGTTCTACTGCCACTTGTAGATGTATGAGTGGCAGAGCATTCAGGACAAAGTGATGGATGGACATTAGGCTGTGTATTGTGGAGCATACCGATGCATGTTCATATCGGGGACCTGCACTCAACACTTGCATAACTATGGAGAAAGGTGAACACAGAACAAAAAGGGTGATGCTAATGTCCAGTCAGAGTGCTATGATTTGATTACTTTTTTATCATTCTGTTTAACAGACTGCTTGAAGAGAGACACATACATGTGGCAGATGTATGAATTTATTCATGATTTCATTTTTGAGACTTTATTGAAATAGTATGTACTGCTATTCACATTTGTTGATGCTGGAAAACACAGTTTGATTTGTGAGAAACAAGCATCTTGAGCTTATGCAGTGTCATTTGCATAGAGATGTTATGCATCTCTCTTCTGTAAGTCTTTGTCTCCATACAGTTCCCTACAGTATCAGTGTCTTCAGCTGGAATACATGCATCATCATCTGCTGGAGTGTCATCAAATGAGTCATCTTGGTGGGCCAGATTGGCGAGGAGCTGCTGAACAATCTATGTAAAAACAAAACATACATTTGTTAAACAGTAACAACAACATGCATGATAAGTAATTCACGGTATTATGTAGTAACACGTGCAGTGGTCTACAGTACTAAGACCATGCCAATTTATTTAAAAATTACATTTTTTAGATGCTCACATGATTCCTCACCATCAATATGTCCCACTGAAGTGTTACATTTAACACTGTATGAACTGTGCTTATAATACTGCAAGCAGGCATTTAGGATGACATAGTGTACTGCAATTACTGTAAGATGATAATCATGGCATATGTTGTAATAAAAATACAATTTTGATGATGTCGATAATGAAAATATGGAAATGTTGATTGTCAATTAACAATAGTGTGACACCACATTAATATTGATAAACAGTAGTGTGACACCACATAGTCTGGTATATTTGATTGATATACATTCAGTAACTATCATTTTGCGTAAACGTTACTGTGACAGCCCAGGACAGCTACCATGGAGAACAGCACTAAAGCAATGAAAAAACAATCACAGTTTGAAAGTCTGTCAAAAAGAAAGAGTTAAAATGATGGCCTGAATGCACAAAGGCAGCAATACTGCTTGTGACATTGGCAGCCCATGCTCCAAAGAGAATCTCAGTTGTTAATTGTGGATGTGGTAAGGAGAGTTGAGCATTTCACAGAATGGTATCCTGCTCTAAAAGAGGGAGAGTTGTTTGCTCCATTGGAGTACTGCTACCTATGTGACCAAAGATGACAGTACAAGCTGCAACCATGACGGGTAGATGGGTTCACAGTGATGGCAACATGAGTATAATTGTGTGGGTGCGCCACTGATGATAAAAGCACCCGAAGTGCACAGGGGTTAGGGAATAAACTAGTAAAACACCACACATTTTGCAGGATGATACTATATTTGCTACTGAAAATGTATAATTAAAATACAACTTTTATTATTGTTCACACTTGGCTGCTGCAATTAATATCCATGACTTCACAGTGGGTATGCCAAAACTACCAGGTGTAACTGGTTTCTAAAATAGACCTTAGGCCGCCTACATATTCACCCAGTTTCAATACCAAGCTTTTTCACTAGTATGTATTCAGACTCAAAAACCTCTTCTGAGAAGTAGGCACTACATAGTCTTCTACTGTCACTCGCTCTGTGCCAGTCTAGCCAGTACTTGTATCCTGCATCATCCTATTTCCCACATACACAAGGGTCACTAGGACATTTATGTGGGTTAACACTGGCCTTATGTTTATTGCTACAAAAATATGCAACACTATCTATTCACCATATTGATGATTCAGAAAAAACACTAAAAAAAGATAATCTGGCTAGAAATGTGCAGATGTGGAGGTCAAATGTCCCCCAGGAGCATCCGCTTGGAAGGACACTGACTGAATAGTCAACATAGTTAAAAAGGAAGAAGAGGACTCAAACATCCTGGTCCACCTAGGGACCAATGACCTTGCTAGCCGGTCGGTAGAGGAGGTTAAGGAGCACATTGCGCAGCTTGTTGAGAAATTGGTTTCATTTTTATCCAGCATTGCATTCTCTGAGATTCTGCCTGTTTGGGAAAAGGGGAAGAACAGAAAGAAAATCAGAGCGAAAGAGATAAGTGAGCTCAACGCATGGCTCAAGGACTGGTGCCACACAAAGGGGCACCACTTTGTCAGAAACTGGGGCAACTTCTGGGAAAGGGAGTTCTTCAAATTTGATGGCCTCTACCTGACTAAAGAGGGAGTCAGAGCACTCGGCCAGAAATTTGACATCCATGTAGGACATTTAAACTAGCGGGAGGGGAGATGATGGTAGCTCTAGGAGAAGCACACATACAGCTGCTGTCTCTCCCCCTCCAGCTAGCACCAAATCTACACACTGCAGGATAGCAAAAGCAGATAGCGGGGCACATAAAACCCTTTCCGGCTCTGGCGTTGACCATGACAATGGAAAGGGAGGAACCATAAACAGGGAACACTACAAAGAGATGAACAATAAGCTCAAGGGAGGCATGACAAACAAAGCGACACAGCAAGAGTGGTCAGCACTATGCCTCAATGCACGCAGTCTGGCGAACAAGATGACTGACCTCACTGCCACAATAGCTGAGGCAGGACTAGACTGGGTGGCTGTGACTGAAACATGGTTCACAAATAATCATGGCTGGGAGGTGACTATCTCAGGGCACAACTTGTTTAGGAGAGATAGGACTTGGAAAAAGGGAGTGGGTAGCTATTTATGTTAAGGATACCATCAATGCTACAGAACTTCAGCAGGCACTAGGGGAAACAGTGGATCTATGGATCACAATAGGGGCCGGAAGCTGGAAACCCATTCAGGTAGGAATAATCTATAGACCCCCAAATCAGAAGGAAGCCAGGGATAAGGAAATCCTGGGAACCATTCTCCAGATGTCAGGCAAAGGGGACATGGTGCTGGTGGGGAATCTCAATCTGCCGGACATAGATTGGAATACCCACACAGCAGCATCACAGAAGAGCAGGGAATTCCTAGTCACACTACAGGAAGCAGGTCTAAGTCAACTAGTGACGTCACCCACAAGTGGTAATGTGGTTCTAGATCTGATATTCACAAATAGCGATAGGGTTACGGGTGTCGAAGTAGGGAACCACCTGGGCAACAGTGATCATAACATGGCATGGTTCAGGATGAAAAGGACTGTAGACTCCACACACTCCAAACTAAAGGTCCCTGATTTCAGGAGGGCAGACTTCACAAACATGAAGGCCTGCTTAACAGATAACCTTAGTAACTTGACAGAAGGGAGCATTGAGGAATATTGGACAAGGTTGAAGGATGCAATAACCATGGTCACATCACAGTGTGCCCATCAGGTTAATAAGAACAAAAGGAGGAAAAATCCACTATGGTTTTCCAAGGAGATGGCAACCAATGTGAGAGACACGTGCATAGCCTTCAGAAAGTACAAGGAGTCGGGGAATGAGGCAGACAAAACAGAATATAAACAGAAACTAAAAGAGACAGGGGAAGTGATAAGAAATGCAAAGGCTCAAACAGAGGTTAGGATAGCTCAGGAAGTAAAAAAAGGGTAACAAAACCTTCCACAGGTACATACATGAAAAAAGGAAGACCAAAGGGGGCATGACAAAAAAAGATGGACAAACCACAGAGCAAGATGGGGAAAAGGCAGAGGCACTCAATGAGTATTTCTGCTCAGTCTTCACACAGGAAGCAGACAGTAATGGACCAAAAATAGGCATAAAGAAGAGTCCGATTGAAGGAATAGACACAGGTCTCTTCACAGAGGAAAGGGTCCTGGAGGAAATAGACATGTTAAAGGTAGATGAAGCTACGGGGCAGATAAGATACACCCAAGAATACTGAAAGAACTAGGGAGGGAACTGGCAGCCCCCTTAGCAGTGCTCTTCAACAAATCATTAAGGTGTGGGGAGGTGCCAGAGGATTGCAAGAGTGCAACAGTAGTACCTCTCCACAACAATGGAAGCAAGGAATAGCCAGGTAACTACTGTATGGTTAGTCTAACATCAGTCATGGGAAAACTGATGGAGTCCCTGCTGAATGAAATGAATCATAGCTTTTTTGGAGCAAACTGATCAACTCAACAAAAATCAACATGGTTTCATGGCAGGGAGTTCCTGCCAGACAAATCTGGTTGATTTTTTTCAATTGGGTCATCAAAACAGTGGATCAGGGTGGGGCAGTGGATGTGGTTTACCTGAACTTCAGCAAAGCTTTTGACTGGAGAACAAGGGAATTGGGCCCAAGGTTACAAACTGGGTCTGAAACTGGTTACATGGGAGAACTCAGAGAATATTAATAAATGGCACTCTGTCTGTGGAGGGGATGGTGACTAGCAGGGTCCTACAGGGCTCAGTTCTGGGGCCAATCCTCTTCAACATATTGATCAGTGACATTGTGGATGAACTGGAGGGAAAGGTGTGCCTGTTTGCAGATGACACCAAAATCGGCAACAGGGTAGACACAACAGAGGGACAGCAAAGCATGGAAGCTGATCTCTAAAAACTGGAGGAGTGGTCCAAGATCTGGCAATTGAAATTCAATGCCAAAAAATGCAAGGTCATGCACCTGGGAAAGTGTAACCCAGGGAAACTGTACTTAATGGGAAGGGAGGGACCTGAAGGTCAGTAGACAATGTGAAAAGACAGCACTAATGGCTGTTGGTATCCTGGGATGCATAGGGAGCGGCATCATGAGCAGAACACATGAAGTAATCATGCCTCTGTATCGGTCCCTGGTCAGGTCTCACCTAGAGTACTGTGTCCAGTTCTGGAGGCCACATCTTAGGAAGGACATAGATAGGCTGGAGACGGTATAGAGAAGAGCAACAAAGATGGTGCAGGGCTTGCATCGGAAACTGTAAAAGGCAAGACTGGATGACCTCAAATTATACTCCCTAGAACAACGTAGGAATTGTGGGGACATGATAGAAACATGTAAATACCTTAAAGGCAACAACAGGGTGCATGTGCAGAACCTCTTTCAGGTAAAGGACTATAGCAGGACTAGAGGGCATAACCTTCGACTTAAGGGAGGAAAGTTCAGAAGCAATATGAGGAAATTCTTCTTCACAGTGCGTGTTGTGGAACCATGGAATAGCCTGCTGGACGGGGTGGTGGGAGCCAAGACGGGGAGAATTCAAGTGGGCATAGGATAGACACTGTGGGATACACAAGCAGGCAGCTAAGTAGTGGGGTAGGAAGCCAAGGGCAGACTTGATGGATCATACGGTCCCTATCTGCCGACAACTTCTATGTTTCTATGTTTCTAGAAATATGCATTAAGTAAAACAGAAACTTGACAAAGCACAAAACAAATTATTACATACATCAAGTTTTATGTATTAAATCACTCACAGTAATGTGAGAATAGGGAATCATATACTACAGATGTTATATATGAACAAATCAGCACAGAAGTAAACACACTGATCAAGTAAAATTTATATGTTGGGGGGTATATGGCAGACATGTGAAAGATGAAAAATGATTTAGGAAGTCAGTTGCGAACCAGTACACACAAGATAAAATCACTATTATGATATATTCATTCTATACAGCTGGGGGACCACCAGACAACTGAAACAGCAAAGGAATTACATATGACAAAAGACTGAGTAGTACAAAAGCAAAGCAGTAATCACTGTTAGCAAGCTGGTATTCTAAAGACGCAAAAACTAGGCTCAATAATTCTTACATATATTTTGCACTGGATATCAAAATCAGGCAGATGCAGTGCTTAGAATTTTTATTAGCCACGATGCAAAACTGTGCCAGCTCCCACTTAAGCATCCCCAGTCAGCATCATGACGTGTGCTAAGTGGGAGTGGATGTCGACAGAACTCAGCAGCAGCACCAGGAGAGTGTGTGTTGCCGAAAACAGCAATCATTTTCCCAAATGTGGGTCAATGCCCCAAATATCTCTGTTTCCATCTCACGATGGCTGTGACTGACTTCCAGGCGATCAGTGAGCACTTTGGTAACAGTGGCTTTTTAAGCCAAGTTGCTATTTCTCCTTAAACTGATGTTTGAGTTTCCTTTGGCAAGAAAACAAAAATATTCATATTCATAATCCCTTAAAATAATTTTCTGTTTTTCCTCTGTGGCACAACCAACAGTACTTAAAGTACGAGAAAGATAGTTTGGAGATTCAAAGATGGCAAGAGAAGGGGGCCAATAATTTGAGCTATATTTGTGGTGGCAGGAGCTTACATAAATTTAAAGATTTACACAGATACCTTGGGCTGTATTTTCAAAGCATTGTGTCATGACTGCCACGCAGTTGTGCATATTGCATTAAGGCTGTTAAACCTCCAAAAAGGTGTTCTAACTTCAGGACATAATAACCACGAATTGCGCATTACAAATTACACCTACATCAAAATTCTGATGCCAGCAGCATTTTGTGATGTAAAAATCAGATAAAGTATCATAGATGCATCAAGATGTTTGATAATATCCATTTGCTTAGTTTCTGTCTTACTGGCAGTCCATGCCATCCCCAATAGGGTGAACTAACAGGAAGCCCAGAGACTTGGAATCCCAGGTATTTATACAAATTAAAGGCCCTTACTTCTTGAGTCAGGAAAATAGCCTGCTAGCAATCCAGCTTTATTCTGTCTCATCAATTGAAGGTGGGCTACAGATGTATAGAACAGAAATTCGGCTGATTATAGATCCTTTCATATACTGTATCCCAAAGTTGTCATCTGTCAGATAAAATGACAGGTTAAATGAGGCTGAGGGAGGCTATGGAGTTCTCAGGGAGTTAAGTACAGAGAAACAAAGGTAAGGGGAAAAGGTGTAGTGATGTGTTCAAGGTCACACAGTAAGAAACAACATGGAAATGCAAACTTGTTCTCTTGCTTCCTAAATGAGCATACTGTCCCCATGTATGGCAATAGGGAGTTATACCGCTGAACTTAAACTTCAATATTTGTTTGTGAAACCAGGTACATAGCATTAAAAATTACAGAAAAACAGAGTAACGCTTAAATACTTACTGCATGTACAAAAGATCCCAAGATATCTTGGTCATAGCTGCATTTTGTTCTTATTAAAGAGCCCCTGAAACCTCTGGGAAATTATGAAAATGTAAGCTTTAGACACAATTCACTCTCTATTTCATGTATTTTCTGTAAACTAGATCACTGTCCCTTAGACATTATCTGTGTTGGCTGTCTGTCTGCTTAACATCATAATCCCATAGTTTATGATATCATAATTATCTTCACAGCACAGACTATAATGTCATTAACAGAATTGTGATGTCAGGCATAGACAAGCAGTCAGAGCAGACAGGGCAGACATCCTGTTTCTAATACACATGTCCTCGGTCATAAAGGAACATGAGTGAAACTTGCAGGAAAATATATGTAAGTTGAATTACAATATGTCTAAAAATTACGTTATTTTTTCAAAGTTGTCAGAACAGCATCAAAGCTTTGCATTGACTGCTGTGTACCTTATTGTTATTACTAGTGTTACAAGGTTTATTTGATTTCTACAACTTTGCTGCTGCTCTAACACCTTAGAAACGAGTCATTAGTTTCAAAGGTTTTACATCTTGCTGCTTCTACTAGTGATACTGCTACCTCTCAGTTGACAAAGGAGCAAGGGTTTTGAAGAACAGAGTAACTGAGGAACAATGCAGTGCGGTGTGATGAAACAGTAATGTTTTCTTTTCAAATATGTATAGTAAGCAGTGGAACTATTGCACAGAGGGCCTGTCTAAACTCCTCTCATTTGTTTCACGAAAAATGTTGAATAATGTGGTGGCTTGGAGTCCTCCAAATCAAGGGACTAAAATAAAAGGTAATTCTTCAAAAATGATATCGTTTTCGCATTCTAATATAATTTCACTTTAATCCCGATGCTTTTTCAGGGAGGACTTATGCAGTGGACACATGCTGACATAGTTTGGGAGTGCACTTATCCAATTCAGTGTTGACCTTTAGGGAAAATGCATTGCTATGTGGGTTGCGCAGTTTGACAGAGGCAACATGTTTCTCTACTCATCATATAGAAATAGTTGTACAAAAACAATAAATGCAAATTCTGAAATGTCATAAAGGTTTGGGTTGCAGTTGCTACTGTGCAAAAATAGAGATGATTTAGCAAGTACTGTATACTGATGCAGCAAATTTTAATTTCGCCTGCGGAGTGCTGGTGAAGTGGGCAAATTGGCATTGCCGAGCACTTCGTGAAATTTTCCTGCAGAAGTCGGAATTTTGCCGAGGTGAAATTTTGCCTTCCCTTCATGGGTGAAATTTCACCAGTTAGACAGTCTTTATACCAGGTATAACACAATAAGTAGATCCCTGATGGTTGGCGGTCCCTCCCCCCACCTGTCCCACATGTAATTGTAATCCAATAATTAAATTATCCATGGTAGCTAGTGGTCCCTCCCCTCTACCTGGTAATAATCTGCCCTGCCACCCACCGTGGAAAGGTATGGTAACCCCACCACCCGTATCCCTTCGTATCTCTTCCTTTAGTCCACTCACTCCTTATTATCCTGTTTAAAAAAAAAATCTCTGGTGCTCTAATGTTTTTTTTTTAATTTATTTTAAACCCCCTCCTGAATCCGATCCCTCCCCAGTTCCAAATCCCACTCCCTAGTGATCCAGTGCACCTCCACCCAGCCTCCCCAGCAGCCAGATGTACCCTCCACAACCCCGCTCCCACCCCCATCCTAAATCCTGGCACAGCAGTGACAGACTGGCACAGCACTTCTCTCCCCCGGCTGGCCCGCCAACTGAGCTGTCAATGAATGAGCTTCATTGACAGCTCAGTTAACAGCGCTTCACCGTGGAGAAGGAGGAGTTCTATGTCAGTCTGCCGCTCCGTCCTGGGATTTAGATGGGGTGGGAGCAGGGTTGTGGCAGCTGGTGGAGACATCTGACTGCTGGGGAGGCTGGGTGGGGGGCACTAGATCACCAGGGAATGGGACTGGGAACTGGGGAGGGATTGGATTCAGGAGGTGGTTTAAAATAAAAAAATTAAAAACACTAGACCACCAGAATTTTTTTTTAACAGGATAATAAGGAGTGAGTGGACTATAGGAAGTGATATGGAGGGATGTGGGTGAGGGGGATTACCATACATTTCCATGGTGGGTGGCAGGGCAGGTTATTACTGGGTGGAGGGGAGGGACCACTAGCCACCATGGATAATTTAATTATTTAATTACAATTACATGTGGAACAGGAAGAGGGAGGAGGGACTGCTAGCCACCAGGGATCTACTGTACTTATTTTAACTTATACAGTACCCTCCTAAGGTGAAATTTTGCCTGTGGACAGAAGGCAAAATTTCACCGTTTCACCAGGTGAAATTTTGCCACTCCGCCAGGTGAAATTTTGCATTCTGCTACGTGAAATGGGCGGAATTTCGTGGATTGCTCCGTGAAGTGAATTCTTCCCACTTTGCCCACCACTAGTACTGCATTTGTTTTATGAATAGATGCAGATTTTGTTTATACTGTAATTAAGGGAAAAGGACAAAGAGACTGATTATTCTCAATACAACTCTGTACAAAAAGGCAGAAGAAGGCACTAGGCCCATCGAGTCCACCTTTCCACCTAAAGTGGCATTTCTTTCTACACCTGTTGTATAAAGTGATTTGACATTTTACATACTCATTTCTTAAGATTTAAGATGCACAAATCCCTTATATGTCATTTTCAGTACTTCTGCCTACTGTTGCACAACAGATACCCTAATTGAGGTATGTCATTACTTAATATGAATATCACTATGCAGTGATGAACACAGTAACTGTACCAGTTTTAAATATTTCTAAATCCTGAATAGTGTCCGTAAGTTGGGAATTATGGCCATGGCCCCATCACTTTCATAAGTGGTAGGGCCAGGCCCTATAGGTCTTTGCAGTCATGTTAATTTGTTACTAGGGAGGACTGTGCCTTTAAACTGCAGCATGTGCAGTAAGCAGTGTTACTTTCTAATTACTCCCATTGTGTCTTGCAGGATGTTGTAACATGGTTGGGTTAAGACCATGTCCCGTTTATTATGCAGAAAGAGTTAAAAGCAAGGAACTATTCTGTCACTTATCTATCTCTTGTCTGTTTGATTGCACAAGTAACAATTTCCTTGTGGTACCTAGGAATTAACCACTCTGATGGCCCCACAATTTCCCCATGTTATCTCCCTTCCATCACTTGCTGTTTCTATTTCTTCCTTTCTTTTTTCCTTGCTTCTCTGTGGTTGAAAATAAATATATATATATATGAATTTGTATGTGAAACTGGGATGTTTTGGTTTTCAAATGTATATAATTATATTATCGAAATGTTTACAGAAAGCTATTTTAGTTTGTCTGGAACACAGGGCATTAATCTTGAGATACATTTTGACCTCCACAAGCTTGTTTGTAGAATTATCAGCAGGGAATCAGCCCTGGGACAGGATGTCTTAATTGGCTGCACCTGTTAAGATGACTAATGTACTCTTCAGGCTGGTCACATTAAGGTCAATATGAAGAATCTTGTTGCATTTTGTGAAAAACAGGAGATGAAACTTACAAGAGCAGGATGCAGGGGTTAAACTGCCAGGCAAAGACAGCTTATAAAAATGAGAGCAATATTTTGTTCGGGTTAGAGAGAGAGAGAGAGAGAGAGAGACTGAGATTTCAATTGAAAAAAGACTCATATGAAGGACTTTTTTTTTCATTTTGTACTGCCTTTGCGAAGTGCTATCCTGTACAATTTTATTTTTTATTTTATTGTTAATAATAATAATAATAAAACATTACTTGCAAATGTTACAACTTCTCCTGGTTTGTCTATGCTTCCTGACATATGCCGCTATGACAGGTGTCAGCAGAATTTTGAAAAGTAAAGGACTGAGTAGTGCTGATGGGGTGGGCTGGGTTTGTGGCCTGGTGAGTTAAGACACAGTGATCAAAGGTCAATGAGAAGAATCTTGTTGCATTTTGTGAAAAAAGGAGATGAAACCTGCAAGAACAGGATGCAGGGGTTAAACTGCCAGGCAAAGACACCTTATAAAAAGAGAGCAATATTTTGTTTGAGAGAGAGAAGAGGGAGGGAGGGAGGGAGAGAGAGAGAGAGAGAGAGAGAGAGGAGGAAGGGAGGGAGGGAGAGAGAGAGAGAGAGAGAGGGAGGAAGGGAGGGAGAGAGAGAGAGAGATCTCAGTTGAAAGAGACTCTCAGATGATGGACTTTTTTGTTTTGTACTACCTTTGTGAAGTGGTATCCTGTACAATTTTATTTTTTATTTTATTAATAATAATAATAACAATAATAATAATACATTACTTGCAAATTTTACAACTTCTCCTGGTTTGTCTGTTCTTCCTGACATATGCCTCTGTAACCCCCTTGTTACCCGGGGTTACTAGAATCCCAGTAAGACCTAGTGGTAGGCAGGGAAGGCAGCTTGTGAAACTCCAGTTAAATGGGTTTCACACTGTCTCACTCTGTTCTCAGTCACAGCTGAGACTTGAGAGATGACATCACCATAGAACTGTCGCAGCTGCATAAGCTATATTGGAATCTGCAGCTCAGGGAGTGAGTTTAGAACTTTGGGAGTTTTCAAAGGCAGTTTCTGTTTACCTTTTGTTGGAAAAGGAGGTGTGATCCTGTTTACCTTTTGAAAGTGGTGGAGACCGCTGTCCAGGTCTCAGTGCCCCCTCCCTCTGGGGGGGGGGGTGGAAGAAAAGTCCATCTGTGGATTCCAGGGGCAATCCCCTATTTCCACTATAGAAGAAAGCTGCCTGTTTACAGTTTCTGTTCTTGTATAACAGTGAAGGATGTGATACTTCGCCTGTGGGGCACCTGCAACGAAAGGGTGAGTGTTTTGCTCCATTTGAAGGGGCAAACCAATTGTTTCATCAGTTTGGAAATATAAAGAAAGTTGGGATGTGGACTGCTATTTGGGAGGACTATTTTACTAGGACAAACAAATGGAGCAGTCAAAAAGTCTAAAGTTTTAATGGATTTCAAGTAATGCTGTAGAGGGGGTGCTTCAGGTCATCCACCGTTTAACCTACGTGTCAACGTTTTAAGTTTCTGTTTGTCCAGAGAAATGGCCGGGTATGGGCTGTGGGAGCTGGAGGTGGGAACACCCCCCATCTTTAGTGACTAGGTCCACCTCTACGGATTTCTTCTGTGATTTGCTACTTGCCTCATGCGCCTGGCCAGTGATGAGGTAGGTACCCAGACGTGGGTCGCAACTTTGGAAAATCTGTCTAGGAGTCACAGACTCTAAGTGGTGTGGGGAGCCACAGTTTGGGAAATATACTCCTTGTTTGATGGGAGTCTCTCCAAGTAAAGTTTGGGTTCATTCTTCAAATGGACCGTCAGTTAAGTGGCTGGCAGGGGAGCCGGGCCAGTCAGGCTGTGTATCCAAAGCGCATGCAAGTCTGGGCTGAGTGCCTGGTGGGTCCAGAGCCAGACAATAATAAAAACGTGTTTATTCTTCAAATGGACCACCTTTAGTCTCTATCTGCATATACAGTGAATGTAACCCCTTGGGGGACCATCAATGCTTTGTCATGTTTCAGCTAGTTTTGAATAAAGCCACACTGAAAAATCCCAATCCTGTTTCTGGACATTACAGTTATTGCTTCCTGTAGTTGGATTTACTTGGGTGCCCCTGTGCAGAGTAGCCAAACCTAGGTCCCTTGTGCCAGGTAACCTCATCCTCCCCGAACCCAGGTCCCCACCAGGTATTGCTGCCAACGCCAACAGCATGCCACCTGTCATTTTAGTAAAAAGGCAGGGGTGAGGGGTTACACCTCTATGACAGGTGTCAGCAGAATTTTAAAAAGTGAAGGAATGAGTAGTGTTGATGGGGTGGGCTGGGTTTGTGGCCTAGTGAGTTAAGACAGTGATCAAACTTTAAAAATGAAAAGGAAGAATCAGGTCTTCAGGTGAGTATTAAGAAACTACTGTAGGTACTGGAATCTGCTGGCAGATTTCAATTTTGAATGAGAAAAAAACACATTCTGTGGGTGGACCCATTTAACGGGGTGGATTTACCCCTTACATCCTTGGCCCTATCACTTTCTAGACCGTTTTGCCACCAATGTAAGTTAAATATCTTGATTTTGGACTCTATCAACTTTGTTCCACAACAAGAACTTGTTTTTTGTGTCTTCCCTTAAGAATCTTAAGTAAGTACTCTTGCAAAAAATAGGCAAGTTTGCACCTAACACAGTCCATCAATGTGAGGTACTCAGTAGATTAGACTGTCTCCCAGTTTCCTTAAATTTCTAATTTTAATGTCCTAATTCGTATATAAATTAAGGAAAACTGTTGTTTTAATGCCCTACATTGCCAGTATAGTGTTATGCTTGTGCAACTGTGTTACTCTGCTTTGGCTGTCTGCACTCTCTATTCCGTGAGAAACTACCACTCCGTAGGGGTACCAATTAAGGCAAGGAGCCCTCGAAGAGGGTTCGACCCATAGAGGTGCTGTGGGAACGTTTCCTTGGCTAAAGGTACCTTAGGAAGTAAACCACCCTGAGAAGAGAGGCAAGCTGTTCAAGGAGGTGGAGGGTAGGATGGTGGGGCAAAGAAAAAATGCTTCAGAAGGAGGCTGGGAGAACCTGCCGATATAGCTCAGAAAGGGGGGCATGGCTGGTTGCTCATCTATTGAACCACAGACGTAGTCTTTCAATTCAATGGCCTATGCAACCAGTATAGTGTTATGCATGTGCAACTGTGTTACTCTGCTGTGGCTGTTTGCACTCTCTATTCCATGAGGAATTACCACCCTGCAGGGGTACCAAAGGCAAGTAACCCTCGAAGAGGGTTCATCCCCTAGGGGTGCCGCAGGAAGGTTCCCTTGGATAAAGGTACGTGTAACCCCTAGGTGGCACTATCATATGGGCTACTACCCCTGCCTGCATGACTAGGCACAGGTTGAGGGGCCTGAGTTCAGTAAATGGGTGCCTCCACTAGCAGGAATGGTTTAGGGGTAGCGTAGCTGCTGTTGGTATAGCCCTCTGGAATGCTTATAACCACCCGCCAACCCTTCTAGTGGCCTATAGAGTTCAGCAACAACACATTCACATGTACCATATGACAGTAATGATATGCTCACACTCCTTGCACTTACCACCAGAGCTGGATCTGCTGCAATTGCCCTGGAGACCCCCTGGAAAATAAGACCAGTGATGCAACAATACAATGGCAGTACAATATCCCCACCAAGAAGGTACACACTAGCCAGGCTAAATGTGAACAACCACAATCTGATTTATTCAGGGGGATGTGAACAAGGGTGGGGGCCTAAATCTAGCAGGTAATTAGCAGATCTGATTAAATTCAGGATGAATAAGCATGCACAGCGAGCCCCTTTAGCACAGTCCTCACAACACTGGGTACTAAGTATGGAACACAGGCCTTAGGAAAGAAAACAATTAGCATGCACTCAACCCAAATAATTGCAATCTAGAGCCAAATAGCTCAGTTCATGAAATAAAACCTAAACAAACAAAATCAGATGACACATAATGATTGTAGCTATTGTTGCAGGGAGCTACCCTGTTTGTACTCATGCTACCCAGACCAGGATGCAGGACAGACTAAATGAAGACCTGTGGATGCTGTACTGGATTGCCCGGGGAAGCAGGGCCTACATGACTCACCATGGTGGTCGCTAGCTGTTCAGTGGTGTTGAGCAGGGGGCCGAATCCCCAAGTGGGTCTTTCGCAGGAATGTCTCTGAATCGGGAGCAGCAGCCTAGGCCGAGATGACAGGTCCCAGGCAGAGCAGGTAGTTCAGATAAAGTCTGCGATGAAGTGCTGGAACAGCCTCCAGCTGGCGTAACATAACTCATCGTGGGGAACCAAATCGTGACCCATGATGCACATTCAGCACACTTATAAGCACTTGGAATATTTGCCACAGTTCGAATAAAAATCTGTTTGCAATAAAGCAGGATCTCTGCACAAACCTTTCGATCTCAGGCTCATTTCAGTACCTGACAGGCCGATCACTTCTGGAGCAAGTTTTCGGTCCACTTGCAGGCAACAATAACACACTTTTCTCATCAGGTTCAGGTCTCGATTCAATTATCGGATAAATCCAACTTTCACTCTCAAGGCAACACTTCACACTGGAAGATGTGACAGGCAGGCCAGCAAAGCCTTCCCGCTGATTCATCCTGCTCCTAGCAGGAGCAGCTGCTTGATGGCTCAAGCTGTTCACTCTCCAAACTCCAACTCTCGACTGAAACACTGCTGCAGGCAGTTCTGGGCTTTCCTAGTAATTCACAAAGTTTGGTTGGCTGATGGAACTGTCTGTCACAGAAAAGGCTCCCCCTCCAGGTCCATTTAGGCACCAAATACTTAAAACTACAATTCCTACAGATTTTAATCCCACAAGACCTCTGGGGACAGTCTCCATTTTAGGTCCCCAGAGGTTCGATTGGTCCAACACTGGCAGTCCAGAACCAAAATGGTGGCTCGAATGCAAAAGTTCAAGCTGCAATGGAAAGCAGGTTAGGCAAACTCCTATATTATTATTATTGAAACAGATAAACTGTAAATAATCACAGTTCCTAACAGAGCTCCCTTTTCACAAATAGCAACTGCAAAATGGAGCAGAAATATCGATAATCGAGCTGGCAGCAAGCCTTAATTACTTGGACCCAGCCCAGACTAAGTTTCTCACACAGAATAACAGCTCTCTTAAAGAGACAGGCACGGAGGCTTGGAAGAGCACTCTCATGCAGACACATACAACTACTGCAGACACAGAACACCATCCTGACAATGGGCATCAGGCAGCCCAGGAAGTAATTTATAGAAACCTCTATTTGTAGGGGGTTACACTCTTCTTTGCCTGGAAAAACTTGGCATCCGCGGCAAGTCTATACTTACTATGACATTTAATAGAAAACATTATACGAAAAGATACATGCATGTTTCATCACATATACCATAAAGAAAAGAGACTGATGCATCAGTAAAGCAAATGGCATTAAGCATTACTATACGTTTTCATGATAATAACGACCTTCTGTAATACTACAGCTTGCATATTTTTGTCATAAGCATAACAGCACATTCGATACAATTTCAGACAGATAACCACATTACTCTGACCATTCGGGTCTGTATTATTTCCTGTACTTTAAGCAACATAGTTGGGGGCCCATCCCTATCAGCTACATTGGGACTGGATGGAGCAGGGGCACCATGGTTTGAGGGCTTGACAATTAACTTGGAAGTAGCAGAATAGCTCGATTTGGGAAGGGAGCTTTCAGAAATGTAAACTCCTTTATGCACATGTAAGGGAAGATCCTCAGGTCTCCCTGGGGAGTCGTAACTGAGATGCATCACTGGTTTGGTGGCTCTTCCAGACTTTCTTGGAGGGACAGACACAGGCTCAGTGTTTTTGACATTTGCATTGGAATCTGTTCCTGTAAAGAGGGGTACCTCTCCACTGGGGACTGGAGTTATATTGGAAGCACTTTCAGCTCCTTGTTCTGTTAACTCTGCTTCCACAGCATTGATCTCAGTACTGGGGTCTGAAAGAGGCCTAGATTCATCATCCAGGGGGAATTCTATAGAATTTAGATCTTGCAGCACTTGACTAATACTTTCAACATCATTTGCTTCATTATTATCATTTGTCATAGCATGCTTTGGATCATTGCTTTCACACAGTTCTGTAGTATCTGGTATGTCACCAGGGATGCTTTCTGTTGCAGGCTGTCTTTCTGGCAAATCAAACAGCTCGACCAGACACAAAGAGTCAGCTTTTTCAGAAGTCACACTTTGTACCTCATTTTCAGGGGGTACAGGGTCTGTGGAGAAGGCTTGTGGGTTAGGCAGTCCTGGAGGTCCAGCTTCATCTCCAAGATTGCACATGGGATTGCCCTGAAACAGTTGACTCAGTTCATAGGATGGGTAATATGAGGCTTCACACTCACTGTCATCAGACTCAGACTTGCAATCAATGTCACGTTGGGCCTGCCTGGGGGGAGGCCTTGAATCCTTGACAGCTGGAGAAGGGGTAAGCTGTTTCTTTTTGGCTGCAGCTCTAGTTACAGACCTGGGAGGGGCAGTGTCTGGAGGTACAGAGTCAATGATTACTTGACCAATAGGCAATAAATGATTCTGGTGCATTGTCTTGGTAGCTCAGGGATCATTTTCAGGGCACACTTTATAAACTAGGAGATCATCCAGCTTACTGACAATGATATAAGGAAGATGGTGCCACCTATCAGCAATTTTATGCTTTCCATGTAGTCCCACATTTCGCAACAGAACACGGTGTCCAGGTAGCAGCTCCTGAGCTTTGACACGCTTGTCATGCCTTTCTTTATTTGCCAGGTTTCTTTTTGCCGCCATGGTTTGTGCCAGTTGGTAGGCATGGTTTAACTGGGCCTTTAACTTTTGAACATATTGTAAGTAGTTCTCAGCTTTGCCTCCATCTGGGGACACCCCAAAGCAAATGTCCACAGGCAACCGGGCTTCTCGACCAAACATCAGGCAGTAGGGGGAAAACCCAGTGGCATGACTTTTGGTACAATTACAGGCATGTACTAAGGTGCTAAATCTATTGGCTCCATCTTGACTTATCCCAGGGATGAAAGATGCCCAGCATGTCAAGTAGCATTCAGTTAAGCCTTTCAGAATGTGGAGCCCCCTGGGGGTGATAAGGGGTAGTTCTGGATTTTTGCACCTCCCAGAGCAAAAACATTTCCTTGATCAGATGACTTTCAAAGTCTCTCCCCTGATCAGAATGAATTATCTGAGGTATGCCATAATGGACAAAGAATTTCTCCATGAGGACCCTGGCCACTGTAGAGGCTTTCTGGTCCTTAGTTGGGTAAGCCTGGGCATACCATATGAAAATAATCAGTTATAACAAGCACATTCCCAATGTTTTTCTGGTTGGGTTCAAGACACAAGAAATCGATACACACCCGCTCCATGGGTGCGCTGGTAGAGATATTAACCAAGGGTGCAGCCCTCTGGGGTGGAGCTTTTCTTTGGAGACAATGGCTGCACATCCTGATATGGGCCTCAATGTCAGCTCCCATTTTCGGCCAGTAGAACCGGCCATAGGTTAAGTCTGTGGTTCAGTCACAACCCAGATATCCCATCTGATTATGGAGTGCCCATAGAACCAAATGTTTGAAAACTGTGGGTAATACCAGTTGCTGTTTGTCAGGTTGACCTTTTTGGTTTACGGTTCTTGATAAAGTAGCTGGTTGTGCAATTTAAGTCTGGAACCCTCTTTAAACAACAACGCAGTCTGTGGATCTGAAGAAAGGAGTTTAGACACATCCTTCCCAGCATGCAAAGCATCAAGTACAGGCTTAATGATGGGGTCTTGAGTCTGTGCCTACTGTATGTTCTCAGGGTTGAGTTGAGGCAAGGCACTAAGGTCCAAGGTCGCAAGGTGGCTGTAGGCCACAGGAACACAAGTGTCAGGAGGACCTAAGCAGTCTACTAGGCAGTCAACTGTTTCAGGAGAGGGATGCTCATCTTTGTCTAATTTCTGGCAGAGGGCTTTGACAGACTGCTCAGACATTTTTACCCAATTTACATTAGAGTTAGGTCATCTGGAAAGGGCGTCAGCGTCAATGTGGTTCAGGCCCGGTCGCTACTCCACTGCATAGTCGTAAGTGGAAAGTGCAAATAACCAGCTATGCCCTGTTGCGTCCAATTTAGCTGAGGTCTGGAAATAAGTGAGGGGATTATTGTCAGTCTTGACCAGAATTTTGGTACCATAGAGATACTCATGGAATTGGTCCACCACAGCTCATTTTAGTGCAAGAAATTCAAGCTTGTGTACCAGATAATTCTGTTCAGAGAGGGTTGAGCTCTGACTGGTAAATGCCACTGGACGTGAACCTTCCTTATACTTTTGATACAGAATGGCTTCAAGTCCCTTCAAGCTGGCATCAGTGTGCAACATATAGGGTCTGGTAGGGTCAGCATAGGCAAGCCCAGGGGCTTGGGTGAATTGGTGAATGATATCGTAGAAAGCAGCTTCACACTCAGCAGTCCACCTGACTCCAAAAGGTTCATGTGGCCAAAAATAAACCTAGTTTTACTCCTTAATTGTGCTTTTTCTATATTTCTTGGTTGTAGGGAGGTAACCTTGAGTTAGGTTCAGCAAAGGGTGAATGACCTTGGAGTAGTCCTTTATGAACCAACGCTAGTAACTGCAGAACCCCAGGAATCTTTGCAACTCTTTTAGGTTGTTAGGCTGAGGCCAGGTGGTCAGGGATTCCACTTTGCTAGAGTCTATCTGAATCCCATCAGCTGACACTATGTGCCCAACATATTTCACAGATGTTTGGAAGAACTGGCACTTGTCTATGGATAGTTTTAGTCCGAAATCCTCCAATCTGTCAAGGACCTTGCACAAGCGACCTTCATGTTCCTCTAAAATCTGGCCAAACACAATGACATCATCAAGATACACAAGGCACTCTAATAAGTTCATGTCTCCCACCGCTTGTTCCATCATCCACTGGAAAGTGGCAGGTGCACCTGAAGTACCTTGAGGCATACGTAGGGACTCATAAAAGCCCAGGGGGAGATGAAGGCTGTCTTTTTGCCATCCTCCTGGGCCATCGGGATCTGATAGTACCCCCTACAGAGATTCAAGTACTGAGAACCACTGGCTTCCGTTGAGGCAGTCAAGGGCATCCTGGATACAGGGCATGGTGTACTGGTCTGGAACAGTTCTCCGATTTAACGTTCGGTAGTCCACATACATCCTCATAGATCCATTCTTCTTTTGGACTACTACAACCAGGGAAGCATATGGGCTTTGAGAAGCTTGAATAATTCTGGTGGCCAACATGCCTTGAAGGTGCCTTCTAACACCATCTATGTCCACTGGTGCAAGGTGATGGGACCTCTCTCTGAATGGCCTCTTATCATGGAGTCGAATGTGATGTTCAGCCCCAGTGACACAACCTACATCCCATTACTTCAAAGAAAATACTTGGCTTCTCTGAGACAACTTCTGGTTAATCTTGGCTTTTCATTTAGCAGGAAGAGGGGACTCCCCAAAGTCAAACAGGTCAGGAGTCACCTTATCACTCTCAACAGGGCACTTCTTGCTGGGCAGCACATCAGTATCCACACAATACACAGTGGCTAGGGTACACCCTCGATTCACCTGGACTTCTCTATCTGAGCTATTCTGAACTTGCACCACTACCCACCGAGCCTAAGCATGGGCCCAGGCAGGTAGAATGCTTGGCTTGACCAACAGTCCCTCAGGCAGTTTCCCCTCTTCTGGGGAATCCAGCATAAGGATCTTATTTTTAACATCCATCCTTAGGTGTACTTCACCACTGATGGTACACTGAGCATTTGGCGGTAGTACCAGTGAGTCAGAATCCTTTTTCCAGACCACCCCCACGGGTTCATCCTTTTCCATCTCCTGGGTTTGCATCTGCAAGTTGTAGGCTCACTGCACTAGGGCTGGAATGCACAAGGCCCATCCAGTTTGCTTGGCTTGCTTTTCTTGGCAAAGTTGAGCTAACTGTCTGAACATATGGGCATTCGTACCAATTAGTAGAGGGACACCGTAATACAGTCCCATTGGTGGGCACACCAAGGCCAGAGTCTCCAGCTGCTCATCCACACCCACTACAGCCATGGGGAAGGACAATCAGACTCGAACATACCCTAGATAGGGATAGGATTTCTCACTCAACCCCCACACATGCAGTCCTTCGAGGGGTTGGAGAGGAAGGTCAGATAAGTGCGTGTCATACCAGTCCTGAAATATAATAGTTACTTGCAAGCTGCTGTCTAACACAGCATGAGTGGATACACTATTGACTGTCAATGTAGTCTCCATGGAGGGGCCCACCATCTCGGACCAGTCTGGGGAGGTTGGTTTGGCAGACTGTCCCACAGCAGTTTTGGAAGAATAGGATTTTTTGGGTGGGCCTGGCTGGGATTTTATATTACTTTGATGAATCAGGTTTAATAGCCAGGCGGTGATCCTCCGCAGTTCTCCAGAAAGGTGCAGTCCCATCGGGGCATGTCCATCTCCTCTACACCGGTAGTAGAACACCTGTTCCTTGGAGTACTGGAGTGGTTAGATTCTTCCTGAACCTTATGCTGGTTGGAGGAAGGAGGTCAGCTGTTTTCTTTTGACTTTGAATTGAGTTCTCTGTCCCCGCCACTCCCCCAGTGGGCAGAAGAATGGGTGGCATGTATGAGGTCCTCCACTAAGGCCCTCAGCTCTCTCATTCATTCCATCAACTGGGCCTCAACCTAGGGTTTGGGAGCAATGGCATAGACCTCCACACCCCCCGGAAGAAACCTCAGTTCTAGTCTCAATTGGCATCGGGCAAGGGTGGGAGCTTCTGGCCGCTTCAGCTGTAGCCTGTTGATTGGCTTGCATCTCCTTTACTTCTTTAAGTGGTTCTTTAACTTGCTGGATTTCAGTAGATTCATCATGCTCCTCGGGCCATTCGGAGACTTCGCTGGTGAGGGCAACCCCGGCATAGGGCTCCCATCCCCCTTCATCGTTCTCGGCCTCTCAAATCGCTTTCATTAGCCAGTAATATTTGGGGGGGTTAGCTTTCCTGTCCTGAAATTTCAATTTCAGCATGAGCACACTGGAATATCGGGCAGAACTGAGGATATGCTCCAGTCTGACTCGATTCAGTTCACTAGCAGGCACTCCCCCTTTTCTATGGGCCTTCTGCAAGGCCCGTTCAATCCAAGTGACAAAAGCAGACAATTTCTCATTTTTCCATTGCTTAGCTGACTTAAATTTCCACATTAAGTATTACCCGGATTCTGTGCTGCCAAACACCCATTCTAAGGCAGAGAGGTACTCAGCTGCAGTGGCTTCTGGGTTAGTGAATCGGAGAAATCAGATTGTTGCCAGTGCAGGGCCCCTTAAACTTTCCATAAGTCTCTTTCTCTTTTCCCCTTCTGAACATTGCCACTTTTGAACCAATGGAGTAGCATAGTCCATCCATGTTTCCAAGTCGTCCTACCCCACTGGCACAGAAACTGTGCCAGAGATCAGTGTGAGCCTGTGATAGAAGTCCAGGTGTACATGGTATCACAATGGGGAGGTCACAACAGGGTATGCTATGGGGAGGCCAGGGGAGACTGTAGGGGAGTGGTCTCCTCTGAAATGTCCAACATTTTTAATAGTTCCTTGGCTCTCTGGCCTTCAGTAGCCAACAGCCTTAAGAGTTTGTCCTTGAACCCCTCTACCTTTGGGGACTCCCCAGGGGAAGTCATGTCACAATGCAAATGAAGAACTCTCCACCCCTTCTGGGACCCTTCGGACATGATAACAGGGGCTACCTTTTCAGGGTCTATGGGGAGCTACACGAGAGGAGGGATACCAGGGTTTGGTCAAACAGATCTGAACCCCACCCGTGTACTTCAGCCTTCCCAAGACCTTTAACAATCCCCACAGTTTCTTCAATTGTGTCATTAGTAGTCCTCAGAGGGACATCAAGTAGCAATATGGTGTGTCGGTAATCTATCCCTTCAGCCTCACTCCACCTCATCATATAGTGCACGACCAGCTTGTGGGGAGCAATTTTCCACTTGGGTGTAGTAAGCGCCTCCATGGCAATTTTGGTCTCAATTTTTCTCTAAGTTGCAGTTCCCACTTCTGACCACTAGAGGGTATAAATCCCAGTGGTGCCTCCAAGATATAACCTCTAGGTGGTGCTATCCTATGGGCTACTATCCCTGTCTGTGTGACTAGGCACAGGTTGAGGGGCCTGAGCTCTGAGAATGGGTGCCTCCACCTGGAGGAATGGTTTAGGGGTAACACAGCTGTTGTTGGTATAGCCCTCCAGAATGCTATAACCACCCACCAACCCTTCTAGTGGCCTAACAGTACAGCAACAACAGATTCACATGTACCATATGGCAGTAATGATATGCTCACACTCCTTGCACTTACCACCAGGGCTGGATCTGCTTCAATTGCCCTGGAGAACCCCTGGAAAATAAGACCAGTAATGCAACAATACAATGGCAGTACAATATCCCCACCAAGAAGGTACACACTAACCAGGTTAAACGTGAACAACCACAATCTGATTTATTCAGGGGCAAGTGAACAAGGGTGGGGCCTAAATCTAGCAGGTAATTAGCAGATCTGATTAAATTCAGGCTGAACAAGCATGCACAGTGAGTCCCTTTAGCACAGTCCTCACAACCCTGGGTAGCCAGTATGGAATAACAGGCTAGCCTGAAGCATTGCCCGGGGAAGACCGGTGTTGCAGCTGTTGTTGGGACCCTTAGGAAATAAAACAATTAGCATACACTCAGCCCAAATAATTGTAATCCGGAGCCGGATGGCTTAGTTCATGAAGTAAAACCCAAACAAGCAAAATCAGATGACACACAATGATTGTAGCTATTGTTGCAGGGAGCTACCCTGTTTGTACTCATGCTACCAGACCAGGATGCAGGACAGATTAAATGAAGACCTGTGGATGCTGTACTGGATTGCCAGGGGAAGCAGGGCCTACATGACTCACCATGGTGGTCGCTACCTGTTCGGTGGTGTTGAGCAGGGGGTCAAATCCCCAAGTGGGTCTTTCGCAGGAATGTCTCTGAATCGGGAGTAGTGGCCTAGGCCAAGGTGACAGGTCCCAGGCAGAGCAGGTAGTTCAGATAAAGTCTATGATGAAGTGCTGGAACAGCCTCCAGCTGGCGTAACAGAACTCATCGTGGGAAACCAAATCGTGACCCACGATGCACATTCAGCACACTTATAAGCACATAGAATATTTGCCACAGTTTGGATAAAAGTCCATTTGCAATAACACAGGATCTTTGCACAAACCTTTCGATTTGATGCTCACTTCGGTACCTGACAGACTGATCGCTTCTGGAGCAAGTCTTCAGTCCACTTGCAGGCAACGATAACACACTTTTCTCATCAGGTTCAGGTCTCGATTCAATTATCGGATAAATTCGACTTTCACTCTCAAGGCAACACTTCACACTGGAAGATGTGACAGGCAGGCCAGCAAAGCCTTCCCAACGATTTTCCCTTGCTCCTAGCAGGAGCGGCTGCTCAATGGCTTGAGCTGTTCACTCTCCAAACTCCAATTCTCGACTGACACATTGCTGCAGGCAATTTTGGGCTTTCCCAGTAATCCACAAGGTTCGGTTGACTGATGAAACTGTCTATCACAGAAAGGGCTCCCCCTCCAGGTCCATTTAGGCACCAAACACTCAAAACTACAATTCTTACAGATTTCAATCCCACAAGACCTCTGGGGACAGTCTCCATTTTAGGTCTCCTGAGGTTCGATTCATCCAACACTGAAAGTCCAGAACCAAAATGGTGGCTCGTATGCAAAAGTTCAAGCTGTTCAAGCTGCAATGGAAAGTAGGTTAGACAAACTCCTATATTATTATTATTAAAGCAGATAAACAGTAAATAATCACAGTTCCTAACAGAGGTCCCTCTGCGCAAATAGTGACTGCAGAATGGAGCAGAAATATGGATAGTTGGATTGGTTGCATGCGTTAATTACTTGGACCCAGCCCAGACTAAGTTTCTCACACAGAATAACATCTCTCTTAAAGAAACAGACCTGGAGGCTTAGTAGAGCACTCTCATGCAGACACATTCAGCTATTGCAGACACAACACCATCCTGACAATGGCATTAGGCAGCCAATAAAGACATTTATAGGAACCCCAATTTGTAGGGGGGGTTACATACCTTAGGAAGGGATCCCCAAAAGAATGTTGGCAGTGATTGTTGACTATGAGGTAGAGAAGCAGACTGAAGCAAGAGGCTGCTTGTCTAAAACATCGATGAGAAGTACAAGTTACCAGAACAGCATGGATGAAATGGATTACACTGATGACAGCAGGGAGCTTACTGGGAGAGAGGGAATGGCCAGCAGGGTCACCATCCACTTCCATCCAACAGCGGAGCATACCTGAGTAAACTAGAGAATTACTACTAAACCTAACTAAGTATTATGACTTTCAGCACAGAGGAGAGAAAAAAAAAACCTTTGAGGAAGAAATCTCTGGGGATCCAAGGCCTAGGTTGTCTTCCCTACAGGCTTGGGGTATTTTTGTTTAGTGATGGTTTTAGACTGAAATGCCCCCTCACTGCAGGAAAAGGGAATGCCTCCTTACTCTGTAGGAGAAGATACTTTAACTTACAGAATGCCTCCTCACACTGCAGGAGAAGGGAACACCTCCTCATAGTACATGAGAAGGAAATCCCTCCTGACACTGCAGGAGAAGGTACTTTAACTTTCAGAAGGCTCACACTGCAGGAGAAGAGAATGCCTCCTCACACTGCAGGACAAGGGAATGCCTCCTCACACTGCAGGGGAAGGACTTTATTTTTGATATGGTCACACTGCAGGAGAAGGGAACACCTCCTCACACTGCAGGAGAAGGAATTGCCTCCTCACACTGCAGAAGAAGGGAATGCCTCCTCGCACTGCAGGAAAGGGAATGCCTCCACACACTGCAACAGAAGGGAATGTCTCCTCACACCGCAGGAGAAGGGAATGCCTCCTCACACTGCAAGAGAAGGGAATGCCTCTTCACACTGCAGGATACAAGATGTCTCCTCAAGCTGCAGGAGAAGGGAAGGCCTCCTCACACTGCAGGAGAAGGGAATGCCTCTTCACACTGCAGGATACAGGATGCCTCCTCAGCTGCAGGAGAAGGGAAGGCCTCCTTACACTGCAGGAGAAGGACTTTACTTTCTGAATGCTCACACTGCAGGAGAAGGGAATGCCTCCACATACTGCAGGAGATGGGAATGCCTCTTCACACTGCAGGATACAAGATGCCTCCTCAAGCTGCAGGAGAAGGGAATGCCTCCTCACACTGCAGGAGAAGGGAAGGCCTCCTTACACTGCAGGAGAAGGGAATGCCTCTTCACACTGCAGGATACAGGATGCCTCCTCAAGCTGCAGGAGAAGGGAAGGCCTCCTTACACTGCAGGAGAAGGACTTTACTTTCTGAATGCTCAAACTGCAGGAGAAGGGAATGCCTCCACATACTGCAGGAGATGGGAATGCCTCCTCACACTGCAGGACAAGGGAATGCTTCCTCACACTGCAGGAGAAGGACTTTATTTTTGGAATGCTCACACTGCAGGAGAAGGGAACACCTCCTCACACTGCAGGAGGAGGGAATACCTCCTCAAGCTGCAGGAGGAGGGAATACCTCCTCAAGCTGCAGGAGAAGGGAATGCCTCCTTAAACTGCAGGACAAGGGAATGCCTTCTCACACTGCAGGAGAAGGACTTTATTTTTGGAATGCTCACACTGCAGGGGAAGGGAATACCTCCTCACACTGCAGGAGAAGGGAATGCCTCCTCACACTGCAGGAAAAGGGAATGCCTCCACACACTGTAAGAGAAGGGAACACCTCCTCACATTGCAGGACAATGGAATGTCCCTTCACACCACAGGAGAAGGGAATGCCTCCTCACACTGCAGAAGAAGGACTTTACTTTTTGAATGCTCATGCTGCAGGAGAAGGGAACACCTCCTCACACTGCAGGAGAAGGGAATGCCTCCTCACACTGCAGGATACAGGATGCCTCCTCACACTGCAGGAGAAGGGAATGCCTCCTCACACTGCAGGAGAAGGACTTTGCTTTCTGAATGCTCACGCCACAGGAGAAAGGAGTACCTCCTCACACTGCAGAAGAAGGGAACACCTCACACTGCAGAATACAGGATGCCTCCTCACACTGAAGGAGAAGAGAATGCCTCCTCACACTGCAGGAGAAGGACTTTAACATTCAAAATGCTCATACTGTCAACCGGTTTTACAACATATTGTTGCAAGGGGCAGTATGCCAACACTGACAACCACTTGAGCAACATAGTGTCTCAAGGGCTGGTACGCTAACAAACCATTTTTACAACATAGTGTTGCAATGGCCAGTATGCCAATCACTGCAACCGTTTTCTCAGTATAGTGTTGCAAGGGCCGGTATGCCAACCATTTTTACAGCATATTGTTGCCATGGTCAGTCCATCAACACTGCTGACCATTTTTGCAACATAGTGTTGCAATGGCTGATATGCCAACCCTGTCAATTGTTTTTACAGCATAGTACAGCAATGTGCAGCATGGTAAACAGATAATATGCTGAAGCATGATAAGCAGTAAGAATTGCACAAACAGTTCAGGCGAAACTGGTTCCTTATCCAGTGCGAGGTGCTTGCCGGGCAAGGTTATAAGACAAGCAATGCAAGCAAAGAGGAAGGAATGCAAGCCAACCAGTCCATCAAGGAATGGCAATTAGGTGACATAAATACTTGGAGGATTTTAGCGGTGAAGGCAGTATTTAAACATGAGGTATTTGAACCATACGGGACCACAACTCTCCACTGTAACCTCCATCCTCTGCCGTAGGAAAAAAACAAAGAAACCACGGTAAAGCACTGTGACCCACATGTGGATTTTAAAACTAGTTTACAGCAACAACTTTAGCTGAGCTGACCTCCAGAATGTAATGAAGCATTTTACAAAAGTAGTTAACAGCATCCAGCAATAATTAATTATAGCATCCAGCAGTAGCTGAGCTGAACAGTTACACAATAATAGGAATTGTAGGCATAGGCAGTAATGCACTTGAAAAACAACAGTAATAATTGCTTGGTACAATTGCCTGTAAGCAGGTTTGAATCCATGGATAAAGTAATACGGAATTGCAGCAGACTCAGGTTTGATTCCCACTGAGTGCAAATAAACATGTTTGAACAGATGGAAATCCCCAAAAGGGCTGCATGAAAACAGAAGGCTTATGGAAGGAAAAGTGTAGTAAATAAAGAAATGCTGAGGCAAGGAAGCAGGAAATAAACATTATTGGAACACAAGGTTGCTGAGGTAAAATGGGCCTTGCACAAAATGAAGCAAGGTAGGGTAAAACTGGAAGTAGCTGCTAGCTGGGCAGCAATGCCAGGGCCAGGTGTAATCGATGAAGGGAAGCCCAGGAGGCAGCAACTGCAGTGGAAGCTGAAACATGCAATAACAATTGCAGGAAAACTGAGATTAGGTAGGAGCCTGAAGCACAGGCACATGAGAAACACAGTACAAACAAGGGGCAACAAGATGCTTGAAGAAAATGAGAAAGCCCCAGAATGAAAACCACAAACCCCAAAAAACACAAACACAGGAAAACAGAAAAAACAGCACAAAAGGAAGCACACAGCAGATGGAAGCAAAACAAAACTAACCAAGGCAGGAGAAATACACAAACAAATATGGCAGAAACCAAGCAGAGCATGTTTAAGCGCATGAAGGGCAAGGCCCTCGCAGGTCTCTAAGGAGGAGACAGACTAACAGAGCCTCTGGCACTGCCAAAGAAAAAATGCTTCAGAAGGAGGGTGGGAGGAGCGGCTTATATTTATTTATGTATTTGTTTACTGGGTAAGCGCACTGATTGCAAGCACAACCCGAGCCATAAAGATGGCATGTAGGTAATACAATTTGGAAAAACATTTTCACAGATACAAAGCTGGTACAGAAATAGGACATGAAATACAAAGTGCATGTGCAAATACAGCATTCATTACAGAGAAGTACATATAGCTCAGAACGGGGGGTATGGCTGATTGCTCACCCATTGAACCACAATGTTTTTCAATTGTGTGAAAAACTGATGGACTTCAAAACAAACTTATCCTCTTGTTCTTCTGCACATTTTTCACTTTTATATCTTCTACAAGTTGTGATGTAGCAGTACCAGGTTATACTCTGTTTAGAAGAGACAGGGGAGGGTAAAAAAGGAGGCAGGGTTGTCTCTTTATGTAGGGAGGGTATTAGATCGACTGAGATGAAGGGAATGCAGGGGGGGTGGAGGTACTGTGGATCACACTTGAGATGGGCAATGACACTGCTATTCACACAGGTGTGATATACAGACCTCCAGCACAGGGGGAGGAGGGGGACAAAGGTCTAGTGGAATCCATCCATCCACACAATGGCAGCAAAAGGGGAGGTGCTGCTGGTAGGTGATTTCAGCCTGCCAGATGTGGATTGGAGCATCCCAGCTGCTGTCTCAGCCAGTAGCAGGGACAACCTGTACTCTGTGCAAGGGGCAGGCCTCAGGCAGTTAGTGCTACAGCCCACTAGGGAGGGTGCAATTTTGGACCTTGTCCTCACGAATGGGGACAGAATTGAAGAAGTCAGGGTGGGCAGATACCTGGGATCCAGTGATCATCACATGGTGTGATTCAGCAAGAGTACAGAGGCAGAGTCAAGCCACACAAAGGCGAGGGTCATGGATTTCAGGAGGCGGACTTTACTAAGATGGAGATATGTCTTAAGCATGCCCTGGCAGGGAGGGACAAATGAGTCGGAGTGGAGGAGCAGTGGTCCCATCTGAAAGGAGCCATAGTGGAGGCAACAAACCTTTGCATTAGGCAAGTAAACAAGGGCACGAGAAAGAGAAAGCAACTATGGTTATCAAAGGAGGTGGCCAGGATGATAAGGGCAAAAAAAATGGCTTTCAGGAAATACAAGGAAACACAACGGGAGGAGGACGGAGTAGTGTACCTAGATAAACAAAGAGAGGCATGAAAAATAGTCAGGAAAGGAAAGGAAAGGCACAAACAGAGGAAAAAAACAGCACAAGAGGTAGAAAACGGGGACAAGACTTTTTATAGGTACTTTAGTGAAAGGAAAAAAAAACAGGGGTGGGACAGTAAGACTGAAAGGGGAAGAAGGGGAGTGTGTGGAAGGGGACCTGGAAAAAGAATGAATACTGAACAAATATTTTTGTTCTTGATTCACAGAAGAAGAAGAAGGTGAGGGTCCACAGTTAGACAGGAACAAATATGGGAGGGAGATGGACACCAGTCCATTTATGGAAGAGAGAGTCCTAGAAGAACTAACAAAACTGAAAGTGGACAAGGCACTGGGACCGGATGGGATACATCCTAGAATATTAAGGGAACTATGGGAGGTGCTGGCAGCACCTATGGCAGCCCTGTTCAATGAGTCATTCAATACAGGAGTGGTTCTGGAGGACTGGAGGAGGGCAGATGTAGTCCCTCTTCACAAAAGTGGGAGCAGGCTGGAAAATATAGACTAGAAAGCCTCACCACAATAGTGGGGAAAATTATGGAATCACTACTTAAAGAATGGATTGTGGAATATCCTGAATCCAGTGGAGCCCAGGATCAGAGACAGCATGGATTCACAGCTGGAAGGTCATGTCAAACAAATCTGATTTAGTTGACTATGTGACTAGGGTCATGAATTGGGGGCAGTGGATGTAGCCTAACTAGATTTCAGTAAGGTCTTTGATTCCATTCCACGTAGAAGACTGGTGAACAAGCTGGGCAGACTCGGAGTGGGTCACAGAGTGACAAACTGGGTTAGGAACTGGTTGAGTGATAGAAGACAGAGAGTCGTGGTACATGGAGCTCAATTTTAGGAAAGGAGGGTGACCAGTGGGCTGCCACAGGGATCAGTCCTGGGGCCAGTCCTGTTTAATGTTTTCATAAGTGACATTGCAGAGGGACTAGAAGGGAAGGTGTGCCTCTTTGCAGATGACACTAAGATCTGCAACAGGGTGGACACACTGGGAGGGGTGGAAAAAATAAGGAGGGACCTAGGTAAACTGGAGAAATGGTCTACAGTGTGGCAGCTGAGATTCAATGCAAAACGCATATAATCATGCATTTGGGGTGCAAGAACCCAGAGGAGGATTACATGATGGGGGAGATACTGATGGTCACCAAACAGGAAAGGGATTTGGGGGTAATTAATTCTGATGACCTAAAGGTGGGCAGACAGTGTGACAAGGCTGTGGGGAGAGCCAGTGGGATGCTGGGGTGCCCAGGAAGAGGTATAACCAGCAGAATAAAGGAGGAGGTGATGCCACTGTACAGATCATTGGTGAGGCCTCATTTGGAATACTGTGTCCAGTTCTGGAGGCTGCATCTCCATAAGGACATAGACAGGGTGGAGGCAGTTCAAAGAAGGGTAACAAAGATGGTGCAGGGCCTGCACCAAAAGTCATATGATGAGAGACTGGGAGGACTCAATATGTATACACTGGAGGAGAGGACAGACAGGGGAGATGTGATAGAAACATATACATATTTAAAAGGCATAAATAGGGTACCAGAGGGTAGCATCTTTCAGAAAAGGAGATGTTCAGGAACAAGGGGGCATGACATGAGGTTGGAAAGGGGTAGAGTAAGGGGTAGTATGAGGAAATATTTCTTCATGGAAAGGGTGGTGGATGCATGGAATAGAAAACACAGTGGGGGAATTCAAACTTGCATGGGACAGGCATAGGGGAACCCTAGCAATAGGAACGAGGAGGTAAAGCCGGAGATCAAGTAGGGTCTGCAGCTTTTCCGGTAGGCAGAGAAAATGGGCAGACTGGATGGGCCTAGCGGTCCTTATCTGCCATCAATTTCTATGTTTCTGTGTTTCTAAGTTCATACAGTAGTCAGTGTACTTTTGCCTATTTCACAGTTTCCATTTACAATGAAATAAATCCCTGATCAAATTAAATACCGACCTTCTTTCAGCACTTTCTGAGCTGAAATATTCTCTCATTTAAAAAAAACACATTTGTACATGTTCTTAGCATGTTATTATTATGTTTGTAGTTTCTGTATATTATTTGTACTAAACTTGATATGAAATATTTTATTTCTAAATCTGTATCTTGTGTTGTTATAACTCTGGACCTCGGGCCGTGCCTGAAAAAGGAATGTATTCCAGTGTATTCACCAAATAAAATAAAATAAAATGAAATGAAATTAAACAGTTGAGAGCACCCCTGACATCATGGCCCCTCATAGGAAGCTCTTTCCTCACCCACCATACCTAGTAGTGACTCCTCGACCTCTCTGGGTTACCAGGGTGCTGTTGTACAATAGAAACATTATATATACATCCAAGGTGGAATGTAACCTTTAGGTGAAATATAAAAAGTTTATTCTAAACAAGTCACATACCTTTTTATATAGTGTAGTGGATTTTTTTATAGCAGTTATTAAGAAAACAAATTAAACCAAATACAAACTCTAGCAGCTAGAATCTTAAAGGTGTTCGTTTTGCTGTGTGGTTAATAAACACTGCCATCTAGTGGATGTGTGTGTTAATACCAATTTTCTCTTGCTAACAACAGCTATAATTTTATGAAAGTAAATAATAACCTTGTTCTTTGCATTTTCTAATTAGGGTTACCACCTTTTAAGAAGCCCAAAGTGGGACATTTCTTACTGAAACATGATTTTTCGCAGGACAGTACGTAACCTCGACCAATACAACAGTCTTGCTTTCTCTATATAATCAGAATTAAGGCTAAGTAGTCTAGTTTCTTAGTTGATTCTATTGTTTCTTATCATTTTAAGGTATTGTAGTTAACATACTAACATACTAACATACTATTTGCCAGCAGATTAGGCCTTATGGTCTATCAAGTCTGCTCGAACCTAGATCCTTAGTTGGGTGCCGAGACCCTCCCATCCCTTGTGCTCCAGAAACCCCTATCATCCATCCCCACCCCCCCGGGACAGGCCATCATCTGATACATCCACTTTCTGTGTCTGTCCCACCCTCTCTTAAAGCTCTCCACTGTGGATCTCTGAACCAGCTCACCAGGCAAAGCATTCCAAGGGTCCACCACCTCTCAGTGAAAACCTCCTCCTCTTTCCCTCACCCTTCCACCTTCCAACTTCAAACCATGCCCTCTGGTGATGCCTCCTGCTTTAGTCTAAAGATCCCTCCATGTTTACTCCTATTTATTCCCTTTGAGGTACTTGAAGACCTCAATCATGTCCCCTGTCTCTCCTCCTCCAATGAAAACAGGCAGAGCTCCTCAAGTCTGTCCTCGTAAGTCAAATCCCTAGCCCTCGCATCATCTTTGTTGCCCTCCTCTGTACCCTCTCCAGGAGCTGTATGTCCCTCTTCAAGTGTGGTCTCCAGTACTGTACACAGTACTCAAGGTGTGGTCTAACCAGTCCATTGTACAGTGGCAGAATCACTTCCTTGCTCCTAGAGGTGATCCTCTTGCATGCATCCCAACATCCTGTTTGCTTTGCTAGCTGCTCTCCTGCACTGCTCAGTGTTATTCATACATGTATCCACCATGACCCCTAGGTCTTTTTCCCTGTTGAGGCTTCCAGCACCTCCTCCCAGGGTGTACATGTGTTTAGGTTTCCCACCAAGATGCAACACCTTGCACTTGGTGATATTGAAATTAATTTCCATGTGTGAGCCCAGCTTCCAGGGTGTCCGTTCCTTGCAGGGCCAACCTCCCTCTTCTCCCTCAACTACTGCTCCCATCTTGGAGTCATCCGCAGAGACTCATTTCACACCTATACCATCCCTGATGTCTGATATGTATGCATTAAACAGGATTGGACCCAGGACCGAGCCCTGTGGTACCCCACTACCAACCTCTGTAGGGTTCAGAGCTCCCCACAGACCACTACTCTGAGTGCGTCCAGCTATCCAGTTTTCAATCCATCTGACCATCAAAGGCCTACTCCTAACCCCATCAGTTTCTCCACCAGACCATTGTGGGGACAGAGTCAAACGCCTTGCTGAAGTCCAAGAATAATACATCCACAGGCTTACCCCTGTCCAGTTCTGATGTTACCCATTCATAGAACTCCACAAGGTTGGTTTGACAGATCTACCTGGCACAAACCCATGCTGCCGACTATCCAGACCTCCCACCTCCTCCAAGTAAACCCCAGTCGCTCTTTAGTATACTCTCCATTAATTTTCCCACCACCGAGGTTAAAACTGATGGGTCTATAGTTTCCTGGTACTTCCTTCGACTCTTTATGGATTAGTACCACATGTGCCTCTCGCCAATCCCTAGGTACCCTCCCTGTCTCAAGTGACCTGTTGAAAGCTCGCCAGGGTGCAGCCAGTATGTCCGCCAATTCCATAGTACTCTCGGATGAATGCCATCCGCCCAGGAGATTTGTCTTTCTTTAGGCCTTGAGGGCAAACCACACCCTTTGGTGGGGATGGCATCATCCGTCCCCTCCACCTTACTGGTCTTTTTATCCTTATCCAGATGTGACACCCCTGGGGCACTTTCCTCCCTTTTGCTCCATTTCTGCTGCTCCTGATCCCGCCTCCCCGCCGCTTCTATCCCCTTTGTGCCTTGCTTTGTAGATATCCCATCCCCTCCCTAGTGAACACGGAGGCAAAGTACTCGTAAATACCTCTGCCTGGTCCCTCGCCTCTTCCACCACCCTCCTTCTGATCTCAATCTGCTGAGATGGCCCTTAGTTTTTCTCCGCCTCCCCAATGTACCGGAAGAACGCCTTTTCCCCTCCATGTATCCCCTGTGCCGTTTTACTGGACTTTGCTCCCTCACCATACGGGTGACTTTTCTAGATGCAAGCTGGTACATTTCTATCCCTATCCCTCTTGTTGTTTTATATTTTTGTAAGCCGCTTCTTTTCTCTGACTGCTACCTGGACCTCACTGGACCACCAGCATGGTTTATGTGACCTTGCTCCCTTACGTTTCAACTTAGCGCAGATCCTGACTGCCTCATGAAGTCCCCGTTTTATGACCTCCCATCTCCTTTCCACACTTGTGGTTGAGGTAATCCCCTTCAAGTGATCCTTGAGAATATTTCCCATGCCCATAAAGTCTGCCCCCCTGAAGTCCACTGCCAGTGTCCTAGATCTCACCCCCACTCCCCCAATGCTTATTTGAAACCAGACAGTATTGTGGTCACTCCCAGTCAGGGGTCCTGTACAACCATGTCCCTTACCAGATCCCCATCTGCCAGAACCACATCCAGGACATGCCCTCCCTTGTGGGCTCCATCACATGCTGTGTTAAGAACACATCCTGGAAGCCATCCAGCAGCCTCTGCTCCTTGGCCACCTTAGAGGACATGGTCTCCCAGTTAGTACCTGGCATATAAGGTCCCCATCAACACCACTCCTTCCCTTTTGGACCACACTGGGCAATGATGTTGTCCAGCAAACCATCCTCTAGAACATCACTCATCCCAGGGGGCCTATATGCTACTCCCAGCTTGACCTTATCTCCTGCTGGGGATCGTAGGGTGACCCATAAGGCCTCCACGTTTCCCTCTGCCTCTTCTACCATAGCAATTTCTATGTCATCTCTAATGAACATAGCCACTCCACCCCCTCTGCCCTCCTTTCTATCCTTCCTAAGCATAGTGTACCCCCATACATTTAGGTCCCAGTCATGGTTTTTGTTGGCCCACGTTCCGTGACTGCCGCCACATCCACCCCTCGAACAGCATGGCCTGGAACTCTGGCAACTTGTTTCCCAAGCTCCTGGCATTTACTAACACTAACCCCACCCTTATCCCTGATCCTTTTGTCGAACCCCACCCAGATTCCTTATACTTCCATCCTCCCTGCTCCTCCTGAAACCTCCACCTCCAGTCTGTTTCCCTCCCCTTGGGCTTGAAGGCTACCCTCATCTGAGGGAGGGCTTCTGGTCAGCCCTCCCTTATCCCTTCCCCCTTACAAGTTTAAACCCCACCTTTCTTGTATGTAGTCAGCCATCCCTGTTTAAGGACTTCTTCCCTAATGGGGCAAGATGAAACCTGTCCTTGGCATATAGTCCCTTATCCTCCCAAACTCCATTCCAGTTCCTAACACCCCAACCCATTCTCTTCACCCCACTTCCTGAGCCATTTATTAACCTCTGTAAGCTTCATTTTTTCTCCACTGAGGCCTTTGGTACTGGCAATATCTCCGAAAAGGAAATGTTGCATCCATTATCCCGACAGACTCTGGCAAGTTCTTGAACCTTGGTTGGATTTCCATAATGTTATTTCCTTCTAGATCATTAGTTCCCAAATGCACCAGGAAATCCGGCTTCTCCACAATCCCTAACCATTTCATACACCATGAACTTTGCTCTGTGCACTGTCAGCCCAGAGATACTCACTACCTTCACCTGGCTATGGCATCCATCCCCTGTCCCTCCCAATGGATACCCTTAATCATCGAGTCTCCCAGTAACAGAACTTTAACACCGCCATCATCCTTATGGTTACCTCCACTATGCCCTCTCAGCCCCTCCCCACTTTATTCATGATTGCAATTTCATGGAGTCTTCCTGCCTTATTAGAGACCCCTTGTCACCCTCCCTTTCTGCCTCCTTGCTATTTTGCCCACTTAACTCAACCCTCTGAATAGGTGTCCCTTAACCTCTCTTATCTGAACCATTTATCCTGGCCCTGATGGTTTCCCTTCCCCCACCCTCATCCCCCTTGTAATAGTACCCCTGTCTCCAGAGGCTCTCTGTGGGTCCCCTTTAGCTAGGGCCCCATCCTTGGTACTGACCTTCCTGCTGAAGGGGGCTTCTCCCACCTCCTTGTCTCCCAGTTCCTCTCCAATCATGCTCTCCTCTCATGTCTGGAATATGTTGCATCTCCCATTTGCTTAACATATATGTTTCCCTTCTCCTCTGGGACTATGTCTATCCTTTCCTAGCTGTTCTGTGATGCCCTATGGGTATCTGACCTCCCTCCGGCCTCTGTATAAGTTTCCTCATTTCCACCAACCCTTCCTCCCTCTAGGATGCTTAGTATCTCAAATTTATTGTGACACTCTATGTCAGCCTCCATCAAGTAACCCGAGTTTCCTGACTGCATCTCTAAACTGACCTCTTCTTCCTCTCTTGCACTGTTCACCTTAGGAGCTCCTTCCCACAGTCTGCTGTTTTAGGCTTCCGACAACAGCCCCTCCTGACTCTTCCCTCCAGTCTCCTTGAATTCAGACTTTTCACCCTGTACGCTTCCTTAGCATCAACTTCCCTATCTAAGGGTCCTCTGTCCCTAATATCCCCCTCTGCTTGCTGTAGCATAATGTCCTGTAATTTCAGAGCGTTGCCTCAGCCTCCCTCAGCCCCACCTCTTCTGCTGCCCATATCCACACTTCTTATCCTTGGACACCCCCAGCTCCCACAGCTTACTCCTTAACCAATATACTACCCAGATACAAGATAGCTGTTCACAGAGTGGGCAGCCTCCTCTCTCCAGGCCCAATTTAGAATTATTGCCATCCCACAGCCTGTGCAGCCTACAACCCTTCCAAGATGCCTGCCATGGTGGAATATGGCAACCCTGATTATCCCCCTCTGTTTATAATAGCACACCCCCTTTTCTCAGTCCCTTTCCCCTGGAGTACAGTTTCTCTCTATACTTACTGTAGTTATTTACAAACCCAATTTCAACCCCACCAACAAAGTTCCCAAGTCTCACAAACACATACAGTCCAGTATGTGTTCAGTCCCACTAACAGTGTGTGCAAGCAGACTCCAGGTACCGTATGATGTCACAGGCCCACCAACTCCTGTTGCTTAAAATTTCAGTCCCAAACAGAAATACTCAGCCCTTCAATCCCAACCCCCAGTGGCTTTTCACCAGGCAAACAACACATTTAAATTACCTTCTATTTTTCCCTGCCAAACATCTATCCCCCAAACCTACAATATCACAGCCCAAGTATCAGTTCAAATTCAAGGTAATAATTTTTTAACACATAGAACTATTTTCACTAACAAACTATTCAAATATTTCAGTTTAAAACAAAATATAATTCCTGGCCTCTTTTCTACCAACCTGTTGCTTAAGCTCCCAAGTGATTGTAGTTTTCTAGAACATTTAGTGGAACTTTAGAAAATATTTTTTCTACTATAAAATCAGGACATTTGGTATTTTTCATGTTTTTTTGCAGGACACAGCTGCCCAAATCAGGACTGTCCTGCGAAAATCAGGACCGGTGATAACCCTATTTCTAATAGAATTAGACATTTGAGTATATGTGAGCTATGCTTTATAATCCTAGTATATTGTTTTGTGAGTTTGCTCTAGAACAGCCTTAATCTTGCCACATTTATTTGTTAATGCTGCCTTTCTTTTCAAATGTTTATACTCATTTGACCTTCTTTAGCCTACCCCCATCTGGCTTGCCCTTCCAACCCTGAAAGCCACCTTCTCCAGGCACTTACCCCATCTTCTGTCCTCCATGACTTGCCACCCATGGTGGTACCTTTGGGGTTCCCCTTACCCCTCCGGAGATGCAAGTCTGCTGGATGTGGGGGCTGTAATTGGTGGTGTGGTGGCCTGTAGTTGGGAGACCTATGCTCTGCAATGGTTGAGGATATTCCACTATTTATGTATGTATGTATGTATTTATTTAAGTAATCGGATGAATACTATGTATGTATGTATTTATTTAAGTAATCGGATGAATACCTTTGTTGAGCAGACATGCTCATTTGCAAAAGCTCCTCGTCATGTACTACATCTCTACAAAAATTCTTTGGTACATAAAAAGGTAGTATACAATTGGTAACAACTGAAGTGCTACAATAAGTGTTTGGTACATGAAAGGAAGAATACAATAGGTAACAATCAAACCAGGAGTGGCAACCAGTGTAGGCGATTGTCAGCAGCCAGGATAACACAATGGAGCAAGGCAATACAACAGGTAACAATTAAGCCAGGAGTGGCAACCAGTGCAGACACTGTCATTAATTAGGATAATACAACGGAGCAAGGCATAGCCCGAGTTCATAATAAGCAGCCCTTTAAGGCATTGTCAAGCATATAGGATTCTGGATAGTTGGGACATAGTATCGGTGTGGGGAGTCTTCTTGCTTCTTGTTCTCATACCCAGGTGGCACTCGCAGTGTGTGTGGGGATGGTGCTCCTCGTATACACACAGCATAGGGGAAGGTAAGTCTAAGGAGGGAAGGAGTGGGAGGGGCAGCTGTGAGATGAGGGGCTAGCTGCACAATCGAGTAGACTTGACAGACTGTAAGGCCTATTTCTGCTGGCATTTTCGTATGTTCGTATGCTTCTGCCAGGAGAACAAGCAGGGAAGGCAGTAAGGTAGGCAAAGTCCCAAACTGAGGAAACACTAGCACGAACAGTAAAAGAAGGTGACAAGACTTTCTATAGATACATTAGTGAAAGGAGAAAGTCCAGAGGGGGTATTGCTAAGCTTAATGGAGAAAAGGGAGCATGTGAGGAGGAGGACCTAAAGGCATCTATCCTAAATAGATACTTTTGCTCAGTATTTACTGAAGAGAAGGTAGGGCAGGGCCCACAGCTCAGCATCATGGACACAGTGGGGAGGGAAGTGAGCACTGCTCCCTTCACAAAAGAAAGGGTCCTACAAGAGCTTGCTAAGCTCAGGGTGGATAAGGCAATGGGACCTGATGGCATACATCCCAGGGTACTTAAGGAGCTAAAGGTGGAACTAGCAGAGCCATTAGCAGAACTGTTTAGTGAGTCTCTGAGCACAGGAGAGGTCCCAGAAGACTGGAGAAGGGCTCATGTGATCCCGCTCCACAAGAGTGGTAGCAGGGAGGAGGCGGAAACTACAGACCAGTCAGTCTTACCTCAGTAGTGGGCAAGATTATGGAGGCATTCCTTAAGGAAAGGATAGTGCAACACCTGGAACCATAGGGCACAGGATCCAAGACAGCATGGGTTTACAAAGGAAGGTCCTGTCAAACTAATCTCATAGATTTCTTTGACTGGGTAACCAGAGTGGTGGACCAAAGGGGAGAAGGATGTCGCCTACCTTGACTTCAGCAAAGCTTTTGACACTGTTCCACATAGAAGATTGATAAATAAGCTGGGTAGGCTCGAGGGTCAGAAGTTGGTCAACTGGGTGGCAAACTGGTTGACGGGCAGAAAACAGAGAGTGGTGGTAAATGGTATACAGTCAGAAGAGATGCAAGCCACAAGTGGGGTACCTCAGGGATCAGTCCTGGGGCAGTCCTCTTCAACATCTTCATTAGTGACCTTGCAGATGGACTAGAGGGTAAGGTTTGTCTGTTTGCAGATGACACCAAGATCTGCAACAGAGTAGATGATCCAGATGGGTGGGCAGAATGAGAAGCGATCTGGATAAACTGACAAAATGGTCAGAAGAGTGGCAACTGGATTTAATGCAAAGAAGTGCAAAATCATGCACATAGGGAAGAGAAACCCGAAGCCACCTACATAGGCTGGGAGGAGTTGCTAGCAGTCACAAAGGAAGAAAGAGACTTGGGTATCATCATCGCTGATGACCTGAAATCATCCAAGCAGACCTCTAAAGCAGTAGGTAAGGCTAGGGGTGTTAGGGTGTATTAGTAGGGTATCCAAGTTGTAAGAGGAGGTAATAATCCCTCTTTACAAGACACTGGTTAGGCCCCATCTGGAGTACTCATGCAGTATTGGAGGCCACACCTTCACCAGGACATTAACTAAATTGAGGCAGTCCAGAGAAGGGCAACCAAAATGGTGCAAGGACTGCATCAGAAGACATATGAGGACAGATTAACAGAGCTCAATATGTATGACCCTTGAGCAGAGGAGGAGAGAGGTGATATGATCAGGTATCAGCACCTTAAGGGCATTAACAAGGTGAAAGAGTCTAACATGTTTAAATATAAGAAAATAGCAGGACAAGAGGACACAGCATGAGATTAGAGGAGGCCGATTATGGGGAATGTGAGGAAATCTTTTCACAGAAAGGGTGGTGGATGCATGGAATGGCTTACCACAAGAAGTGTGGCTATGAATACAGTGCAGGGCCTAAACAGGCATGGGATAGGCATAAGGAGCAATACAAATGACTATGAATAGATAGGCCACTGACAGAGCAAAGGCCAATGGCACATTTATAAGGTAGAAAAACAAATGGGCAGACTGGATGGGCCTTGAGGGTCTTATCTGCCGTCAACTTCTATGTTTCTATGTAAGCTTCTCAGCTCACCAGATGCTGGGGGGGGGAGGGGCAGATGGAATGTGCTGCCTCACTTCCTTCATGTGGGATGCACTGCAGTTGGCAGTATGTGTCCCCTAGCCTGACATCATAAGTGCTGGCTCCAGAGTTCCCTGCTGAACCAGGTTTGTGTCAGTATGGAAGCGTAGAGTGCTTCAGTTGGGCCATCGAGCAGCCCATCAATACTGCCTTTTTCCTGCACAATAATAATTAATTACTTATGCCTTCTGAAATATTGTGACATAGAGTTAAGTGTAAGCCTAAGTGAAGCTTTCCATGCATTGCTTTTGTTTCGCTCTTCTGATGTCACTTAGTTCTGAAACTCACAAGTCATTCAACAACAAATATTTGTATGGAGAAAAGGCAGTATTAACACAGAACTCCTCTGGGACTGGCAGCCATGGTCTCTCACAGGGCATCAGCTCAGCAACCCCCTACTTGAGGCACTGCCAAAACTGAATACCGATGTAAGCCCTGGGGCCCTTAGGGGTCCCAACTCTCCTTTTCCCATACTCTCATGAGGCAGCTGGCCTTGGTTCTCTGAGCTGTGGACAACCTGGAAATTAATTGAATGAATAGCATGGTGCCTCCTCCTTGGGAAGGGATATGTGTGATACGTGTTTACTTAGGGATAGTATCAGGAATAACTCCCCCCAGGAAATAATTAGAATCTCAACCCCACATGGCAGCATGACCCACAAACAACAACTGTGCCAACATAAAGAAATTACTAATACACCCAATATAAAATGCAATAAACAACAATTTATTTAAAAAGGAGGGAAATTACAAAATGGGGAAATTAATATCGCCCACATGTAGCAGATGTGAGGTTGGAGAGGGGGATTTGTACCATATGCTATGGGCCTGTCCCAAGATTCACCCTTTCTGGAATTCAATCTGTACTTTATTGCAATCAGTAATAGGACTAGAGCCTTTTTTCACGCCAGAAATATGTCTACTAAATATTTTTCCCAGAGATATGGGTAAACAGAGGAAGGCGTTTGTGGCCATCATATCAGCAGCTGCAAAAGCGGTTATTCTTAGGCATTGGAAAGATGTTAATATGCCATCGGTGGTTGAATGATATAGAGAGATTACGATGGCATTACAACTAGAATTACATATAGCAAAAATTAATAATAAGATACAATCCTATAATACTGAATGGGGGCCTTTAGATGCAGTTTTGGTTGCTTGGAAGCTTTAGTTTCCATAAGCTGGTGAAGTGTTAATACTAGAGTTAATAGTACTTCCCGAGCCCCTGCCTTAGGAAATTTTAGTGGCTCTCTGAATAAGTAAATGCTGGGGGGTTCATGAGAATTGTAGGGGTGGGTTAATGGGTTATGTTACTTGAATGTTAAAAGGACTTTACTGAGATTGCTAACTTCACTGTCATTTATAACCAAGCCAAGGCTCATAATAACGTTGATGTTATGTATGTACTGGCCTGGCTAGGCCATATTTTCATTGTAAAGTTAATAAAATACATTGAATAATAATAAAAAAAAAGGAGGGAAATGAAAGAATGAGGGGACACAAGGGAAAATGGGAAGTGAATGGGTAGCAGTAAACTATACTCTAAATAACAGTCACATGAGCCCACTCCTCTCAGTCCAAGATTCCCCAGGGTGGGTGCACCTGACTTTTCCCTTGATGCCTTATGGGAGAGCTTCCCTTCTAGTTGCAGTGGGTACCACCCCAAGATTGGGTCATTGGCTAGCAGCATCGGGGTCTGTTGGTACACAAACAGTAATTGTCGCAAACAATCTTTTTTTTATTTTTTTGTTTATGGCCCCCCCCCCCCACATCGCTGCCACAGCTTCACTCAGGATCCTCTAGGCACCTGACTCGGCTGAGATCTGCACCCCTCCAGCCACACACCTCCATTCTGCTGTGGTTTCAGTCCCCCTCCCAGGCAGAGAAGAGGGAGGTCCCCCCAAACTGAATGTTCTGTTGTCAGGCTGGCAGATGAGGGTTCAAAGGCAGTCCTTCATTCAGTCTACTGAGACCGTTGTCTATCTGGCAGTGGGGTCTTTCCTGGTTTTCAACACTGCACAAGAACACAGGCATGCATGGGAGGTCCTAGGTGCATGTACATATTGAAATGTGCTGCGGCACCAGACCCCCGGTCTGCGTCCAACCCTTCCATAGCACTGTCAGCTGCACTTTCACCTGTGGTCACCCAAGTGGCAGTATTGCAGTGAGAGTGACAGCCCACCCACTTCAGTGGAGAAAAGTGTCCCCTGATGATCTGAGCTCATTCCCAAACTCAGGTTACCAGCGGTGCAAGTAGTAGCACTACCACTGTGCCAACGGGCCAGCCATCCCAAACAATTGGATGAATTAGTGGGATTTTCACAGCTTTTCATTTGCTTAATCAAAGTTCAAGAAAATGCCTTAGAGACTTAGCCCTAATGTACTCACAGTTTTGTTGGTCTTGTGGCAATATCTACTGGAAAATTTCCATTGATTGGCAGGAGCAAGTTCAGCAGCAGGCACTCCATGATTTTAAGCAGGATGGAGGCTCTCTGGCTGAATCTGCAGTTTTATTTCCACAGCACTTCAGATGTTCACTGGTGAAACACTTGGCTGGGTCTCTCTTTCTCTCTCTCTCTCTCTCTCTCCACCTCTCCCTCTCTCCACCTTTCCCTCTCTGAAACAAACCCCTGGCCTGGTGACATGACAGTGCTTCACTCTAGGCCAGTCACTAACCCTGCAAGAGGGTAGTTGAGTTTGTTCATTGAAAGAGCACAGTTGAAATGAGCAGCAAGATGGTTCAACTCAAGGGAGCACTCTGCTAGTTGGCTGGATTAGCAAAGGACATCAGATCTGGCATTTTATTTATATAGCTCCCTATCCCCAGGGCTCAGAGCACTTCGCAAAAAAAGAACATACATAAAACTATAAAACATATCTGGATAGATATATTAAAACAATAAAAATGGGACCTTCCAGTGATATCATGGAGCTGGTACAAGCTTAACTGCAGAGCAGTTAATAAGAGATCACAGGGTATGGAAGATTACATAACCCTTTCAGTTCTTCCTGAGATTTGTAGACTGCTAACACAAGCCAGATTTTGTCTTCTTTTGACAAAAACTGCAATCACATTACAATAAAGAGAAGCAGCAGGATCTTAACCATATTTGCCCATGTAACAGGGAATTCAAAGAAAGTCTTTCTCGTATTGTAATACAATGCCCCTTATACAAACAAGCATTTGTCAATGTTGTCGTGCTGGTATTGGCATTGGTAGTGCAGGAGTTAGAGAGATGCATAATAGGAATAGCAGTGAAGTATTGAACTGACGCCAACCCCATCCCCACCCTGCAGAGAATGACAGGCACTGGGGTGTGCCTTTGGGTCGACGGGCATAACGCTCATGCCATTTCACCTCACCCTACCCTGCAGACACTGACAAGTGTTGCAGTGTCCCTTGGGTCTTCGGGCCTTACACTCACCCCACTCCATAAGGAAATACGCTGAGACTGGTGCAGTATAGGAGAATGGGGTGAACTTTGGGGCCAAAGAGCCCAAGGCACACCTTGATGCCTCTCACTGGCTGCAGGGTAGGGGTGGAATGGCATGAGCATTACAGCCAACAATCCCAAGTCACACCCCTGACACCTGTCGGTCTCTACAGGGTGGGGGGTTATGGTTGGAAACCCTAACACCCCAGGTGTTTGTTGATATTTTTGCTCCAAATTTTCAACATGGGCTTTTTGTGACCCCACCTCATGAACAGTGGCACTATCAGTTTGTTAGCCGAAAGGTGATTTTGCACAGCGACAGTGCCATTTGACGCCACAGTGTGAAAACACGTTTTGAGCAGGATGTGAAAAATGACAGCTTTACTTTTCATAAGAAGGTGTTAAAAAATGGCAATGTTGAAAATCTGAAGTGAAAATATGAAAAACTGGTGAAGTCACGAGCGTGCGTAGATACTGCACAATGCACGCCCGCAATGCAATTATTTTGGGGATTTTTTAAACAAATTTTCAACTTAGGTATTTTGGGACCTCTGCTCATGAACAGTGGCACTGTGATTTTGTTAATCTGTCCCAAAAGTTGCTTTCCTACAGCGACTGAGCCATTGTGCTCCAGATGTGCAAAAATACATTTTGGGCAGGATGTGAAAAATGGCAGCTGTACTATTCATAAGGAGATGTGAAAAAATGGCAATGTTGAATATCTGGAGTGAAAATATTAAAAATTGTCCAAGTTAGGAACGTGCGTGGAAACTGTGCAACTCATCCTTGTAACACAGTCATTGTTTGGAATTTTGTCACCAAATTTGCAACATAGGCATTTTGGGACCCCACCTCATGAATAGTAGCACTGTTATTTTGTTACTCTATCCCGAAAGGTGATTCCACGCAGTGACCACGAAATCACCTTTTGGTACCGAATAATGAGATGTCAGTGCATATATTCATGAGGTGGGGTCCCAAGAACCCTATGTTGAAAATATGGAGGCAAAATTCAAAAAAAGGCTGTGATAGCCACCTAAGTTGAACACCCCCCCCCCCCATTGATGCCATTATGCAGCTTACTGGCATTTCTTCATTTTGCAGTTCGGCTTTGAAGAGTCCAGACATGTTCCCGCTCCACCGAAGATTACAGCGCGACCTCCGGAGGTAAGTAGAGAGAGGGCGTGAGAGGGAGGTGGGTGTGCAGAGGGTAGCAGGTTGGGAGAGGGGGGCCACAGACAACGGACTGTTTTCTTTTCTAGGTACAAAAATGGACGCTAGCCTATGGGACAGTTTTCTTTTCTACAGGTGAAATAAAACAAATGTTGGCCACACTGGGGTGGGCTTCCAGTGTGCCCCATGAGTTTTGGGGGGGTGATGTTGGCCACAATGGGTGGGCTCCCAGTGTGCCACATAATGGGAGTGGGGCGGGGGGAGGAACATGCAGATGCCGTTGGCTTTCTGTGAGTGGAGGCACACTGGGGTTGGCTCTCAGTGTGCCACACAATGTGGGGGTGGCGGACACGCCAACATGGGGATTGCACCCCGATGTCAGCCTTCTTTGGGGATTGTGTGGCAGTGGCAGGAGCTGCTGTCATGTTTATTGAAATATTTCACCAGGAAAGGCACATACAGGAGGTGTGTCATCTGTGCCGCTGTATGACGAGCTTGACTCCGATTGCTGTGGCACATTTCTTTCAAGTTGGTGGCACTTTACATAACACTTGTGTCAGCGCTAGCATGCTGGCTAATTGGGGAATGAGGGATGCACCTACTAAAGTGTGTCCTGCATTCACCAACATGACACACCTCTGCATTTCTCCTACTACCACAAGATGTTGCTTGTGCACGCACAAGACAACGTAAAAAGGGAAGGATCTATAACTTGATAATTTAATTAAAACATACTCAACATATTTGCATGACTGTGTCTTATGTTATTACATCCAGCAGATCAAGTGCAAGCTAAACCTCTAGCAAACTTCCTTAAAACATTTGTCAGACAGCGTAAGTATCTTGGGCCATAAGGTATACATCCCTGATGTTGACACATCAACAGCAGAGTCCTCTACAGCGACAACAGTGCCATGTCACTGTAGGGAACCCTCTGGCAGAAGGCACTGTCTGTACGGGCTCCTGAACCCCCCCCAACTGACTCAGCGCCGACTCAGAGTTAAGAATCCTAAGTGGGGGGTGAGGAGGCCTTTGCCCCAGCAGAGTTTGGGGCGAAGCCTGGGTCGCTGCTTGCTGCTTCACTGCAAACCAGCAGTCGACTGTAAAATGCAGTAGACTGCCGGTTTCGCTGTCAGGTTGTTCGACAAATATTTTGTCGACGACCTGTCATAGATCCATGCCATAAGACCATTTTGGTACTAGTTGCATGTGGTTTAAATCGGTAAAAAGCAGAGGCTGAAGTATTCACCCCTAAGAAGCATTACTCTATTATATTGGTTATAAACTAGGTCTGGGGAGGACCTGGGCTCTGAGCTAGTTTGATTAATTTACATGTCCAGTAAAAGTTGGACATTATACAATGGGTACAAAAACACACACCAAATCCTGCATTTTGATTGGCTGGCTGTCACCTTTTCAGCATTGTAAATCCTCCAGTGTACCCACTGGAAAAGGTGCCAGCCAACAGTCAGCCACAGCAGAACCCACATTTGAAATCACTCCAGCCCTGAGAAACTGAGCATTTGCAAAGCCACTGCCAGTCACCGTATGAAACTCTCACCAAAAACACAAGACCGCTGAACTGGGTTCTTCTAACTCCTGCTCTAGGACTGTGTAAAAACCTAATACTCAACACGTCTACGTTAAATCACTGTACCTGCCAACAATTTAATAAAACTGTACTAGTAAAACATGATACCGCACATGCGCACAATGCATCAACTATGGAACTAATCCTCTGTAGTTGCAACACCACTACAATGGAGTCCACACCAACCAGAACTATTTTTTCCCCGCACTATTAAATTAAACAAAAATAATACAAACCCTACCAAAAACTTTATTTTTTTACCACAAAAAATACATAATACCATTATATATTAGCAATATACCTCCAGGGAGGGCATACTGGTGATTACTTGCCAGGAGCAAGTCACTCTGCTGCACCTCGTGACCTAACCCCACCAGGCATTGTAAATCCACCAGTATACCCACATCCTGTTGGGGTATATTGCTTAATTACCTAATGCTTTCACCCTCAGTTCTTAACCAGTTATGACCACTCTAGCTCCTGGAATAAGTGAATGGTTATCACTTTTGGCAGTAATTCATTATAGAGATAGGCACTCTACAAAACTGAATAGATGAAACTATGATTCTTCAATTTCTGTACCTTTTTAATTAATTGTAATTACTTTTTTTATACTGTCGAACAATAAACATACTTAAATGCAGAGCTCCGTATTGTACTCCACAATGTAACTTTTTGAGCCCCCACAGTAATTAAGGCTAGAAATTCTGAGACAGCAGCAATAACAATGACTTTAGGAGCATCTCTGTGAACCAGACGTTTCTTTCCTCGTCCTCCACAGAAAGGACTGGTATTCTTGTCAGTAACACTACTGCAGATGGTAGTGTGCTGACGGAAACATCACCACGCAAGGTCCATAGCGAGACATGGGCCCGATAGCACACACAAAGTGGAACTCCCTCTCCTAATTTTAACCTCTCTCCTTCCCAATATTTCTACTCTTATACTGTTTTCTCTACTATAGACATTGTACAAAGTAAAATAAACAAAGTACTTAAAGTATTTAACATTTATTATTTCCTTTTCTCAGTTTGTCCTCTGTGTGTTACTGTAATCCAGTATGAGTAATCTACCCCCTGCCCCCGCGTTTCAGGCCACCTGCACACCACTGCACCTGATGCTCAACCTTTTGAACCATTAGGTATTTTTTAATATCTCATATCTAGCAAAGACAGAGACAGTCCAGACTACATTTTTTTTTTTTGGTAGTTTTTTCTCCCTGGCCACCAGTCTGCTTACCTCTGCACGCGTCCAGGCATCCTTCCTGAGGTTTCCAGCCACCAACCTGAGGACTCCCTGGCTCCACATTCGGGCCCTCGGCATACCCCCCTGGCTTACCCCACATGGCGGGGAGGTGGAGAGCCCCCTTCACACTCTCTCACCAGGACCGGATCCAGTAGAGCCTCCACCCTTGGTGCCGAGCTAGTCCCTCCCGGAGACGACCATCATGCCGACACGACTGGTGCCCTTGTTTTTCTGTGTTCTCCCCCATGATGTCTGTGGCATGCAATGACACCAAGGGACAGAGCTGCAAGTTACCCTCACACATCCTTCCCAGCCGTAGCACATCCCCCAAGCTCTACCTGTAGACCTGCCATCGCCCCCAGCCACCGCGAGCTACTAGGACACTGAGGCTTTCTCACCCTCCCCGGAGAAGGAGAGCAGTCCTACAGATGCTCAATCCTTCTCCTTCCCTGCCAACCCCCGATGACCCAGGCTCATTCCCAAACCCAGGTCGCCAGGGTAGTGCGAGGTGTGGCATCCAGTGCCTCAACCCTCAGCACCACAGGGCCAGCCCCATTGTTTTTTATTTTAATTTTTAAGAGAGCGATCGGGCCACTTGCTCTCCCATCACAGTGTGACATGCTGAAGTGATTGCTCATCATGTAATCGGATGCTCACTGAGTTCAGGCAGGCATTTTTGTTTTTCACAAATGTAGTGGAAAGAAAACAGCAGTTTCGGATATTAGTTTTAAATGGAAGTCTGTTGTGTAAATTACAGTCTCTCAGTTTGACTGTTGAATCAGCATGTCAGTTGGGGGAGGAAATGTTGAAGAGAATGACGTAGTACCAGTCTTCGTAAAGGACTATATTATGCAAAAAACACATATTCATTTACATTTTTATTTATTTAAAAATATTTCCAGATAAGAAAACTACTTCTGAAAATAAAGGGCCATTTTATAAGTGCAATAAGACACTCTGGGGTGTGCATTATGGTGTGATAACCGCACTCCTAGGGGTGACCAGCACTCGGCCCTCGTCTTCATGCCTAACTACACCCCTAGGAGTGTGGTTATCACACCGTAATGCACACCCCATCATGTCTTATTGCTTACATAATGACCTCAGCTAAAAATACTGAGACATCTCACAAACACAGCAAGACTTCAAAATGATCAATGGCCAAATAGTAGCAGCCGAATTAAGAATCAATGAACTTGCTGAAAATGCCAACCAGACTGAAAGATTATTGCTCTATTATTTTTTTTATTTATTAGAGATATTGGAATTACAAACCTTTGAGTCAGAGACTCATTTACAAAGGCTCCACATCAAAAACAGAGCAGAAGTAACAATAGAACATGGACATAACAGACTTACAGATAAGTTACACATAACATACAGCAGTCAGCTAGATACAATAAGCAGTGTTACAATGGATGAAAACAATAGACTTGCAGTTAAATTAATGAAGCAGTCAGACCTGACCTTGTCAGTAAGCAATGCTGAAATTAAAAGGAGAACCCCAAATGGAAGGAGGGGAGGTGGGGTTAGGGGCAGTCGCAACTACCCACGTCAAGGAGGTGCTGCCAGAGGTAGTGTGTTTAAGGGCCGAATTTAACTATTGAGGAGACCTCCGGTGGCAGTTCATTTAACCAACAGGGGGCCCTGTACATAAACACCCTCTGTCCTAGGGAAGTCCTGCAGAATGGTAGCAGGAAGGTGGCTTTAGAAGAGCTTCTGGTAGACCTGGGTGTGGGGGCAGAGGTTAGGAGGTGAAGGGTTTCAGGAGGCGAGAGATCAGAGGCTATTTTTTCTGGCTAGCAGGCAGGTGTGGTAAGCAAGTCTGCCTTTGAAGTTTAGACAGTTTGCTTGCTTATATAGGTCACAGGGGTGAGTGAGTTGATCTCCACCAACAACCAGATGACAGGCTTTGTTAAGGGCGACTTTAATTCGGCAAAGTGTGGTGTCAGCTGCAGAGCCATAGATTACTATGCCATAACTGATTATGGACAGAACTGAACTAGTAATGACAAGATGCAGAGCATCTGGAGTCATGCAGGACCTGTGTCTATAAAGTAAGCCAATCCTTGAGTTCACATTTTTGCAAACCAGGTTAATATGCTCATGGAATGAGAGGGTGGAGTCCAGAGTGATGCCTAGGTATTTAAAACTATTAACCTGCTCTAGGGGTAGGAGCTGAATATTTATAATGTTTAGAGGAAGGCCTTTGCTTTTGTTGTGGGTGCTAACAAACAACATGACTTTTGTCTTTTTATAGTTTAATACAAATTGGTGGAGAGAAAACCAGGATTCTGATTTGATGAAGAACCTTTAGAGATTACTTTGTAGGGGGTGAGGTTGGAATGGCTAGAAAAGATGACTGTGTCATCCGCATAGAGTAGCATCTGACCAGACCAAGGAAGGGGAAGGGTATTGAGGAAGAGTGAGAAAAGGAGTGGGCCAAGAATGGAGCTCTGGGGGAACCCCGGAGTGAACTGGTAGACTGGCGGAGAGGGTGTCATGGATATTTACTTGTTGTGACCTCCCACTAAGGTAATTGGAGAACCATGAGGAGGCATCTTGTGAGAGGCCCAACTGAGAGAGGGATTCAACTAGGAGTGAATTTTTTACCGTGTCAAAAGCTTTTGTTAGGTCTATGTACACAGACCCAACTAAGTGACCACAGTTCAGGGCTTTCTGAATATAGTCAGTATATTCTAGGAGGGCTGTGGTGATACAGTGGCCCTTCCTAAAACCATGCTGCTGGCTGCATAGCAGGTTGTATTTTGAGAGGTAATCTGTTAGCTGGTCCAACACTATCCTTTCGAGTGCTTTGGATAAAGGGGGGAGTATTGAGATAGGATGGTAGCTAGACTGTGATGTTCTATCACCACTCTTAAGTATGGGTGTAACTACTGCAGCCTTCCATTGTGAGAGGAATTGGCCAAGACAGAGGGAAAGGTTGAGCAGTTTGGTGAGGGGCATAGAACGACTTCCACAGCTAGCTGCAGAAGCTTTAGGTCTATGGAGTCTCCACTAAGCCTGGATTTACCCAGGACCCTGGTCAGATAGGATTTAGCTTTGACGGGTGACAATCCTAAAAAGAAAAGCGGGATACCTGGGGGCTGGGAGGCTGCAGGATTTATTGAAGAAATCACAGGGAGAATACCACTAAAGTCTGAGAACACTGAGTTGAGAGTGTCAGCAATGAGCTACAGGTCTTGAGTAGTGACCCCATTGACATTAAGCAGGGAGGGGGGTGTTGGGTTTACCAGTCAGGTCCTTAATATTTTCCCAGAACTTCCTCCCATTTCACTAGGTAGACATAAGGTGGCTTTGGAAATGAGTAGTCTCGGTGAAACGAATTTCCCAGGTACAGATATTCTCACAGCTCTATATCATTGTTTGTCAAAAGGGAGTCCAGATGCAATGGCTGTATGTCGTAGATTATCACGGTTGACCATGAGATCTAGGAGTGTTGGAGTAATCCAAGGGGTGGCTGGGCCTTTAGTGATACGTTTGGAGAAAGGAGCAAAGACATCACAAGCGGAGTTGAAAGTGGAAATAAAATATGCCAGGGCATTTTCAACACTAGTGGCAGTATCAATGGGAGTCCAGTCATAGTTGAGGAGTAGTTTTTAAATTGCTGTAACATGCCCTTTTTAAGATGGCGCTGGTATGAGATCTTGGGGGGGGGGGGTTGGAGAAGCGAATGGGAGAGTGGTCACTGAGTGAGTCCGGAAGTACTGTGACATTGGTAAGTCTCTCAGGGTGGTTGGTAAAGATGTGATCAATTAGGGTACTGGTATCCATCCTATAGTTGGTTCTAGTGGGGGAAGGCACAGCCTGACCAAGATCCAGCGCAGCAGCTGAATCCCTATAGGGTGCAGCAGAGGGGGCAAGCCAGTTTATATTTAGGTCACCAAATACAATTATCTCAGTGTTGTTGGGCAGCCTAGCTATGTGGTCAAGGAGGGAGTTGAAGCTGTGTTTTGTTCTATTGGGGGAATATAAATTGTCATTACAGTGATAGACTTACCCTGATTGCCTATAGCTAGTTTAACAGTAATGATCTTCTCCCCATTACCAGGGTTTGTGGATGGGAAAACCTGCCCATGAAGAGAGTCCTGGAGGTAGAGGACACAACCACCTCCCCTCTTCCCTAAACTATCTTCTCGGAAAAGTGAGTAGCCATTCAGGGCGACAGCCGAATCAGGAATCTTTGGAGAGAGCCAGGTCTCAACTACTGTGAGGATGTCTGGATTATGTTGCTTAATCCAGACTAGGAGGGAGTCGAGTTTCAGCAGAAGGCTACAGATATTTACTGATGCAAGTATAAGGCCACCTGCATGATGGATTGGGGGAGAGGGCAGTGGGATGGGCCTGGTATTAGGGTGTACATTCCTTAAGAGGAGTAGGAGTAAATGTGCAAGCCTGAGGAGAGCATGTTTAGGCACTTTAGTATTGTGCACAAAATACCTGTAGTGAGGCTTGGTAACAGTGGAGAGAATTGGCAGGGAGAGGATATGAGGCAAAAGGAGTAAGGAGTGGAGGGTAAAATGGTTAGCAGGGCAGGATACTGTGCACTAGCAATTGGGGGCGTGATAAGGTGGTGCACTAAGAGTGTCACTTGCCAGCACATGCATGGCATTATTTGGTAGATGTGAACTGGGTAGTGACAGGATGGGTGAGGGTGTGGGAGAGAGTACAAATATCAGTAGCAAGAAGAAGAATAGTAGGTGGGCCAAAGGTACCATGACTACATATAATGGGTGGGGAAGGGGATTAGAAGGGGAGAAAACAAAATGGAGAATACCTCAAATAAGTTGAAAACAAGATTTGAGTACTGAGTATTAATAGGCAATAATTGAGCCAGGACCTATAGCGCAGTGGTAAGACAGCTGCCTACAGAGTATATAGTCGAGGGTTCTAGTTTTGGTGCAGGAAGGAGGGGACGCAGACAGCAGATAGGGTGGTAGTGGAAGGGTGCAAGCAGGAGGGGCAGGAGGAAATTGGTTGAAAGAAAACGAGGAGGGACCAAGTAGTAGTAAGTGAGAGTGGGAGATGAGGAGGCTCTAGTCTGACCCCTACTGGTCAGATATTATAACCTGTAAGTGGTAAACTGAAGTCTTTAAAAACAAAAAATGACATGTCACTTGATCACGACCTCCCAATAAAGTTAGGGATGACCTTGGGTGGGAGGGGTGGGTGGTGTGGGTGGAGAAGTCAACAAAGTGTCAACGGCTAACACCCTCCCAGAACACAGTCTGCTCTCTCCTAAGAGCTTCTGAAGCAGGCGTCCGCACCTTGCCATGTGGCTCCCGAGGCTCTGACTGCTGAAAGAAGCAGGATGGGCTGGGTATTCTACTGTGGAGCCTTGCTGTGTGGCTCCCGAGGCTCCAACTGCTACTACAAAGAGACCAGGAAATCCTGTCCAGCCTATACTGCACATCCTAGAAACTAAGTGGAATGGGCACCACTCCCACAGCAGACTGTTACAAATGCCAGCACCCAGAGGGCTCCCTCCTGCACCTCCTATGGGAATGTCCCCATATACAAGCATTCTGATGTGAGAGTAAATCCAAACATAACTCCCTCCTTGGTCTATCACACTTATTCAAACTGGATATTTGTGTTGTGGGCAAAATGGGCAACTCCAGAGTGGCTGTGTCAAGATCACATGTAATGGCACTAATAGCAAATACTGCTAAGCGTCAAATTTTAAAACTGTGGCTAGACAAGAGGACACCAACCTATGTAGAATGGCTGGCTGATGCCATGGAGTGTTTGAGGTTGGAAAGACTTGCCATGACCTCAGAAATGCACAACAAGCATATATCTGCAAGTTCAGCCCTAATAACCATACCAGATGAAGAGGAATAAAGCCCACCTCACTTTCTGATCCCATTCTCTACAGAGTTGGCATATTGCTGCTCTATCAACTGCCTAGATAATGGAATACACCTCTCATTTCTTTTTCTATCCCTCATAAATGAATTACTGCACTTACTTAGATTTAAGTCACAAGGTACTGGTCACAAATGAAATGAATGATCAGGGCTTAGTTTTAGGCTTCTTTCTGAAGGGCTAATATACACATTTTAAAGTACTATCTATTGGTTCATGTTGTGTTTAGTGCATACTGTTTGTCTGCAGTGTTTCTCCAATACATGACTAATCAGCGAGCTTAGAGAAAACATCCTGGTACCCGGAGGTCCAACCTCCCTGCACCGTGTCAATCCCAATGGTTCTGGGGTGTACAACCAAAGCTGAAACAGAAGGACTTGGGAGGAATTAGTCTGAAGGATCCCAACAAAACCAAAGACTCAGCCAAGCCCCACTCTCATATCTATACTCAGTGGTTATGTGTTGTACAACCAACCTGACATGAGTTAGAGAGGGCCATAGGTTACCTTACCACTATGAGATAGTTCTTGTCTAGAAATGCAATGCATTGTAACTTGATATTTTCTGTTTTATTGTCTGTGATGTACTGTATGTGTGATGAAATTTGTTTCAATAAAATTTAAGTAAAAAAAACAGACAAGGAGATGGCTGATACACTAAACAATTTTGAGAGGAGTGCTGGAGCACAGTTTGGATCTATGGCATGCTGGAGGGGGTCAAAAACAAAGCCCCTACATGACAGACTTTTTAAGCCACCTGTCCAGTGATACCCTACAGCTCTCACCTAACCTGGGTCTCTCCTTATAGAGCATGCATTGAGGAATTTGGGTCAAAATCCCCAGACCCTAAAGCAAGAGCATTGAGGTCCAGTCTGGTGATATCTGTGCTTTTCCTCTCAAAGGAAATGGTCCTCAGAACAGCTTAGAGCACTAAAGAGTACTCCTATGCAGGGCATTGGATTTTGATGGACCACTGCTTCACCTGATTGATATAACATTATACAATGGCAAGAAAGAATCCTGGGCTCTGATTGGTCAGTTGGCCATCACAGCAGGGATGTTATCCTGGCATAACATCCCTGCTGTTCACAGGTCTACTGTATCATTATGGACTTTATGGAGCCTCTCTTTTTTTTGCATCTCCTGTTAAGAAACAAAAATATTTTTCCACACTAATAAAAACATTCTTTAAAATTATTTTTTTATTTTGTATATAACAAGCCATTGTATAATAGGAATAATGCCCTCCAGTGTGGGTGTTATGTTGGGATAACATCCCTTCTTGGGTGTTGGACACCCTTGGCCAGTGGCCTCGGGCCCAACCACCTGAGGTGGGATGTTATCCCAGCATAACATCCACCCTGTCAGGCATTATTCCTTTAGCAACACAAGGAGATGTGGTCTATTGTGGAGCAGTTCCAGGAAAAGGCATAAGGGGCCACATGTTCTTTCCTGTCCGGCTCCCATGTGAGCTCGCAGAAAGCACCAGGGAGTACCCAATGCTACCAGAAGCCACTCATTGATATAGAAGCTGGGGGTCAAGGTATCAGAGTTAGAAGTGTCTGCCCTTGATACCATTCAGACTGGAGAAAAGTGGGCCATTCAGACCCAGCAGAGGAAAATGTTCAGAGAGAGGTAGCAATTGGGGGGAAGGGGCACATAGGAGATAGCTGATGAATGGCTATCAGATATCGTTTTTATCTTCATGAGTGGTCAGTGACATCTTGACCCTCATGAGTGACAAAGCCATGAGTGAAGGTTCAAGAGGTTACTGACCATGAATGAAGAAAAAATGACATCTGAGAGCCACCTAACAGATGTCCAGGTTATACAGTCTACTTTATGACTGTAGAAACCATGGCTGCCATGTGGTTCAGCAAGGTGTGAAATACTACACTCAGTGCGGGAACAGTGACGTACTGCACTAGCAAGGTAAAGGAGATGACGTACCCAGCTAGCAAGATAAAAAATGTATCTAGCTAGCAAGGGTTCTGTATTTCTAATGGCAGGTTTGTCTTAATGAATATTGTATAAAAGCCAATTTCTGGATGTGAGGTGTAGGATCTCAGCCAAAAGAAGACAGTGTGGACCACCAGAAGATCAGTCGCTCAATGATTACCAACAGTCCAGACCCTCGAATGAATGGGAGCATCAAACCAGCAGATGAGCAATACCTTGTGCACTAACTACAACTATTTTCACTAGGATAAGCTGTTCACCTAAATTGCTTTCTTGAACATCTGATTTTGATTTTAAGCACAACAGTTTGCTCAGTTGTGCACCTGAAGTTAAGGCTGACACAGAGATCCAGGGCGAGAAGGCCCGAGCGTGAGACCCTTAAATGGGACTTCTTTTCCTTATATATTATAATCTTTATTGATTTTAAATGGTAAATTGTACCACTGTGGCACATTTCTCTGCATTTAACAGATACTAATATGTGTGTGGGGGAGGGGTTGAATGGCTAAAGTGATTTGCTGCCAGGAGGAAAATGCAGGTTGTTACTGTGGCATGGGAGCCAGAGCACATTACGAAATCTGAAGTGAGTATCAGTGGCTTCTCAGTGCACTGATTGCATGCCTTGGTGGCCAAGGTTACCAAGGCAAATAAAGTATTATATATGCTTTTTGCTTATCATTATCTATTGGCCACAGATTGCAGGTTGCTAATGTTCTTAGAGATTCAGATATGTTAAGCGGAGTTGGAGAAGTGATTCCTAAATGGGGCGGTTGGGTAGAGGGGTTGGAATGGACTAATGAAAAAGTTGGCAAGCATGCTAACCAGATGTATTTTCCATACTGTAGGGTCCTGGCAGCCTTTAAACACATACTAGAAAAAGGATACAAAAAGAAAAAAAAAGTGGTTACTCACATAACTTTTACTGAATGACTTGAGGATGATTCCCTGTCCTTGTTATGGTACCCTGTTGGGAAAGTTGAAATAACAGTGCAACTCAATCAGTTGATTAACATAGAATGTGTAGGTGGCTATGAGTGTGGACACCATACAGTATATGGTCCCTGGCATGCCAGGTGATTATCCTAGTTGTCATGACCTGGCAGAGACTAGAACTGGGTGGTATGTCAGCTGTGAAGTGCAGGTGCTCGGAGGTGTGTGCAATACCTCATGTTAACGGCAGTTGGTGGGGGGTCAAGTGCAATCCTGAAGGCTAAAAGGACTTGGTTGCCAATAGCAACAAGGTGCTGGGAGAACTACAGGGCAAGAAATGTGATGTTGCTTTTCTTCTGAAGACCTATTTGTCTCCTAAAGGACATGATAAACTCCACAGACTATGGGTGGATCAATTATATGGGGCATCACAACCCACAACCAGAAATGGTGGGATGGTCACGTTGCTGTGCAAGTGCTTATACTTTGAGTTGATTCAATCCAAGGCAGATAAAGTAGGTAGGCAGCTTGTGATCTTGGGTAGGGTCTGTGGAGAAATGATACATCTTACGAACTTCTGTGCCTCAAATGTCGACAATGGGGACTTTACAAAAATAGTAACGTCAGAGGTAGTTGCATTGCCAGAAAGCCAAATTATGTTGGGGGTGATTTTAATTGCATGGTGGACAAATACATGGAGTGCTTAGTTCAGGGGCAAACAATAAATATAGTGGCAGTATGAATTTGGGGCCAGTTTCTAAAGGAAGCAGGAATATGAACATACAAATATACAAAATTGCCAGAAGAAAAATGCACTTCAGACAATAGAGTCTGCTCAGTGTGGAGCAAATGATCTTATGTTACATGATACTGAGCCTCCCTCTCCCCTGACACCATTAAAGTACCCTTGACCTTATCCCACCCCCTCTTAAAACCACCAACTGTTTTCTGGTTTCCCATCTTCTCTGTCAGTCTGTTCTACACTGCTATCACTCTACCAGTGAAACAGTGCCTCCTGGCCTCCTTCCTGAGTCTACCTCCCACCAGTTGGTGACTGTTTCCCCTTATGTTCTTCTCGCTGAATCTAAAAAGATCTTCAAGGTCAACTCTTGTTTACAACTTTAAGGTATTTGAACAGGCACATATTAAGGTTCCAAGCTTTTGCCCATATTAGAGCCTCTGCCGGCCCTGAATTATTTTTGCAGCCCTTCTCTTTACTGCCTCCAGCAGCTTAATGTCATTTTTGTGATAGTACTCCAGATGTGATCACACAATCAACCTGTACAGTGGTATTATGACCTCTTTCCTCATACTGGTAGACCCCATACTTATGTAACCTAGCATCCTGTTTGCTTTGCCACTGCCTTGCTTCATTGTACAAAGGGTTTTTAGATTGCTTATGAGGTCGTTTTTTTCTTCAGACACGATGATGATCACTCCTCCTAGTCTGTACTTGGTCCTGGGGTTCTTGCTCCCTATATGCACGACCTTACACTTTTTTGCATAACCCTAGTTGCCAGATCCCCGACCATCTCTCTAACCTCACTAGGTTCTCTCTCAGATCTCTGCATCCCTCCCCCATGTTCACCCTCTCACAGAGCTAAGTGTCATCCACTAAGAGGTAAATCTTGCTTTTTATGCTGTCACCATTGTCATTTATAAACACATTGAATAGCACCGAACCAAGTACTGACCCCTGTGGTACTCTGCTGGTAATTTTCCTCATTCCTAAATATGTACCACTGGCCACAAGCTTTGGGTTCTCCCCCCTCCCCAGCCATTTAGCAGTGCACTTTGTGAACATGCCCCCCGCTTGCAGGTCCTCTAACTTTTAATCAAAATGTAGTGGGGGACCAAATCAAAGTCCTAACTGAAGTCCAGGTACGGTATATCCACTGCTGGGCCCCTGTCCACCACCCTTGTAACCCAGACAAAGAAGTTGATTAAGTTTGTTTGCCATGACCTCCCTGCCATAGACCTGTGCTGCCTGTTGTCCTGGAGCCCATCTTCCTCAAGGAACTTGACCAACCTTTCCTTAAAAATTGTTTCCATCAGCTTGCAAACTATTAATTTCAAGCTGACTGGTCTGTGGTTCCCTGGCATGTCCTTTGCCCCACTGTTATGCAGAGTTACTACATCTGCAGTCCTCCAATCTCTTGGCACCACTCCTGCATTCAGGGAGCTGTTCAACAGGTCAAGTCAGAGGCAGCACTGCAATTGCCACAAATTCTATCAGCACCCTAGGGTGCATACTGTCCAACTCAGGAGATTTGTCCAACTTGAGGGATTGTCTGACATATGGAGGGAAGACAACAATGGAGAACAGGACTTTATATTCTTTACCGACCCTAAAAATAGTTATTCCTGGTTTGACAGAATATATACACAAATAGGACTATTATTAAAGGCTTCAAGGAGCACCATTTACCCGATAGCAATTTTGAATCATGGTCCTGTTTCAATTGAGCTAGAGACAGGTCAGGAAGACCAAAACACTCTCTTGAGGGTTTATGCCTCTTTAGTGAATGAAGACGCATTTAGGGACATAATGGCTGAAATTATAAATTATTATTGAAATCATAGCAGTAGAAGGGAAGCTCATTCCACATATATGTGGGAGGGATTAAAATGTATTCGAGGAGAAATTATAAAACATGCAGCTGCCAGAAATAAAACAACCTTAGAATAGTACAGGAAACCTCTAGAGCAGCAACATAAATGGTGGTGGTGGGGGGGGGGGGGGGGGAGTGCTAAAGAAACAGATGGAGCTGATGTGGTAGGAAAATCAGCAATTTCTGGTGATAAAAACAGAATGGCCCTGAGATACATTAGACAAGTGAATTGTGAAAGTAGGAACAGAGCGATGTGCTTCTTGGCCTATTATTTAAAAAAATAGGTTGTGGACAGAACTGTTAAGGTTGGCAAGGGACTGAAATGACAGTCCAAACGAAGAACACTGCTGCATCTTTTTCAACATTTTACCTGCAGTTGTATACTGCAGATGCTAATAAGCACCTAACAAATAGACTCAAATGATTTCTAGAAGGACCTGACATCCACTGGTTATCTAATGTAGAAAGAGTAGGACTGGAAAGTCCAATAACAGTGGAAGAGGTGAAAACAGCTATAATAAAATACAGAACAGTAATTGTCCCAGAACTGGATGGGCTCACCGTGGAATTTTATAAAACCATTGATATGTTACTGGTTCCAGTATTATGTCAAACCTTTAACTGTGTAGAACCCCCCTCTCCTGACATGCCCAATACCTGAAGGAAAGCTCTACTACCTGTGATCCCCAAAAAGGACAAAGATACAACTGACTTCTGTAGCTACCATTCTATCTGCCTACTAAACTTTTCACCAAGATCCTTTCAGAAAGACCAAAAAAGGTTGTGCAGATGTTCGTACACCCAAATCATAGAGGCTTCATGTTAGGTAGGCAACAGTGTGATAATATAAGAACACAGTTAACTGCCATATCAGTTGTCACCAAACCCAAAACTCAGCAGACAGCAACATCAATTGGTGCCAAGAAGGCATTTGACTGGCTGGACAGGCAGTTTCTCTGATAGGCTATGGGTAACTTTATCATAGGCACGTTATTTACAACTTGGGTGAGGGCAGTTTTATACAAGTCTGACAGCAAGGATAAAGGTGAACAATACGGTTTCAAACTTCTTTCAAATTCCAAGGAGAACAACAGTAAGCAGGACTGTCCCCTTTCACCCCTACTGTTCACTCTGAGCATTGAGCCTTTAGCTAAAGCTATTCATAAAAATCTCCAGATTACTAGATTACAGATTATAGGGGTGAAAGTGAATGTAATTCTTTACAGAGATAATACTGCACTTCTCATGAGAGATCCCCAAATTTCATTCCCACACCACTCTGTAAGCTCTTGATTGAATATGAAAAAATCTCAGATTTTAAAATAAATTCTTCAAAGTCCAAAATACTACAGCTAAGTGGCAGAAAAACATCTGGTATTACCATTCAAATGGGTCAAAGACAGCATATGCCTCCTGGGAGTCCAAATCCCAACCAACCTCAAAAGTGTATCACTGCAACTACCTTAAGCTTCACCAAATTACCTTGTCTTTTCTGGGTCATACAGAAGTGATAGGAATGAATATTTTACCAACATTTCTCATTCTGATCAATATAATCCTGATCACTAGCTTAGAAATAACTTGGCACAGTATACTCAAGATGCTGAGTAAATTTGTCTGGGTAGGGAAGAGGCTGACGATAGGCAGAAGCACACTGGCTTCATCCAGAAAGGTGGGGGAATAGGACTCCCTGACTTAAAAAATGTCACCAAGCAGCCCAACTTATTTTCCTGATTTCTGTGATGAGACAGGTGGATGACATAGACTAGGTCAGAGTTGAAACCACTTAAATATTAGCAACCTAGTTTCACTTCATTCCATACCAGCAGGTAGATAGGAATATGGCAAAAGTAGAAAATCAATGGTTACAAAATTTAGTGGCAGTCTGGCTTCAGGGGTGAAAAATATGGGGCTACCTAATAGCCTAAATAATTTGACACCCCTGCAAGGAGTCCCAGAACTACCTTTGGCAAGGGCAGACCCAACACTGATTGTTGGTAGTGAGAGGGGATAACACACTTGGGACAATGACTAGCGGGTGACACGGTGCATCAATGGGCAGTGATGAGGGCAGAATACAATCTGGAACAAAATTCAGCTTATTTTGTTATGTGCAAGTCTGCCTCTACCTGCAAGTCAGGGAACACAAGGAACTACTCAGCAATCACCCACATGAACTAGCAATTTACCTGCATAATCTCAGGAAGATGAAAGGGGGTGGACCATGCCCCCCTGCATATAGGGGAAATTTAGGAAGAATGGGAGAGGGATATAGGATGGGTGCTTGGATATGAGAGATGGGGGAAAATATGAGAACATGTGTTCTGGTCCACCACTGAGAATGACGGGAGGGAGCACAGGCAGAAGGCTGTGGTGAGATACTTCAGAACACCACATACAGTACCTTGAAACATTTCAATCCTACCTACACCAACAGGTGTTGGAGGAGATTTGCATAGAAGTGAGACCACCACCTGGTTCTGTTCTGGTCCGAGTGCTCAGAAATAATAACAAATATTCTACCTGAGCACAAGAACTCAACAGTACAAATCTGTTGTTAGGCCGCCACCCTATCGCTATGTTCACAGCAAACATCAATACCTACATAACATAATATAGATGCAGCAGCAAATAAAAACATTACATGAAGCTGGCCTAGTGGTGCTGAGGGTTGAGGCGCTGGATGCCACACCTTGCACCACATTGGTGACCCTGGTTTTGGAATGAGCCTGGGCCATCAGGGGTCAGCGGGGGAGGAGCAGGATCGAGCATCCAAAGGACAGCTCTCCTCTCCTGGGGTGGATGGGCTCTCCTGTATGCTGCACTAGTGACCTCTGGAGGAGGGAAGGGCAGTCATAGTCAGTGTGGGGATGTGGAAGGGGATTGGGTGGCGGCAGGTGTCTTTCACTCAGGCACGGGAGCGTGCCTGGCATGAGCAGGACGCCTTTGCACATCTGCACCTGAGCAACACACAGCACAGAAAAGCCCTCTGTGGAGCCATGGAGATGATGAGGACCCCAGGGGAAGGTCCACATCCCAACACCAGCCCCAGTAGACTCCATGGTCTACTCAAAGCAAGGTAGAGCCCTCTAATCCTGGTACTGGCCATCAAGGGAGGGTGGACCCACCCCAGGGAGTGAGCCAGGGGGTGGACCCACCCCAAGGAGTGAGCCGGGGGGCTGGACCTGCCTGGACAGTTAGGGGAGTTCACTGGCATGCAGGGGTTCAGGCAGGGAGTAGAAACCCCAGTGTGTGGGTACCCCGGAAGGATGCCCGGGCCACAGAGTGAATAAAGAAAGTCTACAAAAAAAAAAATTATATGAAACTGTTTCTGCACTGTAACTTCTAAAGTGGAGGACTGAGTTTTGATTATCAAAGACATCCACAGTATGGAATGCATCATAGTCTCTCTTCACCTTGCCAGAGACACGTTCATCTCCTAGTAGATGGCACATTGTCAGTACATAGAAACAATGGATGTCGCCCCAGTCTTAGAACAGTTAGCTGGCTTCTTGTTCCCTTGGGTGGACAAATAAGCACTACAGCTGGTAGTCAAGACCTCCCCCTCAACAACCCTATATGTACTGTAGGTCTGAAAACAGTAACAGCCTCAAAGATCTCAGAACACCACAGGTTTAGAGTTATTGGGCCTGTTTGGACCCAGCTAGCATTATAGCCATGATATCGACATGGCAGTGACCATATTATTCAGTAGCTCCTGAGAAGCCTCCGCAGGCACAGAAATGTGCACAATACCTGGGCAATGTACAGTATACAGAGATGTAAAATGGGGGGGAGTATAAGGGGATTGGTAATGCTGTATGCTGTAACATATTTTGTAGCATACTTTATGTCTCCCATTGAAGTCAAAAAAGAAATTTAAAAGAAATATACAGTATAAACAAACCAAAGATGTTGTGAAACTGATATTAGTTAGAGCTGGTGATGCCAAAGCTGATATAAATGGAAACAATCCCCTTTTTAAACACCTCCACTGTGAGAGAACTCCTTAAATAGTAGGACAAGGAGTTCCAGATGAGCAGGGCCACCACCTAGAACACCCGATATCCAGATAACTTTAGGTGTGATCTCAGAACAGCCAATAAAAGCTCCTGAGTGGAGGAGGGTGAGTGTCTGGGAGTATATCAGACCAAGTGGTCTTTAAAGTAGCCAGAACCTGACCTGTGCAGGGCTTGCCAATGATTTACCATTCTACTGGAGTCAGAAATCTTCTGTCTGGGAAACAACAAAGCAGAAAGTGGTTCTGATCCCAGATTTTCTATAGAGGGTGCTTCACTGAAGACACAGTCAGTCTTTTAAACAGCAAAATGTCTTCAGCATGCACCCTCATACATACCAGGCTCTGGGAAGACCTCACAGCTGCAGTCTGTCTGTATCCTCCTCGCCCACCTCCTATGGCTGTACAAGACTGGACTGTGTACTGTGGACACTGGTCTGTCAGCACTTGACTGAATATTTGAAAAACAAACCTTGGTATGATACCAGCTTATCCCAGCTCGTGACAGTTTCAGTGCTCTCTTGAGATCCCCATTCTTGACCCCTTGTTAATTTCTAGCAGCTGCAAAAAACATGTTGCCATATTTCTTGCTCCTTTACCTTATGGAGACTAAGAGAGACAGACCTCCTCCCTCCTTGCTATCAGATAGCAAGCTCATAAGTGTGAGTATATTAACCTCTTGTGTTTCTTTTCCTGGATTGCATTGATCTCTGAAAGTTAACCTGTTTGTTTCATTCTACTTGGGTATAGCCTGTCCAAAGGGTTTAACTAAATTATCTCCTTGTGATCTGTTACCACGTGGCACATGAAGAGTAATTTTCAATCCACTAATGTCTTATTGTATTCCTTCCTCACAGTAGTTTTGGTAAGGCAATGTAAAAGCCTAAGCCCCGGAAAGTAAATATGAGTCAGAAGGTTCTATGCTTAACCTTATTCAAAATGGCCACCTGGGGCTGACTGTTGTTAAGATAAGCCCCAGAAAGTGGTGGTGTGGAAGTGGAAATGCTGCGCAGCATGAGCACAGGCTAGTGGTCAGTGTCTCGCTCTCCCCTGCTCCTCAGGCAGATGTTCAGCGCGGATTTATGAAATATTGAATTTCTGCTAGAAATGCGTCATGCCCCAGATTGATGATGTGTTTTAAGCAGTTGCAATACTCTATCACGAGTTGACAAGGAGTTAGCCACTGGCTGAGAAACTAAACATGTTGGTCCAAACCCCATAATTCAAGCTTTAGCTTCGGGTTGCTAAATGTGTGCTGTGGGGCAAAACCCGCAAGTTTGTAAGAGTTGTCCTACTGGCAGCCTTTATGTTTCAGTTCATTCCAATACCTCGGTATACTGCATGCAAGTTGACTGTTGTCACATTTGAGTAAGGAACACTGAAACAGTCAAAAATTGCCTAATGGTAGAGACTGTGTGTCTGAAACTATTTGACTGACCTTTTCTACGCTGCATTGCATTAGAACAGAAAGGGAGAATAAGTGGAGAAGTCATAATATCAGTAAAAGCTGTTTTGTTCTTACATCCAGATGTCAACATATGGAGGCTTGCAGAACAGCTTCAGGGACATGCAATTATTGAGTTTTTCCTATGACACTATATCAAAGAGGTGGTTTTAAAGAGCCTTAAAATTAAAGACTTTGCTATTAAAGAGTGTTGGTCCGAGCAGTGCCCTTCTCCTCAGAAACTGCTTGTTTCAGCTTTGGCATCTTCACCTTGATGTAATAGAGTAATAGTGTGAGAAAAGGGCAAATCTGTCAAATCTGTAAATACTGAGTAATACAATAAATTAATAACGCCCACTTTCTCCATTATTAATGCAGGAAGAGCAATTGCAGGTAGATGTATTGCAAGTATGGGAATTCAATAAAAAGTGCAAATAAAAAGGGCCTCAAAAGTCCCTCAAAGCAGATAATGTTGACAGAAGGTTAAAGAGATCTACCAGGTCACAGTTAGTGATGGTGCAAACTACATTTCTGTTCCTTAAAAAAATATTTTCTTGGAAACAGAAAAATGGCAGCTAAGACAGACAAAAAGTGAATATGTGCATAAATGCGGACACTTCTGAAAGGGTGAAGAGACTGTGCAGAGATCTTGGGAAACTCAAGAAGTGGTCAAGAGTGTGGTAGTTGGGGTTCAATGCCAAAAAGTGCAAAATCCTCCACCTAGGGCATAGGAATCCAGGAGACGAGTATAAGATGAGTGGTGGTACTGACAGTCACCAAACAGGAATTGGAACTTGGGGTTATCATAACTGATGACATCAGAGTGGTAGGGCAGTGTGACAAATCAGTGGGTAGGGCCAGTGGGATACTGAGTTCCATAGGGAGCGGTATATCCAGCAGAAGGAGGGGGGCAATTTTGCCACTATATCGCTTGTTGGTGAGATCCAGGTGAGATCCCACCTGGAGTACTGTGTTCACTTCTGGTGGCTGCACCTCAGAAAAGACATAGATATAGGAGCATAGAAACTGTCAGCAGATAATGACTGCCAGGCCCATCTAGTCTGCCTGTAAGCACTTCCCTTGTTTGTGGCCTCTGACCCTACTAGGTCAATGGCTTTCTCCTCTTTTTCCCACTTCTAAGGTTCCCTTATGTCTGTACCATGCATGTTTAAATCCCTTCACTGTGCTTGCTCCCACCTCCTCCTGTGACAGACTATTTCATCCATCCACCACCCTCTCTGTATAGAAAAAACTTCCTCACATTTCCCCTTAACTTCCACCTTCCAATTTCTTATCATGCCCCCTCTTTCTTGTACTCCTCCTAAATTGGAAGATATTACTCCCTGCACCTTGTCTATACCTTTAAGGTACTTGAATGTTTCTCTCACGTTACCCTGATCCCCCCCTCTCCTCTAGTGAGTACATACTGAGGTTCCTTAGTCTCTCCTCATATGTTTTTTGGTGCAAGCCCTGTACCATCTTAGTCTTCCTTCTCTGGACCGCCTCCACCCTGTCATTGTCCTTACAAAGATGTGGCCTCCACAGTTGCACACAGTACTTCAGGTGAGGCCTTCATTACCTTCCTCCTTCTGCTAGTGATACCTCTGCCTATGCACCCCTGCACGCCACTGGCCCTCCCTGCAGCCTTTGTATTCCATTTAGACACCTTTAGGCAGGGCCCCTGGTGTTCTGCGGCAGAATTTTCTGATTTCTGAGGCATGATTTATTTATTTCTCTGGCAGAATGCAGTCCTGTCATTGGCTAAATATGATGTGATGTCATCGATGAGATCATATGCTGAGCATAGAGGAGGGACTTCAGGATAAACGAGGTGGGAAAGAAAGCCTGACACTATGGAAAGACAGTATATTTATATGAAAATTCACCAAAAACAATGAATTCTGCAGCACTATATATATTCTGTGGCATGATGCAAATTCTGCAGCAAATTCCGCAACCACAGAACTGTAGAATTCCAGGGGCCTTGCCTTTAGGTAATCAGAAATGATAACCCCCAGATCCCTTTCTTGCTTGGTGATTATAGGCAACTCCACCCCCATCCTATAGCTCTCTCTCTCCAGGGTTCCCACATCTCAGGTGCATTATTTTACACTTCTTTGAATTGAACCCCAGCTGCCACACCTCAGACCATTTTTCAAGCTTTCCCAGATGCCTCCTAATTTTCTCCACCCCATCTGGAGTATCCACCCTGTTGCAGATCTTGGTATAATCTGTAAATAGGCAGATCTTTCCCTCCAACCCTTCAGCTATTTCACTAATGAAGACATTAAACAGGACTGGCCCAAGGACTGATCCCTGAGGTACCCCACTGGTCACTCCCCTCTCCCCAGATTGGATCCCATTTACCACTACCCTCTGCCTCCTGTCCATTAGCCAGTTCCTCACCCAGTTTACTACCTTATGTCCCATGCCCAGACTACTCTTCTTGTTGACTAACCTTTTATGTAGGATGGTGTTGAAGGACTTAATGAAATCAAGGTAGGCAACATCCACAGCTCCCCTCAACTTACCTCCTTCACCACCCAGTCAGAAAATCTATCAGATTTGTTTGACACAACCTCCTTGCTGTAAATCCATGTTGCCTCAGATCCTGGGCACCATTGGAATCCAAGTGTTCCACTGTTCCTTCTTTAAGCAGTGCCTCCATGATCTTCCCCACTACTGAGGTGAGGTTGACAGACTTAGAGTTCCCCGCCTCCTCTCTGCTACCACTTCTGCGTAGAGGGACTACATGTGCCCTCCTCCAGTCCTCTGGAACTACTCCTGTGTTTAGTGACTCGGCGAACATGGCTGCCAGGGGCGCTGCTAGCTCTCTCCTTAGCTCCCTTAATATCCTTGGGTGAATGCCATCTGGCCCCATTGCTTTGTCCACCTTCAGTTCTGTGAGCTCCTCCAGGACTTTCTTCTCTGTGAATGGACGTGTTCACCTCCCCCCCTTGTATCTGTTGTCCAACTGTGGTCCCTGACCCTCCCCCTTTTCAGTGAATACTGAACAGAAGTATTGATTCAGTATTTCTGTCTTTCCAGGTCTCCCTCTTCACATTCCCCTTCATCCCCTCTGAGCCTTCCAATCACCCCCCGGCTTTCCTTCTTTCGCTGATGTACCTATAGAATGTCTTGTGCCCTTTTTTGCTGTCTGTGCTAATCTTTCCTTAGTCTGTGCCTTTGCACTCCTTACAGCCTTCCCTGCTTCCCTTAGATGTTTTAGGTACACCTCCCTGTCTTCCTCCCTTTGAGTCTCCTTATAGTTCCTGAAACCTGCCCTTATGGCCTTTACTTTGTCTGCCACCTCCTTCAAGAACCATAGTGGTTTTTTCCTTCTACTGCCTTTGTTTACCAACCTTGGTATAGGCTGTCCAGAGGAGGACAACTAAAATGGTGCAGAGGCTGCACCAAAAGCCCTACGAGGAGAGACTGAGGGATCTCAACATGTACACCCTAGAAGAGAGGCGAGCAAGAAGGGGCATGAAAGAGACATACAAGTACCTTACAGGGGTGAACAGGGTGCAGGAGGTGAGTGTCTTTCAAATGAGAAAGAACACCAGGACCAAGCACTATGCAATTATTTTAGGTAGGGGAAGTTTAAAAGGGATGTGTGGAAGTACTACTTCTCTTCACTGAAAGGGTGGTAGACCCCTGGAATGACTACAGTACTAATGGAAGAGGTGAAGTCAAAAACAGTAGGGGGCTTCAAGCATGTGTGGGACAGACATGGGGTATATTAATAAATAAGCAGGGAGGAGGGAGGGTTACTGGTGACCAGTTAGAATACACAGAGACAGATTAAGCTGGGAACATCTGAGCAGAATGTGTGGGGCCAAGTGGTCCTTTTCTACTGACAAATTCAATGTTTCTAACCCAAATTACTCCCCAGTCCCTGACAGACAGAGAGAGTACTCAGGAGGTGCTCATAGAAAATTCAGTTCAAAGAAGGAAACAAATCAAAATGCCTCAACAAGTGGCTATCTTAAATTTCAAGAGTTAATAAAAAGGGCAATTTTGAATTGAAAGACAAAACACCGAAGATGAAGGGCAGGGCAGCATAAAGTGATCAAAGCCAAAATAATCAAGGTTAGAAAGAAAAGAAAAGTGAATGGAAGAAAAGAACCCCGCCCCTAAAGCTGGACCATAGCCTTGCTATGAAGCGTTCAAGACATACAACACAATTTGGAAAAATTAAACTCTCTACCAGAAAGCATTAGTTGTATTCAATAGTTTATGACTAATCATGAACAGAATCTTGCCCTTTGGAAGTAATATTAATTACAGAACTAGAGAAGTAGCAATCAAATTTAGAAGGTCAGTTGGAACCTGTAATGCATGGTGTTAACTTGTTAGAAAAAAAATCTTAAAGGAATAAAGCTGAAGCAAGGTGACGTGGAAAAAAGAGGATGAAGAATAGGAAGGATTTGTGGCATGGCTGAAGAATGGGACAGAAATGAAAATTTACTGTTTGTCCTAAAGCTCTTCTTTTCAGAACTACAATATTAGGCAAGGACATTAAAATATCTGAAAGTGATAGAGCATACCGTATTGGTCAAGAAACATCTGGCGAGACAAAGCAAGACTGCTGATTGTTAAATTTCTTTTGCCAAGAGACAAAGACCTTGTGCTGAGTACACTTAGCTCCAACAAGAATTTTCAATTCAGGATCGAACTATTGCCAGAAAAGACTTTTCACAGGAACTATGATTAAAAATGAAGAAATTCAATCCATTGCAACAATCACTTTGCAAGAAATAAATAAAATCCAAGGTCCTGTTTCCTGCAAAACTCAAAGTTATTCTAAATATTTAAAAGTTAGTTTACTCTACAGTAGAAACATTTACGGACTTCAAAATTAGACTGCCTCAGCTATTTGTTTTTAAGTCAAACATGGTCAAGGCCCTAATGCCATGTCAACTGTAATAATTAATAGTTAATGGTCATTTTAGGATGTTGTATGTATAGATGGCATTAACTTAAGAGTATTAATAATAAAGGATTGTGATAATAAGGGATTGTGACTTCCTTACTGCATGGGGGGGGGGGTGGTAGTAGATCTTGCTAAATACCTGCAGCCCAAGATTGGGGAAGAAGGCATTAGATGTGGATCCTACAGACTTCATAAGGTGGGGATATTGTACATGTACATTAACTTAAAACAATTACTTTGTAGAGTAGGGGCTGGGAAAGCAAGGTCTAAGTTCTAGAACATTGCCCACTATAATGATAGTGTCACAGAGATATGTGATGCCATATTTCTACATTTTTTTGTAAGGGACTTGATGGCATGGGATTTTGAGGAAATCAGAAAGGTTCAGCTCAGATGTACTAGGGTAAACCAGAAGTAAAAACTTGAGGGTTTTAACTTGGCACGTAATGAGGTACATTCCCTTGGTCAAGAGATACCGTAGGTTGAATTATTTGAAAAAGAAACCCATGGATCTTGCTTTCAGGAAACATTCCTGGAGTACTGTGAGGCCTAGAAGTCAAGGAGAGACTGGGTGAGGCAAGTTACATTTTTTCAAGGGACTAGAAACAGTAAGGGAGTGATTATTTTTTTACATTTTTGCTGTTTATGCCCCCTCCTTCTCCACAAACTTACCTTCCCTCAGGTCCTCCAAGGCATCGGCTGACTGCTGTCTGACCTCTTGCCCCAGAGCCACCACCATGCTGCCTAGGTTTACCCCCTGGCAGGGAGGGAGGAGCAGTCTCCCCTTACCGCTTCTCGCCACCTGCTTAAAGTCTTTGTCAGGCAGCTCGGGGGATCATTGGAATGACAGGGCTACGTGTCAGAGGCTGCCTCCAGGTTTGGCCATGGGGTCTTTTTATATTTTCTCCCCATCCCCAAGGGCATCAGCATGCAAGGAGCTCCAAGCAATGTAGGCACATCACAAAATGATGGCCATCCCAGAGCTCACCGACGTCCTCCCCACCCACAGCATCCCTAAGCTGCACCTACACCTGTGGTCACCCAGGTGGTGGTATTGCAGTGGGGATGGTTGTCGTCCTTCCCCGGAGGAGGAGGAGAGCAATCCGAGGGATGCTCCATCCTCCTCTTCCTGGCTGGCCCCTGATGACGCAAGTCTGCACCCGAATCCGAGTCCCCGGTGTCACAAGCAGTAGTGCTACTGCTGTACTGACAGGCTGGCCAGGGAGTGATTATTGTTGGTGAATTAAAAATGACCCTATGAAATTGAAGATATTCAAAATGATGATGAGGGCAGAATCATTCTTGCGAAAGTATGATTGTTCAAAACATTTTGGGCTATTGGTTCAATCTAGGCCCCATTTCAAGAATTTAGAAACTTCTTGGGAGTATTAAACAAAATGTTATCTAAATAGAGCATGTACTAATCACAGCCGATTTTAACTGTCTTGCTAATATTTCAATGGATAAATCAAAATGACGGTCTGACTGGGATCGGTACAGATCAAGAGTCTAAGATAACTTTATTATGATGAACAATGTGGTTGGCATATAGAGAGAAATGCATCCAGAAGTTAAGGAGTTCACCCGTTTCTCTAATTCCTTTAAAGTATCCTCCAGATATGACTATATTTTGGTATCAAAGGAGACTTTAGTAGACAGTAGCTTTTTGACAACTGACATTGAAGCAGGATATGTATCAGATCATAATCCTGTCTCCTTGTTTCTGGCATTGGGAAACAGCCAAAGTACAATGAACTTATGTAGAGTTAATAACAGTCTTTTCTATAGTAAGTTTTTTTGTGACAAAATAAAGATTACTATTAACATTTTCTGGCAGGAACAAATCAAACATTGTATCACCTTGTTGGGCAGCTTTTAAAGCTACCCTAAGGGTGGAATGGGTAACTATTTTGAAAGCGTCCTGGCAAAATAAAAAACTGTTCAATGTTTGGTGCATTGGTGGTGCTTGTATATACTTATGAACTTGAAGTTTATGAACTTGGAGTTTGGCCTTTCTCTGTTCCCACCCTTGGTAGGAATGCTGGGTAGGTGTAGGGAATGGAAGGCTCAAAAAGGTTGTTAAACAGTTTGAGATTACCTCCTCCACTCATGGAGAGTATGACCAGTAGCACACAGGAGAGGAATAAAACCCTTTGGAGGAAACTACTGAGGACCACCATGGCTTCTGACCTATCCATCCTCCGGGTAATCTATGAGGAGATAATCCTAAATGATTTGGACTGAGTTTTGGTTCTGGTCAAGTCGAAGAGTCACATCCTCTGAATCTTTGCTGGTAAGAGAAGGAAGGTTGATTCTGGAATCTGAAGTCGAATCCAAGTTTAATGAATGTCTAAAAGAAGAAGATGGATGATTTGAACAATGTCCAAGATATCTTTATGGCAGTTGTTATTAAGGTCCCAAATGCATATGTGTGTGATGAGATAGATTCAAACGGTGGAAGAGCATGAGCCTTATAGCTGGAATTCTGGAGCTCAGTACTGGAATATGGGGTGATGATATAAAGTGATTCCTTGAAGGATCTTCAGAATGATGAGGAAGAAAGAATAGTGAGAATCTTTAATTGGATCAAGGAATTTGTAAAGTTGGAAAGATTTTCTGACATTGGTTAAGGATGACAATGGAAGATATTCAGGATACGTCAGTTGCAGAAGTTGGACAAAGTGATGTAAGTCTAGATGTTTGAGTATAGTCAATGGGTTGAAGTTCAATAATATCATTATGTATCACTATGAGGAATCTTATAATCTTCTGATCAACAAAGCGGTAATGACCGGGCTGTCAAAATTATATAACTGAATGGACTGGACGATGTGGACTTGTCTTCTGAGTCTTCGGATGATGTAGGCGAGTCGATTATTGATTTTGATGGAGAATTCCAAGTTGCTAGATCAGGAGAATCTTGTATGCAGGAATTGAATGTGCTTTAGAAATCCAGCTAGGAATAATGATGCCTATTGTGAGGGGACATAAGATAGAAGTGAAGGAGGCTGAATCCTCAGAGGTGGAGTGCTGAAGGAATGTGATATACTGACTGAAAATTAGTACTGGATGCCGAAATGTATTGACTTGACATGGGAGTGCTGGAGATGGTGGATGGAATCATATGTGAATGAAAACTGAATGGTGGAATCGTAATCCAACAGACGGTGTAAGCACTGGATGAAGGATACATACTGTAGTAGGATGTAAGAATGGGTGCTGGAAGCCTGAGGCAAGGCTGGATGCAGTTAAGGTAATCACAGGAATGAGTGAGCGCTAGACTCTGGCACATGAGGAAGCCCCAAAAGAACATGGAAGGAAGGAGCCAAGCACCAGGCAGTGAAGCAGCAGATGGGAAACAGCACTAGAGTAAAATAGGTAGGTCCAGATGTGAGGCAGATGGCAGAGGAAGGAGTGGGAAACATTAGCAGGGGTGCAGGATGACCATAGAGTTCCAGAATGACTGGGAGACAGGAGGGCATAAGGTCCAGGATGCAATCAAGAGCCAATCCAATGTTGAGGAAAAGAGAGTGCGACCAAAGCCATGCACAATCCATTAAGGAAGCAGATGTGAAGAGGATCGATAGCAGGAGGCAAGGAGGAACAAAGAGCATAGTGAGCCAAATAACTGCTAGAAGGCATGCACCCACTACCTAGAGCCAAGATGTGCTGCTGAGACACCAAGACCCTGCCATAGGAAAAAGAGGAGCCCTGAGCATTGCATTACAGACCAGGCAGCAAATGGAATTCCAAAAGTCCAACACTACAATGCAATGGGAGTCTGATGGAGGTCAGCATGAAGTGGATCTGGAGCAGGCAAATAAAGGAATGAAGGAAGGAACTGAACATGTGGAATAGGCTGCCATGAGCAGAGCAGCCCAGAACAGGCAGCAAACAGAATTCCAAAAGTTCAACACAATAATGCGGCAGGATTCCAGGTGAGGCTGGTACTAAGTGAATCCGGAGCAACAGCCAGAAGCAGAGCAACAGACAAGGCAGCAAACAAAAGTCCAAAAGTCCAATATGACAATGCAACAGGAGTCTGGCTGAGGGCTCCTAACACTGGTGGGTGGAGAAAGCTGACCCACGGAAATGTCACCCTAGTGGCGCTAGGGACAGAGCAACAGAATGATGGTGGACAAACTGAGATGGAAAAATGGTGGAGTAGGTCTCCCAGTCCTGGTAGACAGGGCAAGCCTACCTTTGCTCAATACCGTGACAGGCAGAGCTAGGGATGGAGCTGAGGGATGATGGTGGACAAACTGAGATGGAAAAACGGTGGAGCAGAACTCCCAACCTTGGTAGACAGGACAAGCCCACCGTCGCTCAATACCTCGACAGGCAGAGCTATGGACGGAGACTGCAGAAGCATGGAATGATGGTAGAAATGGAAATAAGGAATGGCTCCCATTCTCAGTGGATGTGCAAGGCCGCCTGCGCTCAATACCCCAAAGGTAGAGCTAAGGACAGAGACCATTGGGTACATTGAGGCTGGATGGCAGAGTAGGTCCGGCAACACAGGAAGCAAGGTTAAGACAGTAAAATATCATAGCCTCAGCAGAAACAGCAGAGCATAGAATCCAATCCTGGATCTAGGAGATGAGACATGCAGTACAGGGTATCAGGGTTAAGGGGCAACATACTTCTAGGAAAACATAAAGTAAACTTATAAGCTCAAATGGGCAGACTGGGTAGGCTGTAGGCCCTTATCTGCCGACACTGTCTATGTATCTATGTATCCAACGCCGGGATTCTAACTTGTCATGAAGGATGGGTTGTTGGTCAGAAAGAGAAAGACATGGATTATGCCAGAGAAATGAGGCAATTCAGCTATGGTAGTCCTGGTCCCAGACAGCGATAAGGCCCATCCTGAGTTGCAAAGTGAAGCCTGTTGAAACACCCAATGCATAGCTGGAAAAACACTGAATGTGGAGGGATGGAAGATGGATAGAATGCCATGGCACAGTGCAGTGATGGGGTCCAGAATAGGAATGAGAACTAGGCAATGGCAGGTCCGAAAGCAAACAGGGTAGTGCAGGAGTGGGCAACAGAGAACAGGAGCAGAAGCCTGAGTGCCAGCAACAGAGTCAGACAAGTCATCCAGATAGGAGTGGCATGATAGTCGCAAAACATGGCACGGAATGCAAAAATGGTATCCTTTGCCTAAGCACAGCAGCAGGAGGCAGAAAAACAGAGCCAGCACTGAGGAAAGCAGCAGTCAGTGGAAACCAGGCCAGGAAACATGGTGCTGAAATATGCAGGATGCAGGGAGAAGAAGAGGGCAATCCCCAGAATAGGATCCCCAAGGTCTTTGTGCCCATACAATGTGATTAGCTGCACAGTGCTGAGTTGCAGGCAGCTGCACTTTGCAGTCAGTGTCTGAGAAAAGAACCAATAATTCCACCGAGTAAAGCTGCAGGTGTAATAATCAGTCATGAAGCAGTGATACTGCCCCTTTAAGAAACTGAGATTGACAAACAGGCACTCAACAGTGTAAACCAGGAATTGTATCCCGGATGCGAGGAATACAAATGGCCCAGAATGTTAATATGAAGTACAGTCTTGTTCCTGTAGTGGAATATCCACCTCCCCGTGTCCCCCAGGATGCATCCGGAAGTGAGCTTCTAGCCCAGTATGCCAGTCCTGGTGAGAGTGAGATAATTAAATAAATAAATAACCAATGCTAAGCAGGACAGCAGTAGATGGTATACTGAGGTTCCACAGAGGTGGAGAGGCAAAATGTTGAAAGCGGTAAACCACGGAGGGCAGGCGCAGCGGGCGAAGAGACACCCAGGAAGTGCCGGTAGGTAAACAGGGAGGCAGCAGCAGTTGGAAAGGTGAGTCCCAAAAGAGAAATGAAACAGAATGGAGGAATCAACAGCACACAACAAATAAAGCAAGATTAACAGGAGAGATGGGGGGGACAAGGGAAAGAAACAGAAACGTGAAGGGAGAACAGGAAACGAAGGGGAGAGGACAACACACAGGAGTGGAGGAGGCAGGAGGGGGGAGGCAAAGTGGGGGAAAAAAACACAAGGAAAAGAACACAGAAGGAACGGAAGGTGACCAAGTACAAGGGAGAAAAGCAAAAAATACTCCAACCTCACCAGCTGAGGAGCCAAGACTACACAGGAGCTGCTGACAAATGTCGGACTGAGCAGATGGCACAAAGTGTTCTTATTTCGAAATGCTCCCAGTGGAGCTAATGAAAGTGGTTGACTTAAGTGGGAGATGTGGGACTCTGGGAGGAGCTATTTCCCCCACATTGAACCACTGGCTTTTAGTCCTTTCATTAAAAGAATACCAGGAATTAGAAATACAAAGAGTGGGAAGTAGCTGATTGATTTACATGGAGGAAGAAACTAAAAAAAAGAGTATGAACTTTTTGAGTAAACATTACAAATGAATTCATTCCAGGCCAAAAGCCAGTGGCTAAGGGTATAGAAAAACTGGCAGTTTGGTGAGGGGGTTGTGGGGTGCTATCTAGTATTATAAGTCCTATGACTTCTTCATGAGCTGAACTAGCTCACTGATTGGCTACCCTGCTGGCCTGAAATCTCTTAGAAATGACCAGCAGGGCAACCACAAGGCTGATCGCACGTCACACACTGACAGTATTGGCAACACAACAAAAAGTGTTTTCAGTTTCACCGCTGCTGCCAGTGCACATTATCTATAACGGACTTGGTGCTATAGTGATCGTCAAGACATACTGAAAAAACATGATGAAAACATGAAAAACTGCACCATTCCAACACGCCAGCTCATCACCATCGCTGAGAGATGTTAGGAGATGCACCACTCTCAGTGCACGCTGCCACACAAAAATACAAACACCTATTTAAAAACTGTCATAATTGCCATTATACATAAAATCGTAATAATGACCTTGGAGCTGTTCCTTTCCTGTCGATTAACAACCAGCTGGGTGTTAATACAGTTAATCTCTAAGAAATGACAGGCTCTTTGGTCATTATTGCTTAAAAAAAGGATTATGGCATAAGAAAAGAAGGCTGATATAACAGTGTAACAAAAACTCCCTCCCCATTTGTCCCCGAAGTTGCACTCTTTTCCCCCTTCCATTTTTTTAATACAGTTAGCAATACTTTTGCGCCCTCAAGAGCTAGGGTGCACATGGGGAACAAGGCTTAGGTTTCCCAGCGTGAGAGAACAAGGTAGGACGTTTTTCAAAGCGTGGCTTGCTGCCGACAGTTTAGAATTCCGGGGAAAGAGATTCAGGAAGGAGTCTATTGTTGGGGAAAGTTGGAGTTTCGACTGTGAAGAGAGAGAGTGCAGGAAGCTAGGGGGAGACTGAAGCTTACCTGGCTCAGTGAAGCCATCCCTAGGGCTTACCTGTGTGCCTCAGTTGCCTCCAGTCGCCGTATCCAGTTACCGCCAGTGGTCCCTGTTGTGTGCGTCATTTTGAGAAGTGCCATTGGCTCCCCCTTGATTTCATCAGTCAGCCACAGTGTGGGCTCAGTTCAATCCCTTTTATTATTTTAAAAGTTTAAGTTTTGGTCCCTCGTTGATGGTGGAGCCCCAGAATCCGCATCAGTGAAGAGAGAGTGCCATCTGGAAGGAACTGCGAGGCCCTGAGTCGTCCACTGCAGTGCCTGTCTCCTTCATGAAGTCCCTCCCTCTGCCTGTAACCACCCACCTCCCGTTTTTCCTTTCTTCACCCTGAGCTGGGGCGGTGAGTCAGCAGCAGCACCAACAACAAGGTGCTGACTGCCTGAACTGATTAATTTAATTAAAATCAAATTGTTTCATCGCGACCAGGGCACAAAGAGTGACAGCAGTGACTGCAGTTTGCCGGCTAAGGAAAGGCCCCATGACTGAGGACCGCCCATAGGTGGATCCTTATAAATTCATGCAAATTGTGCTCCCGTTTTGAGCATAAAGTAGGTGTGAGGTTTATTAAAATTTAGGAGCTCCTGTAGGTGGAGCTTATGGCACAGTCAAATCTCTCTGAATTAATTAATTTAAAAGGGCTCCACGGGGCAAACATATTTAAATTCACCTACACAGTTCCACTAAGGGAGCACAGGGCAAGGTTATCCCTTTTGTATTAAGGTAGTAAAAGGACTCCAGGGGCAGTGAGAAGCCCAAGTGCTTCTGGTAGCCAGTATTGGCTAGATTAAACAAAGTGCCCATTCCTGTAGCCTTGCTGCATTTGTCCCCTGAGCCAGTGGTGGGTTTCTCTGGTGGATATCTAATCTATGTAACCTGCTAGAATATAGAACATAATTTTACAGCACAGTACAGGCTGTTTAAAGATTTAAAGGGACAGTACAAGAATTAGCACTGACATTGAAACTGAATTATTTTCCTGCTTTCTGCTGTTTGCTAAACTATGTTGCGAGACTTCCTTTTTGCTCACAATTCAGGACTTTTGTGCATATTTCCTTCTGGGGAAGCCTGAGCCAAGTTTCAGCAGCCATTTTGTACTGCACAGGTTTGAGTACAACCAGGCTCCGTGAATTTTCCCATTTACATGTAACCCCTAGGTGGTGCTATCCCAAGGGCTACTACCCCTGCCTGTTTGGCTAGTAGCAGGTTAAGAGTCCTGAGTTCTGAAATGGGTGCCTCCACCCAGAGGTCAGGGTTGATAGTGGTCAAGCTAACCTAGACACAGGCCTCTGGGACACTGTAACCCCTTCCCCATTCCTTATTAGTGGACAGAACAATTAAGCAATAAGGCATGACAGAGTGTGTGTTATTGTGTAATAACGTCACTCCTGGGGTGGGTCGAAGCACAAGGCAAAGCCGAAAGCTTCTGCCACCCCAGGAGTGATGTTATTACACAATAACACATTCCTTGGAGTGCCTTACTGCTATTATACAATGGCTCATTTTAAAATAATATTAAAAAGTTAAAAAAAATTTTTTTTTTATTTTTATTGTTTTTGGTATAAGAGGCATATTTCAGAAATAAGAGAAAAAGAAGTCCACTAGGTGGTACTGCTGCTAATACATGCCTTTCTTGTGCATGGTACCCTCCCCCCCCCAAACACACTCATCATGTGGTATCTTTTGAATTTAATTACTGTGGTCCCGCTGCTTGTGTTGAAGATATATTTTTTTTATTTTGTTAGCTGTGAGAGAAAGGCATGGACAGTGAAAAAAAAAACATTGAAGTCGAGCAGTTACTTCTGGTTTCCCACTGCTCTTCGTAACTGGACATCAGCAGGACCTGTAAGTTACAGGTCTTCTTTATTTTGGTAAAAGTGCTTTTTTGGAAAAGGCAAAAGTTTGTGGGTTTATGAGAAGCTGGTGAGGGTTTACAATGTCATTGCCACTGTTTGTGTTTTTTTTTAAACGGCCAAGTGCGTGGGTCGCGTGGTTTCATACAGGCAGGTAGAGTGCAGTCAAAGAAGGACAGCTGCCACTTTGCTTTAATTGAATGAAGGGGTTAGGCAGTGAAGCAGAGAATGTGTGTTTGTTGGGGGAGGTGAGCTGGTCTAAGCTGTGACAGCTTGACGGACTGTCGGCTTTCCGGTGGCTTGCGTGGACAGGGAAGGATTTGTTTTTCTGTTGTCCAGTCACTTGTGTGCCTGTACTTTATACAGTGATGTTATAGTTCAATAACATCACTGTGCCAGGCACACACTGACCAATCAGAATAGAGGAATTTTCCTTGTCATTGTATAATACACAACAATCACTTTCACAATACCTCTGATACACCACACAAGTACCCACACTGTTTGCACTTATCACCAGGGCTTTCCTCTGGCCCGGCCCTGGGAACCCCCTGTAAAAAAAGGTTATACACAGCAAATAACAGCAGTACAGTACTCTTGCACAAACTGGAACCACAGTCAGGGTAAATGCAAAAAAGAGTTAGATCTGATTTATTTAAGGGGCTTGAACGAGGGAGGGGCGTAATCAGGTTAATTTGCTTAAAGGCTCTATCAATCAAACAGTTATGCATGCACTTCAGGGTCCATAAACAGTCACACACTCTGGTTACCCAGATGGAGAATGGTGGGCTAGCTAGGAACACTGCAGCTGGTTGGGGCCCTGTGATGGAAGAAAACAACATGCACAACACACACTATTTGTAATCTGGAGCCGGAGGGCTCAGTTCGTGAAAAGAGAACAAGACAATCAGATGACACACTTTTAAATTAGGCTGTTGTTGCAGGGAGCTACCCTGATGATTACTCATGATACCCAAGACTGGCACAGGCCGGACAAAAATGGAGACAGCAGGTGGTTAATCTGGAGTGCCAGGAGAAGCAGGCCCACACAATTCACCAAGGTGTCATTCCTGTTCAAGCGTGGAGCAGGGGGATGATCCCCAGGCAGGTCTCCTGTCGGTGGCTTTCTCTGTGCAGTGGGGTAGTCTGGCAGGGCAGCATGGCATGGTCCAGGCTGAATGGAGATGAATGCGGATTCAGTCCTAATAGGCTGGATAAAGCTTCCAGCAAGCAGAATACAGTTCACACAGTGGGGAACCAAATCACGACTCACTTTCAGTCACAGCACATTTACAAGTAAGGAAATTCTACTGTACCAGGCAAACCGCTCTCCGGTCACGATCGCAAAGTCTGCACAAAACGGGGATTCAAAAGATGCTGGAAATCCTGACAGGGCAATTGCATTCAACAAATCTTTGGTCTTCTTCTAGTTAAAGCCTGTCACAGTCCAGTGGCTTAAATAGTCCTCACAACTTGGATTCAGTCCGAATAAACTCTATTTTCCCTCTCAGGGATAGTAGGCAGACAGGCAGGCTAAAACTCAGCCCTTTCACAGTTCTCCAATGCAAAACTACACAGAATTGCTGCTCAAAATCACTTGGGCTGTTACTTCTTCACTTCTCAGCTCAAAACTGAAACTAGCTGCAGCAGCCTGGGAAATTTCCTAAGATCCAAAAGGTTCGGTTGGCTGATCCTCCTGTCAGTCACAACAAAGGTTCCCCCTTCAGGAGCAAAAAGGTTCAAAAAGCCCAAAACTACAATTCCTACAGATTTTGACTCCAGACAGCTCCCGTAGTCTGGCTCCATTTTAAGTCCCACCAGTACTGATTGATCCAATTCACAGTACAGGACCAAGATAGTGGAGATAAACAAAACAGTCCTTGCTGCAAAGGCAGGTTAGACAAACTACTTTATCATTATCACTCTAAATGATTTTCAGCAAATAGTTACATCTTTCAACAGAACTCCCTCTCAGATTACTTATGACTGCAATCCAGGCAGCTCTTAAAGAGACAGTAGACAGAGGCTATACAGGCACTCTCTGGCAATCACATTTAAACTGCTAAAACGCAGAACACCAACTTGGCAGTGAGCATTTAGGAAAGCTCGAGGAAGACTTTTTGGGAACCCCCTTTTGTAGGGGGGTTACACCCTTCCCTGTCTGGAGAAAACTTGGTGTCCGGGTCAAGTCTGTACCATCATGCATCAGTTAGCATAAACTTATTACTTTACTATACATATTCACTACATTTCTTGATACTATATCCATTCTGACAACACACTGTGCATATTTCACACAGGTAAACTGAACATCACTATACTGAATCAGGTAATAACTTCTTGTACCTCAAACAATGCAAGATGGGGCTCTTTCCTATCAGCTAACTTGGGGCTAGAGGGGGCAGGGGCACCATGGTGAGAGGGAAAGACAAGTAACCTGGAATTGGCTGTCAAGCTCAATTTGGGCAGTGAGCTTGGTGAGACATAAACACCTTTGTGCACCACATTGACAGGCAAATCCACTGGCCTCCCGGGAGAATCATAACTGAGGCGTACTACTGGCTTGGCAGCATGGCCAGTCTTTCTGAGGGGGACAACTACAGTCTCTGTGCACTCAGCACTGGTCTGGGGACTCTTGTCTTGTGAGGGGTGCCTCTGCCTGGGTGGGAATGTCCAAACTTGGGACACTGTTGGCTCCTTGCTCTGCAGGCTCTGTTTCTACAACACTTGACTCATTTTGTGAAGGCCTAGGAAAAATCAAGCTTTGAGGCACTGAAGGAGGGTGGTCAGCACTCTCACAGTGTTTTTCCAGTTCTGGTATGTCACCAGAAAGACTCAAACTCTTAGCCCCTTCTTCAGGCAAATCATACAGTTCCACAATACACAGAGACTCAACATCTTCAGATGTGATACTTTGCACTTCACTTTCTGGGAGCATTGGCTCCAAGGACAAAGCTGGGGGGTAAAGGCAGTCCAGAAGGCCCAGCTTCCTCCCCACAATTTATCAGGGGGTTACCTCGAAACAGCTGACTCAGTTCATAAGAGGGGTAATAGGCATGGTCGTATTCACTTTCGTCAGAAGTGGACTGACAGTCACTATCTTTCTGGGTCTGCTGCAGAGGAAACCTTAAATCTGTGACCACTGGGGTAGGTTGACTCTGTCTCTTTCTTGCAGCAGCATGAGTCACCGGCCCAGGGGGCTCCATTTCTGGGGTTTCATCCTCAATCATGACTTGGCCAATAGGTAGGAAGAGGTTACAGTGCATGGTCATGACAGCTTTGGAGTTGTTCTCTGGGTGTACCTTGTACACAGGTAAATCATCCAACTTTCCAACTACTACATGGGGAAGATGGTGCCACCAATCAACAATTTTGTGTTTACCATGCAGTCCCAAATTGTGTAGCAACACATGGTCTCCAGGTAGAAGTTCTTGAGCCTTTACTTTTTTATCATGCCTCTCTTTGTTGGCTAGATTTCTCTTGGTGACCATTGTCTGGGCCAGTTGACCGGCATGGTTCAATTGAGCTTTCAGTTTTTGTACATATTGCAAGTAGTTTTCTGCTCGGACCCCATCTGGAGAGACCCCAAAACAGACATCAACTGGCAGTCGGGCCTCTCTCCTGAACATGAGGCAGTAGGGGGAGAACCCAGTAGCATCATGTTTCGTGCAATTGTATGCCTGTTTCAAGGTGCTAATCTGCTGGCTCCATTTATGCTTGTCTTTTGTGTGGAGGGTGCCCAGCATGTCTAGAAGGGTGTGGTTAAAACATTCTGGTTGAGGGTCTCCCTGTGGGTGATAGGGGGTGGTTCTTGACTTTCACACCCCCCATAGAGTGAGCATTTCTTTGATTAGCCGACTCTCAAAGTCTCTGCCTTGATCAGAATGAATCTGCTGGGGGGCACCATAGTGGACAAAGAAATTTTCCACTAGCACCTTGGCCACGGTAGATGCCTTTTGAACTTTGGTGGGAAAACCTTGTGTATACCATGTGAAATGATCCGTAACCACTAACACATTGCCAATGTTCTGCTGATCAGGTTCTAAACATAAGAAGTCTATGCAGACTAGTTCCATGGGGGCACTGGTAATAATATTAACAAGGGGGGCAGTCCTCTGAGGCAGGGCTTTTCTTTGCAGGCAGTGACTACAAGTCTTTACATGGTGCTCAACAGTGGCCCCCAATTTGGGCCAGTAGAAGCAAGATCATACCAGGTCAAGGGTTCTGTCAATACCGAGGTACCCCATGTTATTGTGGAAGGACCTCAGTACCAAATCTTTAAAGGTCGTGGGCAGGACCAATTGTTGCTTGTCTACTTTGCCACTACAATCTACTGTCTCTCTATACAACAACTGATTGAGCAACTTCAATCTGGGGCCTTCTTTAAACAATAAAGCAGTTTGCAAGTCAGTGGAATGTAACTTAGACACATCTTTCCCCGCACGCAGGGCATCAAGTGCTGGCTGAATTATAGGATTTTAGGATTGAGCCCACTGAATGCTGTCATTGTCAAATTGAGGTAGTGCACTAATATCTAGAGCAGAGAAGTGGCAATATGCAGCTGGTATGCAGGTGTCAGAAGGACCGAAGCAATCTACTACACAGTCCACTGTGTTCACAGACATCTGTTCATCTCTATCAAACATTTGGCATAATGCTCGAATGTTGGGTTCAGACAGCCTGACAAAATCACTATTGGAAATGGGTCTTCATGATAGGGCATCAGCATCAATATGGTTAAGGCCCGGTCTCTATTTGACAGCATAATCATAGGTTGATAATGCAGAAAGCCACCAGTGCCCAGTGGTGTCTAACTTAGTTGAAGCCTGTACATAGGTCAACGGGTTATTGTCAGTCTTCACCAATATTGTTGCCCCATAGAGGTATTCATGAAACTGGTCAACAATGGCCCATTTTAGCACAAGGAACTCCAACTTATGCACAGGGTAGTTTTGTTCAGATGAGGTCAAGCTCCTACTGGTGAAAGCTACTGGTCTCAGGCCATCCTTATGGTCTTGATACAGTACCACTCCTAGACCCTGCAGACTAGAGTCTGCATGCAGCATATAGGGTTTGTTGGGGTCAGCATAGGTGAGGATGGGGGTGTGGGTGAGCTGGTATATGATTTTCATGGAAAGCTGCTTCACAGTCGGGCATCCAGTGGGGCCCGAAGAGTTCACCTTGTGCAGAAGTATACTTTTCTGGTTCTGTAACGGCCCCTTTTTTGTATTTATGATTGGTAGTAGGGTAACCCTGGATAAGGTTCAAAAGTGGGCGAATCACCTTGGAATAGTCTTTTATGAACCTGCGGTAGTAGCCACAGAACCCCAGGAAATGTTGTAGTTCTTTCAGATTATGGGGCTGGGGCCAAGCAGTCAGTGCTTCAACCTTACTGGGATCAGTCTCTATCCCTTTTGTAGATACTATGTGCCCCACATACTTCATGGAGGTTTGGAAAAACTGGCACTTGTCAATGGTCAGCTTGAGGCTGAAGTCTTCCAGTTGGTCTAGGACTTTAAACAGTCAGTTGTCATGCTCCTCTAAGGAGCTTCCAAACACAATGACATCATCCAAGTACATCAGGCATTCCAACAACTTCATATCTCCCACTGCATGTTCCATCAGTCGCTGAAAGGTGGCCGGGGCACCCAATATCCCCTGTGGCATTCTCAGAAACTCATAGAACCCCAATGGACAGATGAAGGCTGTTTTCTCATAGTCTTCCAGGGTCATCAGGATCTGGTAGTATCTGCTGCGAAGATCAAACACAGAGAACCATTTGGGGGACCCCATCCTAAAGTCCGGTTGGGGGACACACTAGGGCCAATAGCTCTACTCGCTCCTCTACACCCGTTACAGTTGCAGGAAAAGACAACCAGAGGTGAACATACCCTAGGTAGGGATAAGACTTGTCGATCAGGCCCCACACATGTAGGCCTTCCAGGGATTGCAAAGGCACATCAGATAAGTGTTTGGCATACCAGTCCTGGAATACAATGGTCACTTGCGACCTGCTGTCAAGCACAGCCCGAGTATGAATACAATTCACAGTCAACGTAGTCTCCATTGAAGGGCCCACTATTTTGGACCAGTCTGAAGAGGTAGTAGCAGAGGCCTGGACAGACAATTAAGCCACAAAGAAATTTGAGTTAGGGTTTCTCGAACCCTCACTGTGGTCATTTTGGGCACCCCTTGGCCATTGATTTGCTTTTTCGGAGCTCCCCTTGGAGTCTGTTTATTACTCTTTCTAAGTCCTTCTGAGACCAGCATTCTCTTTTCATATGGCCATTCTTTTCACAGTTGTGACAAATGATAGACTCCTGGGTCATCCTGGGACAGAACATCGTATGAGGAACTGAAGCAGTAGTAAGAGATTGGGGTCTAGTATCTGTTTGAGCGGTGAGAGTGGTGCAACATGTCTGAACAGTTCCTTTAGAGTGGCAGTCAATCCGGTGAGCTCAGCCTTGGAGCCACCCTCGGTAGCGGATGCCTGAGGGTGCACCCCCACCCCCATGGCAGTCAGATCCTGAAAGGGACCAGACTCTTGTTCCATGGGGGAAACCCTTGTAGAGGCACTGATCTCTCAGACTTCCTTTTGTATCTCATCTTTCCAATGCTGGGCCCAGGATGAGAAGTCCTTTGCATTCTCAGAGTGCTTGTTAAGTGTTGACTTTTGCCCCTGAGCCTCACTTGGCTGATCACTCTCGGTCACTTGCACAGCAGCAGCAGCAGCAGATATGGGTGCAATTCCCCCATGGGGTCGCCTTTGCTCAACCCCCCGAATTTCTTTCATTAGCTCATCATAGGAGTTGGTGATTCCAGTCTGGTGGCAAGGGGCAACTGAAGCAGTAACAATTCTGAAAAAGGAGCAAACTTAAGGATCCGGTCCAGCCTAGTTTGATCTTAATTCATTTGACGGCAAACTACCCTTTCTGAGGTACTCTTGTAGCAGCTTTTCAAGCCGAGGTACATACACAGACAATGGCTCCCCTGGGTATTGCTGAGTGTTTCTTACTCTTCACCACAGATCCTCATCTGAATCTGGGCTTCCATACACATTTTCCAATGCATCAAGATAGTCCTGTACAGTTGCTTCGGGGTTATTGACCCACTTGGCACGGATGGTAGCCAGGGCAGGACCTCGGAGGCTCTCACTCAACCCTCTTTCATTTCTCTACTTCTGAGCATTGCCATTCAAGTACTAGAAGGGCAACATAGTCTATCCAGGTCTCCCAGTCATCCTCCCCCTGGGGGTGGGGAGGGTGCCCGAGAAGATTCTCAGCCTTCGGTAGGAGTCATGACTAATGGCAGGTACAGATATAGGGGCCAGTATTGGCATGGGCACAGAAGACGGGGCAGTAACAGGTGCTGGAGTGGGAGGGGGTGTTGGGGAAGGAACACCCCCAGGTGGCAGGAATAGTTTCTTAAAGTCTTCTACGGTTTTCCCTTCCTCCAGCAACAACTTAGCAAATTTCTCCTCAAAAGTCTCAGATAATGGTGGGAACTTATCCTTCCCTGGGTCTTTACTTTCTTTTGTTATCGCTCTCCAGGCAGCTGGAATCCCTTCTGGGGCAATAGTCTGTGGCACTTTAGAGCTGTCCATGAGGTCACTACACTCTACCAAGGCTACAAAAGTTTGGGCGATCAAATCAGCCTGTCGACCCACCACCACAGGGTTTTTCAAACATTCAGCTTTGGAGAGTGCTCCCTCTACAGTGTCTTTACTTGTACCCAGGAGAATATCCAGTATAAGTAGAGCATTTTGGGGGGCGCGATCTCCTGCCCAGTACACCACCCCACCAACTGGTGTACAGCCATTTCTACTGGGGTAGCCATTAATCTTTAACAATTATTCATAATTTTTTGCCACTAGAAGGCACAAAATCCCAGCAGTGAGCCTCCAAAATGTAACCCCTAGATGGCGCTGTCCCAAAGGCTACTACCCCTGCCTGTTTGGCTAGTAGCAGGTTAAGGGGCCTGAGTTCTGAAATGGGTGCCTCCACCCCAGAGGTCAGGGTTGGTAGGGGTCAAGCTAACCTGGGCACAGCCCTCCAGGACACTGTAACACCCCTCTTTCCTTACTAGTGGCCAGAACAATACACAATAATCACTTTCACAATACCCCTGATACACCACACAAGTACCCACACTGTTTGCACTTACCACCAGGGCTTTCCTCTGGCCCGGCCCTGGGGACCTCCTGTAAAAAAAGGTTATACTCAGAAAATAACAGTAATACAGTACTCTTGCACAAACTGGAACCACAGTTGGGGTAAATGCAAAAAAAGAGTTAGATCTGATTTATTTAAGGGGCTTGAACAAAGGAGGAGCATAATCAGGTTAATTTGCTTAAAGGCTCTATCAATCAAACAGTTATGCATGCACATCAGGGTCCATAAACAGTCACACATTCTGGGTACCCAGATAGAGAATGGTAGGCTATCCAGGAACATTGCAGCTGTTTGGGGCCCTGTGATGGAAGAAAACAACATGCACAACACACACTATTTGTAATCTGGAGCCGGAGGACACAGTTCGTGAGAAGAAAACAAGACAATCAGATGACACACTTTTAGTTTAGGCTGTTGTTGCAGGGAGCTACCCTGATGATTACTCACGATACCCTAGACTGGACAGAGGCTGGACGAAAATTGAGACAGCAGGTGGTTAATCTGGAGTGCCAGGAGAAGCAGGGCCCACATGATTCTCCAAGGCATCGTTCCTGTTCAAGTGTGGAGCAGGAGGCTGATCCCCAGGCAGGTCTCTCGCTGGTGGCTTTCTCTGAACAGTGGGGTAGTCTGGCAGGGCCAGCATGGCGTGGCCCAGGCAGAATGGAGATGAACGCAGATTCAGTCCGATTAGTCTGGATAAAGCTTCCAACAAGCAGAACACAGTTCACACAGTGGGGAACCAGATCACCGCCCACTTTCAATCACAGCACATTTACATGTAAAGAAGTTCTACTGTACCAGGCAAACCACTCTCCGGTCATGATCGCAAAGTCTCTGCACAAACCGGGGATTCAAAAGCAGCTGGAAATCCTGACAGGCTGATTGCATTCAGCGAATCTTCGGTCTTCTTCAGGTTAAAGCCTGGTCACAGTCCAGTGGCTTAAATAGTCCTCACAACTTGGATTCAGTCCGAATAAACTCTATTTTCCCTCTCAGGGACAGCAGGCAGACAGGCAGGCCAAAACTCAGCCCATTTCACAGTTCTCCGAAGCAAAACTACACAGAACAGCTGCTCAAAATCACTTGAGCTGTTACTGCTTCACTTCTCAGCTCAAAACTGAAACTACCTGCAGCAGCCTGGGAAATTCCCTAAGATCCAAAAGGTTTGGTTGGCTGATCCTCCTATCAGTCACAACAAAGGCTCCCCCTTCAGGTGCAAAAAGGCACAAAAAGCCCCAAACTGCAATTCCTACAGATTTTGACTCCAGACAGCTCCTGTAGTCCTGCTCCATTTTAAGTCCCACCAGTACTGATTGGCCCAATTCGCAGTCCAGGACAAAGATAGTAGAGATAAACAAAACAGTTCTTGCTGCAAAGAAGGCAGGTTAGGCAAACTACATTATCATTATCACTCTAAATGATTTTCAGCAAATAGTTGCATCTTTCAACAGCGCTCTCTCTCAGATTACTTATGACTGCAATCCAGGCAGCTCTTAAAAAGGCAATACACAGAGGCTATACAGGCACTCTCTGGCAATCACATTTAAACTACTAAAATGCAGGACACCAGCCGGGCAGTCAGCATGTAGGCAAGCTCGAAGAAGACTTTTCGGGAACCCCCATTTGTAGTGGGGTTACATACAGATCCACAGTGCCAGAGGTCCAGAGCCAGAGTGCCAGGGTCCAGCACCAGAAGTTCAGAGGTCCAGATCTGGATTGTTAGAGGCCCGACTACAGGGTCCAGATCCACAGTGCCAAAGGTCCAGAGCCAGAGTGCCAGAGGCCCGGCGCTGGAGGCCCAGAGGTCCAGATCCAGATTGACAGAGGTCCAACCCTGGAACTCCAGGGGTCCAGATCCACAGTGTCAGAGGTCCAGATCCACAGTGCCAGAGGTCCAGAGCCAGTGTGCCAGAGGTCCAGCACCTGAAGTCCAGATCCAGATTGCCAGAAGTCCAATGCCGGAACTCCAGGGGTTCAGATCCACAGTGCCAGAGGTCAAGTGCCAGAGGTCCAGAGCCAAAGTGCCAGAGGTCCAGTGCCAGAGGTCCAGATCCAGATCACCAGAGGTCCAGCCCCAAGAGTTCATTGCTGAAGGACCAGAATCAGTTCCTTGGGATCAAAAGTGGACCATCTGGGGTGATCAAAAAAGGGCCTTCACCATAGTAGCTTGCCCCAATGCAGACAATGTGGTATGCCAGGATCAAGAGTGGACAATCTGAGGTGGTCAGAAAAGGATCTTCGCTGTAGTAGCTTGCCCCAATACAGACAGCGTGGTACACCGGGGTCAAAAGTGGACTTTCTGGGGAGGTCGGAAAAGGGCCCTCACTGTAGCAGCTTGGCCAAAAGCAGACAATGTGGTATGCCAGGGTCAAGAGTAGACCATCTGGGGTGGTCAGAAAAGGGCCTTCGCCATAGCAGTTTGCCCCACTACAGACAACGTGGTACATCGGGGTCAAGAGTGGGCTATCTGAAATGGCTGGAAATGGGCCTTCGTCTTAGCAGTTTGCCCTGCCACAGACAAAGTGGTACACTGGAGTCAAGAGTGGACCATTTGGGGTGGTCAGAAAAGGGCCTTCACCATATCAGCTTGCCCCAGTGTAGACAACGTAGTATGTCAGGGTCAAGAGAGGACCATCTGGGGTGGTCAGAAGAGGGCCTTTGCCGTAACAACTTGCCCCATCGCAGACATCCTTGGCTCCGGGGTCAAGAAATCAGCTTCTCCCAGTGATCGTGACAGGCTAACTTTTTAGCCGTCACCTCTGTGACTCTTTAGAACAGTGTTTGAATTACTTAATTACTTAAGACCTAGTGTTTTGTTCGGTCATGCATTTTCTTTAGAGTATAGGTACCCCTTTTCCTGATATTTGTTATAATTGTCTGAATCTTTAATAAACATTTGTTTTCATCTGCCTCTTCTGTATCAGTCTTTTTTCTGCAGAACACCCAGTGGTACCCATGTAAGGGAACAGAGCCTCCCCTTTATTCCGGATCTTTCTAAACTTACCAGTTGCCGGTGCTGATTGGCCTGCATTTAAAAGGGGTCAATCACCCAATCATTGAGCTGAACAACCCAACAAGGCTCCTGCCCTCTTAGCTGATTGACTTTTGAGTCCCAGGCAGGGCCAGTTACAAATTTGGTGGTAGCTATGGGATTCCACTGGGCTCAGCAGCAAGGGACTTAGAGTTAGTAGTTTGGTATGGATGGTGGCCAGGAAGGGATGTCTGCCCAAGTAGATGGAGGCCACATGACCCGACCCAACTTTTTGCCCGAGCCATATACTGGCAGAGGAGAAAGAGAATGGTCGGATTGTGTGGAACGATATGAGATGGCAGCAAGAGTCAATGGCTGGGACGATGAAGCCAAGTTCCAGTTCATGACCCTACTTTTAAAAGGGCAGGCCAGAGAAGTTTATAAAGGACTTGCTCCTACTGATCAAACCAGTTATGAACATCTGAAGATGGCCTTACAAAGTGTAATTCCCTGCATAAGCTAGTCAACTGGGCTTACCCAGAAGCTGACATTGGGACTCAGGATATGGTTGCAAAGGACCATTTTGTTAGTCACGTGAGGAACTCTGAGATTTGAGTCCAACTGAGAAGTGCCAAACCCCAAACTCTAGAAGAAGCCGTCAATCTAGCATCCGAGTCTGAAGCTATAAGGGAGCTGGAACAACCCAGGAAGACGGTATCGCAAATATGTTTATATGGCACCACTGAAGGGACACCCAAGAAGGAATGTTCAGAAGACAGAATAGAGCAGTTGGCCAGAGTGGGTGCAGATTTTTTTTAGTCTTTGGTAACCGGGTAAGGCCCACTGAGCACTGGGGAAATTAAATGATTTGCTCAGAGTCACACAGTGTGCAAGTGGAGGTTGTAGAATTCAAACCCAGGTCTGCTGGATGTACCAAGCTCATTCACAGCTTGTTACTGCAACCTCTAGGCTATACTGCCAGTCCAGTTGAAAGTTCAGAAGTTGAGAGCCGACCTGCAGAGGTCAAAGTAGTTCGAACAGCCTAGCGTTCCTGATCGTGACAACTGGAGAAACCAATTAAAGAGTGGTGGGAGACAGTTCCCTAGGAGGGGGCTGCCTAGTAGAGAGAGGCAGGAGGGAGAGAGCTCAACCACCTCTTAGAAATGTGGGGACAGAGGGCCACTTTGCCCAGGAACGCCATCAGAACCAGGGAAACTAGAGCCAGCAGTGGTAATGGGTCATATGCCTGGCATGAATGAAGAGGCCGAACAAATCATACATCCAACTACAATGCAGTGGGGAGTGGTGTTTACTTAAATGGAAAGATCCAGAATATCCCTTGTGAGATATTAGTGGACTCTGATGCCCAGGTTTCATTGATTCATGAAGATCTGTGGAAGGAAGCCACCAGTGGGAAAGATGAACCCTTAGAGATATACAAATGCACCATTAATATTGCAAATGGACAGCCCCTTGATGTGATGGGTGTCTGGGTGACAGACTTTAGTGTTGGTGGAGTCAAGACCTAGGGGGAGTCCCTGGTGAGTAAGGACGCTAACACCACTGCCCTGATGGGAACTGATTTCCTGACTGAATTCTGTATCATAATTGATCTGAAAAACCAAGTGTGCAATATTTCTGGGTGTCAGATTCCACTAGCTCTCAAATCTGAACCAAGTGGTGTCAGAAGAGTAGTGACACACATACCGCTGGTTATCCCACCCAGGTTGGAGATGGTTATACCGGGTTAAGTGGATGGAGTTACTCTGGACTTGAAACAATGGGTGCTAGAACCAGAAGGAGGGTCAACTGGACCTAAGGGGATCCTCATAGGGCGGGCCTTGGTGTGCAGTAGGCAAGGCCAGATACCGATCCAAGTGTCGAACCTTGAACCGGAACCAAAGACACTAGAAAAGAACTTCGTACTCTGCAAGTTCAAACCTTATAATGAAGCCTTGGTAGCTAGCACTGGGATGAGTGGTACTGAGATCATTTCCAAATTCCTAGATGGGACCTGGATGATGGAAGGCCTGATGGAGGGGTTAGGACTTCCAGATAGAGGTCTGAAGCCAGAGGAAGAGAGAAAGGTCTATGAACTCCTGCAAGAACACTTGACCACCTTCAGCATTGGAGACATGGATATCAGCCAGACCAACCGGACTTTTTACATAATTGATACTGGGGAAGCAAGCTCAACGAAGTCACCGTCAAGGATGTTTATCCCCTGCCTCAGATCGATGACACCTTGGACATGTTGGCAAAGGCTAAATGGTTCTCCACATTGGACCTGACCAGCAGTTACTGACAGGTAGAGGTCAAGCCAGAGGACAGACAGAAGACAGCATTTGTCACCCAAGCTGGACTCTTTGAATATAAGTCATGCCTTTTGAGTTGTGTAACACACCTGGGGCGTTTCAGCGCTTGATGGACCTAATTCTGGCAGACCTATAATGGACCACTTATCTGGTTTACCTGGATGACATCATTGTTTTTGGAAGAACTATCCAGGAACATGTAGCTTATCTGAGTGAGGTATTAAACAGACTTAAGGCCTCCAACTTAAAAGTCAAACCATCCAAGTGCGACCTTCTCAGAACCAAAGTTCATTACCCGGGGCATGTAATTAGTGCGGAAGGTATCGCCACTGATCCAGCTAAGGTAGAGACAGTGAGAACTTGGCCTGTCCCTAAAAATGTCACCGAGGTATGCAGCTTTCTTTGTCTAGCATTGTACTATCGATGGTTCATCCATAATTTCTCAAAGATTACTGAACCGATGCACTGTCTGGTCAACAAGGGAGCAAAGTTTGAATGGACTGAGGCACGTCAACAAGCCTTCAACTCCCTCAAGGCCAGTTTTATAGTTGCTTCCATTTTGGCCTACTCTGATCCAGAAAAGACTTTTATTTTGGACACTAATGCCAGTGATCAGGGAATTGGGGCAGTGTTATCGCAACAGGATGGGGATCAGGATAGAGTGGTTGCCTATGTCAGCAAGGCCCTTCCTGCAGTCGACTGAAAGTATGCCACCACATGGAAAGAGCTGTTGGCCATGGTGGTGTTCACTAAGCATTTCTGACACTACCTGCTTGGAAGAAAGTTTATTCTCTGGACAGACCATGGATCCTTGAGGTGGCTACACAATTCTAGACACCCTGAGGGCGAACTTGCCAGGTGGTTGGAACAACTTGCCCAGTATGAATATGAAATTGTCCACCATGGTGGGCATATCCACAATAATGATGATGCATTTTCCAGGAGACCGGATGGGAGTTCCAATTTAGAGGATTCAATTGTCACCCCTACAAAACTCAACCCTAGTGAGGAACCCTGTGCAACAACCTCACTGCTAGTAGCCCAGATTCAGATGGGGGATTTGTGTTTTGACTTGAAAATGAAACAAAATGAAGACCACGTCATCAGGAAATCAAGGAATGGAGAATGAATTCTGGACAGAAACCCCCAGCTGAACAATGGAATGATGCAGAATTAAGAAAATTCAAAGGTGTTTGGAATTCCTTAATTATCAGAGATGGAGTCCTGTTCAGACAGTTTGTGCATGCCTCTTCAGGAAAAGAAATAGAACAGGTGGTTGTCTCTCCTGACCTCATTCCCCTCATTTTAACAGCTCTGCACAATGACAGATGTTCAGGACATTTGGGAAGGGATACAGTGATGGAAAAGGTCTGGACAAGGTCCTTTTGGCCAAACTGGCAGAGATCCGTGAAAGTGTGGGGTCAAAAATGTATGGACTGTGCGATCCATAAAACATTTGGACCCAATCCTAAAGCCCCCCTGGTGATGTCAAAGGTGGGGCATCCTATGGATAGAATGGCAATTGACATTCTGGGGCCTTTACTGGCTACCAGACAGAAGAATTGCCACATAATGGTGGTGGCAGACTATTTTTCCAAATGGGACAAAGCATTTCCCTTGCCCGACCAAGAGGCCTGGACTGTAGCAGAAGTCCTAGTTTCAGAAATAATCTGCATCTTTATGGCCTCCCGCTCTATCCATATCGACCAAGGGAGAAACTTTGAGTCCACCCTGTTTAGAGAACTGCGTTCATTATTAGAAATAAATAAGACCAGGACCACTCCCTACCACCCCCAGTCGGACAGCTTAGTGGAGTGAATGAATAGAACATAGTTAGATGTGTTGTCCATGTTCATAAATACCAGTCAAGATAATTGGGGTGCCCTTCTCCCTTATGTAATAATGGCCTACCATAGTAAGGTGCAGTCCTACACTGGATTTAGCCCATTTGAAGTGATGTTTAGGAGGGAGATCACCCTTCCTGTGGATGTGGTCTTTAATAGACCATGGGGGACAGTTACGAGTCTGTCTCTGAATTTGTTAGACAGATGGAGGATTACTTACGTACAGCCCAAGAGGCCATAATTAAACACCAAGAAAAAGCTTCAAATAGGCAGAAGAAGTTTTACAACATGGAAGTAACCCCCAGAAGTATGCGGTAGGAGAGTTGGTTTGGGTCAGGGACTCCTGGTGTCACAAGGGACACTGTCCCAAACTTCAGAAAATGTTTCCAAGTCCTTACAAAATTGTAAAGACATTTACAGATGTTCTGTATAAAGTAAAACTATTATCCACTAGGGTTGAATCAACTGTACATATTAATAGGATGAAACCTTATATGGGACAACCAGTTGAGAAAAAACAGTACTGTAGAAGGAACCCCTCTTCCTGGTTGTGACAGTACTAGTGAAATGGGATCCTTGCTAAATCCCGACATAAGAAATCCTGACATGCGAAATCTCGTCACTGGAATCCCAACCAGTATATTGGCTGACTGATTATTTTCCTGACTGCTGAAATCCTGACAAATGTCGAAATGGACTGGAAAATTACTGTCCCCCCATCCCATCCATAACAAGGCTCCAGATTGGTTGCACATTATTGAAAAAAAAAACACTAGCTTTCCTGCCATACATTATGGAAACATTTGAATGTGCTTCTGTACATTTTACTGTGCCCCCATCCATAGCAACGCTCCAGACCCTGTCATTTTCAGAAAAGATATTTAAAATAGCGAGGGAGAAAGGAACTGGTTGCACATTAATGAAAGAAATACTAGCTTTCCTGCTGCACATTACAGAAACATTTGACTGTGCTCCTCTACATTTTACTTTGCTCCAGGAAAAGACAACTTTCTGTTCTGAGCTATGCATGACTTTTAAATAAACATTGTTCAATGTGCTTACGCAATTGGATGAGATAATATGAGATGATGCTTGTGTAACTTGATTTGCTTTGTGGCCCTCCACCTCTCTATTCGTGGGGTATACCACCCTGTAGGGGTACAACGCAAGGAACCCTAGAGGAGGGTTCCCCCTACAGGTGCCAGGAATTAATGCATCGGCTAAAGGTAGGTTAGGAAGGAGCCTAAAAAGAATATCCAAATATGGCAAGCTTCAAAGAGGTGAGGATGATGAATGAATTCTGTGAAGAGACGGGCTAACTTCCTAAGGAGAGAGGAGAAAGCCGGGACCACCATCTGCCTCCATCCAACAGCGGAACCTAACTAACTAATGTGAAGAAAGCATTAACTCTAACTAATATTATGACCATTGGCACGGAGGAGAGCAAAAACCCCCTTTGAGGAGGAAACCTCTGAGGATCCAAGGCCTAGGTCACCTTCCCTCCAGGCTGACGACATTTGATTTGAGAACATATGTTGGTAAAGAAAATGGTTAGTAGATGAGGGATATAAGTAGAGAGGATGATGATGGGATAGGGAAAAACTCCAAAGAAGCACAGATTAAAAAAGGAACATGAGGTAGCAGGGACCCAAGGAGGGTATGCTTGAGCAGTCGATGACAGATAGTAGATCAGAGAAGCAAGGAGTATCCATATGTGCTCATGAAGAGATTCCAGGTGTGCTGATGAAGAGACCAAGGATAATGCATACTGGCTTGATTGAGCGATGAAAGTGAGCAGACACTGAGGTTGGATAGGCATGCTTTATTATGTGATATGAATGATTAGATCCTGAACGATTAGACCCTGAGGTTGTAGTCAATGATGTAAATAGATGAACCTTGAGGTAAGGATGAGTGAACGATTGGAGTTATGAACCCAATACATGTGGCAGCATGGCCACGGGTCAATGAGGTGGCATAGGAGTCAGGATAGGTAAGCCCAAAAAGAAATATCGATTGCAGGCCTCGAGTGGAGTGAAGCCGTGATGGCCAGTACGGAATGGAAAGAGGAGGAGACAGGAATGAACTTGAAAATGAACTGGAACATGAAAAGGAACTTGTACAGAGGTAAAGTGCATGAGAGAGCGATGTGAGGAAGGAGGCTGCTCGAAAGGAGGGAGGCTCGAGGCCAAGAAGGCATGTCCAGAACCAGAAAGGAAATGAAACAGAGGGTACACTCAGGATGACTGATCGAGTGGAGCAAAATCAGACGATGTATGATGAGGAATGAAGCCGTGAGTGGAGAGAATCCATAACGGCTGGGACGGGAATAGGCACTAGCCTGAGAAAGGTAAAATAGAGACAGATGAAGTACAATGATGAATTGAAGCCATGGAAGCTGGTACAGGAAAGCGATGTATGAAAGGACGAAGGACAGTAGGGAGGTCAATGGGGTACTTAGGACCCCGTTGGTATGGAATGAGAACTGCAATAGGGTGAGTTGGATGATGCTGGATGGAGTCTGCCAGAGCTTGAGGCCATGGAGGCTGGCATGCAGGCCAGACTGAGTCAGCCGAGGTATGGTAGGCTAGGGGAACCCCAAAAGAAATGCGCAGGTGTAGCAGAGGAAGCTATGGGAAGGACACAGATTGAGCAGTCAATGTGAAGGAGGATACCCAGGCAGAGATTAGAGGAGTGATGTTTCAAGGAGAAGGGAAGGATGAAAACATGGAGGGGAGAGAAGGAGGTCAGGGGAGGGACTAGAGGACCCCAACACACCAGACTGAGCAAGCTAATATCGCAGACTCGGCAATGAGCCACAAGAGCTTGGTGGGGAAGGAGACACTGAATCCATGCTGAAATTATGCCATGTAGAGGCTAGAACGGTGCATGGCATCTGAAAGAAGACATGGAAAATACAGGAGAGACACCAGATATGTCAACCACAAAGGGGGAATGGATCAGGGTCAAAAGCTTGAAACACCCATGCATTACGAACAGAGCATGATGCTTTTTTTTTTTTCATTTGTAGCAAAAGTAGTAGACCTTGTTAAAGGTTCTGGCACCAACCTGTATTGTACGGCTATGGGGTTTTGCGTCAGGGGTAGCTCACACAATAGAGTGATCTAATGTGGATGTGGATCAGGCAGCGCTCGTTTGAGGTGAAGATACAAGACACCAAGAGCGGCAATCTTCCGGATTCACAGTTGAGGAGAGTTTGATGGCCAGTGATCGACCCAAAGGATAGAACAAACTGGAAAGAATCCATGTTCTGGGGAGGTAGGACCAATTGCACTGTGATGTGCTGCTATGCAAGAATCCAAAGCACCAAAGGATACCTATGTTGCCCAGAGGGCCCGGGAATGGAAGTTCGATGACGCTCCTTATCAGACTGTGCCCAGAAAGCGATGTCGCAGTTACTGTATGCAGGTGCTGGACAGAGCTCTGAGACCTGAAAGAGGGACACAGTGGAGCAAAAAGTCACGAGCAGAGGGATAAGCCGCAGCGCTAGGTGAGCACAGTCCAGCAAGCTAGGGAAGAAAAGGAGCGGGGCTCTGAAGGAGCAGCATGGGCTTGCTGCTGACTGGAAACCAAAGGAGCAGGCAGGCGGGGGGAAGAAAGCAATGATTGAATGCCAGAAGGGCAAAAGAGCTAGGAAGAGCGGTCTAAGTGAGGCAACGCTAAAAGGGGACAGAAACAGGAGAACGAGGACAGAGTTGGCAGAGATCGAGGAGGCAGTTGGAAGTGAGGCAACCAGCCAGCAACAATGAGGAAAAATGGAGAGAATGAACAGCTGACCGAGCCTCCAGTTGCAATGAAAAAGAATCCTGGTGAGGCCCAGGATATTGTGACCTTTTAAGCTCGATGGGGGAGTAACGTTGTTGCTCCACCCATCGAACCTCGGGCTTAAAGCCCTCCCATTATAGATGGGGGCACAGTAATTTCCTTTAAGTTAAGCTATGGGGCATGTAATTAATTGCAGCTACACAGCAATCTGGGCTATGGGGCATGTAATTAATTGCAGATGTGGTCAGTGTTGGTCACTGAAAATGATGGGGTTGCTTCAGGTAAATAACTGAATTAATGCAAATTGTAACCCATGACCACAACTGCTAAACAACATTAGCAGAGCTCATTACGGTAATGTTAACTTAATATTTAAGCACGGTTTTCATTATGTGCTTAGCGTAGCTTAGCATGGATATGTTTATTTAATAGAGGAGCACAGTGAAATATTTCCATAATATGCAGCAATGCTTTTTTAATTAATTTGCTTAATAAAGCTCAGTACAGTACAACACAAACATTAAAATGCACTCAGTCTGCTTTGAGTATTTTTTCAATAATGTGTGGCACTTCTTTTCCTGGAGCACAGTAAAGAATACTGCATCTGCTTCACTATACTGAACTTATATCTTCTGCAATTTTGGCAGGGTCGGGATTTTGGCAGTCAGGCATTGTAACTGTTGGGCACTAGATATGTCGGGCAAACAGTGATAGGATTTAAATTGTCAGGATTTCATATGTTGGGATTTACTACCTAACCTGGTGAAATAGAGGGCCCTAAAACAAATATAGCAGAAGGTAGTCAGATACTACCCACTGGTAGTATCCAAAGAGAACTCCTTATACCGCCAGTATGGATGCCTCGACAACCTCAGGTTACTACCCGCACTTTAGAAACTGAGGATAATAACAGTTGTTCAGAGGACTTACAATTCGAAGATGCCCTACCCATTCAGGGCGAGGAGGACATTGTGCCTCATGTTACCGACCCTGTAATTGCTGTTCTGCCAGAAATAGCTATTCCCTCAGATCCCAGTAGGTCTCAGAGAGAGAGGCAGCCACCTGCTGTAGATGGCACCAAGACTTTGTAATCAGACTAATAAAGACATTTTGGACACGAGGTCATGTCCTTTGAGAGAAGGGAGTAGTGTAACAGAAAATCCCTCCCCCCCCATTTGCCCCTGAAGTTGTACCCCTTTTCCCCTTCCATTTTTTTATATAGTTAGCATTGCTCTCACACCTTCAAGAGCTAGGATGCGCATGGGGAACAAGGCTTAGGTTCACCACCATGAGAGAACAAGGGAGGGCTTTTTTCAAAGGTCAGCTTACAGCTGACAGTTTAGAATTCCGGGGGAGAGATTGAGGAGGGAGTCCGTTGTTGGGGAAAGTTGGAGTTTTGACCATGAGGAGAGAGGACGCAGAAATCTAGGGGGAGATTGAAGCTTACCTGGTTCAGTGAAGCCATCTCTAGGGCTTGTCTGCATGCCTCAGCTGCCTCCGGTCACCGTATCCAGTTACCGCCAGCAGCCTCTGTTGTGCTCGGCATTTTGAGAATTGCCATCAAGTCCCCATTGATTCTGTTGGTTGACCATGGTGTGGGCTCAGTTCAGCCCCTTTTATTATTTTAAAAGTTAAGGTTCAGTCCCTCATTGGTGGTGGAGCCCCGGGATCCATATCAGTAAAGAGAGAGTGCCACGCAGAAGAACTGTCGAGGCCCTGAGTTGTCCACTGCAGTGCCTGTCTCCTTCAAGAAGTCCCTCCCTCTGCCTGCAACCACCCGCCTCCCATTTTTCCTTTCTTTGCTGGAGCTGGGGCAGTGAGTCAGTGGCAGCACCAACAGCAAAGTGCTGGCTGCCTGAACTGATTAATTTAATTAAAGTGAAATTGTTTCATCACACCCAGGGTGCAAAGAGGGATAGCAGCGACTGCAGTTTGGGGCCTAAGGAAAGGCCCCAGGACTGAGGACTGCCCATAGGTGAATCCTTTTAAATTTATGCAAATCATGCTCCTGTTTGGAGCATAAAGCAGGGGCAGTTGATTAAAATTTAGGTGCTCCCATAGGCGGATCTTAGGGCACAGTCAAGCCCTCTCTGAACTAAGTAACATAAAAGGACTCCACAGCGGAGGACATATTTAAATTCACCTACACAGTTCCACTAAGGGAGTGTAGGGCAAGGTTAGCCCTTTCGTATTAAGGTAATAAAAGGACTCCAGGGGCAGGGAGAAGCTCCAGTGCTTCTGGCAGCCAGTATTGGCGAGATTAAACAAAGTGTCCAGTCCTGCAGCCTTGCTGCGATTGTCCACCAGCGTGCCAGAGGTCCAGCACTGGAGGTCCAGAGGTCCAGATCCAGATTGCCAGAGGTCAAACTCCTGGGGTCCAGATCCACAGTGCCAGAGGTCCAGCACTGGAGGACCAGAGGTCCAGATCCACAGTGCCAGAGGTCCTGCACCAGAGCCAGAGTGCCAGAGGTCCAGTACCAGAGATCCAAAGATCCAAATCCAGATTGCCAGAGGTCCAACGTTGGAACTTCAGGGGTCCAGATCCACAGTGCCAGAGGTCCAGATCCATAGTGCCAGAAGTCCAGTGCCAAAGGTCCAGAGCCAGAGTGCCAGAGGTCCAGCACCAGAGGTCCAGACGTCCAGAGGTCCAGATCCAGATTGCCAGAGGTCCAACGCTGGAACTTCAGGGGTCCAGATCCACAGTGCCAGAGGTCCAGATCCACAGTGCCAGAGGTCACATGCCAGAGATCCAGAGCCAGTGCCAGAGATCCAGCACCAGAGGGCTGGAGGTCCAGCTCACCAGAGGTCCAGCCCCAAGGGTTCACTGCCGGAGGACCAGAATCAGTTCCTTGGGATCAAGAGTGAACCATCTGGGGTGGTCAGAAAAGGGCCTTCACTATAGCAGCTTGCCCCAACACAGACAAAGTGGTACAGGGTCAAGAGTGGACCATCTGGGGTGGTCAGAAAAGGGCCTTCACTGTAGTAGCTTGCCCCAACGCAGACAATGTGGTATGCTGGGGTCAACAGTGGACCATCTGGGGTGGCCAGGAAAGGGCCTTCACCATAGCAGCCTTCCCCAATGCAGACAACGTGGTACGCCAGGGTCAAGAGTAGACCATCTGGGGTGGTTGGAAAAGTGCCTTTGTCATAGCAATTTGCCCAATTGCAGACAATGTGGTATGTCAGGGTAAAGCGTGGGCCATCTGTGGTGGTCAGAAAAGGGCCTTCACCATAGCAGTTTGCCCCACCGCAGACAACGTGGCATGCCGGGATCAAGCATGGACCATCTGGAGTGGTTGGAAAAGGGCCTTCACCATAGCAGCTTGCCCCAACGCAGACAATGTAGTACGTTGGGGTCAAGAGAGGACCATTGGGGTGATCAGAAGAGGGCCTTTGCTGTAACAACTTGCCTTGTGGCAGACATCCTTGGCTCGGGGGTCAAGAAATCAGCTACTCCCAGTGATCGTGATGGGCTAACTGTTTAGCCGTCAGTTCTGTGACTCTTTAGAACCGTGTTTGAACTATTTTATTACCTAAGACCTAGTGTTTTGTTCTGTTATGCATTTTCTTTTGAGTATAGTTTCCCCTTTTTCCCAATATTTGTTATCATTATCTGAATCTTTAGTAAACATTTGTTTTCATCTAACTCTTCTGTATCTGTTTCTTTTCTGCTGATCACCCAGTGGTACCCATGTAGGGGAACAGAGGCTCCCCTTTATTCTGGCTGTTTCTAAACTTACCAGTTGATTCACCTGTGTTTAAAAGGGGTCAATCACCCAGTCGTTGGTCCGAACACCCCAACAAGGCCTCAGCCCTCCAATAAGATGATTGGCTTTTGAAACCTGGTTGGGACCGGATACGATAGCTATAATAGGAAACTTATGCACAGTAGTTTCAGAGACTCCACTGAGCTGTGCATATATCTCTTAGAAAGGATAAACAGAAAATCTGTTGACAACTACTTAGAAACTAAGCATTGGATCAACACTAGTGTTTAAACACATTTAATGAGAAATAAAGACATATGTTTACCTGTTTAAAGTTGTAGTAAATAATTTACCATACAGACTTCTCTCATTTACAAGGTACTGAAAAGGAAATGTAGCAATCCAGGGCATTTCATGCAGATGTGTAGCCATTTTAAGTCCAAACAAAACTGTGGTACAATACAAACACTACTGGAATTCTCTGAGTTTCCCAGGCACTTCCAATTGTTAGGTGCAACATGTTGTGCAAAATGTGACAGGTAAGCCTTTCTTCTGGAAAGTGCATGTGCTGTGTAAATAACTTTATGATGTACAGAATTTAAGCTGCACTAGTCACAAAAGGTATTTAGATGGATTCAAACTGCAAAACAATAAACTGGTAATAACGTTCTTCTGGTGTCCGACTGCTATACCTAGACCAAGTAAACATTTTAAAGTTTCTGCATCAATCAACGTCTTCGCCAGAGCTAGGAGGAGCTGGTCTGATGAGGTTTTAAATTAAAATTAATTTAAGGACACAACACTCGATTACTGAAAAATACCCAAAGTGAGAAAATAAAAAAAGTGTTACATCACGGCATCAGTATCAGAAATCTGAGCTTATACAAGTCACTTCACTTCACAGATTTGCTGTTTTTCTTCTCAAAGGGTTAAGTGCACAGCCCAGTGAAGGCTCTGAAAATAGATATGTTTAGAATTCTAGAATGTTTTTGAGAAGGAGCTGTTGGACAGAGATATTTTAAGCTCACAAGTATCATCAAGGCAACAAACACTACTAACTGCTTATCGGTTTCAGATTAGATAGGCAATGAGATCATGCCACTGCTAGAACTACTTGGCCAGATATTTGAAACACTGAGAAGACATAAAGTGAATAAGATGAATTAAGATGATTTGAAAATCTAAGGAAACGTGACATAAGGGTTAATTTACATGCTGTATAGTTTTCCTAGTACTTAGAAATATGCCAGCAGAAAAGGACCAGTAGGCCCCTTCAGTCTGCTCTTTATTTTCCTGACTATTTCAACACTTCAGACCCTATTTGGTCACCGGCATCCTTCTCACCTCCCTTTTCTCTACTTATTATACCTATATGTCTATCCCATGCATGCTTGAAGCTCCCCACTGTTTTCACTCCACCAAGTCCTCTGGCAGGCCGCTCAAGGCATCCAGCACCCTTTCTGTGAAGAAGTATTTCCTCACATCCCTCTTAAACTTCCACCCTCTAGCTTCATTGCATGGCCCTGTGTTCTGGTGCTTTTTCGCCTCTGAAAGAGACTCCCCACCTGCACCTTTTTCACCCCTGTGAGGTACTTATAGGTCTCAATCATGTCTCTTCATGCTTTCTTCATGCTTTCCTCTTCTCCAGGGAGTATATGCTGTGACCCCACAGCCTCTCCTAGTAATGCTTTCTGTGCAACCACTGCACCATTTTGGTAGCCCTCCTCTGGACCACTTCTACCCAGTCAATGTACTTGTAAAGGTGAGCCCTCTAGAACTGGACACAGTACTCTAGTGGGTCTTACTAGTGAGCAATACAGTGACAATACCACCTCCCTTCTCTTGCTACTGGTAATGGCATGAAAAATGTATACTGCAAGGCCTTTGGGTGAACAAGCTATAGTCATTTAGGGGCAACAATGAGGAATTTCTAAATGACTGGGAAAAAAGTTTTGAATACATGTGGTAATGACCTTATACTACTTTTTAGACTTGTTATTAACAAATATAGATGATGAACTAGAAAACATAATTATAGGACCAGCACTGGGCAATAGCAATCACTGTACTATCAGATATCACCTAAACAAAGGTAGACATTTTTTTAAATCCATAGTCACAGAAAAAGATTACTGAAGAGCAGATTTATTTCAAATTCACTCCAGGTTTCAAAATATTGATTGGGTTATAGCCCTGGGTTCGGAATCAATCCAACATGCTTGGAATAATTTTAAAGAAATACTATTGGAAATAGAAGATACTTTCATACCTACTAGGGTTAAATATAATAATAAAGGTAAAATACCGGTTTTGATGAATAACAAAATTAAAAAATTAATCAAAAACAAACAGAGATTGTTTTATAGATTTGGGTCTAAACCCTCTAAGGAAAGATGGGATAAATATCTGGAATCGCAAAAGTTGTTAAAAAAAATCAGATCATGGAAAATGCAGTTAGAATTACAAATAGCTAATACAAATAATAGGAAATTATTATATTCCTATATGAACACTAATTGCCGAAATAGGGTCCAAGCTGTGGGACCAATTAAGGATAATCATCAGGTAATAATAGATGATAAATCAGCCGTTAGCAAATTCAATACATATTTCTGTTCAGTATTTACCAAAGTGTCAAATCACAAAATACCTGATACTATAAAATCTGAAGAGGTATATTTCCTAGAGGATGAAATTATGAATCTTATAAAACAGCTCAATATCCATTCCAGTGTAGGACCTGATGGTATTAATACTATATTACTTAAAGAAACTAGCCATTTTTTGGCCTACCCCCTTACTTTACTTTTCAATATGTCTGTATTTGAAGGTTGTATACCAGATGACTGGAGAAAAGCATTGGTTGTACCCATTCATAAGACTGGTGACAAGGGTAGAGTTGAAAACTACAGGCCAATTAGCCTTACTTCACATTGTTGTAAATTATTGGAAAGGCTTATTAAAAACAAGCTGCTGCAGCATCTAGAAGAAACAAACTAGACTGATATCAAACAACATGGTTTTGTTAAGGGGAGATCTTGTACCACAAATTTGATTACCTTCTACGATAGCATTAGTAAAAGTTTAGATGATGGGATTCCATCTGATGTGATCCTGTTGGATTTCTCTAAAGCATTTGATAGAGTAGATCATGATAAATTAATTATAAAACATATTTCTTTAAAAGTTAATAGCTGTTTGATTTATTGGATTCAAAACTGGTTATTAAATAGGAGTCAAAGGGTGCGTATAAATGGTGTACTATCGGAGGAGGGGGTTGTGTCTAGTGGAGTGCCCCAGGGTTCAGTACTGGGACCCTTATTACTTAACATTTATGATTTAGATATGAATAAAAATATTAAATCCCATTTAAGTAAATTTGCAGATGACACCAAGCTGGGTGGTGAAGTAAATACTTTAGACAAACACTTTCAGTTGATTACCGACCTTGCAGAAGTTGAAAAATGGGCATGTGAAAATAATATGAGATTTAATATAGATAAATGTGTAGTTCTGCAAATAGGTAAAAATAATCCTAGATATTCTTATATCCTAAATCAAAGGTTAATAAAGTTAACTAGTTGTGTTAGAGATTTGGGAATTATGGTTAATGACAGTTTCACGTCTAATAGTCAGTGTAGAAAACTAGCATATAGTACTCAGTCCTACTTGCAAAAATAAGATGAACATTTATTGGAAGATCAGAACATCTTGTTATACCCTTATATAAAACTTGTGTTCGGCCTATTCTGGATTATGGTTCTCAGTTTTGGTCCCTGTACTTAAGGAAAGATGTTAATTTGTTGGAGGGTGTGCAAAGAAAAGTTACTAGATATATTCCTAAACTAAAAACTCAGCAATATTCTTATAGACTGCAGGAGACTGGTCTGCATTCATTGGAGGCAAGAAGGCAAAGAGGAGACCTTTTATTATTATATAAAATAATACATAGTCAAGATGGTCTAAAGGTTTTTAATATGCATTACAGTAATACAAGAAATGATCTTCGTTCTCACAATCAGAAAATATTGGTTGAAAGGACTAAAACACTCAAAAGGGATTACTTCTTTACACTTAAAACATCATTTGTCTGGAATAAACTCTCTCAGTATGCAATAGATAGTACTAGTCTGGATATATTTAAAAATTATTTAGACTGTACGTACTATAATAATAACTTACTGGTGTAATTACCCCACTTAAATGGGAGACATATATAATGGGCCAGATAGCCCCCTTATGTCAACAAAAATCCTAGTAATCCTAGTAATCATCAGAAAAACAAAAAGGAGTGTGAAAAAGCTGGAGTTGAAATCAATGATTTAGAGTCAAAATTGGCTGCTATGACCCCATTAATGTTTTGAAACCAATGAAAGAAAAAATTGGGACAACAACTTTTAAAATATACAATGGTTCTAACTGCATACATACAAACAAACAAAAATGAGCTAGGTGCCACTGATTATAAGGGAGGAACAATTTATAATTGGCATGGCTCTAAAAGTATATTTCAACACAAGCAAAGTTATAAGTCAGATTTCAGAACTGATGGAAATGAATCTCATCTGCAGCAGAAACTGACAGCAAGAATCCTAAAGGAAGCAGGAGAAATGAAAACTGAAGAGGACAACCACCTTATTTAGGAAATCTGGACAGAGAGTTTGAGCATGGACTATAGCTATCATGGAGAAATAAAAAGAAAAAGACATGAAGAAAGAGGAGGAAGAAGAGGAGACAAAGGGAACAGAGCAAGCAGAAGAGGAAGGAGGAGGAGGCAGCATGGCTGGAGGGAATGGAGGAAGTTCAGATGATCCCCTCAGAACCACAGTCAACAATGGTGGTCATAAATCTTATTAACATTATTCTGACAACAGTGCAAGAAGTAATACTTCAAAATGGGCTTAAATTCATACTTACCAATCAATACACTGCATTCAATATAAAGGCTGATCTATATAGTTTTTTTTAGAAACCTTCAGCTTAAATAATTTTACTTGTTGTTTTGCATGTTCAATACCAAAAAGTGCAAGGTTATGCACTTGGGGCGGTGGAACTCAGGGGTTGTGTATAAGATGGGGGAGTGGAGCTTACAGTCACCAAGCAAGAAAGAGACCTAGGGGCATCATATCTGATGACCTCATGGTAGCTGTGCAATGTCGCAATGCAGTGAGAAAGGCTAGCAGGATGCTGGGGTCCATTGTGAGATGGATTTCTAGCAGGAGGAGGGAGATGGTGCTGCTGCTGCATTGCTCACTGGTGAGGCCCCCTGGAGTACTGTGTCCAGTTCTGGAGGCCATGCCTCTACAAGGACATTGGAAGGGTGGAGACAGTACAGAGGAAGGCAAACAAAATGGTGAGGTGGTTACTTGAGAAGCCATATGAGGAAAGACTGCAGGAACTCAACATGCACTCTCTGGGAGAGAGGAAAGTGAGAGGGGACATGATTGAAACCTACAGATGCCTCATAAGAGTGAACAGGGTGCAAGTGGAGGGTCTATTTCAGAGAAAGGAAGATACTAGAAGAAGGGGGAATGCAATGAAGCTAAAAGGGAGAACATTTAGACAAGACATGCAGAAATACTTTTTCGCAGAAATGGTGGTGGGTGACTGGAACAGCCTGGCAGAGGAGATAGTGGAGACAAAGACTGTGGGGGGCAAAGTCCAGTAAAGAGCAACGACTGGCACAGGGGATACATGGAAGGGAAAAGGAGTTCTTCCGGTACATTGGAGAGTGGAGAAAATCTAAGGGCCATCTCAGCAGATTGAGATCAGAAGAAGGGTGGGTGGAAGAGGCAAGGGACCAGGCAGAGGTATTTAATGAGTACTTTGCCTCTGTGTTCACTAGGGAGGGGGATGGGATATCTACAAAGCAAGGCATGAAGGGGATAGAAGCAGCAGTGAGTGGGATCAGGGGAGCAACAGAAATGGAGCAAGAGGGAGGGAGCGGTACTCCAGGGCTGTCACATCAGGATAAGGATAAAAAGGCCAGTAAGGTGGAGGGGACAGATGATGCTATCTCCGCCAAAAGGGTGTGGTTAGCCCTCAAGGCCCTAAAGAAAGACAAATCTCCTGGGCCGGATGGCATTCATCCGAGAGTACTATGAGAATTGGCAGACATACTAGCTGCACCCCTGGCGGAGCTCTCAACAGGTCACTTGAGACAGGGAGGATACCTAGATTGGCAAGAGGCCATGTGGTGCCAATCCACAAAGGGGGTCGAGGAAGTACCAGGTAACTATAGACCCATCAGTTTGACCTCGGTGGTGGAAAATTAATGGAGAGTATACTAAAGGAACGATTGGGGTGTACTTGGAGGAGGTGGAGGTCTGATAGTCGGCAACATGGGTTTGTGCCAGGTAGATCATGTCAAACCAATCTTGTGGAGTTCTACAAATGGGTAATATCAGAACTGGACAGGGGAAAGCCTGTGGATGTATTATTCTTGGACTTCAGCAAGGCGTTTGACTCTGTCCCCCACAATGGTCTGGTGGAGAAACTGATGGGGTTGGGAGTAGGCCCTTTGATGGCCAGATGGATTGAAAACTGGCTAGCTGGATGCACCCAGAGAGTAGTGGTCTGTGGGGAGCTCTCGAACCCTAGAGAGGTTGGTAGTGGGGTACCGTAGGGCTCGGTCCTGGGTCCGATCCTGTTTAATGCATACATATCGGACATCAGGGAGGGTATAAGGTGTGAAATGAGTCTCTTCGCTGATGACTCTAAGATGGGAGCAGTAGTTGAGGGAGAAGAGGGGAGGTTGGCCCTGCAAGGGGACCTGGACACCCTGGAAAGCTGGGCTCACACATGGAAATTAAATTTTAATATCACCAAGTGCAAGGTGTTACATCTTGGGTGGGGAAACCCTAAACACAGGTAAACCCTGGGAGGGGAGGCGCTGGAGGCCTCAGTAGGGGAAAAAAACCTAGGGGTCATGGTGGATGCATGTATGAATAACTCTGAGCAGTGCAGGAGAGTGGCTAGTAAGGCAAACAGGATGTTGGGATGCATTGTAAGGGGGATCACCTCTAGGAGCAAGGAAGTGATACTGCTGTTGTACAATGGACTGGTTAGACCACACCTTGAGTACTGTGTACAGTACTGGAGACCACACTTGAAGAGGGACATACAGCTCCTGGAGATGGTACAGAGGAGGCAACTAAGATGATATGAGGGCTAGGGGATTTGACGTATGAGGACAGACTTGATGAGCTCTGCCTGTTTTCATTGGAGGAGAGGAGAGACAGGGGGGACATGATTGAGGTCTTTAAGTACCTCAAGGGAATAAATAGGGTAAACATGGAGGGGATCTTTAGACTAAAGCAGGGAGGTATCACCAGAGGGCATGGTTTGAAGTTGGAAGGAGGAAGGGTGAGGGGGAAAAAGAGGAGGAGGTTTTTCACTGAGAGGGTGGTGGACCCTTGGAATGCACTGCCTGGTGAGATGGTTCAGAGATCTGCAGTGGAGGGCTTCAAGAGAGGGTGGGACAGACACAGAAAGTGGATGTATCAGATGATGGCCTGTCCCGGGGGTGGGAATGGAGGATAGGGGTTTCTGGAACACAAGGAGGGCCTCGGCACCCAACTAGGGACCTGCGGTTTGAGCAGACTCAATAGACCGTAAGGCCTAATCTGCTGGCAAATAGTATGTTAGTATGTTAGCTTAAAGCATGCCTAGGATAGCACAGGGGCATATTAGGTGAAGTTACGGGGTGGGGGGAGGGAGTGACACCTATGCCCAACTAGGGTCAGGGGTTCTGGGTGTAGGCAGGGATAAGGGACAGACTGGATGGGCCTAAAGGTTCTTTTCTGCCAACAAAATCTATGTTTTTATGTAACAGGGTAATACACTGTAGTTATATGTTTGCTGCTTGTAATTACATTGCAGTAGCAATGCAGTTACAGTGTAGTTATACTTTAACTACAGTGCAGTTTAAGAAATTACTGAAGCACTAAGCTTTCAGATTCAAAAAGGTAAACCAAATGTATGAAGAACTGGAAAGATGTTTTGGCAGCTTGGTGGACTGTTGTATCCAGACCTGCCCTGCTTCATGCAGAATCAGGGACCCACCAACTCAACATTCTGGTAACCCCCCCCCCCATCCTTTATCCCAGTCAGTCCATTCCAATCTTGACTCATTCCTTCTACAGCATGATTATTTGTTTTCATCACAGGACAAAGGTCACTGGAGCTTTCAAATTCAGGCAGATTTTATGTAGCCTGCATTTTATTAATAGTCCAGCAAGTAAATTTTTAAGAAACAAGGGGCTAGTATTCCTTAAATAAAAATTTAAGTATAGAGCATACAGTATAATAAAATAAACATATAAAATTACAACATAGACACATATAAATCGTCAGCAGATAAGGACCTACAGGCCTACCGAGTCTGCCCGTGTTTTACCTACATATTACTCAAGGACCCTAGGTGTCCTGGGTAATGCCCCCCACCCCATCTCTAAAATTCTCTTGTACCTATCCCAAGCAGCCTTGAATCCCACTGCAATTTTGGCACCCACCACTTCCTCAGGGAGTGCATTCCAATCATCCACCACACTTTCTGTGAATTAGTATTTCCTAATGTTTCCGTTGAATGTTTGTTTTTACCAGGAGAGACACACTAAGCTGAAAACTTGTTTACAGGTGCAACCTGGGAGCACAAATAAGTTAAGTGACTTGCTCAGGGTCACACAGTATGCAAGTGGTGGCTGTGGAATTCAAACCCAGGTCTCCAGGTTTGCAGTTCAAAGCTTTAAACCATTGCACTATACTGCCTCCACCAGTTTGTTGTTTTGTAGTTTGAATCCATCTAAATACCTTTTGTGACTAGTACACAGAATCTTCCCCATTCTAGCTTCATGTCATGACCCCTTGTTTTTGAGACTCACTTTTTCTGGAAAATACTAGTATCCAAAACCCTGTTAATACCCTTTTGGTACTTGAAGGTCTCTATAATGTCCCCCCATCCCTCCTTTGCTTCAGAGCATACATGTTGAGGTCCTTTAGCCTCTCCTCATATGTCAATTGGCTGAGTCCCCGTACCATTTTTGTTGCCTCCTCTGGTCCTTCTCCACATCTCTCTTGAGGTATGGTCTCCAGAACCGTACACCATATTCAACGTGTGGCCTCACCAGCTGCTGGTACAAGGGCATCACCACTTCCTTCCTCCTGCTCATGATACCCCTGCCAATGCATATCAACATTCTACTGGCCCTTGCTACCACCCTCTTGCATTGCTTTGCCATCTTGAGATCAATAATTATGATTATACCAAGGTCCTTCTCCTGCTCTTTTACTTCCAGTACCTGATCACTCTTCCTGTACTCTGTTCCTTGATTTCTGCTAAAATGCTAAGTGCATACTTTTGTACTTTTTTGTATTAATAGTATGTATTTAATTTTTTACAACAAAAGCTGGAGCAGGCACAAGCTTAGGCACTAGATTTTTTTCAGTCTTCTAAATCCAAGATTTGATCCATAACAGACTTAGAAACCTATGTACTTCTGTTGGGGAGCATGAGCCTTGTATATTCCATACATAAACCTAAAATGTTATTAAGCAACACATAGTAGCTTACTAAAGGATAATGTATCCATGCACAGTGGAATTTAAATTCAAGTGAGCTGGCACAAAGGTAGCCTTATGTTTTAGAGGTCCCCCAGCAAGGTTAGTTATGGGATCCCTAATCTTCTGCTAAAGCAGGCATCTTTATGTCATCATGATGACTTTTGAAAGCTTCTGCCCAGCTCACTGATTACCCCTGTGTACTGTTTCAACAGGACACAGTAAGACATCTAAATAATAAAGATAAAATCATTTAAATCCTGAAAACTTACACTTTGCATGCTGGATCAGACTGGGAACCCTTTGAGTCTGGGGTCCCAGCAATTGCTGGGACTGGGGTGCCTATGTCCAGCTCTGGGCAAGCAACAGCAAGCAGAAATAAGTTAATAAAGAAGCTGGAATGGTGTAATGTCTCCATGAGACTGGCTACTGGAGCTAGGAAATGGAGCCCATTTTTTAAGAGTGTTAAAAAGTTCACTGTGTTGAATCTGGCACCACAGCAACTGCAGGTAAACCAAATGCCCTTTCCAGGTGGGGCAGATGGCTGGATGTGTAACTCAGTAATGGTAATGGCTTAAGACAATAGGTACTGGAACTGTTGTGCTCTGTTACAGGAATTAGGCTGAAGTGTCCCAGAGAGGAAGAGTTAGGCTGGTGAAGCCTGCTTTCTGTAGCCAGTATGACACACTCAAGGCTGGGGGCACCCTGACAGACAGAGGCACTAGGCATGGGCCTTGTTGGGCTATGCCTTTATCCAGCCCTGGATGAAGGGGTTGATTGATGCAGAAATATTAGCATGTGTGCATGGTCTTGGTATTGCAGTCAATCACCAGAATTATATTGTTGCCAGTTTGTTGTTTTGCAGTTTGAATCCATCTAAATACCTTTTGTGACTAGTGCAGCTTGAATTCTGTACATCTTGTATAGTTATTTGCACAGCACATGCACTTTACAGAGGTTAGGTTCACCCGTAGCATTTTGCAAAGCATGTTGCACTTCACAATTGGAAGTTCATGGAAAACTCACAGATTTCCTGTAGTGTTTTTATTTTACAGCAATTTTGTTTGCACTTAAAAGGGAAGGAAGTCATGTCTGCAGCAATATTTTTATTTATTTAGCTTTCATTGACCAGGTAAGTGCGCTAGACAATTAAATGCCTATTTTCAGGCATGGTCCAGGAGGTTACATAAGGTCAAGGGTCAGTAAACAACAAGAACAGTACAGCAACAATGAGTGACATTGACAACAGCAATATATAACAGATTACATAGCAGAAGTAACACACAGACAATCAAAAACATGACCAAAGTTCCAAATACTTGATTAATGAAGCTTAGCAATAAAATTGTCTAATGAGATTCTGTAGGTCAAGTCTTGGTAGCAGAGGGCTAAACTGATATTTTGACTAGGATGTAGCAGCAATTCTAATAAAAATAGTACTCTAGACACAGGAGCATATATAAGACTTAAAGAGGTAGCTGTAATATCTCTTTTTGGAAGTAGTAGCAGTCTGGCACAGGTGTAGGCTAGGCAGAATGGAATTCCATAGCCTTGGGGCAATGACAGAGAAAGAACTGTCTCCCAGATGCATACTGGTTCTCAGAATTAGTAATCCTTCTTGACTGGCAGATGTCAGAGGGTAAGTACTAGTTGGGGAATGGAGAAGACTACACAATGAAAAAGGGGACTGGTTTTGCAAGATATTGTAAATTACCCCTCCAAGTGCCAGGTCACACTAGGCAGCAGGTGGAAGCCATCCTAGTTTAGTGTATAAAGTGCAATAAAGACTATAGTGGCTTAGAGATGTGGCGAAGAGACAGATGTTATTATATGTAATGTCTCATTTTTGCAAGTTGGTTTTGGAAGATGCATGGATTACAGATACCCTATAGCTAAGCTTAGAAAGCAGGATTTCTCAGGATATGGATAGGCAAGCTAATTAGGAACATGTTGTTTTTTTTTGAGCTTATACAAAAGACCCAGTTTAATGTTTACTGATTTACAGATGCCCCTTATGTGCTGGGAGAAATCAAGGGTTGTATCAAGTGTGACACTAGGGTAATTGAATGTAGGCACCAACACGGGGGTACCATGTCTATACGGTACTGTTAGAGGGGTAGTACAGTTTTTAATTTTAGGAGTGCAGCCAAACAGCATGGCCTATGACTTGGCTGTATTTAAGAAGAGTCTGTTTGACAGGAGCCAATGCTGACAGCATGGAGGTCAGCAGATAAATTAATGTTAATGTCAGGCATGCTTAGGTGTAGAACAAGCCCATCTGCGTATTGAATAGGGATGCAATGGACGAGGGCTTGGTAAATGGCATTTATATGAAGGGAGAATTTTAGTGGATCAAGTATGGGACCTTGTGGCACTCCCACTATGGTGGGGTAGAATCAGAAAAATTAGTGCCTACTTTTACCCATTGATTCCTTCCATTGAGATAGTTCCAAAACCATGGTATGGCAGAGGAAGAGACACTGCATTGCTTAGTTTGGAACAAAGAAGATGGTGGTCTACCAGACTGAATGCCTTTGTGAGGTCTGTGAATGCTGCCCCTGTGTACCTATCTCTATCCAGAGAATTTGCAAGCTGGGAAGTGAAGGGGTGGAGAGCTGTGGTAATGCTATGATTTTTACGAAAACAATGTTATGCCATAGACAACAGGTTCTGCTTGGTTAGGAACTCAGTTAACTGTGAGGCTACATACGTTTCCAGTATTATGTTGAGTACAGGAAAAATGTCAATTGGTCTGTAGTTCCCAACAAGTTTTGTGTCACCTTTTTTAAAAACTGGGATTAAATAGAAGAGTTTCCATTGCTTGTACAACCCCAGCCATAAAGAACAGTTTGACAATTCTGGTGATGGGTGGAGCCAATTTCGTAGCAGCCACCTTAAGTAGCTTAGGATCAATATCATCAGCACCTGTGGATTTGACACTAGGGATACTCTGTAGCTGTTTACACAATTCAGACACTTTAACCATGTGGAAGTAAAACTGAGGGTTACTCAGGGAGTCAGTGCATGGATCTTTGACAGGAGGCACTGTCAATGGTGAAGGTGGAAAGGCCTTCGTGTAAGATGAGAGGTCTGAGAAGAGGCCGTTAAAAGTATTAGCTATGGTACTGGGATTGGGATTGTTACAAATGGAACATTTTACGGAAGAGTCCTGAAGGAACTAGAAAAGCTCAAGGTGGAGAGACCACGTGATGCAGCGCGACTGGTAACAGCTCTATCTCATCGCTCCAGCCACCTGTTCTTTCAAAGTTAATTTCTCGGCATCAGAAAAATCAGCAACTAAGAAAGAAACCTGATCAGAAAACTCACCATCTTGCTGCCTATTTCCAAGACAATCTCTTCATCTTATGGAGGCAGAAATGTGGAAAGTTTACCCCTGGCACACTTCCCCGGCTACGCCAGAGAAGGCCCCCAAAAAGCCTAGGGCTACTAGTGCCACGGATCCACATGGTATGGGTGCTACATCGCAGGACCAGGAACCGCTTACCCTCACCAGATTCTTAGAGCAGTTTTAACCCTTTCGAGAAGAGATGTGCTCCACCTCATCTGAACTTAAATCTCTGGCACAAGCTATGGATGACATTTCAATCAGAACCTCAGATAGTGAAGCCCAGATAAGTTCACCAGAAAAAAAAGTTGACGAAATAGACCCTGAGTTGATTGCCACCTGACAGAAAATATCCAAAATGGAACAAAAGATTGAAAACCTAGAGGGTCACAGCTGTAGGAATAATGTGGTCCTCATAGGTCTGCCTGAAAATGAAGAGGGACTGGATACTATAATTTTTGTTCAGAAATTGGTTGAGGAGATCACAGGCCCCTCTCCTTTTGGGCCTAAATATGTAATAGGGAGGGCACATTGGGCTCTGCACCCTATCCCACCAGTGGGAGCCCAGCCTAGACCACTAGTCTTCCATGTCCTTAACTATAAACACAGACACTTTCTGATGAAAGTAAAGGAACTGCAGGAAGTTCGCTGGGAAGGGGTCAAGATACGAGTGGCACAAGACCTTCTAGCATCTATTAGGATCAGAAGAACAGCCTTCCACCCTCTGGTTTCAAAGATCATAGCCACAGGAATCAAATTCCATATGAACTACCCAGCGAGGCTGCAGGTACAAATCGCCTGTTCGTGGGTGTCCTATGAAGATCCTGAGGTGGCCCTGACTAGCCTAAAAGTAGCCCTTCCTAATCTTTTCCAAGGCACTTGAAATGGCCTGGGATCTCTGCTGAATTATTCCCTCACAAAGCTGGTAAGGGAGAAACTGCAATATCTTATTCCTTAACATTACCCTAAGTCCGGGTCATAAATCACCGATTGACCCACTATGTGTACCCAGATGCATGCTGACTTTATTTGTTACGAGGGCTGCATACCAGATAAGGAGTATGCCGTGTTCTTGCCTAATGTACTCTTCTACTATGAGGCTCTGAGGGAGCTAAGTCCTCATTTTACACCAGACTATGAAGAACCAGAGGAAATCCTGTTAAAAGTCATCCTGGTGTGGTTTGACTTTTTTCAGAACTTTTGATATGGCCAATATATAACCTCCTAAAAACACCATATATTAGGCAATTGGAGACTTAGGCTAATGTTGCTGTTTGCTTATACTACTATCAATGTGGTGCTGAATAGCACAAAAGAGTAATGAGCCTGCTATCTATGTTCCCTTAGTTCAATTTAATCTGTTACTAACATTTGAGCGTTTTTGTGTTAATGTGATCAGGTGTACAAGATTCACATTTTCACGATGCTATAATGCAAATTGGCCACCAGATGGTGCAAATCTCCCACAACATCGCTCATTAGACTAGTTCAGTTGAAAATGATTTTGTCATTCTTTCCTTTGCTCAGATGGCTATCTCACAGTTGTATTAGCCTGAAGTTATTTTTATTTTCCTGATACATTGGACTGCAAATTACTTTTAAGGTCTAATAATTATTTTAATGGCTTCTAGTTTATCTATTTTCTAGTTGTTCAGTTTGGGGAATAGACTCAGCGTTGCCATTCTCAGACCGAAATTAAGGTCGTGGCTGGATTTTTTCACAGCATTATTATACTTTATTGTGGGTAATTCTGTACTTGTTTTTATACCTAAAAAACAATATTAATAGCCTAAAGACGCGTTACCTGGGGAACAAAGTCTAATGTAAGGCTACATGCTTTATTCATACCCACAAACATCATCGCAGCAGGTTGTTTCTTTAGTTAAAAGTTAACAGTTTACAATAATTAATAGGTGATAGAGGTTGCTGTGTTTATTATAAAGAATAAGTTTCAGGAGGAAAGCAATCGCAAGGGTATTTTTAGTTGTTTTTCCTCTGCAGTTGACCCCTCGTCCTTCAGATATATTCCTGTTAATTCATGAAGGGAGGGATTCATTATGGGTGGCTAGAGGGAGGGAGTGGTGAAAAGGAGCTCTGCAAAACGTAGTGTGTAACAATAAGGGAGGTGGGGTGGGCAGGGATTATTTGAAGTTTGAGAACTTTAGGTGCATAGCACATGAGTATCTGGGCCACGAGGGTAAATATGGGGTTTTAGTTGGGATTAAGGAAGGATGGGTGATCTGCAAAGAGAGAGAGCACTGAACAGGGCATGTGAAAGATACCTTCAACCTACAAAACCTGATGATTTCACATTTGACAAGGCATGGAAATATGGCTAGGGATCTGTTGTTGCTAATATGGAACATTAAAGGGGCCAGAAAGAAAATTAAGCAATATAAATCTTGAAACATCTCAGTCTACTAAAGGCAGAGATCATATTCATTCAGGAGTCTCATTTGCTAGATCCAGAAACCATACAGATGAGGAGAAAACAGATAGGACAGATTTTTTATGCAGAAGGGACTACTCAGAGTTGCTGTGTCATGATATTGATAGCAAGAACAATTCCATTTTCCCCCATTCAAATCATTAAGGACCCTCATGGTAGATTTGTGTTGGTTAAGGGTAAAATACATGCTACTGAGATATTACTGGGAAGCATGTATGGACAAAATACAGATACTCCAGGGTTCTTTACACATCTAATTACTATCCTAATGCCTTTCCTTTCTATTCCAATAATTATTGGGGGGAACTTAAATTTGATTCTTGATCCAACTATTGATCGATCTGGACCTTGTTGGAGAGGACTTTTTCTGGCCCAAAGGGCACTTAGGGAACTAATGGATCAAGTGGGCCTGTGCAATGTTTGGTGCATCCTGCACCCTTCGGATAGGAGTTACACTTTCACTTCGAAAGTGCATGGAATGTCATCCCGTATTGACTACTTACTGATTTCTCATTCCCTGCTCCCAGGGGTATTGGACTCTACCATTCATCCAGGCCCTCCCTCAGACCATTCCCTGGTGGATCCTGAAGTAACTAAATATATCTCTAACCAAATCGAACAATTTACTAGTATTAGTCAAAATTCTACTAATAGGCCCGATATTGAGTGGTGAGCATTGAAAGCATACTTAAGAGGTCTCCTAATTGGTATAGCATCAAATAAAAAGGAAAAAGAGAAAAGCAACTGTTGACCACTCTTTCTCAAATATGAAATTTAGAAAATAAACTTACTCATCACTCATCAGAGCAAATTAGACATGATCTGGTCAAACTTACAAACTCATATTTAAAACTTCTTGGAGAACAAGTGAAGTATGCAGTTTTAAAGGCTAAAGCATCTTATACAGATCAAGGAGAAAAAGCTAGATGCTTGCTTGCACTCCATATTAAACAGCAAGAATCCTCACAACTGATATTGGCAATTCGCTCACAAACTGATGGCACACTAGAAACCTCCCCAATGGACATTGTCACAGAATTTAGTCTTTATTACAAACAGCTGTATAGTCCAGTGCCAAACCCTTCCTTGGATCCAGAATTAGATAATTCCCTACAAGACTCCCATCTTCCCTCCCTTTCAGAAGGAAAACAATGTTCCCTTCTATCACCTTTACCAAAAGCAGAACTGACAAAAATAAATAAAGATCTCCTTTCGGATAAAACCCCAGGACCAGATGGGTTCTCCCCCAATTTCTATAAAAAGTTTGCTGATCAGCTTATCCCCTTGCTTTTACCATTATACCAACATATCTTATCAGGGCAGAAACTGATAAATCCCTGTTTGAAGCCTTAATTGTTCTCTTACTTAAGCCTGATAAAAATCCTGAATTAGTAACAAGTTACTGGCCAATTTCACTCCTTAATCAAGATATAAAAATTCTGGCCAAATTATTAGCTGACCGTATAAATATAGTTCTCCCTGATCTCATATGCCCAGAACACGTGGGATTCATGAAAGGTAGATCCTCTACAGATCATCTACATACATTGTCTCACATCTTCTTGGTGTCCAGGGATGCAGACTTTCCAGCAGCCTTTGTCACTCTGGACGCTGAGAAGGCGTTCAACAGAGTTAACTGGAACTTTCTGTTCCGTACCCTTAAAGCTTTAAATCTTCCACCAGAATTTCAGAAATGGATATCCACTTTATATAAATGCCCGTCTGCCAAGGTATCAGGAAACAGAACTATCTCTGAACCGTTTCCTTTACAATCTAGTATGTAGCAGGGCTGTCCCCTCTCCCTACTGCTTTTTAACCTCTACCTTGAACCTCTGATACAAAGGCAAACTGACTGTCAGAGGATTCAGGGTATATCAACCCAGGGTTATGAAATCAAGGTCTCTGTTTACGCTGATGACCTTCTCCTTCAAATAATACACCCAGCTACTTCCATTCCCCCCATGTTAGATATCATCGTAGAATTCAGTAAAAAGTCTAACTATAAGCCAATCATGAATAAAACAGTTGTGTTCCCTCTTAATCATAAAGCTCTTAAAAACAAAGTAACAGCCTTGGGTCTTTCCTGGAAATCTGATTCCCTTAAATATGTAGGAATAGAGCTTGCAAAAAATCCAGCATAGCTTCAGAAGCTAAACTTAGACTCCTTGATACACAAGATTAACCAAGATTTGAAACGATGGTCCCATCTCCCACTTTCTTTATGGGAGGAAAATCAATTTAATCAAGATGAATGTTTTCCCACGTATTTTCTATCCGCTCAATTTATTGAACATTCAGCTTCCCCTCTCCTGGTTCAAGAAAATTCACGGTATAATCATAGATTTTATTTGGTCAGGTAAGAGGCCAAGAATAACCTTTCATAAACTAGCTGCTCTGAAGGTTAAGGGGGACCTACGCCCCACACATCTTGGTTTGTACTATTGGGTGAGTCATGCCAACAAATATCTTCAGTGGCTCTCTGAGGAGAACCCACAAAGCACCTCTCTATTCGCACCAATCTGGCTCAAAATTGAAATAGCCCAAATAAAAGTGCAAGCCCTCTCTCCTTCTGCTCTTTTGTATGCAAAATTAAAAATTCTCCCTCCACACCTAAAGACTTCACCTATAGCTATTTCTATAAGAGTTCACTCTCAGTTGTGCTCATTTCTTAAATATGATCTTAAGAGAGATCTGGCGCATACGATATGGGGAAATCCCAACTTTAAGATAGATGGTAAAACACTTTCTCCTCAATGGCTACCAATTGAAAACAGTGTGCTGGATCTTTTGCAAGCTCTATTCCTAAGTATTTAAGGGAATCAGATTTCCAGGAAAGACCCAAGGCTGTTACTTTGAGGCAGTATAGCGCAGTGGTTTAAGGCTCTGAGCTGCAAATCGGGTGACATCTAGCAGACCAGACCTGGGTTTGAATCCCACAGCTTCCACTTGCATACTGTGTGACCCTGAGCAAGTCACTTAACTTCCCTGTGTTCCCAGGTTGCACCTGTAAAAAGCTTTCAGCTTAGTGTGCTACTCCTGGTTAAACAACTTAAAAAAAAAAAAATTAGAGGGCTGTTTAATAACTCAATTCATAAAGAGAGATGGGACTTGACTTTTCTCAGTAGAAATCTTAAGAAAATTCAATATGGTTTTTAAAGTGTTCCAACTCAGGCATCTCCTGCTGAAAGTCTTAGGGACAGTCCCACCACAGCCAGCAAAATTTTCCTTCAAGGAAAATCTGCTCCCAATAGCAGGATTTCCACATACAGTATCCAAAATGTATGGATATCTATATGATTTGGTCTACCCAGATTGTTTTGGTCCCTCTGGTTTTTGGTCTACTTATTTTCCAAACTTAACCGGTCTGTCTTGAGGCACAACTGTTACGGATTTGTCACCCAAGATAGGCCCTGTTTAATGCAATTGCAAATCTTGTACAACCTGTACTATTCTCCACAAAGACTAGCCAAACTAGGTTTGATATCCTCATCTACATGTTCAAGATGCAAATTAGAGGAGGGCTCGATACTCCATATCTTCTGGTCCTATCCTAAAATTGCCCCTATGGGCTCTCATTAAGCAAAGAGCAGATCCCCTTCTGGGACTGAATGACCTATTCACAGCAGAGATTTGTCTTCTAGGAGACTTTTCAGGGATTTCAGTACCTAACTGTAAATATTACATGTCTTTATTATCAGTGTCCCTTAAAAAATTGAAATTGAGACACTGGAAAGACCAGGAGGATATCTCATATGTTGAATGGTTAAATGAGCTCTTCACAAATCTCAGGATGGAGAAAGTAATAGCAAGCCTTCACAATAGACTAAAGAGATTTACCAAAATTTGGGGATCCCTATATGCTCTTTACTCCTTATGTTGATGATTACGGTGCCCTATTACATTAAGTCAATATTTTATTTTATTTTTACAATAACTGACTGCTCTGTGCCAGGGAGGGAATGGGAGGAGGGTAGGGAAGGGCAGGGAGGGATGGAGGGAGAAAGGCACTATCAATATTATCCTGTGTACATTGTCTGGAATACAAGTAAGTTATAGAACCTTTCTCTGTAATGGAAAACCTAATAAACTTTGAATTGGAAAAAAAAAGAAAAGCTCAAGGTGAACAAGGCTATGGGACCGGATGATGTTTATCCAAGATTACTGAGAGAGCTAGGGGAGGAACTGGCAGCTCCCCTGAACAGTCTATTCAACCTATCTTTGGAATGTGGAGAGGTATCAGAGGACTGGAGGAAGGCCACAGTTGTCTCACTTCACAAAAATGGTAGCAAAGAGAGTGCTAGCAACTACTTTCCAGTTAGTCTCACCTCAATTGTGGGCAAAACAATGGAAGCCCTACTAAAGGAAAGAATTGTATCCTTTCTCATAGATAATGAAAGATTAGACTAAAGACAGCACAGGTTCACTGCTGGAAGGTCATGCCAGACAAATCTTATTGAATTCTTCAACTGGGTGACTGACGTAGTGGACCAGGGCAGTGCTTTGGGTGTGGTTTACCTAGACTTCAGCAAAGCCTTTGATTCGGTCCCACACAAAAGGTTATTAAATAAACTGGGCAGCACAGGGGTGGGTCAAAAGGTTGTAGACTAGATAGGGAATTGGCTAAAAGGAAGGACACAGAGGGTAGTGGTAAACGGCTCCCCATTAGAAGAAAGGGAGGTGACTAGTGGTGTACCACAGGGATCAGTACTGGGCCCCATCCTACTCAATACTTTTATCAGTGACATATCTGAGGGTCTGGAAGGCAAAGTGAGTCTTTTCACAGGCAATACAAAGATATGCAATAGGGTGGACACTTCCAGTGGAGTGGTAAGGATGAAGGCTGACCTTAGAAAGCTAGAAAGTTGGTCACACACATAGCAACTAAATTTCAATGCTAAAAAGTGCAAAATCATGCACATAGGGAAGAGTAATCCAGACACAGAATACCTTCTAGGAGGAGTCAAATTAGAATCAACAAAGCAGGAAAGAGATCTGGGAGTAATCATATCACATGATTTGAAAACATCCAAACAATGCAAGAAAGCAGCATTTAAGGCAAATGCAATACTGGTCTGCATAAGGAGGGGAAGTACTAGCAGAAAAAGAGAGGTTATCATGGCACTTTGGTGAGACATCTGGAGTATGGTGTGCAGTTCTGGAGACCACACATCAAAAAGGATATAGACAGACTTGAGACAGCACAGAAGAAAGCTACAAAAATGATACAAGGACTCCATGATATAAACTACAAGAAGTGACTGTAAAAACGCAACATGTATTTCCTTGAACAACAGAGAGAATGGGAGACATGATTGAAACATTCAAAAACGTGAAGGAAATAAACAAGGTACAGGTTCAGGACCGTTTTCAGTTCAAGAAACACAGAAGGACCAGAGGTCATAGTATGAAGCTATAGTAGAAGGGGGCAAATTAAAGGGCAATGCAAGAAAGTTCTTCTTTACAGAGTGGGTAGTGGATGCGTGGAACTGCCTGCCACCTGAGGTGGTGGAAGCAAAAACAGTTAGAACATTCAAAAAGGCTTGGGATAGGTACAAAATAATCAAAACACTGAATAGCAGTTAGGAGAGGGGAGTAAGTTTATGGGCAGAATAGATGGATCTGGAGGTCCCCTTCTGCCATCGCTTTCTACTGTATGTTTCTATGTTTCTGCATGTCAAGGAGGGGGCATTGGTAGATAGACCTATAGCCAGTTCAATACTCTTCCCAAAAGGTTTTGGGTTACCTACAGAGCAGTCAAGGAGTGATTTATTGTACATACTCTTATTATGTCAAGCTATTTTTTACACTCGTACAATATTTTGACCAGTCAGACTTCATAGGCTTCATTTTACAAAGCCCTGTTAGATAGGTGCATGGTGCAACAAACTGCCAACTGCAGCAAACCCAGGTGTGCCAGGGACCCTGTGCACGAGTTTACAGAATGTGGGGTCCCAGTGCTAAAGTCCCCAGGTTTGTTGCAAACTGCCATCTGCACCAAAGACATGGTATAAGGGGAGGGCAATGCCGCAAGCTACAGGACTGGCTTGTGGCAGCAGCAACCAGTGATGGCAACCCACCAGACCTTCACCCTGATGGCTGGTGGGTCATCCTGGGCATGCCCTGACTCACTGAGGGTGGGATGGGTCAGGCTGGGGTGGCAACTGCCCCGCTGTGGAAAATGCATGGGCAGTGTGGGTCCATGTGGGGGGCAGACACACCAGCACCACTACAGGGAGTGTGTGTGCAGGTTAGTGGGCTCATGCCTGCCACAGACCACCAGCTCCTCCAGGGATGGTCTGGAAGGTGCCGGGGGCTGTGAGGGTGCCTTCCCCAAGGGGGGGGCACAGGGTCACCCCTCCCACCCAGCGATGGCTCTAGGAGTGGCACACAACGGGGTAGACCAGCTCCAGGCTGGTCTAACAGCAGAGTCCCTGCACCCATTGGGGGGTCTGCAAAATTCCACTTTAGGGGATACTGCAGCAGTGCCCCAGCACAAGCTCTCTTCTGCCATGGTGCACCGCTGTGGCCATCACAAGGATGTTGCAAGCCTAGTCAGTGCAGGTGGTCCACTGTGACAGGGAGCACCTGCCAATCTTGAGGACTGACCTTTTCTTAAATCTGTTGCAACATTTCTTCTATTTCTTAGCCTAGTCTATCCTTTACAATTTCTAGTCCATAAGGTTGGCCACCTATGGGCACCCCCTTCCCTTTCTCGACTATGTTATAGTGTCCTCTTTAATTTTCCTTTTCCCTCTCAGATCCTCGTACAGGGAGGTTATTGTTGTGACCTCCAAGCATATGTAAAACTGGTTGTGTTTATTGTTGTTGGATTTAGTATGTAATAGCACTATCTCATAATACACCTTATGTTTACGAAACCTGCAAATGTTGAAAATATCATGGCAGTATGCGTTTTTGATAATGGTAAAAAGTACTAGGTGACTATTATAGAAATTAAGTTAGTTGTGCTATTTCAAATGCATGTAAATTGCTATAAACTGAACAAGTCTGAAATGTCATGGTGATTTGCATATATCCCATGATGCTTTGCATTATGGAAATATATATGATGTTGTATTTCTTTGAAGCTTGATTTGTTGCCAATGCCCTTTGGGGTAATCCTTTTTTCAGTGTTTCTGCACTGAGGTTCTTTGTGTTCAGCTTGTTTTTTTTTTTTATTCTTTTTGAGCCCCCACTACCCAAGCAAATGGGGCCCACATAGGGATGAAGGGTTTTCACTGAAAAGTGGTTAGATCAGAGATCAGTGTCAGTAGGTGCTGGCTAAATGCAGAGAAAGGACATACATAGTCTGTTGCTGCAAACTGATGTACTGAATAAGGGATATGCCATTGATTAAGGCTTTCTACTGTATTTTGAATAAACATAACATAGAGATTGTGTGTTGAACTTGAAATTCCATGTCTGGTCCATCTGTTATCCCACAATCTCTTCACATCCACCCACTGTCACAGGGTGGCTTACAAAATCTGGACTAGTGCAAAGTGCGGAGCAAGGAGCTCTTTACGACATTCCTCCTTTCCACGAGCCCCTTTGCACCAGTCCTGACTGCTTGAAAATCAGGTCTCATGTTCCTTATGTTCCACTTAGCCTAATTGCAATGTGAGCCAGTAAACAAACCACAAAAAAAAAATAGCTTTGATAGTGAAAAAAAATTAAATATTCATTACCAGAGTGTATCACTCGGTATTTAACAGCTGCCTAGAGGAAATACAGATTTGGATGACTCAAAACTGGCTTACACTTAACCCAGACAAGACTGAGGTACTAGTAGTGGGTTAAGGTCATTGTGATGGTGGGGGAACCAGGGAGACCTCCCTGGCTTAGTGCTGCGAGGGATCCCTCTTACCCCATCTATACAGGCGAAGGATCTGGGGGTGATCCTAGATGATGGCCTGACACTAGATACTCAGGTGTTGGATGTTGTCAAAAGTGGATATCACCATCTGAAGAACATTGCCCAAATTGGGGCAGTGATTCCATCTGAGGACCTGCCATGTTGGTACACGCTTTCATTACGTCCAGATTTGACTACTGCAATTCCCTATACCTTGGGCTGTCTGGAGGCAACCTCTACCGGCTGCAGTTGGTGCAGAATGTGGCGCCAAGATTGTTGTCAGGAATAAAAAGAAATGAGCATATTACTCCTGCCCTCTGTGGCCTGCACTAGCTGCCAGTTAGGTGGAGGATTGTCTTCAAGGCAGGGCTCCTTACCTACAAGGCCCTACATGATAGGAGACCAGTTTATCTGCAAGATCTCCTTGAGCCCCACCACCTGGTCCGACCTCTTCGTTCTGCCCAGGATTGCCTCCTTGGAGTTTCCAGGGCTAGGTTGCAGCATTCTGGGGACAGTGCATTCTTGGTTGCTGCATCTATCCTGTGGAACTCATTACCTAAATATCTAAGGGAGGCACCTTCGGTATAAACCTCTAACACAGGTCTGAAGACGTTTTTATTTCAGCAGGCATTTGAATTATAATTACAAGCTAGTTATTGTGTTTTATTATATAGATAGATGTGTTTTAAATATTACTGGTTTCTTGCTGACTTTTATGATTCTATGATTAAGCAATACTATTATTGTATTGTATGTTATTAGTTATTGTTTTTAATGTACAGGGCTCAGAGTCCCCAGAAAGGGGTGCTTTATAAATAAAGCATCCATCTATCTACAGTATCTATCTATCTATCTATCTATCCCCTCCATTTTGCTTGAGCCATGACCTTTGGTGACCCAGAAATGATGGAAGCACTGGTCTGTAGCTGTTTAGCTCCACCAGTGGAGGTGTATTGATCGCATTGCTTTTGCTGTGGATTTACCTTTTTAATTGCCCTTGCATGTGCTGTTTGACCACTGCTTCACTCCAGTAAGTGTTTCTGCCCTGCTGTCCAATGTGTAATGTACATTCAGTATGTGTTTGTTATTGCAGGGGCTTGTGGGTTGATGGACATACAGTACTGTGTTTTACAGAGAAGAGCATGGCAAACTAGGGACATGTCAACTTGCAATGTCTTCATGGATAGTACGGCTAATTCCACACCTTCTCCTGTTTGGTGATCCATGAAGTTGTATAGTCCTGTATACACCACCACCACCAACAACAACCTGTATCTGCTTTTTTAATTTGGGCTCACACATGTTTGAATCCCTCCAGAGCCTCTTTGACCATCAATTGCCCTTCAATCACTGAAAAAACTTGACTCCAAGGGCTTGACCCTAACAGTGGGAGCTCTTTAAACATATGAGCAGTGCTACCCTTGCTGTGCTATATTTGGTAAGCCATCATACAGTACATGGAGTGATGCATATCAGACTGGCCACACAGTGATTAGGGGAAAGCTTGGGATGGGCTGAGCCTCCCAAACCTCTGTATTACAAGATATTAAACATGCTGTCCCCTGCAGACTGATGGAGACCTTGGGTTATGCTTCAGTGTCACAAGGTTGACACCTGGTGGTCCTTCCATGGGGGGTTGTGGGGGGTAAGGGAAGGGGGGCCACAGGTGAGAGGACTGGGGCCAGAAGAACTCATTGACACTGATGTCCCCTGCAGAACTATATGCTCCTAATGTTAAATATAAGTGATAGACTACTGTGCATGCTAGTGTGTAAAATTAGTATTTGACAGCTGTCAAAGTTAGTGATCCTCACTGGTGCATTGCAGGAAAGCACAGATCTGAATGCTTTTGCCATGCACTTTCTACTGCTCAGTGTGACTGCTGTTGACATAAATGCACTACTGCGCATGCACAACATGGCGAGACTGGACTCACACGAAAACGTGACATACCAGTACATAAAAATAATACTTTACAACACAGACATACAGTCTGGTGCTGCAGCAGGGATCAGTGATAATACTGAACTGCAGGTGAGCTATGCTATTAGGCATTTACAAGGTTTCATTCCCCTTTAATATGGTTACACGTCTGCATGTAATGCCCTGGATTATTGAAGTTGCATTTTCAACACCTTATACATGAGCGAAGTCTACACAGTGAATAAATCTACCATATCTTTAGACTGATAAGCAGATACCTTTAATTCTCAAAAATGTGTTTAAACACTTGTGCTGACTCCATGCTTAATTCTGAAGCAGTTGGAACAGAATAGCTATAATAGAACAGGAATTAGGCCAATAATCTAGGCTAAGGCAATAAGTACTCTCATCGTCTCTATTGAATTCACTGTGTTTATCCAACAGGCTCAGTTTTAATACATTTGTACTAAATAGCAATACATTAGATTACAGCTCACATTCTTTTGTTCATTTAATGTGTTTTGACACTGACTTAATTTAAATTTATTTTGAACTAGAGTACCAACCAGAGTCAAACCACACTTACATTACTCTGGCACTGCAGTAGACTCTTTGATACTGCTTTAGGACCCTGCTACACCTAAACTATTGCTGAACCAGAACTTTGGTGTCTGTGTGTGCTTTGTGTCCAAGAATAGAAGCTTGTGTGTGATCGACATAAGGGGATAAAATGGCTGACCAAATAAAAACATTGGATGGTGCCTGGGCTTATAAATGCATGTCTTGTTTAAGTATTTATTAACTGAGGGAGATGAAGTAGAGGCTGGCTTTAATTGCAATAAATGTCTATATATAGTGTCATTAGAAAAAGAAATCGGCAATTTTAGAGCCAAACTGAACTTGGTTATTGACAAACAAAATGAAATACAGCAAAAAATGAGGACTATTGATGGAGCACAGGTTCCCCAGTACTTAACTCATCTACCACTACATCTATCTGTAGATCCTTTGAGATTAATCCTCATACTGAATCTAATATTTTGCAAACTACCGTTGGTAATGGGGCAACGAAAAGAAGAGAAAGGGAGTGTGAACCATGTGAAAATCCATCTGAAGACTGGACTGTAGTCAATGCAGGAAATAAAACTAAAAAGGGTTGCAGGGCTATGAATTTTGTACTTCCTCTGAGCAACTGTTTCTCTAGACTTGCAGATAATAACATACAAGAAATAAATGTGAATGTAACTCACCAATTATTGATACTACATCTGATAGTACAACCTCTAATTTCACTGAACCACCCCCTAGTAGAAATAAAACAGGTACAATGACCTTGATTACGGATAAGGAAATTGAAGTATTGGACTCTGCTAATACTTTAGATGATAGGAATAGTAATTAATTGGAAATTAATCCAAATTCAGAAACCCAGGTAACAGAGGGCAACAACCCAAATGAATCAACCAATTAGCTAATAGTTGAGAGAATCATAGAGCAGCATGAGGTAATTAATCAATGTCAAAAATGTTGTCCTTGGGGACTCCATGATTAAATACATTGATTGCATAATATGCAACCCTGCTAAAGCAAATAGAACCTGCAGCAGTTACAGGGGGGCAACAATCTCCAATTTGATCAGCAAGATGAATAGTATCTTGAGCAATGGAGGAAAAAAACATTTGTTATAATTCATGCTGGTACAAATAACATTAACAATACTAGACTAAAAGATATCAAAAATGAGTTTGTAATATTCAGTGAGATGCTTATTGCAAAACACTGCAAGGTGTGTTTTTCAGAGATTCTCCCAGTTCCAAGAGCAACTACCCCTATAACAACAAAAATAAAAATGTTAAACAATTGGTTAAGATGGTGGTGCCTATCTAAGGGATTTACTTGTTTAACACACTGAGAAGGTTTTCATGCTAGACCAAATTTATACTGCTGGGATGGGTTACACCTTAGTAGATGAGGGAGCAATGTACTTGGTAAGAGAATTGAATAATTAATTTCTAACCATTTAAACTAATCCCGGGGGGGGGGGGGTCAAACTCATCCCATTAAAAGAAAGGGAAATCAGAACACTTAACAATCATATACCCATAGTCAGCATTATGGGTATAAAATTATTTTGGCTAATGCTAGGAGCTTTAATTGTTTAAAGAAAGCTGAAATAGAAGCTTTCATGCTACAAAATAAAATTGATATAGCAGCAATCAACAAAACATGGTGGGACATATCTACGGATTGGATAAGAGACATCTCTGGTTATAAATTATTCTATAGAAATAGGGCCGTTAAAGCAGGAGGAGGAGTTTGCATTTATGTGCACAATACAATTACTTCTTATTCATATAATTTCACTGTAACATCTGAGCCAACTTTAGAAACATTATGGATTAAGCTGCAATTCCCAGACAGATCAGCCATTCTTCTTTGATGTTGTTATAGACCCCCAGCAACAATTAACAACTATAGTGAGGCTCTGATTAATGAAATTAATCAAGCATCATATTTAGATGATGTGATTATATTGGGTGATTTCAATCTCTCAGATATTAATTGGACATATATAACAGGGAAATCAGATTATGAACGTTCGTTCGCGGACATTTTGATTAATAACAGTTTAGAACAACGTGTATTTGAGCCTACAAGGGGTAATAACATGTTGGATTTAATCCTGACAAATATAGAAAATGATATTACTGATGACTGTGTAACTTACCCATTGGGTAATAGCGATCATAATATGGTATCCTGTAGCTCGATTATACAAAGCCTGAAAGCTAAAAAAAATAATATAAATAAGGATTACAATAAGGTCAATTTTAGTCACATTTTTAGGCACCTAACAGACATTGACTGGGACAAAAAACGTTCAGGGTCTACTGCTGAACAGGCATGGGGTATCTTCGAAGGGACAATTTTGGACATAGAAAATTATTTGGTCCCAGTTAGAAATAAATATAATAGGAAGGGTAAGGTACCCAACTGGCTAACTGTGGGGGTTAAATGTCAAATTAAGATTAAACATAAAGCTTACAGTACAAAAAATTTAAAAACAATAAAACAAGCTAATAAACAGGCTTATATCAAGGAAAAAAAATATTAAAAATTTTGATTAGATGAACCAGATTTAAAACTGAGTTCAAAATTGCCCATAGTAAAGACACTAAATTATTACATTCTTACATTAATTCCAACTGCAGAACATCAGTCAGACGTATTGGCCCCATAATTGATAATAACCATGTTATAGAAAGTGATGAAATTATAGCGGATACTTTCAATAAGTATTTTTGCTCTGTCTTTTCTTCTAAAGATCCTGGGGCTAACAATCTCGAAAGAAATTGTGTTAATGAATATCATTTTACTGCTGATGAGGTCTATTCTGAACTAATGATGATTAATAGCACTACTAGTCCTGGACCTGACAACATAAATCCTAAATTTCTGAAGAACGCTGCTCGTTACTTGGTATGCCCCTAGTTTGTTATCTTTATCTTATCCATGGAGGTGGAAAAGGTATCTAATGTTTGTCATCTAGCAGCTGTTGTATCTATTTTCAAAAAGGGCAACACAGGTAATATTATAAATTATAGGCCAATTAGTCTAACCTCCCACTGTTGTAAGATAATGGAGAAATTAATAAAAATAAGGTTTGAATGAGAATTGGCTGAAAAAGGGCTAGATGAACAAACCAGCACGGTTTTATTAGAGGGAAGTCTTGCACCACAAATTTGATTGCGTTTTATGGCAGAATTAACAAAAGTCTTGATACAGTCACAGTCAAAGACATGGTCAGATATTTCCTGAAATTTCTGTGATATTTCTAGAGAAATCTCCTGCTTTCTGCATTTCCACAGTAGGGGCAGCAGAGAGAAACTCTTTAGAAATTTCACAAAATATCTGACCATATCTGTGGCTACTACTGTAAGGGGGCAACTTCTGATGTTATCCTACAAGACTTTGCCAAGACCTTCAACAAAGTGCCTCATAGCACCTTGATTTCCAATCTTTTGGATTTTGGTATTAATTTAAGTTTTGTCAGGTGGATCTATAGCTGGTTACAGGATCATGTCCAACGGGTGCGAATTGATGATTCGATGTCTAATGAGGTAGTTGTTGGTAGCCGAGTCCCTCAGGGCTCTGTACTGGGCCTGACGTTATTTGGCATATTTGTCAGTGATATAAATGACAACTTAGAAAACAACCTCATAAAGTTCACCAATGATGCTAAGTTAGGGGATGAAGGTAATACTTTAAGCAAACATCTGTCTTTGGTTAGTGATCTGGGAAAAGTAAATGTTTAGTTATGCACTTCAGCCACAACAATCCTAATTACTCATATATATTGAATGATAGTATTCTTAAAGCTTCCTCCCTTAAACGAGATCTAGGAATCCTTATTAATAATAAATTGTCTTCAACAGCCCACTACAAGACAGTAACTAAAATAGCTAGGGGAATGATTAATAGAATTAAATGCACTTTTGTTTGCAAAAACGAGCAATGCATCATTCCCCTGTATGAAAGTTATGTAAGGTCCCTTCTTGATTATGGGTCCCCTGTTTGGTCACCCCATTTAACTAAAGACATTAAACAATTAAGCAATTAGAGAGTGTCCATGGATCAGTTACTAAATTAATTCCAATATTAAGTAACATGTCCTACCACGAGAGATTATTAGAAACTGGCCTTTATCCATTGCAGTGCAGACGACAGACAGAAGATTTATTATTTTTATAAAATACTGCAATTCCCTGAGTTGGTCCCATAATAAGAAACTTGTTCCTCATGCTGTCACAAATAAAAGGATAATTATTATACTGTAAGGACAGTTAAAGCATGGAATAGGTTGCCGCAGGAAGTTGTTGATCTCACCAATTTAGGTAGCTTTAAAAAGCACTTGATAGACTATATTATTCTGAACATAGAGTGGTGTAATTTGTCCCACATATGTGGGGGAACAATCTCGATAGACATATCTGTCTCCTTTTGTCTAACTGACCTAGTAAACCTAGATCAGGCAGAGTAGGGAGTTACTGAAGACTTCAACAATTGTTTTTTGATGTTTTACAAAAACTTATGCACCTCACCTAACACGTGCTCAGAAGATACAGCTTATGGGTACTGTAAAACTACTGTAGGAGATACACCAATAATAGAATTAGAAAGATAGTTGTTATAGGGAACTATTACTAAAAATTATGAAAGAGAAACTAGAGATGGAATGTCCAAGGGTAAGTCCTCAGGTTGGGGTGGTTGGGATGGGATGGAAAAAATTTTCACATGCTTTAGGGATGAACTATCCACTTATATTATCCAACTTTATAATGAAATGCAAAGGCAGTGTGGCACCGCTGAGTCCTTTGGCAGTGCAGATATTACACTCATTCCCAAACCCAAAAGAGATACAAGGAGAGAGAGGACTATAGGCTGAGAACAATACTACACTGTGATTACAAAAATCTTTGCAAAGATCTTAGATAACAGATTGGGTAAAATTATAATGAAAATCTTTAACCATGAGCAGAGTGGTTTAATACTCAGCCATACAACTCAGCATGGTACTCATAAAATTCAATTCATAATCAGATTCTTGAAAGTCACAAAGCCAAGCACAGTGATTTTATCACTGGACCCCTGCAAGCAATTCAGTATGCTAGAATGGGGTTTTATTCTTGAATCTTTAGAAGCTTAGGGTATAGACCAAAAATTAATTGAATGAGTTAAAGTGTTATATCAGACTCCTAAATCTAGGCTGAACATTAATTTTAACAAAACAAAGGACTTTTCATTGGGTTGAGAGGTGCGGCAGGGCTGCCCCCTTTCACCAACCCTGTTAATCATGTGTTTGGAGATCTTTTTAAGAAGGCTAAGGTCTAATATTTATTTTCTCTAGTGATAAGTGCATGGAGAAACTGCAGCAGTGGTTTCAGTCTGAGTTTAATGCCATCTAAGAATGGCTCACCTCCAACTTACTCATAATGAACTCCAAGAAAACCAAATGCATGGCTTTTGCCATCCAGAACAAGACCCCCACCCTCGGCATTAACCATTATATCTTCTTCTGAAACCTCCCTCCCCTTAAGCAAGTGCAAACCTTTAAGTACCTTTGGGTTACACTTGACACTGCATTATCCTTTGCTGCTCATGTTGTCCTTCTAGTTAAGGCTGTCAGCTCCAGGCTAGGGCTACTCTACAGACATAGAAATAATTTCCTACCTGAGATCAAGAAACTCCTAGTACAGTGTTTCATTTCCAGCATTATTGACTATGGGATTGTGGTTTACAGTTCTGCGAGTGACAGTGTGCTCTTCAGAGTCAGGGGTCTCCTTAACAGAGCCTGTCACTTCGTGCTCAGTCAAAAACATGACACCCACACTTGCATGCTATATAGCAGCTTGAATCGGCTTAACCTGGACTCAAGGCTATGCTATCACACTCTGGTCACTGTCAGTAAAGCTCTATGAGGCCTTCTGTCCCCTGGTCTACAGGCCATGTTCAATTTTCCGGACCAAAACTACTCTAACAGTGGTGTGGTGTGACTCTTTATGCTGCTGCCTTGAAGGAAGACCTCCCTTGGCCAAGCTAGCTTATCATACCATTTTGCTAAGCTATGGAATGACCTGCCACCTTCAATTAAAACTGATTGCACGTTTAACCTGCTTTTCTCCTTCCTCACCCTACCTGGATTTTACAACTGCTACCGCTGACTATTTTGTCAACTCACTATGTGGCATCTTACCTGATGTGCTACACTATCATGGCACCCAAGTACTGATTTATTGATGTGGGAGCACCAATTGTATAACTGTTTCTTCCCTGTGCCTAAAAGTGTTTGCTGTTGCTAAAATGTAAGATTACTGTATTGTGTTGTGTTGTGTTGTGTTGTATTGTACTGAATTGTATTGTATACATGCAAATCCCTTGTACTTGCATTGTTTATCTTCTGTTGTATCTGATTCTAAACCCTTTGAAAATAGGCCCCACATAAGGGTTTTATGTGAAATAAATAATAATAATACCAGCATTAAAGGATCCAAATCGAGGATCATATCAATACAAAAGAACGTGTACACCAGTGATTTGTTGCTGAACCTATCAGAACAAAGCATTCAGGCATTAATGGAGGAAACCCATTTTTTGTTGGGGGGATTATCAGGTTACATGGTGAACTATTAAAAATCTGAACTATTGCTAATCAATAACCCATATAGGGGATTTAGAGAAGTCCTTAAACACAGTTATAAGAAATAGATGCTATGAACTATTTGGAATTAAAATGGACCACACCAGATGTCAGTATGTATCAACATAATTATGCTCCAGTTTACAATACTCTGAAAACTAAAACAGAGGAGTGGTCCAACTCCAAACTACCCCTATCATTGCAAGGGAAAATACAGATACTGTCTGTACTATGAGATGTTCCCCCAAACTGGTTTAAAAATATTAACAACCTATTCAATAAGTTCATATGGAATCACAAACAAAAACAACACAAAACAACAAAAAAAACATGGATAGCTTGGAGGAGAATGTGCCTGCCAAAGAGCATGAGAGGTTTAGCAAGTCCTGACTATTTTTATACTACCTAGCCTTTCCAACAAAATTAGCTCTACAATGAGCTAATAAAAATGAAAAGAGGTCTAAATGGAAATATGTATTTATAACTGTGGTCAGCAGGAAATAATGTGTTTAAGAAGTTTATGGTCTGCTCCCACGAAATACCTAAAAAGGAAAAACAACATGTTCAAATGTTGGCAAATAATATTAATATATTTCAAAATAAAATAAAATGTAAGCTTGACTACCAGCCTAGCAACATAATATGGCATCCTCAGTACTATAGAACAAGGGAAACACATTTTTATTCTATTCGTGGCAAGAAAAAGGCATCAACAAATGGGAAGACCTTGTGTTGAACAATAAATTATTGTCATGGTTATATTGCAAAGGACAATATACGTTGCATGACTTAAAGTTTTTTAAATATACACAATTGTCATGCAGTACATGTTCCTTAAGAAATATGACAGATTGGAAAGAGCACCTGATAATGCTCACAGATTTAACAAAGATCTTCAGGACAGGTTTATCAAGGGTAAGGGCTCATTCACTTGCCTTTTATAGAATGTAACCAATTTATTTCAGCGATTATATAAACCTGTTTTAGGGATATGGGAGGTGGGTGGATGCAAATATAAATATTTCTGACATTAAATGGCTTTATAGTTTGACCTCCTGAATAATTACAAAAGTGCAAAAATTAGATCATTCATTTCAAAATGATTTAATAGATCCCATGACAGTGCAAATAAATTACATAAAATTGAAATTAAAAATGATTCTTTTTGCTGGTACTATGGAGCTATAGGAGTAAGTAAGTACCTTTCTTTTTGGTCATATAAAATGAGTTCAGGAGGGTGATCTGAGAGTAATTCATTTATAAATAAAACTGTGAATCAAATATATGGATTGGATTTTCAGACCTGCATCTTCTCAAACAATCTGGGTTTGATTAAAGATGATAAAGTGAGAATCTTCTTGGCAGTATCTTACATTGTCATTAAAAGAGACTTAAAATAGTGGAACCATTCAGATTTGGACAAGCTCTTTCTTTTTTGGGAATGAAAATTAATATGCATAGATATTCAGTTTTATGAATTTTTTTTTCCAAGGACACTAAACAATACTATAGAGCTTAAGAACCAAAATGAGTGCTTGGGATTATGATTTTTTTTCACCAGGAAAGAAATTTATGGTAAATAGAATAGGTGTGGATGAACTTTGAAAAGTATATTTATGATGCCCTTTACAATATTAAATATGATGTATTTTATATATGTATTTTAGAATGACATGTTTTTTTAGCCCAGAAATTGATGGAAAATGCTCTAGTGTAGTAATATAGCAATGTCAGTATTGTTGCTGTTCAAACTGAGTGCACTATGTCAACCTGTAACAAGTATGCAATGATGAATAAAAAAAAATTTTTAGTGCAAAAAAGGGATATGCTCCAGAAAGGTGAGTGCTTACAGTGATATTTCTTTAGTCAGTTTTGCTAAATGGCAGCAACCATGTTTGTTTACATTTTCTTCTGTTTTTTGGCAGCCTCTCGCAGCTTCATTTCTAGCCTTGACAGGATGATATTATATTATTCTGGCCCCATTGCCTGCCAATGGAGACTGGGTGGTGCCTGACACTGTGAGCACTCTTTCAATTGGGGAGTTGGAGGGCTGAAGAGGGGAGCCATCAGTGGAATCATTCTGCTTAGTCTGGCAGCTTATGTACATGCACACTCTAGCTCAGCTTTGCACTGTCGAACATGAGTGGTAGCGCTGAGCGCTCCAGTGCCCGATGTTTCTCTTCCCTTCTGATCTGGCTGCCTGTCCTGGCATTGAGGAATCACCCCAGCTGTGCACCTTGGCACTCCTTTCCTGATCCTAGTCCTGGTCCCAACCCTGCAGCTAGTACCAAGGCCAATGAGGCAACTCCAGCTGCTAAGATCAAGGAGCCAGGGCTTGACTCCCCCATCCTCTGGGCTCCAAGATATTGTTCCAGTGCTCTGTTTAGCCCACTTCTGTAGTCCTTTGGGATGAGAGGGTGAGGAGGGTCACAAGGATCTAGAAGAACTGCTCTGGACTGTAAGCCCAAAGTTACAAAGCCACTTAAGGTGGCTACATGAAGCTCTCCCTTCCATGCAGCAGTATTCCATACAAACAGCTGTGACAATATAAGGAAATTTCTAATATACGCCACATGCAATATAATGCAATAGCCCACACTTTTGAGAAAGCTGCTGCTGTGGTGAAAAACTAAGTGACTACTACTGTATTATGTTCTGCACCTTATCAGGTACCTTAAAAATGAAAGTAGAGATGAGAAATAAATCCTTATCTCAACTGCGTGCTAATTTCATATGGCTGTGAGTGCTCTCTTTTTGCTGTTGGTGGATCCCTGGTTACTTCCCATATTTGTGTGCATTTCTTTTCATCTGGCCATGGCCATGCTTGGACCATTTGGGTAGCCTGGTCCACCCAGGTGTCACAATCTTCCTCTCCTGCTGGGATGAGTTTGATACCAAAAAAGGTTCATAGTTTCTGATATAGAGTTGTCTCACTTTTTGGTTTCTGAGTCTTCTCCACTAGGAAATTCACAGCCATCAATACAGCATCGGTAAAGTAGGCTCCTGCCATGTAGAGACAGTACCCTCTGCAGGTCCTGATGGTCCTCATCTACTGGGCTAACTTCTTTTCAAATTCACCACATTTAGAACCCTTTTTGGGGGTCCTCCGCGAGATGGTGCATCATGGTAGAAGTCACTATAACCCAGTGGGAACTGTTCCCTTCTGGAGTCAACTGATCAGGTACTCTGGAAAGGTGAACATACTGTGAGCACTCTTAGACTACTGGTAGCAAAACAATATGTCTTCCCTTGGACAGTTACTTTGCCCAAACACTTGATCACACCAAGTGTTTCTTTAGTGTAGGCTTTACCAGTCCCTTCAGGGTCCCAAGGACTAGAATTGCCTTGTTGAGATCAAGATCTACACCCTTATACCAATCTATCAACATTTTGTATGCATAGCAATTTCACAAATGTTGGGGGTGGGTGCTATTTTGTAAAGTCACAATTGTGGGATTATCTGGTGAGCAGGAGAATCTCAGCAGTGCCTCAAGATATAACCTGGTCTCCCCACTATAAGGGTCACATAAGCAGTGGGGCAGTTTTCAGCTGCTCTGCATGCCACCCAGGGCCCTTGTGGGTTACCATCTCTTTACTCCAAAGGGGCAAGCGTGTGTTTTTTGTTTACTGGACAAAAACTGAGGGCCCCATATTCAGAGCCAGCCAGATGTGAATGCAAAACAGTGCACCGTGCATAAAACTTGGGTTGGCTGGCTGGCTCTGTCCCCATATTCAAATAGATTGCATGATCTGAACAGACCACACAAGCTCTTTGAAAACTGGACCTTGGGTGCACAGCGCACAGCGCACAGCAGGGAGTCACCATGTTCCAAGCAGCACAACCAGGGTGTGGGGCTGATGACCACCCATAGAGGTACTGTATGGCATACACTGGGGTGCACCATGGCCCCCATGGGTGATATTCAGCCAAAACATGCAGATGAGCTCATTGGGCATGCATAGCACAATGGGGCCATTTGCATGCCCATTATGGGCTCATCTGCATTCTTGTGCTGCCATGAAGTGTGCCGGGCCAGTCCCCTCAGCCCTGATCACTGTCAGTATAATAAAATAACCCTCCCAATCCCCATATCCATGGTAGTCTAGCACCCCCCAAGCCCCAATCTGTAGAAGAAATATAATGTCCTCATAACCCTGGTAGTTCGGTGGGTTCATCCTCCCCAGCCCAGATCTGTATAAGAAATATAACATCCCCATAACCCTGGTAGTCTAGTGGACCCTACACCACCACCCCATTAGGCTGTGACCCACCACCCCACTCCCCTCATCTGACTGGAGCCGGCAACTGGCACAGCCCATCTCGCACCACACCAGTCAGCCGCTGACTGAACTGTAGTGTACATGCTCCTGTACAGTTCAGTCAGTGGCTGGCCAATGTGGTGTGAAGTGGGCTGTGCCAGTCACTAGCTCTGGTCGGGTTATGGGGGAGGAGGACAGTGGGTCACTGCCTAATGGGGTGGGGGGAGTGGGCAGGCCACTAGACTGCATTAGGTTATGGGAAGTTATATTTTATACGGATTGGGGCTGGGGAGGGGGGACCCACATTATATTTCTTATAAGGATTGGGGCTGGGGAGAAGGGAACCCACTAGACTACCAGGGTTAAGGGGGCATTATATTTCTTATATGGATCGGAGCTGGGGAGAGGGGACCCACTAGACTACCAGGGTCATGGGGATATTATAATTCTTATACAAATTGGGGTTGGGGGGTGCTAGACTACCAGAGATATGGTGATTGGGAGGGCTTTTGAATATTATCACAGTGATCGAGGCTAGGGAGGGACTGCTGTACTGCTAAGGTTCCCTGCCCTTAACAGTGGGCAGCCGAGTCTGCACACTTGTTAGGGCAGGGTTTCAGAAGCATAATTCTGTGCCGTTGCTGGGGGCCAATTTACACTTCTGAAATGTTTCAGTATTGTGCTGTGCCGCATATGCATGGGAGGCCTCTTATGTGCATAGGCACAGTACAATATTGTGCGCATCAGTGCTGTCCGGGGTGCACTGTGCATCTGTTCCCTTCGAATATGGGCACACCCCAACAGCTGGTGCATTTCCAGGTATGTGCAGCACAGTTGAGCCTACACATCCCCTTTGAATATGGGGGCTTGGGTATAATGAATGGGTGCCTCTATCTGGGGTAGTAGTAAGTGGCACCAACTGACACTCAAAGATCACCCTCCAGGAAAATATTTTAGACCTTCCACGCACTCTCAGTTACAACCCAAACAATGACAGCCCTACTAATATTAGTAGCAAGTTTCAGTTATTACTATTGACTGACTGTAGTATCATATTGCTTAAATGTCAAGTACTGTATTACTGCTCTACTGTTCCCCTTTCCCCAGGTCATGCTTGTAAACAAGCCATGGCTCAGTGCGCCTTTCCTGGTTACTAGGGTTGCCACCTATCCATTTTTTGACTGAATGATCCAGTTTTTAGGGTCCTTATCTGGTCATCCAGTTTTGGTTACATGCAGTCTGTTTTTTGGGCCATTTTGAGTGCTCATATACTCTTAAAACTGATGTATCAAATCATTCACTGTTTTGGCTGCACTACATGTCCAGGTTACAAAGAAGTTCTGCTGTTGCAGTCATTCAGACCTGCCTTTGTTTGTAAAACCAGACTGTCTGAGAGGTGTAAAGTATGGTCATTAAGATCATTAGCAGTAAATTGACCTATTCTTTTCCACTCTGAATTTTAAGTTATGGTCTTTTACTGCTATGACAGGAAACAGTTTTTACACCTTTATGTGCTCTCATGTGTTTCTTTTTGTTTGTTCTATAGTATGGTAAGTTTTAAACCCATTTTTGTTAAATTAATAATCTAACTTTTATTGCTTTTATCACTACATTTGCTCCATTTTTTTGTATTACCTGAAAATTCCATGATATTAGCTACACTTTGACAAGTCATTCAGATAAACAGCATGTAATGATGTATCTGAAATTGTGGAATGTCTTAGAAATATGAAAAGAAACAACAGTAGCTGCTGAGGTAAAAGGGAACACAGTGCAGTATTAAGGGTACCACAAGCACTGAAAATTAAGTTATCAAAAATTGGTCAAAGAATCAGAATACATGACTGACATGGAAAGGAAAACAGGAGAGTGTTTAATAGAGGGCTGAGTAATAAGCTGTGGCTGAGCTTGGCACATTCAGTAGATCTAAGTTTGATTACCACAACCTCCACTTAAATACTGTGTGACCCTGAGCAAGTCACTTAACCTTCCTGTGCTCCTAGGTCATTCCTGTAAAATGGACTACGTGGCCTATGGGAGGTAACCTGGTTGCCAAAGAATAAAAATAAATAACTGAACAAATAAATCAAATAAATAACAGTATAAAAATAATTTCCTATCACTAGCAATGTCTATTCCAACATTACAAATGGTTTTGGAGGAGGAGTGATATACTCACCAGTCATAAAAAGGGGGTGGAGCCAGAGGTGGAGTTTGGGGAGTGGTTTTGGATCCGGTTTTTACCTCATACAAAGGCGGTAACCCTACTGGTTACCAATTTTCAAATACAAAATAACTAAAATGACAGAAATAGCAATGCCCATCAGAACATTCATAAAATGCAAAAATAAACAGTTGCATTTAAAAGGAGGGGTAAGGAAAGAACAAGGGGACATAAAGGAAAAACACTTTTTGCCTTTCTCCTTCAGGGGTCAAAGCAGAAACACTCTCATCCTTTGAGTTCACAGCTGGAAAGTGCACATTTAGACTTTTTAGCCAGGCAGCTACAGTCAAGAACTGTCAGCTCAGTAGCCCCTGCTCAAGGCACTGTCATACCTCAATATCTGTTCAGTCTTATATGATATGAAACTTGATGTCTGCTTGGCTGTGGGGATCCTTTGCACTGTGCATTTGGTTGCAGCTTCTTGATGGGTCACTGTGGTGTTTGACCGCTTCCCAGGAGCCCCTGCAGCAGCCATGTTTGCTTATATTTTCCTTTGGTTTTAGGCAGTCTCTGTCTGCTTTATTCTGAGCACTGAGGGGCTAATTATATGTTGCGTTGCCCACACTGCCAGCCCTGTAGCAGGAAAGTACCTGACGCTGTGGGCACCCTAACTTTTGGGGGTGGGGGGTTGAGAATCAAACAGGAGAGCCAGCAGTGGAGCTGCTGCATTATTGCTCCTTCTAAAAGCTAAAGCACATGTGTGTCTTGGCAAAATATCACTCTGGTGCCAGTGATCCTTGTCCCTGACCCTGCTGTCTTCTCAGGGTTGGGGGCTGCTGTGCACCCAATGGCACATTTCTTCTCCATGGTCCTAGCTCTCCAACCCATGCTGGAGTCCAAGATCCTTGACTATTGTGGGTTCCATTTAGCACAGTTGTGCATGCACAGCAGCACTGGCATTTTGGTGTCGATATTTCTCATTGCTTCCAAACCTGCTGCCTGTCCTGGTGTTTGGGAGCACTCCAACTGTGCCTGACGGTGTTCCTTTCCTGGTACTGGTCCTGATCTTGTAGGTAGTTCTTGGGCCAGGATTGTGGGACAGACAAGATGTCTTCAGTTGTAAGGATCAATGAGCCAGGGCTCAGCTCCTCCCTGGGCTTCTGGATACTGCTTCACTGCTCTGCCAGTCCCTGCTTCTACAGTTCTGGTGGATCAGAGGGCAAAAAGGTTTGCATGGAGCTGAGAGATCTGCTGGGGCCTGTGAGTCCAAAGGTTAGCCCCCACTTGGAGGGGCTACGTTAAGATCTCCCTTCCACACGGCAACATGACCCACAAACAACTATAACACTATAAATAAATTGCTAATACTCCCAGTATAAAATGTAATAACCCACAATGTATTTAGAAAGGAGGGAAGGGAACAGATAGGGGAGATGAGGGAAATGAGAAGCAGTGGGACAGCAGTAAAACTATGCTCTAAATAACAATCCCACTAGCCCCTCCACAGCCAAACATTCCCCAGAGTAAGTGCACATGATTTTCCCCCAAGCTGTCCTCTTAGCTGCAGTGGGTACCACACCAAGCTGGGTTCATTGGCTAGGAGCACTGGAGCCCATTGGTTCACAAATAGTTATTGTCACAAACAATTTGCTGAATTAGTGGGTTTTCTCAGGGTTTCTTTTGCATAATCAAAATTCAAGAACATGCCTCAGACCCTGAGGTGCTCCTGGATTTGTTGATCTTGTGGAAACATCCATTGGAAAATGTCCACTGCCCAGCAGGGGTGAGTTCAGCAAAAGGCACTGTGCTGTGTCCCATAAGATGTAAACTCTCCTGCTGACTTTGCAGTTTTTTCCAAGGCACTTTGATGTTTGCTGGTGAAACACTCAACTAGGGCTGCTCCTTTTCTCTCTCTCTCTCTCTCTCTCTCTCTCTGTCTCTGTCTCTTTGACTGTGGCTAGTAACCCAAACCCCTGGCCTGGTGTCACAACAGTATCTCACTCTAGGTCAGTCACTACCCCCACAAGAGGGTAGTTCCAAAATTGGGTTTGTCTGCTAAATGAGCGCAGTTGAAGTGAGTGTCAAAGCTATAGCTTTCCTCAGAGGTGTACCTGGCTGGGTAATTGGATTAGGAGAGGGCCACCTGATCTGTCATCCTGCTGAACTCAGAAGTCTTCCCTCTGAGAAACTGCAGACCAGACAGTGGCTGTGCTCCAAATTGCTTCTAGGTGGTGCTTCATTGAAGGCCCATTCAGTCTTTTTCTTATTTTTTTGAATTCTCTTTATGCTCCTTTTGCTAGCTCCTGTACTCTCTTCAGTGGGTTGCTCGGCGTGGCCTGCTTCCTGCCCACCTGAGGTTCCCCAGGTCCACCTATGGTTACCCTATCCCCACCGTGACCTGATCACTCAACCCCTTGGCTCTGAGTTCCCCTAGGTGGAACAACCTACTCCCCTGGCACTTTAGGATCTGACTGAGTGACCAGGCATGGAGGAGAATCAGAAACTGACTGATGGGACCCGGTGCTGGGCATGGGGACTGTCCCCTGAACCCACCTTCTTTTACCTGGAGCTAGGGTCAGTTTTTCCTTGTTCTGTCCCCTGGTGCAGATGTGTAATGGAATCAGCACACAGAGGGTGAGCTCCCGCCCCCTCCTGCAGATGCCCACCAACAACTGTCCCCATTGACTATCCCTGCCTAAAGTGTTGTGCCTTCCAGTCTCTGCTAGGAGCCACTACCAGGCAGAGAATCCCTAAGAACCCACCCCAGGAGAGGAGAGGAGAAGAGAGCAGTCCTCCAGATGCTCGATCCTCTCTTCCCCCTGCCAACCCCCCACCACCAGAGTCCGCTCCCAAACCTGGGTTGCTGGCATGGCGCGAGGTATGGTGTCCAGCACCTCAACCTCTGAGTGCCACCAGGCCAACCCCATTCAGTCCTTTTAAACAGCAAAATCTCTGCAGGGTGCACCCTCACACATAACAGGCTCCATGAAGACCTGGCAGCTAAAGTTTTTCTTTCCTTGTGGTCTGTGGTCACTTTGCACATAGAGTATAATTTTTTTTTTGCTTTATTTCTTTATCACTTGGTGACTTGGTGTGATAAGACAAAGGAGGCCAAAGGCCCATTAAATTGTCTCCTACTCCTAGTGGGTGTATTATAAGCCTCTACTCACCATAAGGTAATCATCAAGCCCTTTCTTAAAGGTTCCAAAAGATTGTTTATTTACCAAATCGCTAGGGAACGTATTCCACAGTCTTGCTGATTGGATGGTGAAATAATTGAGTCTTATGGTGTGTTCACCCTTGGGATGATTAACTGTCTGTTATGTGACCTCAAACATGTTGACCTACATGCTCCTTCATGCCCCTCGACCGGCCACTCCTTTGGACCAACTAGGAACTGCCCTTCATCCACTATCCCTCTCGGCCATCATTATTGTGCCTCCAGATGCCGTGTCCCAAACAGCCCAATGTATTCCTTCATGGGGGGGGGGGCCTCCCTGGGTCCCTGGGAGGAGAGACTGGGATTCACATTAGACTGGGCACATGGTGGAGGATCAGCTAAAAGGCACTCGCCTGAGCCACATGGTGCAAGGGGACACAGGGACTGTCATCTGGTCTGCCAAGCAGGCACTTTTCCCATTTTATCCCACAACCTGGCCACCTCACCAGTTGTAGCCATATGCACATGACATCCTGTGAGGAAGCAATCTCGCGCGTGGCCACCAATGCCGTAAATGCATCACCACTACAGATCACCAGGAGTCACTATCAAAGCAGTACAGGCTTGCACCCCCCCTCCCGGGAGAACAGTGGCTGACAGACTCTTCTAGCTCTCCCTGCCAGCCTCCGCTCCTGCCATGCTGGGCTCAGGTGTCAACCCAAGTTGCATGCATGCCGAGTCAACCTCTATCACTCAGTGCCAAAGAGCCGGCAAGTGTCATTTTTTAGTCCACTCCTCGGTGTCCATGTAGTCCTTCCTCATTGTAGTTTTGGTAATGCATTGTAGCAGTCTGTTAAGGTATTTATTCTGAAATGGGGGAAGGGTTTACATGATTCCTTTGTTACAAGATGTGGCAAATCCTATGATGTATGTTTAATTTATTTATTCTTTTAGAAAGAAAACCTTTGAGCACACGTGCACTTTTGTAAAGGCTCCACATCAAGGGCAAGAACAGAGTACACCAAGGAATTACAAATAGATACAGATGAAAGCAGCTCCAGAAGAACATTGTCAAGTATCAGTACAGTCAGGTAGTTACAAGTCCATAATACAGTATATACTTAACTAAGCCAAGGCAGTAATGTACATGGGAAAGCAAATGCAATTATCCATGACATTAGCTTACTTGGAGAAGACAGTGGTATCAATATACTATCAGTTGCAATAGCCAGAAATGTCAGAGGTAACAGTTACATCTGGATTCAAGCAAGAGAACTTTTTTCAGTTCCTTCTTAGAGAGGGAAATTTTGAGGAGACCTACCAAGGATTCAGGAAATTCATTCAGCCATAGCGGTGCTCTGACTCCAAATGATCACGTGTCCTGGTTTGTCTTTCTGAAGGGTGTTAGCAGGGCATTCCTAGACATATTTAGAGTGGAGTATTGGTTGGTAACTGGGTGGAGAAGGGTTTGTATAGCAGGTGGGGCAAGGGCCAACAGGGCTTTCTTTTTTCATTATAGGACAGGCTTGGTACCTAATGCTGTCATGGAGGGGAAGCCAAGTGCTGAGGGAATATAGGGAGCAGCTATGGGTGAACTTGTCCGCACCAAGTGCAAAGTAACAAGTCTTATTTAGTACTATGCAACTGATGCTGATTTTTTTTTTACTAAAGTGCTTCACATCTGAAGTAAAGTGCAATTATATTTGCAATAGCAGCAGTACAAAGTAAAGTGCAAAATATACTCTCCAGTACTACAAAACGCCATCCAGATGCACTAGCATTTTGAGCTGTTCTACATTTTCATCAGGGAACCTTGGATGTGAAGCACTTTAATAAAAAAAATTGTCAGCAACACCTGTTGCAACGCCTATATTAATGAGCTTAAACACTCCCCGGACTGGCAAGAGTTCTACCTGGCCAAAACGGTTACATCAGCATATAATCTCTTCCGTAACATCCTATCGGGGGCCCTTAATAAGTATGCTCCCTTGGTTAAAGTTCAGGCTCGGAACAAAACCTGTAAATGGTTCTCCCCTGAAATCAAGTCTCTGCTCTTAGAAAGGGATAAGCTTAGGAAAAAAGCGCACAGGCTGAACACTCCCAAGTACTGGAATCAGTTCAGAAGGGTATGAAACTTATGCACTAAAGCAATCAGAGAAGCAAAGACTACTTTTTTCAGCTCTGAACTCGACTCTGCCACCAAGAGCCCAATTAAACTCTGGAACACTATTAACGACCTGCTGGACAACTCCCCAGGAAACTCCCTCCTGACCAAGATTATCACTGGCAATTCAACTATCACTGAAAAGAAGGATATACTTGATTCATTCTATAACCACTTTGCTATCGCATGCTTGACATTTGATAACTCCCCAGTGAACATACTTCACTCCCAGAATGCCAGCCACCCCTCTGAATGATCGACCACCTCCTTGCTATTTTTGCTTCAACCTGCCTCATTGAAAGAGGTTGAGGACTTCCTGCTACAGCTGGACATTAAAAAAAGTGGTGGGGCCGACACCCTAGACCCTTACTTCCTAAAGATTGCCTGCCATGTTCTAGCAGTAACTACTTCCCACCTATTAAATTTATCTCTGTCCCAGGGCATCCTGCCATCTGTATGGAAGACAGTGCATGTCATCCCTCTGTTCAAATCGGGCGACCCCTGTGATCTCAACAACTATAGGCCAATTTCTCTCTTCCCAGTACTGTCCAAACTTCTGGAAAAAATTGTAAACACACAGCTGAGATCCTACCTTGAATCAACGAAACTGCTAAATCCTATGCAGTCTGGTTTCAGAGCTAAACATAGCACTATCACGGCCCTTGCTAAAGTAATCGATAACTAGTAGCGTGACCTTGAGTACAGAAACTTTATTCATGCTGTTTTCCTAGCTTTAAGTAAGGCATTTGACACCGTCAACCATAGCCCGCTCCTCTCTTCCCTACGAAACATAGGTGTGGACCCCTCGTTCTCTGCGTTGGTTCACAGACTATCTTACAGAGTGCCTTCAGCAAGTTAAAGCTGAAGGAGGTCTGTCTCCTCTTAAAACCCTCCAAAAGAGGGGTACCCCAGGGATCTATATTAGGTCCTCTACTATTTGCAATCTACATTAATATTATCGACAACTGTATTAAAATTGCCAGCATTCATCTGTTCGCAGATGATACAGTCCTCTACGTGAGTCACCCAATGCCCGAGGCTGCCTGCAACGATCTCCAGTTTGAATTCAATCTTTTGCAAAGCCAACTTCTTCAAAAAAATGTACTCCTCAATGTCAAAAAAACAAAAGCAATGTTCTTTTCTCCAGTCATCCATACAGCAAACCCTGTGTCTAGTGGGTCAGTTCCTCAGATTACCACAATTCTAGGAGAAAATCTAGAATTTGTTACAAAATTCAAGTATCTGGGAGTATGGAAAGACCACAGACTCTCTTTCATCGAACACATCAAGGATTTGCTAAAACGACTCCATCAAAGGTTAGGTCTTTTCTTTAGAATTAACTGATTTCTCACCAGAGATGCCAAGCTATGGTTGGTCCAAACAACCTTTCTATCACTGGTTGACTATGCAGATTTCCTTTATAGCCAGTGCCCCGGCTCTTACATGGCAAAATTGGACATGCTCTACCATCGAGCCCTGAGGTTCATTTTGAGACTTCCCTTTGCCATGCATCACTGTGCCCTATATGCGGCCGTGGGGTGGACCTCCCTCAAGCTCAGGCGTCACAGAAATGTCACACTCTGGACCCATAGAGCTATCTCTAATAAACTGCCTAACTATATCTCCTGCTGCCTACCTCTAAGTGTAGTTGGGAAATATGTGCAAAGAAGCTACTCATTTACAACACTCAAAGTGCCCAAGGCAAAGTCTTGATTTGGCAGGGCAGCTATAAGCTTCGTGCTGCCTACCCTATGGAATAATCTGCAAAAACCTCTCAAACTAAGCACTTTTGTTTGTCTAAATGCTTTCAAGACACTATATTTCCATACAATCAAAGAAGCATGTAACTGCTTCCCACATTCAGGTCCAGTACCAGCCCCCACACTGGCAACCATCTCCGCCCAGACCCACCCATAAAGCACCGACACCTTACCTGCATCTCTATTAAGCCTAGATGTCTTACCTTCTTGATCCCCCTTACCTATTGACTCTATATCCCTACCTCTTACTAGTCTCCCTACTTTAGGTATGAGCCTCATTACCCTAGGGTCAAGACAACATCACTGTCCTCTCTCTTGTAGCCAGCATCCCCAGTGCCCCTGCTCCTTTCCCTTACCATATCCCATTATTCCCACCTTCCTCTACTCTGTGCTGCACCCTACATCCTCCAAGCCTTTCTCCTTCCTCCCTCCCTCCCTCCCTCTACTAATACCTCTACTGCCTCGCATATTCTTCCAACTGTTTTATGTAACCCTACCCCCATAGCTGATTGCAGATACTATTGTGTATATAGATGCTTTTGCACCCTATACATTATCTATATTATTCCATGTCAATACGAACTACTGTGTTATTTTATTTTACAATTGCAACTTTTGTTCTTTCCTTTTTCACCTGATTGTAAATATCTGTGTTGCCTTGTATAAACATTTGTCTATGCTCCACTCAGGTCCATCTTGCAAATGGGCTTGCTCAACAATGACCGCCTGGTTATATAAAGACTTGATTGATTGATTGATTGATTGTTGTCTCTTTGAATGCCTATCTTTTTGTTACTTATTACTGCGGGGCTGGCCAGCCTCATGAGGCACCACTTGGCTCCTATGAGTGAGGTTATCATTTTTGCTCTCTGTGTAGTTAACAAAACTTGCAGATGCAAACACAAGATTACTGTACCAGGTTTATTGGGGGTGGGTTAAAAGGATAAACAAATGCCACATCATGGCTTGGGGTAAAGCAAATAACATAACAGCACCCTACCACCTGTCTGGAGCATCAGCTAACCCAGAAACCCCCAGTCTATAGAACAGGGGTCGATCTTAACATAGCTTTACTAGCCCAAACACTAGTGCAAATTGACCAGGGCTAGTGCAGCTAACTCTCTACTAGCCCGTCTTGACTACTGCAGATTTTCATGGCTGTTAGTGAAGTTAAAAATGTCTCTATTTTAGTATTCTCTAGTCTTCATGCTAATCTCTCTCAATGTTCCAGATGGCCAGGTGTGATTAACAGCTCATTAAGAGCTGCAATTATCTGGCAGTTCAAGAGAGGGATCCCACAAAAGACTCAATGTGAGTCATTATCACTCCACTGTTAAGACTTTCAAATCAAATCAAATCAGATCATCTTTATTTTTATAGCGCCTTTCCAAACCAAGGTGCTGTACATAAAATCCATATACATAAAAATAAGATTTTAAAACAAACATTAAAACATATCATCTGAATTAGGAAAAGCTAAACTAAATAAATATGTCTTTATATATACATTTAAATATGTCTTTCAGCTAGTGTTCAGGGTGTGATCAAGGGTAGAGTGCTGTTAAGTCACTAGGTTCCAGTTTTCTGAATGTGTCTATGTCTAACAATTTGTCCAATATTATTAAGACCAGTGCCCCTCTTTTCACTAAATGTTGAGTGTTTGTATCCAACATTTCAGTGACAAAATGCAAAGAGGTATACAGGATCGGCCCTGCAGGTGTGGTGGGTTTTATCCCAGCCTCACCATAACTTCCCTCTTTCCTCCAAATCTCTTAACGCTGTTCTTTCCTTGGATACCACTGCAGACCAGACTCTGAAGTGACCATCCATAGATCCATAGCTGCCATTACTGGCAAGTGTAGGGGGTCCACAGCTCTTCTAAATGGACCATGCCAGCCATCATCATTCATACAGTTCCACCCTTATCCCACTAAGCATGTCCTTTCAGCCTTAAAACAAAGCTTTGGATCACATATGGTACAAAAATAAACCCTGATAAATACATAATTTGAAATCTTGAAATAGGCATTCCTAGGGTGCATAGATCATCCTGTACAGAAATAGAAATAGTATAGTGTTATGCCTGTGTACTGTTTCCCCTGGGCTGATGAAAGGAAAATGTTAAAGAAAAATCTGTTATTGTTGGGATAGAGCACATTAAAATTAATGCTTTTATAAATAAAAATGTCAGTTTTCTATTTCCCAAGCCCCTTAGGTTTGTCTAGCCCCCACCCCAAAGAAACCTTAGATGTGCTCCTGGCTTACTTGAGACAGTACAAAAACTTCCAGAAGTGCAGGTCTCCAGTTGACTATAGGGTGGGGGCTGAGAGTGTCTTTCTCTGCCTGACTCTGTTCATTGCCCTGTGGATGGAGGTGACAGTGTGGTGAGGTGCATGATGATGTCAGCTACTATGTGCGCAGAGCTAGGACTGCTTGATTGAACATTTGCTGTTGTGATATCCTCTCTTTGTTTGGTGTGGTGGGGGCAGAAAGAGGAAAAGAGGAGGCAATGGTACAAAACAATGGGGGGCTCACCGTAATGGCATTGCAGTCTTTTTTCTGCTGGGGAGCTGGATGCAATGTGGGAGCAGGATAAATGTGCAGTAGTCAGAGTATTTCTTGGCTTTGCTTGCATTGTTTCCTGTATTATTGATCAAAATTTACCATTATAATTAAGGGCTAGTGCAACCATCTGTGGGCTAGTGCAATTTTTAATCAACTTGCCCTGCTGGCTAGTACAAAAAAAAGGTTAAGGTTGACCCCTGCTGTAGAAGCAGTTGCACATGATGTGGCATTAGTTGGGGCTCCGCCTCCAAAAGAAGAGATAATATATTGAGTACTGTTTAAAGCCCAGGCTATTTGCAATTCCAAAATGAGAAATTAGTGATCTCAAAACAAAACCTAGGAAGATTACAGCACCGACACTCAAAGCACTTGAACTTTACATCTTAGTTCGCTGATCTTCACCTGGGTGGCTGTTTTTTGTTTAAACCCAGAACTTTTCAGCCCCCACTGAAAATAAACTATACTACAGCATGGCAGTGATGTCTTGTGGTCTATACTCATGGTACAAGGCACTGCCCCTGAAAAATTAATCTTCTCTCCATCTGGATCTAGATCTCTGGATCTCAGGCAGCAGAAATGCTATGTGACTGTACCTGCAGTGCTTTTCTGGTCTCTACCCAGTACTAACCACCATTGTGCCTCTTCACCCCTTGGTGGAGACTATATCCTCTTCACTTCCAGTAGGGTACTTCTTGCTCAGTTGAAGAGCTGCTAGACAGGCCCTTCCTTATATACTTGATCTGGATCGGAAACAAACACACACACTCACTCACTCACACTCTCTCCGTCTCAAAATAGAAAAATGTGCCCTCCACAGAACCATATTTCTGTTGTAGTTTCTGACAATATTATCCTGGACTGGGCTGTCCTCCTTTACACCAATTTGTCAGGTCTGGAACATTTGGTTCACTGACTTTTAAGGGCTTGCAGGCCCTTTCATGTGGAATCCTGATGGGTAGACACTTCTCCTAAGATAAATCTGAATCAGGGCAGTGTCTGCAGGCTGCAAGCAGTATCTGTGTAGTCTCTCCACCAGTCTCTTCTGAGTCACTCATTGGTTGCATCTGACATTGGGGAAGGATTTAAAGCTGAAGCATCCTCTGGATTTGCTCCTGCATCTGCAGACTTCTGCTGCATTCCCCTGTGACCCCTGCACACTGACGCAGGGAGCAATAAGTGTAAAGATGGTGGTGCCCAAGAGTTTGCTGCTCCTTGCCGTCTGTGACTGCTGGTGGCCATAGCTGTGGTCACTGTTGTATACTTCTTCCTGGGAATGAAACAAAATTGCTGCATACTTCGCTTTTGTTGGTACCTAGCCTCATTTCCTCCATCCATGGAGACCAGAAAAATGCATGTACTGATCTGAGTTGCTATATTGTGGGCATGGTGATTAGATTTTGGGTGTAGCTGCAGGCGGTGGAGAAAACTTCCCTACTGGTTCCCCTGTCTGTTCCTTGAAGACTGGATGAAACAATCTAGCATTTGAGTGGCCCCTGAATGCCCCCTACTTTATTAGAAAGGAGGTTACCAAATAAAAGGCAACAGAAGCAGATATGGTACAAATGACAAAGATGGGTTCACTCCAGTATCTCTAGTAATGAAGCATAAGTGAAGGAGAATTGCTGATAATATACGTAAGAATTAAAAACATGACAGTTAAGTGAGATTGTATCTAAATATCATTATTTCCAAAGTGTTGAAGGCACAGTATCTCACTATTTTATTTTATTTTTTTTATATTAAATCAACTTTATTGGTTTTAAAGAAGCAATACAACCATATCAATTGACAGTAACAATGAACATGGATATACCTATCCTCCCCTCCTCCCTCCTTCCCCTTCTTCCCCTAACCCCCCTCACCCAACCCACCTCCCCCGTCCCCCAGATCACCTCTACCCCCTCCCATTAGCTGAGTGAGTAATTTAGCCCTTTATACATTTTATAAGTAAGTAAAACAATTTATAATCTGGGATGTGGATCCAGGGAAAATCCAAAGGTATTAACTGAGGTATAGGGCATATAACTTACCCCATTTTTTGTTAAACACCAGTATACGGTGTTGGAAGCTTGCAATCAGGTGCTCAGTTCTAAGAGAGAAAGAGAGCACTTGTAGCCACTCCTTATATGTAAGAGATACCTGATCCAGCCAATGTCTGAGCACCAATTTGTTAAATGCCAGAAAAATGATTGCCATGTGGTATCTTCGCTCTTTAACTGGTATTTGAAAATAGTTTCCAATGACACATATCTCAGGAGAGAAGAGATCGGTTAGGCCTAGTAAGGGGTCAATATGTTCCCAGATATAGGTCCATAGGGGAGAGATCTTTCACATGACCAAAAAATATGTAACAAATTACCTGTTTCCTTATTACATCTAGTGCATGTGGGGGCAGGGAGGCGACCCAGTTTTCTTAATTTCACAGGGATATAATGCATATTATTTAAAATATGGCATTGAGTGAGTCTTAATCTATCTTGTGTTAAATATGTATAGAGGTATTTCCATATATATGTCCAGCTGAAGGTGTAGTCCGGCAGTAATTGCTCCCACACTTTAGAGCCCAAAGGAGAAGAATTCTGTGGGGTGGTAAGAAGTATAAGATATAACTTAGAGACACCATGGGCCATGAAAGCCAGATCTTGAATTTGGTTAAGGAAATTATTTAGTGCCGAAGGTACTAAACTCGACCCGAATTGTTTCAAGATTAGGTGATGAAGCTGGTAGGTTTTGAAGATATTAATGGGGCTAAGCTGGAATTTAGTCATCAATTCTGGTAGTGGAAGAAGAGAATCCTGAGAATGAAAGTCTGAGCTCACTATTTTATAAGGTGTGGAAAAGGTAAAGGTGAACAGGAAAAGGCTGTCATTAACTGATGAAGCCCACTCTTGCAGGTGCTGCTGTTATTAACATGCCTTTCACTATAGCCCCTTATAATAACTGGTTAGTGACGCTTATCAACTGTGGGCAGGAGCTGTCAAACTCCATTATACATGACCTTGTAAAATCACCTGTGTATAATGGAGTTTGAATATACATGGCAGTGTATAATCACCCATGTATAAAGGAGTCTGGCTAAACACTTTTTGGAAAAATTCTAAAATCACTGTTGTCCTAGTGCTACTGGCTCGTTGTGCTATCAACTTGATTGTGCTAACCTCACTGAAACTGCCAAGTGGGAATCTAACTGATGTGAGGCTGAAGAAGGACACATTTCTCACAGAAATGAAGACTAACCAGCGGTCTACTAACATCTATTTATGCACCTAAAAAATGGCGCATTCATCACCATTTCAGCAACCTAGTGACCTAGAAAGACAAAAAGTCTTAGAGCAGCAAAAAAAAAAAAAAAAACAGAAACACTTTAAGAAAAACTGAAACTGACATTCAGCTGTTCAACAAGTACCTTTTTGACAAAAAAAAATCTAAGGGGAACCAGTTATTATAAAAAATAAAACATGGCATTTATGAGGCATTGCACACCTTGGGTGTGCATGAAATCCTCATTACACATACTTCCTCATGTATTTTTCTATATATAACCTGTGTTGAGCTTGGAAACAAGCATGGCTCAGTGTTTCTTATCATTACCAGTTTTTCAATACATATATTTAAGCATGATTTTTTTATATTGATAAAGGCACTATAGTTACTTTATTAACTTTTGAAGCTGTGGAAGACATGGAATTACCGAACATTAAATGAAGAATTTTACAATTTTTGCAGTGCAGTTACTGTAGCTTACAAATGGATCTAAATGTTACTTTTTGAGTCTGAACATGAACGAAAAACTAGAAATGTAAGGTTTCTTTTAGTTTGTTTAAAAAACATCACCCAAAATATGTATCAATATACTGTACTTCAAACTGTATCTGCATATTTTTAAACCATACAGATATATGTTTATTTTCACGCCTGTGCATGTGCAAAACAAACATATTGGTATGATAGTGAGTTTTTGAGAGGTGTGCCACTGTTGGTCCAATGCAGGGCAGTCTGTAAGGGGCTCGACAGTGTCAGACCAATCATCAGCCAGGCTGATCATGACACTCTTCTGGTCTTGCTGGGTGGAAACTTCATGTAGTTCAAAGAAAAGAGCCACCTGAATCATAGGGTGGCTCTTTCCTTTGATCTGTATAAGCTGCTCAGCAAGCAGAGCTGCTCAGCATCATGCTCAGCTTGCTGTGATCCTCCCCCCTTGAAAAAACAATCCCTCCCGCCCTCTGCCAAGTATCCCTACCACCTCCCATTACTTCCCCCTTCTTAATCTTCTATCACCAGGGTGCCCAGTCACCAGTGCTGGGTGGCTAGTACAACCCACTCCATTCATTGTCACTGTGTGACACTGGGGAGCCCACTGTTGGTACCATCAAACATAACACTGACATTGAGGTGCCAAATCCCCAGTGTCAGTATCTGAAATAAAGAAAACCATCCCTCATAGTCTTTATTCTAATACGCCCTGTAAAAAAGAGAAACATCCATTGATGTCTATTGCCACCACCGGCACACCACCACTGTTATCCTCCCACCACCTGACCCTCCTACTCAGCACCCACCACCCCCACACCCTCCAGCTCTTTTCTTTTAATTTTCCAACACTAGTGTGCCCAATCCCTGGTGCTGGCTAGTACCCCCTACCCGACCTGTTTTCAGTGTGTGACACCAGGAAGCACACCCTTTGGTGCCACCAAACATAATGCCAACACTGGGGTGCCAAATCTCCAGTGTCGGTATCTGAAACAAACAAAATCATCCCTCATAGTCTTTGTTTTACTTTTATACACTCTGTAAAAAAGGAAAATATCCATCACTGTCTATTGCCACTACCAGCACACCACTGTGTTACCCTCCCCACCCAACCCTCCCACTCATCACCTGCCACCCCACTCCCTATCCCTTTCTTATCTACCAGGGATCCAATGCCGTAAACCTATCTGGACCACAGACACATCTGCACTGCCAGACTGGAAACTGAGGAAATCAGGTATGTAGTTTAATGCTATTGTAACTGGCTTTGAACCTGCTCTCATAACTTGATAATTTTTTAATATTTTTCCCCAAATTTTTAACATGGCCTTTTTGGGACCCCACCTTATGAACAAAGATGGTGAAAGTATGCAAATCCATGCAAAAGAGTGATTTTGCAATTGCTGTGCAAAATCACTATTTGGACAGGTTTTGAAAATGTTCTTATTTATGATATGGTGTCACAAGAAGGCTAGGTTGAAAATTTGGGTTAAAAATATTAAAAACAACAAAGTTATGAGTGTACATTGACATTTTTCAACACAAGCTCGAAACTTTGATAAATTTCAATATTTTGACCCCACATTTTTAACATAGTCATTTTTTTCACACTACCTCATGATTTCAAATACTGGCCAAAATGTGTTTTCACACTTGTGATGTGAAATGATGTTATTTTATAAATGATGTCTGTCATGTTCAGAAGGAGTGGCCATAAAAAGACTATGTTGAAAATTTGGGGTTAAAATTTCAAAAATCAACTAAGTTATGAAGAAATGCTGAATTTTTCCAACATTTACTCATAACTTTATTTTTTGCAGATTTTGGCCCCTAATGTTCAAGATATCCCCAGTGTTACCCTACTCCTGAACATGACAGGCATCATTTTTCAAACCCCCTCAGAAACTTGTTTTCACAGTCACACTGCAAAATTAGCTTCTGGATGGGATTTAAAAAAGTCCACCTGTCTTTGATCACAACTTCAGGTCCTAAAAAGACTTAGAAATTTACGGTCAAAATGTGGGAGTCCACTGAAAATTAGATATTGCCTCTCATCTGGCCTATCCTGGACTAATGCAGTCTAAAAATGTGTAAAAGCAGGACACCACTGAAAATAAGGTCTGGTTTATCCTGGGTAAATATATTGGCCTGGATATTCAGACTGTGCCTGGCAATGGTGCAAGTGTGGGGCCAGGACCAGGTGATATTCAATGGTGATGCACCATAGCACAGCACCATTGAATATGGCTTGGACTTCACACGGTGCAGTGGCACTGTACACGGCACAGTGGCACTGCACTGCCGCAAGCCACAGATAGGGAGCACAAGGATGCACCAGCCTAAAATGCAGTTGCGCTGGGTGCAGCACCTGTGATATTCAGAAGAGGGCATGCAAATGAGGCTATAATATATGCAAGGTGCAAATGGGGACATTTGCTTGTAATTATGGTCCCATTTGAATGCCTTGCGCAGGGCAGCCTGGCGAAATGCACCTGGCACCCTGCACAGAATGATGTGTGGACTGAGGGGGTCTCGGGGCATCCCCCGCCCCGTAGCTGCAATTGTGGGTATTAGTTATGTAACAACAAAACCTGGTAGTCAAGTGGTACCCCCTTCCTCCTGTAGCCACGATCACCAGTAAATTGTTATAACCACAATCCCTGGTAGTCTAGTGGTACCCCCCTTCCTCCTGTAGCTGACATTGTGATAAACTATAATAACTACAATCCCTGGTAGTCCAGTGGTTCCCCCCTGCCCCCAGCCCCAGTCGCTGGTGCAGTGTGATACCGACATTCCCTGGTGGTCTAGTGGTCCCCCACCCTTGCCCTGATCACCAGTAAATTGACAATAATACATTCCTGGTGGTCAATGCATCCCACCTCCACCCACACAGGACCCTTGAACACCCTGCCCCCCATCATCGGTTGGCGGCTGCATCCACCTCACCACCCCGACCGCCTGCCGAATGAAAGCTTACAGTATGGGCTGTAGGCCCATTAGTCCACACTGTGGACCAATGGGCTTACAGGGCATACTGTACTAGAACAGTCACAAATATGGAATGACTTTTCAACATATTTATGACTGTCTAGTACAAGTATGCCCTGCAAGCCAATACTGTAAACTGTCATTCAGCAGGTGGCTGGGCGTGTATGGTGGTTGCAGCCATGCCATGACGTGGTGGGGAGTGGGGTGGACAAGGGGTCCTGTGTGGGTGGAGGGGTGGGGATGCCACTGGATCATCAGGGAATGTATTGCTGTTATTTTGCCAGTGATCAGGGCTCGGGGCCGGGGGAACCACTGGACTACCAGGGAATGTAGTTATGACATTGTACTGGCGATCATGGCTATGGGAGGAAAGGGGTACCACTAGACTACCAGGGATGATATGGGTGCTTGTGGACAGTGTTCTGGGTTGGCGGGTGGCCACCCATGGCTGGTGGCTGTTATGTTGCACCCTGCAATACAGCAGCCCACCTGTGAGTGGCCAGCAGTTGTTCCTAGCAAAACTTTGCACCCAGGTTTGCGGCGCATCTGGGGGTTGTGCCAGCATATGTGCCACACGTCCCGGGCTGAATATCGGGATGTGCCGAATATGCATGGGCACGCCCCCTTCAGATGCGCTGCATACAATTGCAGTGCACCCCGGCACTTCGGGATTTGTGCTGCACAAATGCCCCTTTTGAATATCACACCGGGGCACATTGTGGGGTTGTGACAGACACATCCCTTTGAATATACGGGCCATAGTAGAAATGTGTACAAGCAAGACCCAGCACAACAGCAATGCAAGCGGCAAACAATTGGCATTAAAAAATGCTTGTTAAATCTGTACTGATATTTTAATATATTGATACAGTAAACATTATTTGTAGAACTTATTTATGTCAGCATGACTCAAAACTTTCAATTAATTTTCTAACCCTAATGATTCAAAAGATAATCCTTTTGAAATAACTTATCTTTAAAAAGGTTCACTTTGGAACATTGGGGCTAGAAACTTAGTGTTGTTTAGATGAACAGATAACTGTACATTCTATCAATACAGTTTTCATGAGATGTAAGTCAGGAAATTCGAGGCATCTGGTTTACTAGGCTACAACTTCTATTCTGTACTTTCTCTCTCTCTCATAGAGAGACATATAAAAAAAAAGATACAGGAAAATCACAGGCTGCCATTATCCTGCTTCCTGTTCTCAGGGAAGGACATGAAATTATATTAAGGTTCTATATAACAATATTTAGCTGAATCTGGGCTTCATAAGTGAATTTAGACTTTTTAAAGGGTTTGAAAGTGAATTTTTACTTGCAGTCTACACTGAAAGTTGTTGATTGTGCCAACTGGTCTGTTGCTATTTAAGTCATTCCTGTGCAAGAAGAGACAGGCATAAATAAGGAAATCTGAGGGAGTGTATCTACCTGGCTAGAACTATTATTCTAACAGAAATATAAAAACTAAAAGAAAAAACAAAGCAAAATAATTAAATCTCTTTCACTATTCAATACTCTATTCTCAGAGCAGGACATTTAGACACTCACAAGAGAACTTTGGTTAAGTGGAAAAACAGACATGAAATCAGTCCATTAGGGCAGGAGAAAGTTATAATTGTAGATATTAAGGGCTCACTCCATAAAAGTCCCACACCCTCTTGTGCACCTGTGAAGAGATGCTTACTGGGGCTTGTGGCATGCAAATGTACCACTCTGCACATGCCGATACCTCTGCACAGTCACAATCCTGGTAGTTGACCCCCTCCGCACCCCATCCTAGGCTGTGTGTGTGGTTATACTGGTGGGTGGGATGGGGTGGGCAGGGAGGGCTTACATGCACCCCATGCAGGAAAGCGGTGCCATGGTGCAAAGGCTACACAGCCATAAGGGCTACAGTAGCAGCTACCCCTACCCCACCCCACCCAGCCACAACCTTGTTCCCAGGGCCTGATTTGCCCCCCTCTTGCAGCCCTCTAAGTTCCATGGTGGCATGGGGTAGTAACAGGACCAGCGGGCAACTTTTAACAAAGGAATACATTTCAGAGTGGATAGAACAATCCTTGGAGGAAGTTTGTATCCCTTCTTCTCCTGCTCATTGTGGAGGCAGGGATCCACTGGCAGCCTGGCACAGGCATCAGATTGGATGCCTATAGTGCAGAATGGCTCAACCCCAAGCACCCCATTCATAAATCTATACTAGTGCTGCACAGCAGGTAGGGGTTGTGGGTGCCATCTGATGTGGACAGACATTGGGGGTGCATAGTACCACGACTAAAATATGCTCTGTATCCGCATATCCTGGGCCTCTTTCTGGATCAAGCCCTAAAGGCTGTACATAGCCACATCTAGCTGTAATTGAAGCTTCCACACAGAATTTATACATTTTCAGGGGTTTAAAGTGAATTTTAACCAGCTTGCAGCACATTTCGATTACTGACTCAGATTCTTCTACAGTTTCAAAAATTACTGTTTCATTAACATGGAGAGTGAACTAGAACACTCAGTCAAATACCTGAGCTCTTTGGCAAGACTTGTAGAGGGTGTTACTGGCACCCACACAGTTGAAGGAGAAGATGGATTGGCCGAGTTGGACACCTGCCTTGGAAAAGAAATTCTAATGCTAAAATCTGTTCATCCATTTCAATCTTCATTTAATGTTGTAAATTCTTTATCAAGCTTGGCTATTTGGGCCAATGACTATTCTCCTGTTCTCTGTAATAGCTCTTTGGCCATTGTTATTGTATTCACATTTACTATTGTGATCTCTATATCCTTTACCATTCCTTCTTGTTTTAAATCCTATATCATCATGGTACTGTTCAGAACGAAAACTCGGGTCCCAGTACTGTAACCCTGCTTGATCAACTCAGTATCTACAAAGGACCTGGGTTGCTACATTATTTGATCCTATGGGGAATTATTTCTTTGTTCATTCCTCATTTATTTTTGGAGACCATTAGGTCATTACCATGCATGGTGAAAGCATCTGAAGTGGTAACTTCAACTTGGTAATTACCCCTCTTTTTTGTGGAGTGATTTACTCAGCATTGGTATTCTCCCATAGTACTTCAGGTTCATTTACATGGAGCTCTAGCTCCTTGCCTCCTTTCTTCCAATTTTTTATTAATTTAATGTTTGTGGCTAATGCACCAAAATACAACTCTTTAATGTGTCCCCCTTCAATATCTGGGTCCTCATATGTCCCAAAGTATATGCCCTTTACCTCACAGAAGAGGTTTACGCCTTATAAGTTGCTTGTTTGGCTTCTCATTGTGTACATAATTTGCTAAACATATTTCTTTGTGCATTATGAATCTCTTCCACTGAGCATGTCAAGTTTTTACCAAGGTATGTGTTTAGAGTCTCAGGAACATCTTGATAGTTTTATCTTATCCTAATAAGTGACATTTAAAGAATCAAAGCCTGCTTTAAAAACCTGTACTGTATATACTGATTAGTGGTACAGCTAGATTTTTCAGCATCATAATTTCCTGTCCAAGATAGATACTGTAACAGGTTCTTCACAGGCTCTCCATCATGGAAATTGTCCATTCTTCCATTACTATGATTTTCGTTTTCAAAACCAAATACCAATGTATTTTAAAATACAAGTCTATCTCTGATTCCTCAGGTGCTCTATTATTCCTCAAAGGGCTCAAAGTCACATTTAAGGTTAACATAATTTTATTTCACAATATCTTCAAATTCATGAAGCTACAAAGCAATAGTTGGGCAACAATGTCCTTATTGCTCCTATAACTGAGTGGGATAATTTATTTAAAAATAGGTAGAAAGGGTGGTGCAAGTATTACATAAAAATGATTACTATTCCAAACTATGACTTGATATGAAGTACACCTAATAGGTGGGAAAGATATCTTAATATCTCCATTTCCCAAGAAGCTTGATCCTCTGTTTGGCTGAATGCATATTAATGTTGTAAAAAAATACAGGGGTGCCTTATACAATTCAAAACTCTACACGTCTGGCACCACTCACCAGTCAAGTTATTCAATATGGGAATTACACATAATGCTAAATGCTAGAAGTATCCAGAAACTAATGCTTCAATATCCCACTTAATAGAGCTTTGTCCAAAGTATCAACTGCCTAGGAAAGAATTTATTAAAATCATAGTCAATGCTCTTAAATGTCAATTCCCTGTAGATCTTGTTCTGTTTATCCCAGGAGACTGTTCCCATAGTCATAATATCTATAGACTGCAGCAAATATGGGTTCTAATGGCTATCTCATTTAAAAAAAAATAATTATATCCAAATAGAAGGATCCTAACCCATCCTTAATTGAAAGGTGCATGCCTGTAGTTCTGTGGGGGAAGAGCTCCTCCCTCACATCCTATTTAAGCCTTCAGACTCCACAGCTCTGCTTAGAGCAAGTTGCACTCACTATGCTCACTCCATCGCGTGCTGGGGCTGGGTTCCTTCTGCCATCCTTCTGTTTCCCCATGCCTCCCAGATGGTCTGCCCCCCCTATTTTCCTTTCCCCTTGTTTCCTCATTCCTGCCTGCTCCCCTGCCACCCCTTTCTTTCCTCAGGTGTTTTCTTTTTATTGGGGGGGGGGTCTTCTGGCCCCATGCCGCAGCGTCGCTCAGTTCATTTGGTCAGCTGCTGCTTCTCACCTATTTGGATTACCTCTGCAAGCATTTCGCTAGCTTTTTTCCTCACTCACTGCTATAGTGCCTCCACTTGTGGCTGCTTGCTGCCGCACTACTCTACATCACTACCTTGTTTCAGCAGCCCTGGCTCCCTCTTGTAGTGGGGTTGCCACCTGTCAGGTTTTTTACCTGGTGATCAGGTTTTCAGGGTCCCTATCAGGTAATCTGGTTTTGCTCTGTGCTGGTCATGTTTTTGAGCCATTTTGAGTACTCACATACTTTTGAAACAAATTTTGTCATCTCATTCATTGTTTCAGCTACATGTCCAGGTTACAAACAAGTTCTGTTGTCAATATAGCCTTTTGTTTGTGAAAGCAGTCAGCCTGGGAGGTGTAAAGTATGGCTATTAACACCATTAGCACTTATTTAACCTAATCTTTTCCACTACCTCTTCAAAGTGGCATAGCAGCAAAGCTGTCCCCACCTTTCATAACAGCAACATAGCCAGTTGTCTTCCACTTTCATTTCCTGGTAAACATTTTCATCTCTAATAGAATTTAGGCATTTTAAATGTTTTAAAAATTTTTTTCAAGAAGAAAGTATGGTCACTTCTTTGGCTTTGAAATAGTATTGTGGATATGAAAAGGAAATGGAGCCAGAAAAATATGTAAAGTATATATTATAGGAAACAATTTCTTTATTATGCATTATTGTGTACCATGTGTACTGCTGAATGCTATTTATATTTCCTTTGTCTCCTCCCCAGTTCATATCTGTAAATGAAATTTATTTTATCTCTGTATGTTTATCTGGTAAACCAATGTCACTAGATAAATAAATACACACTGTACAGAAGTAAATAAATAACTAGGAAAAATATGGGAAAGTAATTTTAACAGGTACAGTACAGTATCTTAACATTTTTGTTGAACTGCTGCTCTAAGTATTGTGTTTTATTGATATAACAAATTGCTTTCTAGGAGGAGCAGTGCATGATGAGTTATGAAAAGGGGTGAAGCTAGGGGCAGAGCTTAGGATCCAGATTTTGCCTCATCCAAAGGTGGCAACCCTATCTCGTAGGTGCCTCCTGCCTACGGCTGCCACCGCCTGCTGCTCCTGTTTGCTGATCCTGCCCTGCTCCGCTCCCAAAGGTGCCACTGAGCAGCTTCTTATAATGTTTCATCCTTCCCTAATCTGCCACAATTCTTCCTTACCACCCCAACATTTTGTTGAGCTGCTGAGCTCTCCAAGTGTGCCACAGACTTAACTGTGTGCTGGGAGTCCATTAAGGAATGAACTATTTAAGCTCACTTCGCTATTCCAAGGTTAACCATGTGTGTTCACAGTGCTGCACTGCCCTCTCAACCTTGTGGCACATTTTAACATTGAACAGACATTCTTTCCTGTTTAACACATTATAATAACTCAAACTTACCAGATGGATGAGTGGAAATGCCAACAAACATGTAAGTGGAGCTGTACAAATGCTGGAAGACAACATGGGGAGGGATAGAGAGAAACTATGAATTGCAGACTTAATGGTAGTATACATTAAGTGTGCCACCTGCTGGGGAAGCTCCTTCAGCTTTTACTTCGCTGTATTTGTTATTATCTTACGTTTGGATACCACTTCTGGGCTGCATGTCTCATTCCATTTGGTGCCATTATCTTTCACATTTTAGTGGCAGACAGCTTGTTACAGCTCTACTGGACCATTGCAGTGCACACAGTATGTAGCAGCCAGCCCTTACATAAGGAACTATGCGGACTCCGGGCACCTCTGTGGCTTGCAAGCTTGTTCTACATGACTATATGCTAGTATCCTTTTCCCAGGTCCATTAAATCAATATAATCCTCTGGATATGAATTCTTGCATGGCAGACACCATGGATACCATCGCTGGAAGTCATTGACGCTACTTCCTATGACACACAGTACTCTATTTGGCTTTACATCGGCTTCTTCTCTAGGAGATCAAGACACTTACTATTCATTTATTTATGGCAATCTTAGCACTAAGCAGCTGCACCTGGCCTTGCATTCCTTTGGGTTCATTTACTTTAAGCTTCACTATGGAGGACTGAGTATTTTTAACATATACCTTTCTATTTTAAATGCTTATTTTGTATTGCAAGCATGCCTGAGCTACCTACAGTTGTATGGACTATTGTCTACTTCAATTTGCCCTTCTGCATACATCCAGATCCCATTCCTCTGCACACTTAACCAGGCACCTACCGCACTCTGACAGTCTTCTTGGCAGTCCATTCAGTCTTGCTAGCCAACGTGGGGCCTAGCTTGACTCCTATCCACTGGCCTACGTGGGATTCAATCTTTTCTGCCTGCCATGAGGAGGCTAGCCTGTCATCATACTGCTCTTTCCTCCCTACATGTGAGTTTGGTGTCCCACCTTTATTTTCTCCTTTGGTGGTCCTTGCCATGCACTTCAGTTTATGACATGTAATTGTCTGCACCTTGCACTGACCTTTGAATGCCCAGCTTACTTTGCTTGTTCTCTCCTCTCTTTCATCCAGGACTATCCATGCTCCATTGTGGATTATTTGCCAGACCATGTCTTATGATAGTACCTCACTTTCCTGGATGCTACCTTGATTCTTCACCTTGTTTGCTCCATCCTCAATTCCGACTGATCGCCGTGTGATCCAGCCACACTGGTTAACATTTATAGGGCTTAGTTGCCTCTCTTTACCTATACTACCAGCTGACTTATATGTGGTCCAGCTGTGCACACTAGTTTACATGGGGCTAGCTGCCACTCTTTACTTACCTGATCAGCTGACCTCTGGTCCATATATATGCTAACCTTCTGGGGTTTAGCTACTATTTCTGCATTATATGCAGCTAGACTTTACTATTACTCTATCTACCACTGCTCTACAACTTGCCTTGCCCAGCATGGCCAGAGGTTCACTGCATCGCACTTCAAAGACCTGCAACCTTTCAGGCCCAGAGGTCCCTTGATCTTATATTACAACACCACAATCGCCTGCTTCTATGACCTGCTTTGCCCATCGGGCCTGGGAGTTCAACTACTTCTACTCTACACCTGCCTCACCCTGCTTCAGGGCCTGGAGGTTCACATATTCTACAATTCTCCTGCCTGCCACCGTGTCTGCCAGCCTTAGGAGTTCTTTCTACTATGAACTCCCATCCCGGATTGTTTAGCCCTACGTCATTTCTTCTTTGAATGCTTCTGCCATGCCGCCTCAATTCTATGAACTACTACTACACTCCTACCAGGATGCTTAGTTGAGCTTATCCAGAGGACCTTCAATCTCATGGTTTCTACTCCACGGCTTCTTGGACCCTGTGACAACGCTACTTCATTTGACATCAGCTTCTTCAGTCATCACCATTTATGGCTCATAAACTCGACTATTCAGGACTTGTTTGACTATTCTCATCAAGTCAGTTCTAGCTACTGTGCCAATCTAGCTTTTGAACTGTGGATATCTACATCACGATGCAGCTGTTTGGATCACCAGATGAAGCTCTTTGATTCCTGTGCTAGTACCATTCACCATGCTCCTCACCGTTTGCTGTGCATAATCTATACCATGCTACTCCTCTGTTACATCTACATCATGCAGAATTTGTTGCTACTCCTACTGCCCTACGTACATGTCCACTTATTTACGCTATCTGCTCGCATTACCTGTTTCACCCTTACAGGGCCTAGGGGTACATTCTGTCAGACTTGCCTATTTTACTACCTACTTCACCCCTTGGAATCTGAAGGAACATCTAACTTTGTCTACCTATTTGCACTGAGATATGTACCTACTTCACTTACCTGCTTCCCACCCCAGATCGGAGAGTCCTACTGCTCCACCCTCTCCAGATCATGCAGCACGCACTAGCTCCCATACTTCCTCACACAGGCCTTCATTTGCATGGCTTGTCATGCAGAACACAAACTAATTGTCCTCCACCTCTAGACATGGACACTTCACCTTTGGTTCCCTGTTCTCTTTGAAGATGACTTCCTCACCTGCTGGAGAGCTGTGTCAATGCTACTTCGACGCTTCGACTTTTATTGACCATGGATTCCAATTCTATCATTCTGCCTTGGACATGGACTCTTGGACTAGGAGTTTACTTGAAGGATGCTGCTATGTTCACCAGATGCTTTCCAATCAGTGCTTTCTTCAGTTTTCCATTTTTTACTGGATCAGGATCTGCGCCTTTGGATTTTGGATTAGCCGACTAAATTAACTTGTTAATTAGGGTTATTCTTCTTTAGTGTGCCCAGAAAGATGGACAGATCAGTAGCCATGGGTCCTCAGAGGATGGTTTTCCTCTCCTGTGTGCTGCTGGTCACACTCTCTGGAGTTGGAGGAGATGATCATACTGCTACTCATTTTTCTTGGGGGGGGGTGTCATCCTACTCGACTCCTTCTTAGGGTCGGATACTGAACAATCATATGATATCATTATTTTTTTGGGGTGGGGGGGGGTCTCGTGCTAATGGACTAAGCATCCTTCCTATGGTGGGATACAGAGAAAGGCCAAAATATCAAGTCATAACAAGTGACTCATCAGTTTAAGCATCTAAGCACCTTGCATATACTATCCATACCACATGTACTATAATCACTGACCTGCTCATGTCCATACTGTAGTGCCTAAGCACTAATCATTCATACAACCGATACCTCAAAAGCATTGCCCTACTTACTGGTCTGACCTCTGTATCCAAGTACAACCTACATCATTCAGCTACAATATGTAGCACAAGCACAGAGCTATGAACCACACAGAATTGAAAGGCGCATGCCTGTAGTTCTGTGGGGGAAGAGCTCCTCCCCCACATCCTACTTAAACCTTCAGGCTCTGCAGCTCTGCTTAGAGTGAGTCGCACTTGCCCTCCATTCTCCCCTGATGCCTCCTCCTTCTCCAGCACTCTTATCCCAACAGGAGGGTCTCATACTAATGGACTAAGCATCCTTCCTACAGTGGGATACAGAGAAAGGCCAAAATATCAAGTCATAACAAGTGACTCATCAGTTTAAGCATCTAAGCACCTTGCATATACTATCCAGACCACATGTACTATAATCACTGACTTGCTCATGTCCATACTGTAGTGCCTAAGCACTAATCATTCATACAACCGATACCTCGAAAGCATTGCCCTACTTACTGGTCTGGCCTCTGTATCCAAGCACAACCTACATCATTCAGCCACAGTATGTAGCACTAGCGCTGAGCTATGAACCACACAGAATTTCCTGATTTTATCAATAGTATTTAGCAGCTAATAAGTAAGTCAGTTGCTTAATCACAAACAAACTTTTATGGTTCAGTCACTATTTTTCAGCATGAATCTTGTGGCTTCACCAATATGGAATAAGAGAGCTATCCCTAATCCCTTATATTATGGATATTAGTTTTAATTTAGGGCTTTAGATGAGCTCTGTTTTATATACAGTATATTGATAATACTTTATTAGTATTAAAGTTATTGTTTACTTATTTATTCATTAACTATTCATTAGTACTCTTTATTTAGCATTTCATATCCTAGGATTAGTTCATATGATGTTTTAGTTTTGATGCATAATATTGACCTGTTTTAATTTTACTATTTGTATATGTCTCATTGGACATCTTGTGACATCCGTACTAGACTATTGTGATTACCTTGGGCTATCTAGAGATTTGATGCACTGCTTGCAGCTGGTGCAGAATGCCATGGCTAGATTGATTGTCAGAGTTTCTCCCTCTGAGCATATCCCTGTGGCTCTAAGGACATGGCACTGGCTGCCTGTGAGGTGGTGCATCTCCTTCAAGATAGGTTTGTTAACATAGAAAGCCATATATGATCTGGGTCCTGGCTACCTAAAAGAGATGCTGTTACCTTATGCTCCTGACAATCCACTCTGCTTTTTGGAGGTGGACCTCTGGAAGGGCCCCAGTTCTCATTTCAGGCTGTCTGGGGACCACACCTTTGGTATGTCTGTTCCAGTTTTCTGGAACCAGATGCCATGAGAGCTTCTGAAGGCCCACTAAGTTGATAATGTCAAGTGGGGGCTGAAGCATTATCTTTTTGTACAAGCTTTCCCAACTTGTTATTGTGGAAAACCAGACTGTGGAGATGGTGAAGCAGAACTTTTGCAGCCTGGTGGACAGACTGAAGGCACATTCTTTCTCCCTAGCATTTTCTGAGTTCCTCACTGTGTGGGGCAGGGGGAGATAGAATTAGAAGGGAAGAAATAGATGAGTTTAATGAGTGGCTAAGGGATTGGTGTCAGGAGAAGGGGTACCACTTTGTGGGGGACTGGGGACTTCTGGGACAGGAGGCTTTTCAAGGGTAATGGTCTTCACCTAACAAAAGAAGGGGCAAATGTACTGGGGCAGATGATTGACATCTTTACTGGACAGTTAAACAGGCTGTGGGGAGGCTAAGTCCAGGGGAACCAAGGTGGAAGCATAGAAGAAGAGGAACCTAGCTAGTACTCCTCCAGTCTTGGAGCTTGTAGAAACACTGTGGGCAAACATAGAGTTGAGGTCCAAGGAGGAAGGGACCAAAGAAGGGGATCACCAAGCCTGCAATTGACAAAAAAGATAGGAGACCATGGAGGAATAAAGAAAAAGGAAAAGTAAATAGCCAAAGGGGATAAAGGGTTAGATGGAACAGGGGTCAGCCTCAACACCAGGAGTCTGGGTAATAAAATCAACAATCTCCAAGCAATGATGGCAAACACTGAGGTGGACCTCATAGGCATCACAGAGACTTGGGCTTTGGAAAATAACATCTGGGACCTGACAGTCCCAGGTTACACAATGTTTAGGAGGGATAGAGGGAGGTAGAGAGGGAAGTGTATTCCTTTATGTCAGGGATGGCATTGAGACTGTGGAGGATGGGCACATCAGGGGAAGTAACGGAGAGACAGAGTCACCATGGGTGCAGTGCACAGTGACCTCAGGCAAGAAAATATGGGTGGGGGTGATCCTTAGACTACCAGGACAGGTAGAAGACAGACAAAAGGAACCTGGGGAAGAACTAGTCAGGATAGTGGCAAAAGAGGAGGTGGTTGTGGTGGCAGGTGACCCGAACCTGCCAGACATTGACTGGGAAGATCTGGCTGCCAAAAGCACCAGAAGTCAGGCCTTGCTGGCTGCAGCACATTCCTGTCTGCTGGTACGGCTACTTAGAAAACCTACCAGGCAGGCTGCTATCCTCGACGTGATGCTCACCAACTTGGAAATGGTAGGAGCAGTGCAGGTGGGGGAGCTACTAGGGAACAGCGACCATAACTCTATCTGGTTTGAGCTGCCTCTGGGGACCAATAAACCCCCAACTGAAAGCTGAGGTAAATGATGTTAGAAGGACAGACTTCAGTAGAATGAGAGAGTTGGTCTGGGACAAGTTAATCAGGGTAGACAGCATAGGAGGTGTGGAGAAGAGATGAGGGGCACTAAAGGGGGCCATTCTTGAGGCATCAAAGAAATGCCAAAGGACAGTAACCAAGAGCAACAGGCACAAGTGATCAATGTGGTTCACGGAAAAATGGTCAGAAAAGCAGTGAGAGCAAAACAAAAGGCCATCATCGGGTACAAAGAAAGGCAGGGGGAGGAAGAATGTGGAGAATGCCAACTGAGAACTAGGATAACAAGGAGGGTGGTTAGGGAGGCAAAGGCAGACACCCAGCTGCATACTACTGAGGGGTCAAGAGTGGAGAAAAGCAATTCATGTATATTAAGGAAGAAAGGAGGGGAACTGTTAGGCTGTAAGAGAGATGTAGGTTAACAGAATAGGACAGTCAAAAGGAAGCCAACCTTAATGACTACTTTTTCTCTGTCTTCACCAGGGAAGACAAAAGGCCCTTGCCAGAGAGTGGCATCAAGGTTGCCATTAAGGGATTCCCAGGGATAAGGCAGTCAGTATTTACCAGTGAAAGGGTCCAGAAAGGGCTAGCAGCCCTTAAGCTAGAAAAGGCCCCAGAACTGGACAGGATACATTTAAGGGTGCTTGAAGAGATGACAGTGGAAGTAGCTGAACCCTTGGTAGGGATATGCAATAGCTTGTTACAGACAGGGGTAGTTCCAAAGGACTGGAGGGTGGTGGACATGGTTCCACGCCACAAGGCAGGGGGAAGGGCAAGGAGCAAGTGGGGAAATACAGACCTATCAGTCCTACCTAATTTGTAGAGAAACTGATGAAGTCACTAGTCAAGGAGGAACTAATGGACTACCTGGAGAGCAATGGCCTCTAGGATAGTAAACAGTATGGGTTTATGGCAGGGAAGTCTTGTCTGACTACCCTAATAGTTTTCTTTGACTGAGTGATGAGGACATTGGATGGGGGCCACACCATGGATTTTCTCTATTTCAGTTTCAGCAAAGCGTTCAATTCAGTGCCTCATAGACATCTGCTGAAAAAGAGGAAGGATCTGGGGGTGACAAGGGACATTAAGATGGGTAGGAAACGGGCTAATGGGGAAGCTGCAGATGGTCATGGTAAATGGGGTCTCTTCATAAGAGTGGGCGGTTACAAGTGGAGTGCCACAGGGAACTCTCTTGGGGCTGGTCCTCATCAATTTGTTCATCATTGACGTACGAGAAAGTGCAAGGTGATGCACCTAGAGAGCAAGAACCCCTGGACAGGGTACTGAATGGGAGGGGTTAAGCTGAGCACTATGACTGAGGGAAGGGACCTAGGAGTCATAATTAGCAAAACATCAAACAATCAAGTCAATGCAAAAAGGCCTTCAGTATGGCAAATAGGATGTTAGGATGTATCAGGAAGGGCACTGACAATTGAAGAAAAGAGGTAATATTGCCTCATTATAGATCGGGGTAAGCCACACTAGCAGTACTGTGTCCAGTTCTGGAGTCCTCACCTCAGGAAAGATAAGGACAGGCTGGAGGATGTGCAGCAAAGTGTGATCAGGAGGATGTAGCAGGGCAGGTCTTACGAGGATTGTCCCAATGCACTGGACATGTACTCATTTGAGACTAGACAGAAGTGGGGTGGTATGATAGAGAGCTTCAAATTCATGAAAGGAATAAATAAAGTGAACTGATAGGAGTTATTTAGTATAAGTGCAATTTCAAAGTCAAGGGGGTACAAGTGGAAACTGAAAGGAGGAAGGTTTAAGAGGTATATGAGGCAATATTATTTTATAGATAGAGTGGGTGGGGAAACCTAGGAACAGTCTGCTAGCTGAGCTGGTTGGTGCCAAAACCAATAATGGTTTCAAGCATGGTTGAGACAGAGTGAAGGCTGTTGTGGCTACTCGGAGTAACAGTATCAGGGAGGAGAATGGGGGGTATAGAAAGGGCTTGTACTCTGTGTGGCAAGTTAGCCCCTGCTGTAAGATTGCAGACATAACTTTGTTATATTTTTCTGTGATTTTGGTTATTTTTAAAATTCCCAAACAGGCCAGGATAAGGTTTGACAGGAAGATGCCGGTGTATTTTTTCAGGGCTACTTGCAGAGGATGTGCATTTCATAGTCTGGGCAAGGCTTACTTCACAGAAAACTGAGATTATATTTCAAAAGGATGGAAGTTCCTTGTGTGCTGATAACAGGGAAACAGCTGTTACAAACTTTCAGGAGATGGGATAAGCTCTTGCTGTAATAAACTCTATACTTCAAGAGAAAAATACTTAAGTTCCAGGAACTGTCATGGTATATTTACTTTTTATTCGGTGGCAGGAAGATTGGGGGAAGATCAAAGGATGTTGGGACCGCAGGACAGCTAATTAATTAATAAAGTTAATTCCCTTAAAATCTTGGTAAGAGCAAGAGAGACCCCTGCTGGCCCCAGAAAATAAGGCCAGCAGCTGACTACAGACTGGAGGACCAGGTCTATATAAAGGTCCACAGAACAGAAATTCAGGGCATTGCATTTGTCACTCTTTCCAGAGAGACACAAAAGGAACCAACTTGTTTGATACACAGAGCCAAACTACCAGGCATCCACAAGGAGACAGAAACTTTGCAAACTTCATTTATGTTCTGGACTTTCCGATTCTATATGGACAAGGTAGAAATTAGACAGTTGAATTTCACAGTGCATTTTTACATGTATATTTCCACCTTTATTTTTGTTATTTTGTAACCATATTTCTGAATCTTTTGTTTGTAAGTCTTGTATGATAATTATTTAGTCATTCATAAAAGCACTTGCTTTAACAGGAAGGGCAGGAGCTATAAGGGCACGAAGGCAGTAGGAAAGCAGGGATAAAAAACAAACAAAAACTAACTAAATAAATAAATAAAAGGAAACAGAAAGAGGAAAGTGTAAGCATACAAAACAACAGATGAGGGGCCACAAATAAGACTTGATGGGAGTGGTGCAGTGCAGTGGCTGTGGAGCGGCAGTCTTCCAGGAAACATTCTAAAGGATGTGGTGCTGTCCCATCTGCAGGCACCTCTGTGGGCTGAGGGAGGAGGTTGCTCATCTCCTGGCTGAGTTGGCCAGGATTCAAGGGACCTACTCTCTCACCCAGGGACCACCAGGGCCGCCGCTGCTGCCTCAGTGTTGCCAAGACGGAGGAGCAGTTGGACCACAGTGGGCTCAGGGAGGATAAGGGTGGAGGAACAGAGGCACATCCCTCCAGTTGTACCTTTTCACAATTCATATGCTGTTCTGGTGGAGCGTGGTTGCTCCATGGAGGCAACTACAGTGAAGACCAAGGAGGATGCAGGGAACCTCCACAAAGGAGATCCACAGGAGGGTGGCATGGGACCCCACAGGAGTAGGAAACAACTTCTGGTGAGGGACTCATGTGTTAAGAGGGTAGAACTGGGGGAGGGAGGAGAGAGGGAGGTAAGGTACCTTCCTGATGCCATGGCTTGGAGGGACAGGGAGCAAATCCACAGGATCACTAGGGCAGCAGCATGGGAGAGGGAGCTGGACATCATTGTCCACCTAGGGACAAATTACCTGGCTGGGAATGGGATCAGAGCAGTGCAGGAGGAGTTTGTGGAGTTGGGGAGGGGCCTTAGACAAGTACAGTAGCATGCATGGTAACCTTCTCAGAGGTGCTGCCTGTCTATGGACTGGGTGAAGTTAGGGTGCTCCACACCATGTGATTCAATGAATGGTTGAAAAACTGATGCAGAGCTCAGTGTTTTGGCTGCACTGGGGACTGGGGGTCCAACTGAAGGGATACAGGCCTATACTGGCACGATGGTCTGACTCTGTCTGGGAGAGGAACCAGGATCCTAGGTGATAGGTTTAAGTGCTTCATTGGCAAGCATTTAAACTAGCCAAGGGGAAGGCACTGAAAAGGAATAGGGAAATCCCAGCCCCCTCCACTAAACAGGGTAGTTAGCGAGGCAAACATCAAGGTAGAGAAGTCCATAGGAAGAAGGACAGTGGTAAATGGAGAAAGAGGCAAAGGCAGTAAGGACAGAGATGAGGCTAAAAGGGGTAAGGCCTTCAAAAAATGGAGGGCAATGAATACCCATGCCCTTAGTCTGGGTAACAAGCTTCCTGAACTAGTGATCTTGATGGAAGAGGGACACCTGGATATCATGGCAGTCACAGAAATATGGTACACAGAGAATAATGACTGGGATGTCAACATACCATGGTACACAATCTACAGGAGGGACAAGGAGGGTAAAAGAGGAGGAGGAGGAGTAGCTATCTATGTAAGGGAAGGGATCAAAGCAATGGAATTAAAGGGTAAACAGGGAGGAGAGGAGGCACTGTGGGTCACCCTGGAGACAGGCAATGGCACCACAATCTGCACTGGGATTGTATACAGACCCCTATCTCAGGGTGAGGAAATGGACAAGGAAATGATAGAAGGCATCCTTAGGATGGTAGAAAAAGGAAAGATATTGTTGATGGGGACCTGAATATGCCAAATGTTAACTGGAGCACTTTTGCTGCAGTCACATCCAAGAGCAGGGTTATTCTTGATGCCCTAAAGTGGGCATGCTTCAGACACCTAGTGTTGGAATCCACTTGGGAGGGAGCAATTTTAGACCTGGTACTCTCAAATGGGGATGGAGAGAGGATCTCAGATTTAGAAGTGGGTAGCCATCTGGGAACAAGTGACCACCAAACAGTGAAGTTCACAATAAACACAGCCATAGAGTCAAGCCATACAAAAGCGAAGGTACTGGCCTTTAAGACGGCTGACTTTGGCAAAATGAGAGTGCCACAGAAAAGCAGTAGCAAATGGGTAAGAAGGAGGGGTGGAGGAACAATGGAGGAAAATTAAAACTGCCATCACAGAGGCAACAAGCCTTTATGTGAAACAAATAAACTAATCAAAATGAAGGAAAAAAACACTATGGTTCTCAAAAGAGGTGATGGGGAAGGTAAGGGAGAAAAAGATAGCATTCAGGAAGTGTATAGAAACACAGAAGGAGCAGTCAAGAGAACTGTACCAGTTAAAGCAGAAGGAAGCGGAAAAGGCAGTCAGAATAGCAAAGGCCCAAACCAAGGAAAAGATAGCTGACTCAGTTAAGAAGGGAGATAAAACCTTTTATAGGTACATTAGGGAGCGAAGAAAGACCAAGGGAAGGATAGTGAGGCTTAATAAAGTGGAGGTTGGGTGGGCAGAGGATGACAGTGAAAAAGTAGGGATACTGAATGAATACTTCTGCTCAGTATTCACAAAAGAAGATGATGGGGAGGTACCTAAACCAATCAATAGAAGCACTCTAGATTGGGGGGTTGATATCAGTCCACTCACAGAAGAAAGGGTCCAAAAAGAACTCCTAAAACTGAAAGTGGACAAAGCAATGGGGCCTGACAAGATTCACTCCAGAATTCTAAAAGAACTAAGGGGAGAACTAGTGACACCACTGACTACCCTTTTTAACAAATCATGGGAGGATGGTGGGGTACCTGAGGACTGGAGGAGTGCAGATGTGATTCCCTTTCACAAAAGTGGGAACAAAGCAGAGGCAGGAAACTGCAGACCTGTTAGTTTGACCTCAGTGGTAGGGAGAATGATGGAATCACTTCTGAAAGAAAGAATTGTTGAGTACCTTGAGACCAGTGAGGCACAGGACCCAAGGCAGCATGGATTCACAGCAGCAAGGTCATGCCAGACAAATCTAATAGATGTCTTTAACTGGGTGACTAAAGTAGTAGACCAGGGAGGGGCTGTGGACATGGCCTATCTATACTTTAGCAAGGCATTTGACACAGTCCCACACAAAAGATTAATAAACAAGTTAGACAGGCTGGGAGTGGGTCCCAGGGTGGTAGCCTGGGTAAAACATTGGCTAGACAACAAGACACAGAAGGCAATAGTAAATGTAATCCAGTCCGAAGAAAGGGGGGTTACTAGTGGGGTACCGCAGTGTTCAGTACCGGGGTTGGTCCTTTTTAATGTCTTTATATGTGACATTGTGGAGGGACTGGAAGGAAAAGTATGCCTTTTTGCAGATGACACAAAGATCTGAAACAGGGTTGATACACAAGCAAGGGGGTTGGAAAGGATGAGAAGGGACTTGGCAAAGTTGAAGAAATGGTCAGAAGTATGGTAGCTTAAATTCAATGCAAAGAAGTGCAAAGTAATGCACCTGGGAAACAAAAACCCAAGGGAAGAGTAAACAATGGAGGGGGGTATTAACAACAAAAAAATGGAAAGGGATCTGGGAGTAGTCATATTAGATGACCTTAAGGTAGGCAAGTGATGTGAGAAGGCAGTAAGGAGGGCTGGAGGGATGCTGGGATGTATAGGGAGAGGCATCACCAGTAGAAAAGAGGACGTTGTTATCCCTCTGTACAGACAATTGGTGAGACCCCATCTGAAGTACTGCATGCAGTTCTGGGGACCCCATCTCCACAAGGAGGCAGTCAAGAGAAGGACAACTAAAATGGTGCAGGGTTTGCACCAGAAGCCATATGAACAGAGACTAAAGGAGCTTAATATGTATACCCTTGAGGAAAGGAGGGAGGGGGGGACATGATAAAAACTTTCAAGTACCTCAGGGTAATCAACAAAGTCCAAGAGGGCAGCATCTTTCAGAAAAAGAGATGTGCAAGAACAAGGGGGCACAATTTGAAGACAGAGGGTGGACAACTTAGGGGCAACGTGAGGAAGTATTTTTTCATGGAGAGGGTGGTAGATGCATGGAACAGCCTTCTTGAGGTCGTGGGGTCAAAAACAGTGGGGGAATTCAAGAATGCAATGGACAGACATAAAGCAATTCTGGTGGGGGGGTAGGAAGAAGTAGGCTGTTGGTTAACTAGGATCTGCAGCTTATCAAATAGGTAAAGACATGGGCAGACTGGGTGGGCCAAGTGGTCCTTATCTGCCGTCACAGTCTGTGTTTCCTTTTTTTTTTTAAACTCAGGTTTGTTAAGGACATGTACAGGTACAGAAAAACATAAGTGATACATAATTTGATCTTTCATGTGATATACCATATATATTGTATTACAATAAACTTGATATCAGAATTTGTTTGTATTTTATTTAGGTGGCATCCTTTGACTAGAGTTCATTTGGAAAGGCAGTCTTTTAGAAGATTCATGATATATCTTCTTCAGGAGATGGATCCATTGCTTGTCATTCTTATAATAACTGTAATTCCCTGCACTTTATTATCTTTCATATATAGTAATTATCAAATAAAAAAATACAAAAACAAAAGAATATGAACTCCAGATTCATTCAACTGGTTTGGCTGGTTATTCAGAACATTTGTTAAGTTCAGATATTAAACTTGGCTGTGTATGGCCAAGCCCTGCTTCTAAATGAATTTTTAAGAGGCAAAAGCCTGCTGGGACAGCACCGAGATGCCTTCCCTCGCCTCTCCTCTATTAGATGCATAAATGGCAACCAGGTTCCATTAAACCTATCTTTCTGCAGACATAATTCTGCTGTGAATCTTTTCACCCCTTCAATGCCCTTAGTTATGTCCAACCATTCTCAATTTGGTGGGATGAGGTTTAGCCATTTTTTTTGTGATGGCTTTGCCTGCTGCTAATAGGATCCCCAAAAAGGATTTCTGGTTGTTAGATTATCTCTTTTTTGGAAATATCCCCAGAATCATATGCTCAAATGACAAAGACTGGTTGCATCCAGCCATGACCTTGTATTTTTCAATTACCTCAGTCCAAAATGGACATAGCACAGGGCATTCCCAGAATATGTGATGATGGGTACCTATTATTCCACAGCTTCTCTTTCCAGAGTAAGCTGGATTATATTGTTTAGTCCTAGTCAGTGTATTAAAAAACCTGCTTACCAGCTTCCAATGAAATTCCATCCAAACATTGGAAGCTGAAGTCCTAAAAACATTCTCCCAGATATATTGCCTCATAAGGGGGTTAAGCGGAGTCCCCATTTCTTGAGTCAAATCTGTTTGACACTTTGGGGGATCCTTTATGGCTGCATGCAAAAAGGGCTGAGTAAGTTTAGAGATCAGTTATTTCTCTTCTAGGTTATGAGCTGCAACCCACCAAACCGAACTCAGCTCCCCGCTGATCATGAGGGCCAATAGTGTCCTGCCCTCCCCTGAGCTGCAATCCACCGAACCAAACTCAGCTCCCCACTGGTCATGAGGGCCAACAGTGTCCTGCCTTCCCCCGAGCTGCAACCTACTGAACCAAGCTCAGAAGCGATGAGAGGCTCGCCTCCTCTTTCATTCTCTGGAACGTAAGCGCATGTGTGTGTGGAACAATGGACTCTGGTTTTGGTGCCAATTTTAAATCTGGCCTGTTCTGAGCTACTGTGCCTTAACAGTTGGCAGGGCAATGCAAATAGTTTTATATTAGCTGCTTTACCTTAAAATGTGCAGTATTACCCCTTTTTAGGGGAGCTTTAATTGAATCTACTTTGCTAAGGTCAGCCTGCTTATCTGATACAGTGAAAAGTGCAGTCTTACCACATCTCAAACGGGTGCTTTAACTGATCTCTTTTATTTTATAGAGCTGATTTTACTTTTACTGCATTTAAATTGAGTACTGAGCAGAGCTGGATATGTTCCTAAAGGGAGCTTTAATTAATTAATTTTAAGCCAGTTCTATTTTTTGTTATTTTAACTGTTTAAAATAGAGAACTGTACAGAGTCAGCTTTAATTCCTAAGACAGTTATATTTTTAGCTGCATTTTTTGTGTACTGTCTTTTAAGTGCTTTAAAGTGAACAAATCAACTTGTGCATTGTTGGTTACATTTCTACAGGGAGCTTTAAATAATTTTCTAGCCAGCAGACGCTGGGTCTCCCCTACCGGGAGAAAGCCTTTTTGAGTGGTTCCAGTAAATGAAAGCCATGTTCTAATTCGAATTACTGGAGCTGTGCATTTAATTTCAGTGTCTACTCAGTAGCCCCACCTCCTCCTTACCTGCTTAAATTAACCTCCCCTTCTGTTCTCTCCTCAGCTTCCCACTGATCGTGAGGACCAACGGTGTCCTGCCCTCCCCAAGCTGCAACCCGCCAAACTGAACTCAGGTACAACGAGAGGTGCACCAGCTTCTTTCATTCTCTGGAATGGAGGAGCATGTGTGTGGAAGGCCCCACACATGCAATGCATCGCTGCCCCACTGCCCCCCCCACCCTTGGTGAACTAATATATACGTAGGATCGCATGTAGTTGTAAACCAATCACCAAATTTTCCCCTTTGCATCTTATCTGCAACCACCACTAGCGGCCACTACAAGTCATTCCTGCACTCCCATACCCAGCCATCAACAATATGCTGCAACTTTGTTTATCTATTATTTTCCTTCTTGCACCTTAAGCATTCCTCCCACCCTCCTCCTTCCCTGAATCGCAGCCTTGTCCTCTAATAATTAACTCCCCAAGTGCATTGCCACACCACTCTACCACCCCCACCATTGGTCAGCTCCCCACCACTCTCCCCCTTTATTGGGTTCCCAGTCCTACCATCCTCCTCCTCCCTCCCTCCCTCCTTTCATGCTGGGCTGTCAGCCATAAAATTCTCTGCTCAGGGCATCCCCTCAATCCCTCTCAGCTTCTCCTGCTCACAGCAAGCTACTATGGGCTATACCCAAAACAAAACTGCTGTTAACTTTACTGTTCCTCCTGGTTGGGAACATCGAGCTAAACCCTGGACCAACCCCCACCACCTGTCATAACCCCTCTCCTCTCTCCAACTACCCCAAGGCCCAAAAGTAGCCTAACTTAAATATATGCAGTATCCTACAAAATTAACCTTGCTACAACCTATTGTCCTTTCCTTGCATCCTGACATCTTGATTATCACAGAGACCTGGCTGAATCCGCGCAACCAGGATGCAGAATTAACTATTTCTGGCAACTCTGTCACTCGTCATTACAGCCTGGGTAATGAAAGAGGTGGCGGCATAGCAATGTTCATCTCATCCCTGCTCCAGTTCACACCAGCCTCGCTGACTGTGCCCACGCTATCCATTGATGCCTTGCTAATAAAAATCTCTCTCCCCCACTCAATCCCCATATTTATAGCAGGCTCCTATAGTTCCCCTGACTCCCCTATGCCCACTGTCTTAGAACACCTGGGTACCCTAGAATCCCTTGCATCAGGGGGCAAGCTTCATATCCTTGGGGACTTCAATTTGAACTGGCTCTCTGGTGCTAGCACCAAGCTCCATAGCCAAGTGGCAGCACTAAACCTGTTTCAACAGATCACTGAACCCATGCGTCTGAACCTCAAATCCCAGAACCACTCCTTCTTGGACTGGGCCCTCACCTCACACCCTCATTGGATACTTGCTTCTGACCTCCTAATGGACTCTCTAAGTGATCACCACATGATTTACTTGGTAAGGAAAATATTCAGAGCCAAGTCACCTCCACCTAGGTCTCTCCTCACCAGGTCCTATAAATTCCTGGACCTTGATGCACTCCTAAATGACCTAACAAACACAGACTGGTCATTCATCCCCAGGGCCACCTCTATAGATTCTGCCCTGGATAACTTCAAGTCCAGATTCCTCACCATCTGGGACTACTATGCCTCACTCAGAAGCAATTGAGAAAGGGGAGCTCATCTGCTCTGGATCTCAGCAGACCTCATGGCCCACTTCTGAGCCAGGGACTAAGTGTGGAAAGCCTACAAGGTATCTGGCACCCCCGTGGAGCACCAACACTACTGCACACTTCGTAGTGCTTGTACAAGGCTTATCAGACAGGCAAAGCCAACTACTTCAAAGCCTCCTTCCACAGCAACATAAATCATCCGGCCACGTTTTGGAAGGTGATTAAATCGCTCTTCTCCCCTCCTGCCCAGCTCCCCACCCCTGTCCTAGATGTAGGTGGCTCCACTGTTTTGGAACCTCATGCAGTGGCCTCTGCTTTCAACACCTATTTCACTAACTGTTCGGCCTCTCGCTTATCCACTCTCCCACCTGCCTCACACCCTCCGGTGATCACATCCCTACCCACCCAAACCCACCACCCAGCCTTCTCCTTTTGCCTGGTTACCCCATCCGAAGTACTCAACACCCTGCTCATCCTCAATCCCTCCAAGGGTAAATGCACTTTGGGCTTGGACTCCAAAATGCTCTACCTATCAGCCCCTGCCATTGCCATTCCCCTGGCATCACTCTTCAATCTCTCTTTCTCTCTAGCCTCTATCCCTTCATACTGGAAGCATGCTACAGGCATCCCACTCCCTAAAGGTGGTGACCCCTTCTCCCCTGGCAACTACCACCCCATCTCCCTATTCTCCATATTAGCCAAAATGCAGGAGCACCTAGTCCTCTCACAACTCTCCTCCTTCCTTGACTCCTCCTCCTCTTTCTTCACACCTTACCCATCTGGATTTAGAAAATCACATTCCACAGTTACTTCCCTCCTAAGACTCACTGATTCCATTCTTACTGGCATGGACAAAGGTCACATCACCTCTGCCATTTTTGTTGACCTTGTAAAGGCTTTTGACACTGTCTCTCATGCCCTTCTCCTGTCCAAGATCTCCCGTGCTGGGCCCTGCAGTGCGGCCACCAGCTGGTTCCACTCCTACCTGGCAAGCAGGTTCTAATCAGTCAGAACTGGAATTTCCACCTCTGACCCCCTCCTTGTTACCACCGGAGTGCCCGAAGGCTCAGTCCTTGGCTCGATCCTGTTCTTCATCTTCCTGAACGACCTGCCCTCGACCTGTTCGCACACATCCATTCACATGTATGCAGATGATATGGCACCATATACATCAGGCCCATTTTCCTTGGAAGTGGCATCCAGACTCCAGCAGGACTTCAATGATGTTCCGCTCTGGTTTTGCTCAAAACAACTTTTTCTCAACATCAAGGAAACTGTCTCCTTAACCTTCGGCATGAGGCAGAAACTTTCCCGACTCCCCCCATCCCCACCTTCCACACCCTAGATGGGACTTCCTTGGAGGCTTGTATCTCATTTAGAAATCTCAGGGTCTGGCTTGTCCAGCACCTCAACATTTCTGTACATATTGATGCCATCCACAAAAACTGCATCCCAGGTTGGGTGCCTTATGCCATAACTGTGGTTGCATCCCTCTGCCAGCTTGCAAGGCAATTGTACAGAAAATGATCCTTCCCATTTTTGACTTCAGGGATGTAGTCTACAGTGCCACCCCAAGTCCACCCTAGCCTGACTGGACCCACTTTTCCACTCCTTCTGTCGCTTTGCTCTGGACTGTCCTCCCACCACCCATCACTGCAACCTCTATTGGTCCCTGGACCTCCCCTCACTCCTAGATCAGTGTCAGTCCCACTGTGCCAGGCTCACAGCCTATTTTTGGGCTCAGTACTTGCCCTTTTACCTCACATCAGTTCTAACAGCCCATACTCATTCAGGAATTTTGACTCCCTGTTAATGCATGTCCCATACATGGCCACCTCAGCAGGCCAATCAACCTTTAGAGCTTGCATACTGAAACTATGGAACTCCCTTCCTGTGGACATTTGGCATGTTCTCTCCTCACAGCACCTCAACTTCCTCTTCAAAGAGCACTTTTTCTTCACCTGCACATGCAGTTTAGATTCACACTAGATCACGGGATTAGCTCTCCATTGTGGTTACTCTTAGTGATGTGTCATTGACCATAAGCTGTTGTGAATCACACCATCTACCAATTTGTTACCTTAATGTCTCAGTATGTGTTGTATGCTTACTCTTGTACAATATACTATATATGTATTCTCCTCTACCACACACCCCCAGGATGCATCTGGAATAGAATGGCAGGCAGCTCAGTATGCCCTCCTGGTAAAACTTTTAAATAAATAAATGTGCTGTATTGACAATTAAGTCTTCTAAAGGGCCGGGGTCCTGTTGTACTCTGTGGACATTAAGATCTTGTTTTAAAAAGGCGGCCACCAGGAGACAGCGGAAAAAATGGATACCTGGCAGCTGAAATTCTTGTCGTACTTCCTGAAAAGGTTTAACTTGGTTCTGCCTGAAAAATTGTCTGAAATAATACAAACTTTGACGTCACCAGGTAGTGAAAATATGGTCTAACCTTGGAGCGGAAAAAAGAGAACAGTGCACAATCTGTTTTACCGGACAGAGAGTAACTTAAACCTAAATCCAATTTGACCCTTCCCCAAGTCTTGTACATGTGCTCTTGCCAAGGTTTTGTTTAGTTTACATTTCCTTAATCTGTCAGGTGTCCCCATAAAGTCCACAAGTGGTAGAGTTCCAGCGTTACTCCCCACCTCCATCCCTAACCATACATTTTGTGCATCCGATGTGAGGTAAGCCATCCAAGGAACCAGTTGGGCCATCAAGTAATACAGTTTTAACTTGGGCAGACCAAGACCTCCCTGTGTTTTTGAGCAGAGTAAAGTATGCCAGGCTATCCTGGCCCTTTGACCCCCCGCACAAAATGATACAAGGCAGCATTAATTTTCTTCCATTCTGAGGTAGGGATCTGAAGTGGAAGGGAGCTCACAAAAATAGGAAACTGGGGAGTACATTCATGCGGATTGTTTCAATCCGGCCCATCAAGTTCTGGGGTAAAACTTTCCACTACTTCAGGTCAGTAAATATGTCTTTTAGCAGTTTCCCATAGTTTACTTGATAGAGGTACCCAGGTAACGAAAGCTTGAAGTCACCTACTTAAAAGGGAATAATTGTTTAAGATCTGGTGTTTGTGGGCCGCTCATTATGAGAATCTCAGTTTTATCATTATTTATTTTGAAGCCTGAAAGTTGACCATAAGTATTATCTCAGCCCGTAACGGGGGGTGTGGGGGGTGGAGCCCCCTACAGAAAAAAAGATATGCCACATGGGAAGAATTGTGCTGTATTGGCAGCATGATCTTGCCATGTGGCATAATGTCGTGCGACATTATGGCCCCGTGCCCTCTTGCTTGGGGTTTATAATACAGGGCTTTAATCCAAGTCTGGAACTGTGCACCAAACCCAAACTTGTTCAGAACTTCACACCAGATAGTCCTACTGCAAGCGATCGGATGCCTTTTTGGGTCAATGACAACAGCAATTTGTTGTTCTTTAACCTGTTGTCCCAGATACAAAATATTTAAGCAATATCTAATATTACCTTGAAGATGGTGATTGGGCAAGGTGTATCACATCTGGAAGAAACTTATTGACCCTATTTGCTAAGATTTTTGTAAAGCTTTTGGAATCTACACAAAGTAGAGATATTGGGCAATAGGAAGAGCAGGATTTAGCTGGTTTTCCCTCCTTCAGAATTATCGAAATAAGGGCGTCTCTCCAGGAATTGGGGCAATCCTCTTCCTCCTTACAAGAATTAAAAAGATCAACCATTATAGGAGTCAGCTTAGTACAGTTTTTGGTAAAACTTGGCAATAAAGCAGTCAGGGCCAGGGGATTTACAGGTTTTCAGATATTTTTATAGTCAGGGCAATTTCAGGTGATGTAATCAGGGCCTCAAAGAAGAGTCTGTCCTCCGTTGACAGGCTAAGAAGGTTTATTGTCTGCATAAATTCTTTATATTTATCTTGTTCGCCCTGCCCTTGCTTGTCCATAGCATATATGGATGCATAATAAGCCTTGAAAGCCTCTGCTGTCTGTTTTGGGGTATAACAGCTAAGTGTCTGGTTACCTGTCTTAGTCTATTTTTTTTAACACATCTATCCATCTGGGCTGTTTGCAGTCTAAAGGCAAGGAATCTGCCTGACTTATTTCCATGCTCATAATGTTTTTGATTGGTGCATCTAAGTTTACCCTCTACTTGTTTATCCAGAAGGCTTTGGAGTTCTAACCTGGCCCCCACCAACTCTTTCTAAATGACCTGCAAACCTTTATTCTTATGTTCTTTCTCCAACTGGTGTAATATTTTTTTCCAGAGCCTCCTGCTTTCCTCTATGTTGTTTCTAGAGTCTGGATGAGTTAGCTATAATGTGTCCCTTTAAAGCCACTTTAAGTCTATCCCAGCATCATTTAACTCCTGTGTCCTGTATCTTGTTATGATTCTGACAGTCTGTTATCATTATCATTAAAGTTATGAAGTCCTCACTCCCAAGGAGGGAAGCATTCAGTCGCCATACAGTGTTCTTCTCCCAGTCCTCCAGTCTAAGGTCCAATGTGACCGCTGAATGGTCTGAAACCAATTTAGGGTGTATAGAACAATCTGTGATCCTATGTAAATCTGAATCTGGGAATAAGATTTATTGGGGATCGAGTAAAAAGTGTAGTCCCTCGAAGTGAGGTTAAGCTTATGCCAGACATCAAGTAGTGCCGATTCCGCCATCCCTCCCCTCACCTCTCTACCCATCAATTTATTAGTTGAGGAAGTACGTGAGGAGTGGTCCAGGCCCAGTCTCATCACACAGTTAAAATCCTCCCCAAGCAGTATCTTTCCTTCCCCCAAACCTGAGATCCTTTGAAACATACAGTTGCAAAAGGAGGGTTCATCTACATTAGGGCCATAGACATTAAGTAAATGTACAGTATTTTTGGGGAAAATATCCTACCTATGATAGATACAAATCTACCATCAGTCGTGGAGCTTTCTGATTTGATCTCCAGAGGGAGGTTCCTTTTTATTAGGATGGCTGTGCCTGCTTTTTTATTTGTGGGGTGAGCTGAGCTCACCACCTTGTTGACCCAGGAGTGGGCCAATTTTTGATGTTCCATCTCTGATAACTTTGTTTCCTGTAGAAAGCAGATATTTGCCCTCAGTTTTTTAAGATATTGAAGGATTTTAGTTCTTTTTATGGGAGAGTTGATGCCCTGGACATTCAGGGAAACTGTCTTGAGAGAACTCATTTTACCCAATTATGGGAATATAAAATTAACCTCGAGTCTAATATATGTTCCTGCCCCCTACCTCTCTCCTCTACCATCAGGCCCTCCCCCAGGACATCTTTTCCCCTTTCCCTGTCAAAACCAGAATCACAGCCTTTAGTGTAGTTTAGACAATCCAGCCAGTAAACTGCTGCAATCAACACAACAGAGCCTATACAACTAATAACTGAGTCATTTAAAAGTTTCATAACATACAACAGAGTGAAATATGAAAATAATAAACTTTGATAATTAAACTTTAAACAACCAAGTTGCTTCCTAGGTGAAGTGATGGAAAATCCGCAATATTACAGATGAGGTGTAGCTAAGGCTACTGTGCTTGTTAGTACAACAGGCCTGACCCCTAAGGTGTCAGTAACTAATGAATGTCACCAGAGGACTCCCACATGCTGTACTGTAATGTGGGAGACAAGCCACTGTGAGTAGTTTCTCTAATATTAAGCCGGTGCTATGGGCCCAGGAGCCACTGCACAACTGTTACTCCCTTACCATCTGTAATAAAAGCATCAAAAGGACAGTAAAGAATTTCATGTAATACCCTTCTGCAGTTATATATATTAATCATGAGCACAAGCTCCTCTCTTCCCCCATTTCAGCTTGACAAAGAAAAAAAAGTTTTTCAAGACCCCTTCACTTAAACATTCTCTTAGTCTGTAAGTTACTTCTCAAGTGGTAAATCGTGCTAACAAGGAGGGTGGGGCTATAAGTTGAGATTATACTATAAAGAAAAAATTAAAGTTCAAATTCAGTTCAAGGGGGATGGTAGAGTTACCTTCTTAGGGAAATTACTAAGTCAGTAGCACTGCAGTTTAGTTGTGGCCAGGATGACTGCCGGCTTGATGGCTGGGAGAAATTCTCCTTCCCCTCTAAATCAAGTAAATGTACCTTAGGTGCAGTTTATTCAGGCAAAGGGTCCAGCTGACCAATCTGAGCCCAGTCGATCTTCAGCCGTCACTGTTTTGTTTTCCCTGGTAAGCAGCTCCTTCAGATTGGTGTCAAGATGTGAAGGCCAAGAATTTGCAGTGGGTTGGAAGCGTCATGGTCGGCCCACCCTACACCATGCCACACAAGTAATTTCTTGCTCCAGCACCTCCAGTTGAAGAGAGGGGATCCTGCGTCCCAGTTTGTGCACAGAAGGGGTGGCTTCATAAAGAAAGCCAAAGAGCTGTGGACCCTTGTCTATAAACACATGTAAATGGGCTGGGTATTGCAGTTGCATTTTTAAGTTCTTGTCCTTAGCCACCCTAATAACTTCTTTGACCTGCTTCCTCTTAGTGTTGAGAAAATCAGAGAAGTCCTGATCAAAGACAGCCTTTGGCCATCCAGTGTGATGTCCCTTAATTTCCAAGCCATTTACAGTATGAGCTGATGGTCTTTGTAATTCAGCATCCTTACGATTATTGAGCATGGTCTTGATTTTGCTCTTTCGGCTTCTGAACCAGGGAGCGGTGAGCTTGTTCCATGATCATAGGATGGTCTGCTGTTAACTTTAAGACAGAGTGTATCACATGCGACACAAATTCCTCCATGTTCAGGAAAGATTCTTCCAGACCCTCGAGACTGCCAAATAAATGAAAGTTATTCTGCCTTGAGTGGTTTTCCTGGTCACCCAACTTTGATTGCAATTCTCTTTCCCTAGTAAGAAGATATAGTATGGCCCAATCATGCTGACTGGTGGAATCTGCAAAGGATCCAATAGCTTGTTTGGTAGCCATGGTACGCTTGTCTATGCTCCGAATATCAGCCCTGACATCAGCCACAGATGATTCCACCTGATCTAGAGTCTTAATGATGCCATCTAGCTTGTGCATAATCTCCTGTTGGTCCATTGGCTCCATTTCATCTTCTGAGTCTGCAATGCTTGTCACGGGGGAAACAGGTCGGGAGTCAAGTGGTAGGCCCTGTTTTTTTAACCCCATCCATCAAAGCTTTGATTTTCACTGCTTGTGAATATTTCCCTCTAGGTTTTACCCCCGCCACCTCTGATGTATGAATCTCTCTGGTTTTAAGTAGTGGATGGGAGCTTAGGTAATTAATTTAATATATTATGTTGCAGTGGCTCCCAGAGCTCCAGAGCTAAGTGAACATACACGTGGTGATGTCACCGGTAGTCCAGAGTATATGTTTCTATGTTTTAAAAACTGCATGTGAGTGATTTGTGTGTGTAGGTGGGAAGGTTTATTAAAATCTGAGGCCAGCCTATAAATGCAAGATGCCACCATTGCTACCAAAGACTAGGATCCTGGAAAGGGAATCTGCGTGCCTAAAGTAGGGGAAATACATAGGTCTCATGAGGGGTCTGTAAGGGGGACATAGGTCACTGCACCGCCCATGGAAGAACACACTAATCAGGTATTACGAGGGAAAACCCCGGAGAGCTCGTAATACCTGGTTCTCCCCCCCAGTACACCAACTGAGGAGGGCTCTCACCTGGCTACAGAATTGACACTGTATTTTACCCTTACCTAGATTAGAGAGGAAGTGCTGGAACCTTGTGGTGAGTGTTCAATTGTGAACTCAGCAAGCACTCTAGGAGGACACAAGGAGGACATTCCTGTTCCCCAACCCATCATGGATTGCACTTAGTGGTAGGCACTGTGAGCTCTGTGGGCCCAGCCCCCAGGAGTGGGGTTGTGACACTCTGGATGCCAATTAGGTCCCAGGGATAGATAGGAAGCCATGGGCAGACTGGATGGACCATCAGTCTTTTTCTGTGGATATTGTCTATGTTTCTGTGTTTCAGTGTCACAGTCAGTAAGGTCACAATGCTAATTATGTATAGAAAGGAACAGAACTGACTATGTCAGCGTCCAGGTAGAATGTTTTCCACACCTCACCTAGTACTGCCAGGTAGAAATCTTCTAATTAGCAAAAAAGAAAATAAATATTTTAGATATACTGTGTGATATTATGACTCTTACATTTGCTCACTGTCTAAAATATATTAAAGGGTTGTGATATAAATGATGTCTTGCATTTGTCATTAGGAAGTGGTATAAAAATAAGTATTTATTTAAAATTTGGAAATCCTATATAAGCTACAGAACTAATTACAGAAAGTCTGAAAGTGCATCAATAATCATGAAAACATAATCACAGGTTTAATTTTCAGCAGCAAAACTATTGAAAAAATGTTGAAAACAAAGAGTGCATTTCTATTCTAGTTAATACTGGTTATGTTATCTTTCAGAGGTATAGATAATTTTTTCCCTTCCAGACATCTGTGTGCTGGCAGCACAGCGCCCATCATTAGGGCTCCACATGACCAAATTAACTGCCCCCTCCCTGACGTCCATCCTACAGAGTTGGAATGCTTAGAAAGGGGGGCACAGTGGGCATAGCCCCCCAAAAAGGGGCTGCAACATTGGGACTTGGCACCCTAATTACCGGGTGCATCACTAGTACTGCTGTACATGCCTGGAACCTAATTTTTTTAATCTATCTGAGCGTCTACCCATGGAATCCTATTACGGTTATCTCCTCCTCTGTATCTACTGTTTCAGAGACCTAGTCACCTACAAGAGGCAAATTTTTCCCTTAACCTCCTCTCTTGTATCACAAATTCTTTGCACAAAACTACATTAAAGCATCAGTTAGGGTTCAGAGTAAGCTGACAAAAGTAGGGAAATGTGGCATCAGGGTTTCCAACCATAACTCCCCACCTCGCCCCCCCCCAAGTAGGGAAAGGAAAAAAACATTACAGCTTTAACTGTCCTGACTCTTTGTGGCTCAGGGGTTGGGTCTTCCTTGCAGTTCTCAGCTCTAACACTGACCTCATTGTGATACAACCTCCAAACATACAGAACTGTGTTTCCCCACATGTTGCCAACAACCTGAAGGCCATGCCTGAAGAAAACATATCAAATGTTACATTACTTGGTCATGGAATGGGGTGAGTGTTAGGGTTGAGAACCCCAAAGGAAGACCCCACCTCTGATTTTCCTAGAGTCAGGACAGTAAAAACAGTAAATGTTTTTTTCTTTTTAATGCTTGGGGTGGGGTTGGAGAGTTAGGGTTGGAAACCCTAGTGACACATTTCCCTACTTTTGTCAGTTTAATCTGACCCCTAACTGATGCATTAATGTAGTCTTTGTAAAGAATTTCCTCACTTGTGAGATAGTAGAATCGTATCCACATTTATGTAGGTCTCTTTGTAACCTGTGTGAACACATTTATCATGCTAAGAAAACACAATGTGCCCTGTGCTTCCATCCCTCCACAGATGCACACATCCATCTGGCTGTGGAAACACAGTGCCCCATGCCTCCTGAAGAGCAATGTATGTGCTTCATTGTAATTGTTTTTTGTGGGGCTCACTTCAAAGGAAAAAATATGTATTAAGTGTCCCTCTTAAATGCCAGCAGTTCATTTGGTTTTCACTTTGTTACCCATAAGACAGTAAATGTTTGTCAGTTTGCTGTGAAATTTGCTATGGTTGCAGTGGAAGATGCGATGCACCTTTGGTGCATTTTTAATCATGATTGGAATTTCATTGTAGATTTAGCACCACGGTGAATATTGGAGGTAATTTTGGGGTGCATACCCCATGTATGTTTAGGGGACATTACTTGCAAGTGTCATAGTAGTCATTGGCACCTTTTTTGTTACATATACATTGTCCCTTAACTCCAATTATTGATAAACTTACAGCTTGTTAAGCGTGCAATGTTATCCTATGAGAATTTTCATTAAATTGATGTTTCTTATATGCCCCATGAATTTTTTTGAGGGGGGGATATTATGTGTTGGTGTTGTAGTACTCATTGAGACCTATTTTTGATATATAGATTCTTCCTTAACTCCACACAGTGACAGACCTATGGCTTGTTAAAGTTGCAACGTCATTCTATGGGAATTTTCATTTTTTCATTGTTATGTTTTTTATATGGCCCCTAAATTTTTTTTTTGGAGGGTGGTATATATATTAGTGCTGCAGTACTCACTGAAACCTTTTTTTCATACATATATTCTCCCTTAATCCCACAGAGCGATTGAGTTATGTCTTTTTGAAGTTGTAATGTTATCCTATGGGAATTTTCTTTTTTTAATCTTTATGTTTTTTTGCATGGTCCCCTACATTTTTTGGATAAGAATTATCTGTTAATGTTGTAGTATGACAATGTCTGATTTTATGACTGTTTTAAGATTTTTTTCTGATTGTAAATTGTATGACGCCTTGTCATTTGAAAGGCGCCATAAAAATAAAAGTTATGATTATTATTATTACTCATTACGACCTTTCTTTTGACATAGAGATTGCCACATAACACATAACAGCAACTATTGACAGATTTATGGCTTGTTAAAGGTGAAATGTGGGGAAAAAAGTCCAAAATTATTTTTTAATATGAAGGGATCCTTTTCATGAGACTGTGTCATTCTCATAAAAAAGATGCCTTCACATGAAGAAGAATGTGAAAAACAATAAGACCAAATAATTTTTTAGTATGATGTAATCTTTTTTGTGAGACTGCTTCATTCTCACAAAAAAAGATTTCTTCATACAAAAAAATGTGAAAAGAAATCCCTAAATCCAAATTCTTTTTTCATATGAAGACAATCTTGTTTTGTATGGCCCTATTCCAGTTTCGTATGGCCATATGAAAAAAGAAAATTATCTCATGAAAAATCATTTTAAAAATGTGTTAAAAACACATTTATGGGTCATTTTTCCAAAACTTAACTGCAGAATCCAACTAATGGGGTCCCAGTTAGCAAGATACATGTGCTGGTGTTTTTTTCATGGTATGATTTTTATGGGTTTTCAAAAAAAATTTTGAGGGGGGAAGAAAAATAGAAACAAGACGGTGGCCATAAGAAAAAAATATGTTCTCATGAAGCAAAATTACCCCATATGAAACAGAATCCTTTATTGTATGGTCAAATTCTTTTGCTTATGAAACAACAATAAAAAAAAGCATACTGAGCATGCACAGAACCAACATTTTAAATCCTTATGACTCTTGAACAGATTCATATTTTTTCATCAAACCAACAATGGCACCACTCTAGGACAAGCTCTTTCTACCCTTAAAATTTCAGACCAAAATTCTAAACCATCTGGGCGCTTGGTCATGACAAAATAAAGAGTAACCCCCCCAAATTTTTTTACGTTTTTAACTAATCATTTGTTGGAATCCACACATCTGACCAGAACAAAACTTGGCACATCAAGAGACCTTGCTCCTGAAACTGTGTGTGCAAATATTTGTGCAAATCCATTGAATGGGGGTGAAGCTATTAAAGTGCAAAGGAAGGGGTTTGACATTAAACAGCATGCTCAACCTTGACTACAGTGATGCTACTGCACCACTATAATAATCATGTTAAAAATAACGTGTCCTAGAATTGATCCCTGTGGTATTCTAATCATGACCTTCCTTTCCCCTTAGGCTGCTCAATTTATGACCACAATCTGGGTCCTCCCAAAAAGACAGTTTTCTACCCACGTCATAATCCTGTCCCCAAGTTACCCAAACAACTTTATCATTCTTCAGGGTTGGACTGAGTTTAGGCACAAAATATCGACTGCCTGATCACAAGCCATGGCTTTTGTCATCTAATCAAATAATTCAGTAAAGGAATTTTACATAACCTACCAGTTATAAATCTGGCTGCCCTGTTGCAGTCTGGCAGAGGGCTCCTGTCCTCCATTGTGAATACTGAACAGAAATAATTGTTCAGTAGATTTTCCTTTCCCTTCTCATCCTCTACCCATTTTTCCCCGTTTTTAGCATGATCACTTCTCCTATGGTCTGTGCTAGCACTGCAATATGTTTTTTGCACATATCATGATGCTTATGGTGCACTGCACAGGAGCTGACAGACAGTTTGACAACCAAGAAATTGTTACTCTTTCCTAACCCAGTCAAAGTGTTTTCATGTGGCCTTATGGTTCCCCTTCCTTATTTCCCATTTTGTCATTCTTTAATTGTCACTGCCCCAACATGATTCCACCAAAAAAAAAAAATCTGACTCATAGGTTGACCTGCATTTAGTTGTCCTGCTCACACCACAGCAGCCACCAAATTTCCCTGCTTTTATTAAGCAATAATTTAAGTTTTAATTCCTTATCTTTCAGGGCTTTGATGATCTTTCTGGGTGTTAAGCTGTCTGGGGTACAGTGCTCCAGAACATAGTCAAATTTCCAAGGTCTAGAGTTCTGAATTTTTATCTTATTCTTTTTAGGGCCTTGAAAATTGATGCATACTGTATCTGTTTTTGCTCTGTTAAGGTAAAAAAAACATGACAGAAAGTTTAAATACTGTACAAATTGGCATTTTTATCAGCAAAACCAAAAAGTATTGGAAACAAATGTTGAAATAGTGTGTACATTTATTTTCTAGATAACACTGGTTACATTATCTTTAGGTGATATAGATAGTCTTTTTAATATTGCTGAGTGTACACCACTGGGATATTAGTAGGGCATTTTCCCTCCTCAGTGTCCACTCTTTCAAAGATGAAGGAGTCATCTACAGAGTCATATCTTTCCCTTAACCTGTCTCTTATACCACAAATAGATATGCTAAACAGAACTGGTCCTAGAACTGATCAATAGGGCACTCTGATCTTGACTACCCTGTTCCCTGAGGGTTTTCTATTTAGCACCACACTATGGGTCCTCTTACTCAGGCAGTTTTTTTTTTTTTTGAGTATTCTGTTTATTAACAGTTTTCTTGAACAATAAATGAACAACAACTTATACAGACTACAGACAGCGGGATACAAAAAAAGGTATAGGATAACAAAGTACATACATTTACATACATACACACAAAAACATACATATATTCTAACCTACCCTAATCCACTCTAACTGCCCGGTTCTAACTTTAATTTACTTCATCGTGTGATTTCTATAATGCGGTTTTCACAATTTCTCTGGTTCTTACAATTTAATTCTTATAATTTCTATGATTCATATTTATTATTTCCATTTCAGAATCATCTAATTTATTGAATATTCACAGTCAATGAGGAATCAATATATTAACCTGTTAAACTGTCAAACTGTCAAGGTGAAGACAATTGGAGGTGCAGTCAACCGGAGGTGCAGTCAATTTAAGGTGCAGTTTAAGGTGCAGTCTAGTATGCAGTAATACCATCCTACCCATGCATATATTCATATAGACAGGGCCCCCAGGATAGCCCTCTACTGTTATATGCAATCTCCATGAGAGCCCTCTCCCGTCACTTAACCAACCTTTGATCTCTTGAACTTTTCCGCACTGTTACATGCCCCCTTTAGGCTGTCTTTGCCATTGTCTAACCCTCATGTACTTGAATCCAGTATGTGCACAACCCTGTGGTGAGCTTTAGATTTTCTGTGAGACTCAGCGTAGCCAAGAAAGGGGCCCACACCCTCCTAAAAACCACTTCCCTGTCTCTCACTATCCAGGTTAATCTCTCTAAGGCCAACATACGTATGACTAACTTTCTCCAGTCACTTATCTTGGGTCCCTTTCCCATGACCCATGTGTTCTGAATACATTGCCTTGCCAATACTAACGAGACCCGCACCCATCTGGGTACCATTTGCCACTCCTCGTCCCCTTCTATTCTTTCTACTCCGAAAAGACAGACTAATGGGTCATGGGTCCACTGCTCTCCCGCATCCTTGTTTACCTCCTGTATGACCTCTTCCCAATACTTTATTAATACCGGACATGTTCAGAAACAGTGAAAGAAGGTACCCCGACCTGTCCCACATCTTCCACAATTCGGTGAGACAGCCGGTTGCACTTTATTTATTGCTACCGGGGGCCAGTAGACTCTATGTAAAAACTTACAGTAAGCCTCCTTAAATTTGTTACATATCATAATTCCCTCTGGTAACCCCAGCATTAATTTCCAATTCTTTCTGAAATCTGTGTCCCTAGGTCCCTTTCCCACAGGGGCCTTAAGCGGGCCACGATCCGGTCCTGGCAAGCCTTGTCTATACAACTGAACAATTCTTCCCACAACCCTTTCCTACTCCCCCGGCAAATCATTTGTTCTATTCTATCCACCTGCCTCCCTTCCCTCCCAGGTTCAAACTGCCTATGTATGTTTTCAGCTGTAAATACCGGAACATATGTGTGTCCCTTACCCCAATCTCTTCCCTAACCTTATGGAATTCCTTTAATTTCCCCTTATCCACCAACATCCCCAAACAAACTGCCCCCCCAATCTCCCACTCCTTGAATCCTCTGTCCTCCAGCCCCAGAACAAAGAAGGGATTCTTCGCAATCGGAAGCAAAAAAGTCTCCCTCTGGGTCCCTCCTCTTTGTTGCCAAAAATGATACCAGGCGTCTAACGTCTCTCGTACAAGGGGGTTGTCATTGCCCACATCCCTATACACTCTCCTCCCTTTACTGTGCAGATATGCTGTGAGTCTCCCTGGATTCCCCCTCCTGTTCCAAGCTAATCCACCTAGCCACCTCTGGCTTATGTACCCAGTCTGCTATTCCCCGGAGCTGAATCGCCTTATAATATATCCCTAGGTCTGGAAAGCCCATTCCCCCCCGCTCCTATCCCCCTTGAGCCTAGATAAACTTATCCTGGGACTTTTTCCCCTGCCATATGAATTCTGTAAGCCCTCTTTCTAAGTGCTTCACATCCCTCTGCACCAGTCGCAGCTGCAACATCTGCATCGGATACAAAATTTGTGGGATAATGTTCATTTTAATAAGGTTTATTCTACCCAACCAAGACACTGGTAACTGTATCCATCTCTTTAGGTCTGCCAATATCCGATTAATCAGGGGTTGAAAATTCAACCCATACAACCCCTCCCATTTTCTCCCCACACACACCCCTAAGTATTTAAAATCCGACCAAGCCACTCTAAATCCCCTCTGTCACACCTTCGGACCTACCTCTGGGAAACCCATAGCTTCTGATTTCTTCACATTAACCTTATACCCTGACAGCCCCGAAAACTCCTCAATTATATCCATAAGACAGCCTATAGACCCATCCATATCCCCTAGAAAGAGTAACATGTCATGAGCATAGAGCGCCACTTTATGCTCTCCCCCTTCACCATCCCTTACTCCTACCACCTCCTCCTTTTGTCTAATTACCTCCGCCAGTGGTTCAATCACCAGGGTGAATAGTAAGGGGGATAGCGGGCACCTCTGCCTCGTGCCCCTTCCCAGGCTAAATTTTGAGGACAGGACTCCATTCACTAACATCTGCGTGCTCGGCTTCTGATACATAGCTCTGACCCACCCAATGAATGGGTCCCCCAGACCAAACCGGGTCAAAACCTCAAATAGGAAATCCCATTCCACCCTATTGAATGCTTTTTCAGCATCTAATGATATCACCCCCATCTTTGAATTGGCCCACCCGCTCGCCAAATAATATTAATCAGCCTCCGCACATTATGATAGGACTGCCTCCCTTTAATAAACCCGGTCTGGTCTGGGTGGACCATCTCTGGTAGAATGTTCTCTAATCGGGCGGCCAGCACCTTAGCCAAGATTTTCATATCCACGTTAAGAAGGGAGATCGGTCTGTAGGAGGAACAATCCAGCTCATCCTGTCCTCCTTTCTGGATTAGACATATATTAGCTTCATAGCATGAATCAGGTAGTACTGGAATCCGGTCCTCCTCCACCCTTTCAAATACCCTGCCCAAGAGCCCTGCCACTCTCCCCCCTAGTACCTTGTAATATTCATCCAGGAAGCCATCAGGTCCAGCGGCTTTTCCTTCCTGCAACTTCTGAATGGCACTCAAAATTTCCTGTACCGAGACGGGCAAATTTAACCTTTCCTGCTGCTCCCTTGAGATCTTTTTCAGTGTTGTGCCACTCAAGAACTCGTGAATATCATCTCTCTGCCCCTTGTATTCCAAGCTATGCAATTTTTCATAAAACTCCCTGAAACACTCTGCAGTCTCCTTAGAGCTTGTTATGATTTGCCCCCCCTCCCCCCTTATCCGCAGCACTCTGGTTGGGCATCTACCTCCCTTCATCAGCTGCACCATCATAGGCCCGGGCTTGTTTCCCCACTCAAAGACTCTCCTTTGGCAGAAAAACCACGACCTTCCTGCCTCCTCCCTTAAAAGAGAGTTAAGGGACTCCCTTGCAGCTGTTAATAGCTTAGGGACATCTCCTTTTTCCCCTCCGCCTACTCTCTTCTCCAACTCCTTCACATGCCTTTCAAGCTCTTCCCTTTTCCCCCTTTTCTGTTTTTTAATCTTGGCAACATAGGCTATTATTGTCCCCCTCATGTAAGCCTTACCTGCCTCCCACACTACGGCACTTGACACCTCCCCTGTGTCGTTCACTTCTTCAAACAGTTTCCACTGCTCTATTAAGTATTCCTTGAATGCTTGATCCTTAGCCAGATACGTGGGAAACCTCCAGGATGACAGTCTCTCCTGCCCCCTCCTCCCTCCCGCGATGCACAATACCACCATTGCATGATCTGAGAGGAAAATAGGGCTGTGACTTATTTCTTGCACTCGCTCCACTCAATTTCTGGGTATAAAAAAATAATCTAATTGGGACCAGGTCTTATGAGGGTGGGAATAAAATGTATACTCTCACCCATACGGGTAAACTGCTCTCCACCCATCCACTAGATCCAAATCCGTGATGCCTATTGCCCACTGTCCCATAGCCTCCGTCGCCCTTCCCTTACTCTCAGAGTAATCCATTTTTGCATCCATTGTCCAATTAAAGTCCCTGCCCATTATGAGTCCCGGAAATTGCTCTCTGGTAAGCAGGCCCAGCAAAGAGGTATAAAACTCAGGGTCATACACAGCCGGTGAGTAAACACACCCGAAGGTAAGTGTCTCTTCTCTCCAAACCCCAGTGACAAAAATATATCTGCCTTCCTTAGGGTTCCGTACCACCCTTTTAACCTCAAAGAGCAGATTCTTATGCAGTAATATTGCTACTCCCCTTTTATGCGAGGAATAGGAAGCCACAAAACACTTCCCAACCCAATTCCGCACAAGTTTGGCATGCTCCATCTCTGTCAGGTGTGTCTCTTGTAACATGGCCACCTGTACCCCCTTACACCTAAGCGCTGTCAGGAGTGCAGTCCTCTTCACTGGGCTCGCTATTCCCTTCACATTCCAAGAGATCACATTCAGGTCTTTCACATCACCCATCTTTCTTCAGAATACTTTCCATTTTCACATGACATTATCAACATTTGAAATTGTATTGAACCTGTCCAGCCATCCATAATGCACACCAGCAACAGATTATACATTATCCCCCATTGTCTGCACACTCGACTGCTACCCCACATACACCACCGGGCCCCTACACAACTAACAGAAACACAAACAATACATATAATTCTAACAACAAACCCTACTCTCTCCCCCTCCTTTTCTCCCCCGTCTCCTCTTCTCGAACAGTTTCACTCCACTCCTTTCTTCCTCCTATAACACTAATTGCTAACATAGCACAAGTGTACATTTGAACTATTACAACAAAGTCTATCACTCCCCTAACTGAGATGCGTGTCCCACTGCCCCCCCACAGCCAGGTTTCTTGCTTCTCGAGTTATCATCCCCTACGGACTCCGTTGACTCCTAGTTCTCCCCCCCATGTACCTCCCTGCTTCTACTCCTGAGTGGCACCCACCTCCCCCTCCCTTTCCCTACCTCTCAGCCCCGTCTGTCCACTACATTTACTGACCTAATACCCGTAACTCAGCTTTAGCTTCCCATCCCCTACCCCGCCTACATCCCCCACATAAGACTCACTACTAAACCTTAACATTCCCAATAGGCTATCCTTCTCTATTAAATACCCACTGCTCTCCACCACTAACCCCCTCATCTCCCCCTTCCTCTTTTAATTTGGTCTATATCCAAATCCCTCCACTCCACCTCCGAATATCTAAACCCCCTTCCCACGACCCCTTTCCCACAGCAACATGTTTTATATGTGCTCCACATCCAGTTAACATTAGAGGGAGATTATGAGAGGAAGGATGCGGGGGCTAGGCCTCGCTATTTCAACTACCACGCGCTAGACCCTCCCCCGCACCTACCTCCACTGCAGCGAGACTTCTCTCTCAACGATTCACCTGATTCATCCTCAGAGACCCTCTTAGAAAAGTGGACTGGTGCATCTCCACCCCTCGATTCAAGTCCATAACCAACACCACTACTCCAACTGGTCACATCTCCTCGAATTGGGAAAGTCCGATAAAAATCCACATGCGAAACGGCGCCAATGCCAAAAACAAAATGCCAACAGCTTCAGCTCGGTTTAATTCCATACACGCTCTGTATCCCAGCCAATAAACGAAACTATGTCCAGTATAATGTCCCCATCCGAAATAGGAACTCCAGCAACGCTCTTTCATCCTTCCCAGGCTCAGACTCCTTGTCGCTCTTCAGCTCACTCTTTTCCTCAGCCCCTTCACAAATTCCTCTGCCTTCTTGAGCTCCCAGAAGGAGTAGGTCGCTTCTTCATGTTTTATTTGAAGAGTAGCTGGGCACACTAGGAAGTTTTCAACTTTAAGGCTTCTCAGCTGCGCCATTAGCCCATTAAACGCCTTCCTCTTTCTTAACAAACGTGCTGAATAATCCTGCGAGAGAAACAACGCCCCTTATATTGCAAAGTCTCTTGAGTTCTGTAAGCCCTTAACAGCGCCTCTCAGTCTTGGAAGTTATGAAAATGCATGACTATCTGCCTTGGGGGCTGATCTGCAGCAGGCCACGGCATAACCGCTCTATGTGCACGCTCCAGTTTAACTTTGCCGTCTTTTATTGTCATTCCTAGCAGTTCAGACAGGACTTTGCTGCAAAAATAAAGGACATCCTTCCCCTCCATACCTTCCAGTAGCCCTCTGAGCCTTAGATTTAAGCATCTGTGGTAATTCTTCTGATAATCAAATGCTTCTTTGAACTCCTCCAATTCCTTCTGTAACTCGCGGATTTGGCCTGGGGCCGCCATAAGCTCATCCTCTAATCTTGAGATCCGTTCTTCAGCCTCCGCTAGCCAGGAGTTATGTTGTACCTGCTGCTCAATAACCTCTTGCAGTTTCCCGTCTAGTTTATCCTCCAATTTTATCAGCCTAGGCTCGAGGGCTGCTATTACTTGCCTTGTTAGTTCTTTCCCCAAGGCAGCCACCTCTGCCGCTGAGAGAGACACCAGGCCCATGTTCTCTCCTCCACCAGGGCCCACCGACCCTTTCTTCGCCGCTTTTCCGGTCACCTTCTGGTTTTTCGCTGGCATCGAGGTTAAATACTCGTCCATTGAGCTTTCCTGCACCCAGTAACACCTTTTATTCGCTCCAAGGGGTGAAAAAACTCGATTAATTATTAAAATTATCAGGCTATGTTGATGGAGCCAGTGGGAAACATGACTCCTCCGTTAGCTGCTCATTAGCGCCCCCCTTACTCAGGCAGTTTTTAATCCACTTTGTTATCTTGTCCCCCACCCATAGGATACCTAATGTCTTTATCAGTGTCCAACATGAGACTGAGTCAAAGGCTTTGCTGGAATCTTGAAACAGGACAGTGAATACCTGACCCCTATTCATGGCTTTCATCACCCATTCAAAGTATTCAGCCAGGTTCATTTGGCATGACCTCCCATTTGCAAATCCGACTTCCGTGCTGCAGTTTGGAAGAGGGACCCTTTTCTTCAACTTAAATACTGAACAGAAATAATTATTCTGTTGATTTGCCTTACCATTCTCATCCTCTACCCTCTCCTCTCCCTTCTTGAGCCTGATGACTACTCCACTGGTTTTGCATTAGCATTGAGATGTGTTTTCTGCACATGTTATGATGCTAAAAGATGCTCAGCATGGGAGATGCTAGGCAGTTTGGATTCCAGGTAAGTATTGTTCTCCTTTTCTAACCCATCCAAGCAAAGGTTTTCAAGTGGTGCAATGGTTCCCCTTCAATATCAACATTTGATCATTCTTTGATGGTCCATGCCCCCCCCCCCCCGCAAACAACAAACTGATTCATAAGTTGACCTGCCATCGTCTGTGTTGCTGACACCGCTACAATTCTGAAAAATGCCCTGCTTTTGAAGTCAGTATCCAGTGGAGATCACAGCGGCATCTGAGTGGGCACATGGGGCCTGCTATGCAAGTAAGAATGGTCCTGCATGTCATTTGCAAGGTGGATCTACCCCTGTTCCTAAGTGCATTGCTGGTATGGCATAAGTGATAATTATTAATCCCTACTGAGCATGGTTCCATGGGGTCCAAAATGTTTCATTTTTGCAAAGCATCCTTATTTTGCTTTGGAAAATACAACTTAGAAAGGGAAACCTGGTGTATTGTTTTTTTTTTCGTTTTTTGTTCCAAGAAGCCAAGGCATTCTTTGTAGCTTCAACCTCCAAGGATAATCTTGACTAATTTCAGTTACTGTGCTTGTGAACACAGTCAGCTTTCCAGGGGTTGGAGTGCTGGGTTTTATTCCATTCTTCTTCAGAGCCTTGAGCATTGCTGCATATTGTTTTTGTTTCTGCTCCATAAAGATAAAACTATCATGATCCAGAAATAGATGGTGGTTTTCATATTCTACCACAATGTTAGTCCATGTTGCAAGTAATACATTCTGTTTTAAAAGAACATCCAGAAATGTCATAATCACTGGGTCTGGGGGTACCTTTTTGGAAGTTTGTTTCTTTCTATATTCAAAGATATATCCTCTGGTAGCCCAAGGAAATGCTCCAGAAAGGTTTACATAAATTATTCCATATTCACGTTTTCTGTGACTTTTGAGAGTTGGCAGATTCTAAAGTTTAATCTTCTCAATCGGTTCTTAAGATTCTATAGTATTAAATGTTTTGAGTCTGACTGCTGTAAATATATAAATGCATTCTCTGTTGTCTGTCATATTTCATGATTTTTACAACTTCTTTCTCTTGCTTCTCTGGGCTAGAGAATACACAGTCATTATAATCCCCTTCATGTTGTTTTGTATTTTCTTCAAAATGGTATGACATCTGACATACAAGTTTTCTTTTCTGCAGGAACTGTATTCTTCTTTTGTTTAGATCTTTTTGCTTTGATAAGGGCTGGTTTAATTGTTTTGGGTGCACTACCCTGTATGCACTGAGGGTGACTGACTTTACTCTGAATAAGACCCCTCTCTGCTTGTTGCACCTTGTAAACACTGATATTTGTTTTAAATCGGTGTTCTGTCTTTACAGTTCATCCCTTCTTGTGTTCTCGCTGATGTTGCTCAGCTTTTTCTTTAGAAAATGATAAAACACATACCAGTCCTTGCATACCACTCCAGAACTAACATATTTAAAACTACATTTGTCCAAATATTACATTGATGAACCAAAGAAAAACTCCCAGAGCATGCTTTTTCTTTAAGTTGCCATGCATTCCTGTACATGCGTGCCTTAAATCCATTTATGTAAGCTGCTGCAAGAACAAAAATAATTTGTACCTATGGTAAATGTGTTTATCTTTGCTCATGCAGAGTAAGGCTGACTCTTGGTCACACTCACATGGATTGAAAAGCCTCTGTACAATGTCAAAATAGCTTACCACACAGATGACCTGCAGTTGTGAGTTGTCTTCTGTGGGACCAGCCACCATTACATGGAAAAAAGGCTTATCTATCCTTAGAAAATGGGCAGAGTGCATTCTTCTGTTTGATTGGCTAATGCCTACCCGGTCCTGTATCAGGCAACAGAGACTGGGAAATAATGAGTCCCAGTCTCTGGCTGCCTGATTACCTTGCAAAATCATTATGCCCTTAGAATTTTCAATCTATTGGAGCAACCATTTTTTTGCTCTTGCTTAGTGAGAGATACTGCTACCCCACAAGGCTCCATCATTCAGTGTCAGCTACACATCAACCTCCCTGAGCTCATTTCATGTTACTTTTTTTTCTTATTTACTGTAAATTTACATCCCACACTGCTGCTGTGATTGCTGACAGTATGATTCTCCAAGAGCCAACCCCGCTGTTGTGCCCCCTCTTCCAGCTGCCTGCCCACTTGCTGTCTGCTGGCTCTCGTGGACCCCCAAAAAGATTTTAACTAAAAACCAGTTAAAATTTCCTTAAAAAACACACACAAGTGGCACAACAGTTTATATAGTAAAATAGAAGTGCCTGTTCCTCTGAGCGCTGTCACAGTATTCCCCGCTTCACCCTCGCAGATGCTGTGAGAATACAATAAAGAATAACAGGCATAAAATGAGTTGCTTTTAATTAAAAAAAAAGAAAGAAACCTTAGAGCAATGAACCCACATTTTGTTTTCATTCTTCATGTTTCTTCAATGTTTTTGCTGTTGTCATGTCTTACTTCCACATTTGCTCTGCCGGACCACGAGCGCAGATTTTTCCAGTGGTGGTTAGGAGAAAAAAAAACATGGACAGTCAGGTAGGGAGACATGCTGCACAGTACAAACTAAATTTTGGCTCAGATAGAGGAAACAAGACAAAGGTAATTGAAGGTACAAAATGATTTAGAGGAGACGAAGAAACTTGCAGGGTGGGGTGTACAAAGAGTGTACATGTCTTGGCAGCCAAAGTTAACAGAGTGCCACCTCCATTCATCAGTCCACCCTCCTTTCATGCCCAGATCTGGTTCTGATTTTTTTGCTGTACATCCTCTGTCCACACACACATCATCCTAACAAGACAACATAACACAATTTTCCCAGTCATCTTTGAACAAGAGCCACATACCTCCTTTTTTACCCCATACAAATAATTTTCCCTGTCTCCCCTACTATGCTTAGTCTCTTAACCGTGCATGTCATTACAGACTGCACTTTCATCTCCCATGTATCAACCGGTATTAAAACAAACGGTGACAAAAAAAAACTCTCTCATAAAGACTCTCTCTCACTTCTCTCATAAATTACCATCAGCTGTAAACCATGCTCACACTGTCTCTCTCTTTCTTGCTTCTCAGCTGTTTCTCACAGCCCTTGCCTCACGCTATTACTACTTTTCTCTTGCTGCTTTCCCTGCTTGTGAAGAAAATGAAAGGGAAAAAACATACCGACTTCACCTTTCTCTGTCTTGTCCTCATAATTTTCTTGATTGTCGGCAATGAATGCATAGGCACCTGTGCCGGGGGGGGGGGCACGAACAGACCAGTACCAGTATTAAAAAAAAGGATTACAGCCTGTATGTTTTAAGTGTGTTGTGTTGGGTTGTGTTGGGTTGGGGGGGACCAGTCAACTTTCTCTTGTGTGTGTACCTCTGTGTGGGAGAGGATAACCATGGCAACCAGCTCCAATCATAAGTATGGAGGCTCCTTCAGGACAAAAATACATCAGTATAATACAGGCGGAGGAACTATTTTATTTCAAAAGTTATTTTAAACATATTTTTTATTGACTTTTTTTTATTAAACTAATTTTTTTACAGTGCCCATTTTCTAAGCGCAAAAATACCCTCCAGGATGGGCGGTATTGGGCTATACCGGACATTTCCGGGGCTATAAGGCCCTCCACCTGTGGTGTCAGGCCTCATTACACCCCTGGGTGGTCCGGTATAGCCCAATACTGCCCACCCTGTTTGGTATTATTGCTTACATAAGATTGTGTCTAGGAGTCAGCCACCTAATGCCTGTATGGTGATCATGTGTACTTACTAATCTACCTTTGCTTGTTTGCAAGTTTACTATCTCTCCAAGACATAATAAAATAACCCTGATAATTCCTACATCTCTTTCAACAATTTTATATTTAGTAGTAGTAAAATATTTTATTCATATAAATTCATATGAATCTGGATTAACTCGATTGAGTTTACAACTCATTGGCAATGAGGTCCATAGCTTTGTATAACAGTGGTCCAAATACATACATATTGAATTAAAAAGAAACATATACAATAAAGCACAATAAAAGATTAACAACATACAATCTATTAATAGGCTATGACCTAGGCCTACCTTGAAATCATTATAATACCGGTCAGTATTATCTTACCACCAAATATATCATACCGTTCTAAAAAGTTGATTAGTAAATTCCCAGCTGAATGGTAATACAGCATTGTCTTGTTTTACTAGCTGTAACTCTTAACCAGGTTTTTATTACTTTCCAAGTTTTATACCCCACTTCAACTCTCAAAGTTGATGGTAGATTATTCCAACCAAGTGCTCCTATATAATAAACAGAGTAACAACCCACTTCCATGTTACATTTTGGAATTTCTAAATCCATTACTGTAGCAGATCTTAAAGAATTGCATTTTTTCCTGTATGCCATATTCATAGTTATGTACTGTGGAAGTTTACCACTTAGGCTTTTATGTATAAAGGCCAATAAGTGCTCATGTCTCCTCTCATTAAGCTTTTGCCAACCCAGATAGTCATATAAATGGTTTTATGTGTCAGATATGAGATAGCTTGACTGTAGAAAGTTTAAAAAAAACCCTTAAAACCTTTTTGTTTCATCAAGCATTTCATGACACTTGTTATATGTTTATGTATGTTTTTATAATGATTGTGGCTTTTAAATTATTGTGATGTTTATTGTAAGGGTGCCCTGGGCTCAGGAAGGGTGCCTTATATAAATAAATTTTACATTACACACATTATATTACATTAAGCGAGGAGCATCCAAGATAAATCTAGCAAGTTTCCCCAGGCAAACATCGAGTCTTGCCAGGTCTCCCTTGGATGCACAAGTATATACTGTATAATGTCTCCATAACCAAACATAGTGTTGATCAAGGAGTTTACTACCTGTCTTCTAGTGTCCATACTCATACAGGATCTAAGCCTGTGTTTTTCACTACGCTGTCTATATGGACATCCCATCTTAATGAATCATGCAGCCATAGCCCCAGGTATTTATAGGACTGCACCTGCTGGATCGGGGATCCCCCAAGAGCAACCACCCCATGGCCAAGTTCTCCTGTACCTCTCTTGTTCGATAGAACAACATTGATTGTGTCTTTTTTACATTTAGGACTAGCTTGCTATTCTCCACTGAGCCCCCCATTATGGGGCAGTGTTCATTAGAAGCATGGATAGAAAGTAGCTCTCACACCATGCTGCCTGACATGCTTGATATATGAAAGCCTCAGTAGTACACATGAATATAATCTTTTATTTTAAAAACTTCAAAGTAAAACACAATTTATATTCCAAGTGGTAAAGCTGTTTCATATCACTCACCAGAAAAGCAGATTAAGACACCTTTTATTTATTTATTGTCCTGGTTTCTGTCATGTATCAGGGAATAAGCACTGAAGAAAGCAGTACACAGTGGAACAATTAGAACTAATAGTAATGCAGCATCAGTTTTGTATGCAGGGCCCAAACTTTACACTGAGAGTTGAATACGAAGGAAGGAAATGAAAGGAATGTGATTTTATATATCACCCTTCATACAGAATGTATCCCAAACTGTTTTACAATCCAGGGACAGCTGGCAGCAGCAATATGGCTTGGATAGATAAGTCAGGAGAAGGTTAGTGGTATTAAATAAAGAAAAAGACAGAATTATGCACAGGTTGTTTACGTGGCCTGCTGAGGGTCACGCAGTTAGTAGTGACTGTGGAATTTAAACTTGGATCTCTAGGCCTCAGGGTTATAACTCTGTACTCTAGCCACTAAGCTATACTGCCTAAGAATGTATAATAGAAGGCCTATGTATAGAAATGATGCTTTGGCCAGCCTGCCGGCAAATCGGCATGGCATCCGCTTGAGAGGCCAACATCCCAGGTTTGGAGATGGATTTGGGAGTCAGAGGGCCAGCCGGAGGGAAGAGTGAGCATCTCATGGACTGCTCTCCTTGTTTAGGGGGAAGGGGGAAGAAAGTCTGTCACTCTGCAGACTTCATTTTTTTTGGTCACAAAATAAAACCCAAAGCAAAGACCCCCGACCAGAACCACAGCAACCTGTTCCATTAGAAGTTACACCGGGCACTGGCTGGGGTCATGACAGTGAGCGACGGCTTGACCGGAAGTTCTGCGTGAGCAGAACAAAGTTAACTGCTGGCTCAAGAGGTACTGTTCTCTAGTGAAAGAAACTTTACCCAAGAGGTCCACAACCACTAATGCAAACCTTGTCCCTCACAAATTAGCAGCACTCACAAAAACTCCTCATTTCAGTCCTGTTCCTTCATTTATCCTCTTACTGAAAGAACGCGGGGGGGACAACACAGAGGAACCAGGAAAGGAGTCACAGTGGAGAGAAAAATGGCAAGCACAGTGTCAGTAGGGAGCAATGAATAGCAGCAGTATCACCTAATGGAGACAATAGAAAATGCAAACTTTTTTTAAATACATATTCCTCTACAGACATTCTTCATGAACCAAAAATAAATATAACAAATTAAACATTTTTTTTACTTCAAATTTATGTCAAAAGGATTCCAGTTCATAATTGCAATAGTACACTTCAGGGTGTGGTATATCATGGAATATTGTCACTTCTCGGGTGCATGAGGCATTTAGCTTTGCCTCGTGCCTCACAACACACCTGAGGTGTGACGATATCCCACGATATACTACACCGTGTCATGCATTATTGCTTAATTGTTATGCATAGTAAGTGAAGGAGGGTAAATTAATTTAAACAAGTTTTATTAATAAAATATTATGCTTTATTAGTTATGGTATTTTAATTTAAATAAGGACTTCTAATGAAACATGTACTAGGTTAGGGGTATTAGGAAACACACAGGCATCTCTTAACAATATATGTCTTTCTTTCTTTCTTTCTTGGAAAATCCAGCTAAGATGCCACATCTTGCTACAAAATAGGGTCCTGATTTTGTTGCCTTTTCACAATGTATTTGCCCAGGATAGTCCAGCTTTGATGCAACATCTCATTTTGAGTAACCTACCCAATCACATTGTATTTGCCTATAGGATGGTTTACATTTGCAGTCTCCTGGTTCTCAAGAGTGCTCCAACCACTAAACTTTACTGCTTTGGGGGGACTTCTAGGAAATAAATAGTGATTGCTGACCATATTTGGGTTACATTTTGGCAATTTACTTACCAAGAATGCTCCAGCTAAAATGTGACATCTCCTTTCCAGTGGCATCCTGCTTTTACTCATTTTCACAATTTATTTACCCAGGATAGTGCTGCTGGGGGATGCAACATGGCAGTTCCAGTGGGGTCTGGCTTCTACCCATTTTCACAGCTGGGTGGACTAGAGCACTGAAGGTTAAGTGATTTGCTTAGGGTAACACAGTGAATACTTCTCATTAAACAGGTACTGCACCTGTGGATTCCCATTTCCTAACAGTGCGCAAATCATTAGGCCACACTGTGTGTGTATGTGAGTGTGTGTGTGTAGGGGGAGGGGAGACCAGAAAAGGAAAGCAATTACTAACGTTTTTGTACAATTGTCATCTTTAAAGTTGGAAACTTACCTGTCCTTGATCCAAATTAGGTCACTAACACCTTTAACTATTTCTTCACATACTGTGCTTTGTCCTTACTTCTTCCTCCCCTCCCTTTTCCATATTCCTCTCCTGCCCTGTCTCTTCCTGAATGCCCCCATCCCCATTTTCAACTCCAGCATCTTTTTACTTTTCCTATTCTCCTCAGAGACCACACTTGTGCCTTAGTGGGCAATAAGACACAACAGGGTATGGGTTATTGTCTGATGAGAACACACCCCAGGTGCTTAAAGGGAAAGTCCTCACAACCTTTTTTTCTGTATGCTTTTGTACTTTGTAGGCATGAACAAAGATTCCCTTTCTTGCAACCCCCTAATTCCTTCCTATTTTACATTTACATGAAGTTGCTTCACTCTGTTCTGCCTTGGTGTGAAAACCTGTTTGACTCCATTGCAAAGGTCATGACCCCACTTATGAACGAAAACATGGGAGTTGATAATGTGTATTTGCACATCAAAGGGATTTTATGCTTACTGAGTAAGCAAAGTGGTCCTAGCACCTATTTGACATAATCAGTTGAATAACAAAATGTCACAAGCACCAGCAACATTCCAACTGCATTTTTCCAACTCAGATACACTTTACACAATTGAAAATATTAGAGAACTTACCTTGAAAAGTTTGATGGCCAACACAAGACAAGAGCACAGGGACTTCAGAAGACATACAACATAACTGACTGACAGTAGCACGTCTCCTGGCTTGTGCATATATGCATCATCAACTCCCATGATGAATTGCACAAGTGGGGTCATGACCTTTGCAATGCAGTCAGGTTTTCACAGCAGGGCAGAACAGAGTGAAGCAACTTCATTTAAATTTAAAGGGAATATCCCCTCAGCCTTTTATTCTGTTTACCTACGTAGTTTGTAGGCATGAACAGTGATTGCCTTTATTTTACCCTCCAAATTTCATCAGCATTTAAATGTAAATGAAGGTACTTAAGTCTGGTGTGAAATCTTGCGTGACTTCATTACAAAGGTCAAGATCCAACTCATCTAAGGCATCATGGAATTTTATTAGGTTTTATTGCTTAAGCCTGCAGTAGTTATACTGTTATCAGTCAGTGCTATTGCTGTTCTCTACACTCCCTGGGCTCGATTCTTAAAGGGCCCTTAGATTGACATAAGCTGCAGCAACAGGCAACTTGCATCAAAGCCCAGGGCTCCAGGGACTCTGCACCTGATTCTCTATTGGGAAGATCCTGGTGGCAAAGTCCTGTGGTTTGCGGCAACTGTAGCTGTGTACCAAACAGACGGTGCATCTGGAGGATTTGCCACAAGCTGAGGGACAGCTGTGCACCACTCCAGGACATCCCTGGTGGACTAGTGAACCCCCCTGCCCCAAACCAACTGCCCCCTATCACTGGAGACAGTGGAGGTAACCAGTGACTGGAGGAGAGCTGATATGGCCCCTCTACACAAGAGCAGAAAGAGAGATGAAGTGGGGAACCACAGACCAGTCAGTCTGACCTCAGTAGAGGGAAAAATAATGGAAACACTGCTGAGGGAAAGAATAGTGGAGCACCTGGTGGTCAGCAGTCTACAGGACCCAAGACAGTATGGTTTTACTGAAGGGAGGTCATGCCAGACCTACCTCATTGAGTGCTTTGACTGGGTAACAAGAGAGGTGGAACAGGGGAGGGCAGTGGATGTGGTCTACCTGGACCTCAGCTAAGCCTCTGACACTATGCCACATAGAAGGCTGCTAAACAAACTGGGAAACATGGGAGTGGGTATGATGGTGGAAAAGTGAATAGAGAACTGGCTGATTAGCAGGACACAGAGGGTGGTGGTAAATGGCAGTCACTCCTCAGAGGGTAAAGTGACCAGTGGGGTACAGATCAGTGCTGGGTCCAGTCCTCTACAATATCTTCATCAGTAACATAGTGGAGGGCCTGTAAGGGAACATTTGCCTATTCACTGATGACACAAAGCTCTGTAACAGGGTGGACACACTGGAGGGTGCGGATAGAATAAGGAGAGATCTGCAGAAGACTGAGGACTGGTCAAGGGACTGGTAGTTGAATTTCAATGAAAAAAAGTGTAAAATAATGCAAATGGGGCACAAAACCCAGGAACAACATATCAGCTGGGGGGGAGGATATAGAATACTCCAAGCAGGAGAAGGACCTAGGGGTTATCATCTCTGTTGACCTCAAGGTAGGAAGTCAGTGTGACAAGGCAGGAGAAAAAGTAAACAGGATACTGTGATGCATAAGCAGTGGTATCACCAGAAGGAAAAAGGAAGTAATAATTCCACAATACAGGACATTGGTGAGGCCACACCTTGAGTACAGTATGCAGTTCTGGAGGCCTTACCTGTGTGAGGACATAGATAGGGTGGAGGCAGTTCAGAGGAGGGTAACCAAGATGGTGTAGGAATTACAACATAAACCCTATGAGGATAGGTAAACTACTCCCTGGAGGAGAGGAGTGGTGGTGGTGGTGGGGGGTATGATTGAGACATTTAAGTATCTCACAGGGAAAAATAAGGTGCAGGAAAATACAATTTTTCAAAGAAAAAGATGCTCCAGGGCAAGGGGACATAGGATAAAACTGGAGGGTAGGAGGTTCAGAGGGAATGTGAGGAAGAACTTCTTCACAGAGAGTGTGGTGGGCAAATGAAACAGCCTACCAAAAGAGGTGGTGGGGGCAGGAACGATTACAGGATTTAAGAATGTATGGGATAGACATAAGAGGATCCTTGTAGTCAGGGGGAAAGTTACAACCTAGTTCCTGGGAAGCCTGAAGAAGCACAGTACTAATGTTCATGGGCAGACTAGGTGGATCAAAGGCCCTTATCTGCCAACTGCATCTATGTATCTATGTATGTATCTATGTAAACCCCTTATTATTAAATTAATCAGTCTCTGGTAGTCTGGCAGAGCCTCCCAAGCCCCTATTCCCTTATTATTAAACTAGTCAGTCCCTGTTGGTCTAGTGGACCCCCCTTCCTATCCCCAATGTACCCGTAAAGTATAATGTGAATAGAAAACATTCTCTGGTGATCTAGCGCCCTAGCCCTGATCTGCCTGTAAAAAGTTGATATAATCTTTCCCTTGTAGTCTAAAGGACCCCCCACTCCAGCTGGTAGTGCTCACCAACCTGCTCCCCTCATCCAGAACCCCAAGCTGGTGACCGGCACAGCCCTCCTCTCACCACCACGACTGGCTGCTGAATGAACTGTCACTGAGCCCGTACTATATACAGTACTCACTTGGTGACTGACAGCTGAGCTGTCAATCAGTGAGCACATACTCTATACAGTACGCTTTCAGTGACAGTTCAGTCAGTGGCCGACCGTGGTGGTGAGAGGAGGGCTTTGCCGGTCACCGTCATGAGGTTTGGGATGGGGGAGTGGGGTGGTAGCCACTACCAGCTGAGGTGGGGAGGTGGGGGTCCATTGGACCACCAAGGAATGATTGTTTTAACTTTTTAATTTATGGGCAGATCAAGGCTGGGGGGGCTAGGTCACCTGAGAATGTTTTCTAATCATATTATGCTTTACTACTTTATGGGCACATTGGGGATAGGGAGGGGAGTCTGCTAGATCACCAGGGACTGTTTAGTTTAATAATAAGGGGATTGGGGCTTGGGGGGTCTGCTAGATCACCAGGGAATGATTTTATACACATTGACCAATATGGGCACATCAGGGATGGGAGGCTGCAGCACAGAGAGGGAGGGAGGGAGGGAGGGAGGGCTACAAGGGCACACAAGTGGTTAAACCCTTCCAGAGGTTGAAATTCTAAGTACTCTTAAACCAGTACTGGGAGGGTTTAGAGAATCCCAGTTTAGGGGATGTGGCAGCTTGTGTCTGCTGCATGCAGCCTAGCACCATGCCACAGCCCCTTTTGTGGCGCTTGAATGGCTCAAGCCCCCTTTGGTGCACACAACCTGTGATTGATGTGGGCTGCATTTGTGACTTGATCCCAGCACATGTTTTGGTGCAAGTGGCACTTTGCACCATTCTTTGTAGTACAAGCCCCTTGCGCCATGCCGGGAGCTTTGAGAATCGGACCCCCTATGGTCTTGTCTTATACTGCCCATAAAACTTTTCAAGATATAGTAAGTGTCCTGCTGTTTTCTGTAGTTTAAAGTGTATCTGAGTTAGAAAAAATGCTTTTAGAGAATACAGGGATTTTACAAGACATGTAACAGAACTAACTGAGAGTATAACTTCGGCTTGGCTTGTGCAGTTACGTATCATCAGCTTCGTTGATGTCTTGCATGCATGGTGTCATGACCTTTGCAATGGAATAAAACAGATTTCTACACCAGCACAGAACAGCATGAAGCAACCTCATTTATATATAAATTACAATGAAATTAGGGGAATGTAAGAGAGGGAATTAATGTTCATGCCTACAAGCTTCACATGTCTACAGAACATAGGTCGAAGGGACTTTTCCTTTAAATTAGAATGAAATAAGGGAGGTGTAAGAGAGAAAATCATTGTTCATGCCTACAAACTACACAGGTATACAGAAAATAAGTTGAGGTGACTTTCCCTTTAAAGGCGTCATGACTTTCAGCACCTGGGAAGTGCTCTTATTAGACAACAACCCACATCTCTGGAGTGTCTTATTACACTTATAAAATAGGTTTGAGAAAAAAATATAATGTCTAAAAAAGTGAAAAAGAAAATTCAAGGTTTGTAAAAAGAGTTGTTTTTTTGTTTTGTCAAAGTAGCCCCTATTGTTTGCAGTGGTGGGTCTTGTAGTCTGTCTTTAGTGAGTTTGTGCCACTAGAGGGCAGCTGTGACCATGGCATGGCTATTTTTATAAATGCTGCTGCTGCTGTTTGGTTTCTCTCATCCTCCTCCTCTGTCCGCTCTCTCTCTATGATTTAAGTGCTGTTTTTTCCCCAGGAGTTTATTATTATGAAAATTGTGTGGTGGAGACAGTGTATTCATTATTCCCTTAGGGAACTGCAGCACTGAAGTGTGTCCGTGAAAGTGACAGGCTTCATGCACTAAATACAAGTAGTATTACTTCCTGCTTCAGAAGTCATGATCAACACTCATATTTGATGGCACTGCTGAGTTACAAAAAAAAAAAAAACAACAACAACCTTATATTCATTTCAGGGCTATATTACTTTTGAAGGCTGTACTGTGAGAGATGAGGTTGGGGAGCCAGGGGCTGGCTGTGTCCTTGGATCTTATTATGCACCTGAGGGTTGGATTAACTAGTGGTATACCAATCTCCCAGTCATACCTTAATACTTAAAGGAACACTGTCAACCTGTTTTTTATTATATTATTTCTAGTTAAAACCCTAAATTTTATGATTGCTCACCTTCTCTAAAATTCATTGATGTTGCTATTTGTTTCGTCTATTTCTTTGTTTAGTAGAACTGAAATGCATACTAATGTTTATTTATAAACAACCTTGTTTTGTTTACAGTCCTGCATCTGTTCTTACTGCACACTTGCTAAGCATTACAAATACATCCAAACAGTGCAGTCACTCAAGAGGCAGCAGCCTCTTAAACTCCCACTTCATCATGAGGGGCTAGACTGTGTTGTGGGTTTTCCCAAATCCAGAAAAGATGCAGTTGGAGCCAATCAAGGAATGTAAACAAACCTGTGTTTGTGTGGTAACACCAGTATGGTGGGCAATCTGTTTATCATTTTTTTAAAGAAAAAAAAAAGAGTCAGAATCACATTGCCAGCTACCTCAGCAGTCTTTACAGAATGTTGGTGATCATAAAATGTTTTTTTAAACTGGGGACACTTTGAGACCTATGGGTGTTGACAGTGTCCCTTTAAGAAAACCATATAAAATGCAAATGACCATCTATATCATGTCCCATTACATCTCAAGAATATCTAAGATGTTCCGATATCCCCTATGGTAATTGCCATACTTCGAGTTCAGCTTCTAACTACTTTACCCTTATTGTGGTTGCTAATAGTTCTAAAATATTTAGCAACTTTTAGTAATAATATTCACATGGTTCCATGTCATAATAGTGCCTTCATAATGATGCTGACCAAAACACCAAGTGCACATCTCTGAAAAGTGAAATGGTGATGTGCACTACAGTGCTTCTCAGAAACAGCTACCAGTGCTGATTTTGACAATCAGGAATGATATCAACTTACTTTTTATGTGGGGGGGGGAGACCCTCCCATGCCCCTGCACCCCCCAAATTTAATATAATCAGCTCTGGGGAAGGGGTTGATACTGGGGGAGAGGGGAAACTCAGGAGAAGGGCTACTTCAGGGGACAGAAGTCAGCAGGGGGAGAATGTTGGTGGGGTCAACCCACAGGCAGGGGGGAACAAAGTCAGGAGGGCAGGGGAACAGGAGGTCAAAACTGGGACACAAAACAACAAAAATTAAAGAAGAAAAGAAGTATCCCCACAGCCCATTCCAAACCCAGGTCACCTGACACAAAGGCAGTGACTGTAACCAGTACACCAGATGGCCAGCTCAGAACTAACCTGGCAAACAAACCCTTACGCACTCTTTCAAGTAAGTACAAAAAGTAATTGCTGAATTACACTGTACTATTATTAGTACATAGCTATTAAGATCACAAAGTCGATTTTACCTTCGATAATTTGACGTCACCCAAATTGACTCGCTCAAAAAGACTCGCTATATTCACAGGATATCATTCACAAAGGCTATTGTTAAGTTAATAATTATACTGTTCACTTTCTAAAGAAAAATACAGGTTTAAAATCATGGGGCCCTATGCACTACGCCAACACACTGCATAAACTGGGAGCACTGGCATAGCTAAGTCGGAATGCCATGGAGTGTTGCTTGCATGGCATTCACAACTGGGGTGCACAGCTGGGACATACTCGGTCCCCCAGCAGTGCGGACAGCAGCATGCCAGGGGTGGGTGGGGGTGTGCCAGGGGCATGCCAGCAGTATGCACAATGACGAGTAGTCATGCCAGCAGTATGCACCATGGCGAGTAGTCATGCCAGCAGTATGCACCATGCAGAGTAGTGCTGTGCACCAGGGCATGTAAGGGGCCGGCAGGTACGCTGGGGAAAGCCCTGCTGTAAGTGCCCCTACATGCCCAGCCCCTATGCACACCAAACAAAATTGGCCCACGAGGAGTGGGCAGTACCCACACATACATCTTGAACCAGCCCTGGCCCTGTACCCCCATGGCAGACACCACCACACACACAATGGAGCTCCTCCCTGCCCCTCTGCTGAACACCCCCCGCCATGGCTGCACAGCCGTGCCCAACTGGTCAATCGCCTGAGAGTGCCAGCATGGCACCCGGTTGGGAACAGCCCCCCGCACCGATGATCCCCCAACCCATACCTGCAGTCAAGGTACCATGAGCCAGACGGCCAGCAGCACAGCCCTCTTCACATCTCCACGGCTGCTGGCCTTCTGAATAAATAGGAGTGTTACTAGCTGAGTAACAGCTGGTTTACAGGTGCATCTTAGTGGAAGAGTCATTGCGATTCATAAATGCAAAAAAAAAAAAATAATTAAAAATATACATTGCCAATAGCACAATGAATATGAGAACAAGGTGCATGAACTACAGAGACAGAGGGTAATACAAATTAAAGTAACACATGGGACTATCTGTTACAGCACTGAAACACCATTAAGGGATTTCATGGCATCATAACCCTCAAGAGTGAAACTCATGCGATTGATGATGTCATAAAGTCCCCAAATGGTGTTACCAGCATTGTGAAAGACAGAGCGCCATGTGTTGTTTTTCATAATAAATGGGGTTCTTTGGCACTGTTTAATTCTCCATTTTTTTAAGTTATTTGACTCACTGCTGCAGCACTTGGGGCAGGTGCACTCTCGCTCATACAGTGCAGGCTCTCATGATTCTGCTGCTTACCACTGTAATGCTTACCATGACAACGGCTCCAGCAGGACAATGGCTGAACTCTGCAATGCATGCACCAGCCCTCATGCTGTTCATGGCATAATGGCCAATGTTTACCAGGATTCTAAGTCATAATGTCATCAATCTGATATCAGATCATGGTATTATGACTTAGAATCCTCAGAAATGTACTATTATGGTTTCTGCATACACTGGCGTTCCCATAGAAAAAACACTACTCATGTATAACAGTCAGTTCATAAGCAAGAACACGGTGGAAGTTATAAATACAGGCTCATATCCAAACAGTACACCAGCAAGCATCTAGGATCTGGAAGAATAACAGCTATACATTAGAGAGCACTGACATCCTTTGGGGGAACAGAGAATGACCAGGGGCGCCTAGGTATAGTGTGGGTGGGGGATGAGGGAGGAGAAGGAATAAAATGGAGGAAAATGGAGGAAGGGATGGAAGGAAAGGTTAGGAATAGGAACAGGTGTGGGCATTGTGCTTACTGAGGAGGCTTTTCAGGGTGAAATACGTGGATTAAGAAAAGAGGAAGGGGATGCTAGTCCAGAGAAAAGGGAGTCTAGGTGGTGGCAGCTTGCTCTGCTCTAGTCTTAGCTCAGGGGGAGGAGAAGGAAGGCTTGCCAGAAATTATAAGAGAGTAGACAGTTGGGTTAAGGAGAGAGCCAACACAAAATTTGGAGGTAAGAGCAATGCAGTGAGAGAGATCTTCATCCTCCAGGTAGGGGAGAGAGCTTGAAGAGTGTGGAGCAGTGGTGGGTATAGTGACAACAGTTAAGGGAAAATTAACAGAAAGATTGAAAGAGAGACTTTAAGAGCAGGTAGCCAATGGTTTACTTGGTTGTTTCATTTTTTAATCTCAGTTGTATCTGTAATAAAAGTATCTCACTTTGATTTTGTCTGTGTGTTTTTTTATGCCCTTGTGCAATCAGTTTGGAAACTGCCTGTACGTCTCATTCCAGGAAGTCACACTCATTTTTTTTAAATCCAGCTCCTGATACACTGTGAAACCCTAGATAACATGACATCAGTTATAGTACTTTCTTAGGCTTCATGCGCAACCAGGAACATGTCATCATGTTCTTCTGTGATGCAAATCAGAGCAGCGCTGAGAATCTTCAAAGACACATAGTGTCATGTGCATTCATGTAATGTGCCACATTACATATAGGAGAGCAGGCCAGCGGGAGATTCAAGCCACCGCGTGTGTGTCAAGCTGTCGGGCTAGCAAGCAACTGACAGGATTTCCATTGCGCTCTGCTTGCCAGCAACCCAAGTGATTTTTTTCATCTCCACCGAAGCACGATATGGGGATGGCAATATATTGTAATAATAATTATAATAAGCTGGGTAGGCTTGGGGTGGGTCAGAGGTTGGTCAACTGGGTGACAAACTGGTTGGCAGGCAGAAAACAGAGAGTGGTGTTAAACGGTATAGTCAGAAGAGATGCAAGTCACAAGTGGGGTACCTCGGGTCAGTCCTGCGGCCAGTCCTCTTCAATATCTTCATCAGTGAAATTGCAGATGGACTGGAAGGTAAGGTTTGCCTGTTTGCAGACGTCACCAAGATCTGCAACAGAGTAGATGATCCAGATGGGGTGAGCAGAATGAGAAGAGATCTGGAAAAATTGGCAAAATGGTTGGAAGAGTGGAAACTGGGATTTAATGCAAAGAAGTGCAAGATCATGCACATGGGAGAGGGAAACCGTGAAGCTACCTATAGGTTGGGAGGGGAGTTGCTGGCAATCACGGGGGAAAAAGAGACTTGGGCATCATCATCATCACAGATGACCTGAAATCATCCAAGCAGACCACTAAAGCAGTAGGTAAGGCTAGAGGGATGTTGGGGTGTATTAGTAGGGGTATCACAAGTCGTAAGAGGGAGGTAATAATTCCTCTTTACAAGACACTGTTTAGGCCCCAACTGGAGTACTGCATGCAGTACTGGAGGATGCAGCTGCATGAGGACATTAACAAAATGGAGGCAGCCCAGAGAAGGGCAAACAAAATGGTGCAGGGACTGCATCAGAAAACATGAGGACAGATTAACGGAGCTCAATATATATACCCTAGAGCAAAGGATGGAGAGAGGTGATATGATCAAAACATTCAAACATCTTAAGGGCATTAACAAGGTGAAATAGTTTAACATGTTTCAATATAAGAAAAATAGCAGGACAAGAGGACACAGCATGAGATTAAAGGGAGGCTGATTAAGGGGTAATGTGAGGAAGTTCTTTTTCACAGAAGAGGGTGGTGGATGCATGGAACAGCCTACCTCAGTAAGTGGTGGATATGAATGCAGTGCAGGGATTCAAACAGGCATGGGATAGGCATAAGGGAGCAATACAGATGAGTATGAATAGATAGGTCATTGACAGAGTAAAGGCCTATGGCACATTCATAAGGTAGAAAAAATGGGCAGACTGGATGGGCCTTGCGGTCCTTATCTGCTGTCAACGTCTATGTTTGTATGTTTCTATAGCCTAGAAGTTAGAGTAACAAGCTGTGAATGAGCTTGATACATCAAGCAGACCTGGGTTTGATTCCCACAACTTCCACTTGCATACTGTGTGACTCTGAGCAAGTCACTTAACATCCCCAGTGTTCTAGGGTCACCCCTGAAAACAGGCATTGTGCAAAGTGGGCCTTACCTGGTTACCAAATAATAATAAATAATAAATAAACAAATAAATAAATGATAGACTGCTGATGCATCAGTGAGTGAGTCTTGCTCATCAAACAGTGTCAGTTTATACATCAACCACTGACTGTATCACTAAGAGCTAGTGCAAATTATGGTTGGTTGGTGTTGATGGAGAGGAAAGCACTGTGGCACCACCTACAAATAAATTATATTTGCATTGATCTGCAGGACATATGCTGCGAGTTATCAAAAAATGAGGTTCATAATTGCTTTCTGAATTCACAAGTGATGATAGTGTTAGACAATCAATGCTAGATGAAGTATCCAAGTTCTATCACTGACACTAGAAACAAGCCTACTACCTGTTCTAAAGTAAAAACAAACTCTCAGGCAGGAAATAGAGTAAACCACCATTCGGGCTGTCAGCAAGCAGAGCACAATGCAAAGCACATCAACCTTTTACCTAATTGCTGCTAAATTATCTAGCATTGACTGTCTGACACTATCATCACTCGAGAATAGAGATAACTTCTCAGCATAATGTCCTGTAGATCAATGCAAATAAAATTCAGTTGTTGATGGTGCCACTGCGCTTTCCTCTCCATCAACACCGCATCAACCATCAGCCACACTAGCTCTTTAGTGGTACAGTCAGTGGCTGCTGTATGAACCAACACTGTTTGCCTAGCGAGACACACTCACTGACACGTGCATCAACAGTCTATGGTGCTTTCGTGGAGAACAAAAAAAATCACTTCAGCTGTCTGCTAGCACAGCATGATGCAAATTCTGTTAGTTGCTTGCTAACCTGGCAGCCACACACACACACACACACACTGGCTCGAATCTCCCACCACCTGGCTCTTCTATAGGTATTGTGGCACATTATATGAATGGACATGACACAGCATGTCTTTGAAGATTCTTGGTGCCACACTGATCTGCATCACAGAAGATCACGACATCCTGTTCTTTGTTGTGCATGAAGCCCAAGAAGTTAGTGTAACTGATGTAATTTTATCAAAGCACATTAGGAACTGGACTTTAAAAAAATGAGTATGTCTTCCTGGAATGAGGCAGGCAGGCAGTTTCTAAACCAATTGAATGAGGATTTAACACACAGACACAACTGGGTTGAGATACATTTATTAAAAATACAACTGCAATTAAATAAACAACCTAGTAAATCACAGATTACATGCTCTTTCAGTCATGTGACACCACTCCCCCAGTCTAGGAAGGGAAGGTACAGGGTTGCCCGCATGGGCCCAAGTGCCTCTTAGCATACTGCACTGCATCTCTGCACCTGTGGGTGCCACAGGGCCCTGTTCTTTGGCTAAGAAATGGACTATTTTTCCCTCTGCATCTGTATCTGTGGTCACATGAAATAGCAGGGCCCAGAGGGCCACGTACTTCCACAGCCCACCAGACAGCCCCTTGAGTTCTTGACATCTAATGCTACACTTCTGTAGGAAGATGTAATCTTCCCTTGGTGCAGGCCTGGAGGACCAAAGGGACCAACATGAATGAAGATATGATTCCACTGTCTCAAAAAAAAGAAAAGTATTTGCAAAAAAATCATGTTAATGCAGCAGATAGGGTTTAAGTTAATGCCATGAAAGCAGGGAATTGTGGTGTTAGGATTTCCAACACTAACCTCCTCCTCCCCCCAAGCAACAAAAGCACAAGACCACACAAGTAACCACAGACAGCCGTCATCAGGTAAGACAAACAACATACTATTGTTTCCAGATGACACAAATTCAGTAGCATTGATGTGCTACCTTTGTGGATTTGTATGTGTAGCTGCATAAGCACAGGTCCCACAGGGGCCTGTGCTTATGTAGCTACACTTGTGAGTTTCATACAGCATGCATGAGTATATGTGGCTGCAGAAGCACAGGCTCCATGTGGCCTGTGCCTCTGCAGTCAGAAGTACTCATGCATGCTGTGTGAGATATCTCATTAGGAAGCATGATCCAGTAGTGCATAGTTTTCTGTATGCAGCTGCATAACTGAAAACTTGTTACCCCTTTGAACAATTTCTTGATCCACTGGTGAAACAATGATACCCACATCATAACAGTACTTCTATCTGCATAACTACAGGCCCCACAGGGGCCTGCCCTTCTAGAGCCAGAAGTTAGTGTCTACGTCTTAACATCTGTGGTTGAAGGGATACAGGTCCTTCAGGGGCCTGCACTTCTTCAGAAAGAAACACTCTTGCAATTTTGGTATCATGGCTTTTGTGGCACCTGTGCTTCTATACCCAGAGGTTGGTGTGCATGTCTTACAGCTGTGGCTGCAGAAGCGCAGGCCCATGAAGTGTGTGTATGTCTTACAGTGTGTATGAATACCTGAGGCTACAGAAGCACAGGCCTCCTATGGGGCCTACACTTCTAAAGACAAAACATAGAACTTGATGGCAGATAAGGAACACTTTGCTCACCTAGTCTGCCCATTTTCCCTATCTACTGTCACACTGCAGACCCTACTTGATCTTCGATTTTACATCCTCCTTTCCTTGCTGCTAAGGTTCCCTTATACATATCCCATGCCTTCTTAAGTCCCATTACAGTTTTTGCTCCCACTGCTTTCTCAGAGAGGCTGTTCCAGGCATCCACCACCCTTTCTGTGAAGAAATGTTTCCTTACATTTACTCTGATTCTACCCCCCAGCTTCAGTGCATGACCTTTTCTCTGAGAAAAATCTTCCCTCTTGAACCTTCATTATACCCTTAAGGTATTTGAAAGTCTCTATCATATCCCCATTCCCTCCTTTCCTCCAGTCTGTACATATTGAGGTCCTTAAGTTTCTCCTCATAGGGCTTTTGATGCACATCCCGCACCATTTTAGTTGCCTCTTCTAGACTGCCTCAGCTCTGTCTATGTCCTTTTGGAGATGAGGACTCCAGAACTGGGCACAGTACTGTAGGTTGGGTCTCACCAGAGACTGATATAGAGGTATCACTACCAACCTCTTTCTGCCGGTGATACCCATCACTATGCACCCAAGCATCCCACTGAAAAAGAACACTTGTAATTTGGATATTGGGGATTTTGACTACAGGAGCCTGTGCTTCTACACACAGAAGCAGTGTTGCAATTTGAATATCATGGATTTCTGTATGTCGTGACAAGTATGTATGTATGGCTTGCACATGCATGCTGCAGATAACAAATCCACAAAGGCAGAACAACAGTGCTATTGCATTTGTGTCATCTGGAGACAGTTTTTTTGCAAAGTACGTGTATATATATTCTTTGCAAAAACGTCATTAATGCACCAGTTAAGGTTCAGGTTAAAGTGACAAAAGTAGGGAAATGCGGTGTTAGGGTTTTCAACCCTAACACCACACCTCCACCCTGCAGGCAGAAAAAGGAAAAACCATTATGGTTTCACCAGTCCTGAGTCTTTGCAAATCAGGCATGGGGTGTTCCTTAGGGTTGTCAACCATACCGCTCTCCAGTTTCATCAGTAAAGAAGCTGAGATATGCAGACTATATATAAGAATGGGATGAATGTTGGGGTTGACAACACAAAGGAACAGCACAGGCCTGATTTGTGAAGACTCAGGAGAGGAGAAACGGTAATGTTTTTTCCTTTTCCTTTTGCTGCCTGCAGGGTGGGGTGGGGTGTTAGGGTTGGAAACCATAACACCACATTTCCCTACTTTTGTCACTTTAATATGAACCCTAACTGGTGCATTTACACCATTTTTTTCAAATGATTTCCTTACTTTTTGAGATAGTATAATCGTACCCTCATTCATGCAGGTCCCTTTAGGACCAGTGTGAACATATCTGTTTGTCTATGGAAGTGCAAGATCCTCTGGGACCTGCGCTGCCATCCTTCCATAGATGCATACATACATGTAGATGTGGAGGCACAAGGATCTCCAGGCCCTGCACTTTCATTTCTCCAAAAAAGAAAACAATTAATTTGCCTGGTTGTATGGCTTGTTAAACATCCAATGTTCTGGAAATTTTGATTTTTTTAACTGTTATTTTTTTATTTGGCCTCCGATTTTTTTTGGGGGGTGGTGGTATTATGTATTATTCCTATAGTACTCAGGAAAACCTTTGTTTTGATATATAGATTGTCCCTTAACTGCAAATACTGAGGGAGTTATGGCTTCATGAAGCTGAAATGTGGAAAAGAAAGAGGCCTCATGAAAAGCATCCCTTCGTATGAAAAGAAATCTGGAAAAAAACGAAGTCCAAATTCTTTTTTCATATAAAGGCATCCATTTTCGTATGAATTAAAAAAAAAAAACTAATGAGAAAGGATGCTTCATTGTTAAAAAGGAATCTGAAAAAACACTAAGCCCAAATTCATTTTTCGTATGAAGGCATCCTTTTTCATATGAATGAAAAAAGCTCACAAAAAAGGATTCCTTCATGTAAATAAATAAATTGGATTGAGGTTTTCTCAGCATCTTTTTTGTATGAAGGGATCTTTTTCATTAGAGTTTTATGTTCATAGGAAAAAGATGGCATCACATGAAAAAGAATTAGGACTTGTTTTTTTTCCTGATTCTTTTTCATATGAAAGGGATCCTTTTTGTGATGTTGTTTTGTTCATATGAAAAAGGATGCCTTGATATGAAAAAAGAATCTGAAGAAAAACCTAAGTTCAAATTCTTTTTTCATATGAAGGGATCCTTTTTTGTATGGACCAATTCCTTTTTCATATGGCCATACAAAAAAGAAAATTGATTCATGAAAAAAGATTTTAAAATGTATAAAAACACATTTCTGGGTACGTTTTCCAAAAAGTAACTCCAGAATCCACCTAATGGGGTCCTGATTAGCAAAATTCATGTGTTGGTGTCTCTGCAGGACACTACTTTTATGGGTTTTCAACATTTTTGTTTTGGAAAAAAAACAGAAATAAGATAGAATCCATATGAAAAAGGATTTTTTTTCTCATGAAAAAGGATTGTCCCATACGAAAAAGGATTTTTTTTTTGTATAGACCAAATTCTTTTTTTGTTCCAAGCAGCTACCAAAAAAATGTATTGAGCAGGAACCGGGATTTCAAATTATCATAACTTTGGACCAACCAACACCATGAAAGGCACCACTGTGGGCCAAGCTCTTTCTACCCGGAAAATTTCAGAGCAAAATTCCAAACTGTCTGGACACTAGGTGATAAAAGCAAAAAACACCTTTTCACTGTTTTCACTATCCAGATCTTGGAATCTTCACACCTGACTGGGATGACACTTGGCACATCAAGAGATCTTGCCCTGAGACCACACATGCAAACCTTCACACAAATCCATTGAACAGTTGCAAAGTTATTAAAGTGCAAAGTCTGGGGTTTAACATAGAGACCACTGCTCAACCTTAACTCTAGTGGTGCTACCGTACCACTATATTATATATTCATTGCAAAAAACCTTGTTAATGCATCAGTTAGGGTTGAAGAAACAAACATAGGGAAATGGGGCATTAGGGTTGTGACTCTAACACTTCCTCCCACCAAACTCTACCACCCCACACCACTCTCCACAGACCATCAGGCATCAGGGTGTGCCTTGGAGTCATCAGCCCTTACTGTCACCCCATTCCATGTGTAAGGAAGCTAAAATGGTACACTATAGGAGAATAAGGGTGAGAGTTAGGCCCGATGACTCCAAGGCACATCTTGACACCTGTTAGTCTGTGGAGGGTGGTGGTGGGGTGGTAGGGTTGGGTTGGAGGAGCTGTTAGGGTTTCAACCCTAAAGCCTCATTTCTATGCTTTTGTTGCTTCAACTCTAACTGATGCATTAATGAAGTTTTTTTGCAATGAATTTCCTTATTTTTTGAGAAAGTGTAATCTTACCCTTATATGTTTGTGAGAGCATATGGCCCTCTGAGCACTGCACTCCAATCAGTCTATAGTGTGTAGTGGTTGTAAAGGTTCCTCCATCATGTGGGAGCACAGGGCCCTCTGAGCCTTGTGCTTCTATGTAACCATCAGTGTATACACATTGTAATCAACCCTCATCTCCCTGTGGGAGCGCAGGGTCTTCTGGGCCTTGCACTCTGATCACACTCCCATCATTCCATAATGGTATCCATTTGTGGTAGCACAGGGCCATCTCATCTTTCCAGAAGTGTTTAGATATTATCAGGAAGTGTCATATCCCTGTGGGAGCACAGGGCCCCTGAGGGCCCTGTGCTCCCAATGCTTCATAATGGAGGACCCTGCATGCCCAGCACTGTGTAATGGTATCCATATGTGGCAACATAGGGCCCTATGGGTCCTGCGCTCCCATCTACCTATAATTGTAGAGACGCAGCACAGGCCTAGAGACATTCCAAGTAACCCCTGTGATGCAAATGGTGCAATATCTCAGTAACCATAGGTACATGGGAAAAAATTCCACCCAGTTGTAATCATGACCTGGTAACCTTTATGCATGCTTAATACACTTAAAGGTGTACTAAGCTGCGTTTAGCGAAAATATCCGTATCACGAACTGTTTTCAAGATATAGGTGCTGAAAGGTACTGCATCCAACCAGAATGTTATCCTATGGGAAATTTCCAAACTTTTAAATGTTATAACTTTGTAATTAATGTAAATGTTATCACAAACCAGCAAAAGTCACATCTATGGGGCAAGCCCTTTCTACCATGAACATTTCAGCCCTTTATTCCAAACCGTTTCTTTGCAGTGAAGTGGAAAAGAAACAGTAAAGTTTAAAAATCCCTTTTCATGAGCTGTCCAAATCCCTTTTCATGAGCGAATCTCTTTTTACAAGGTAGGGCCATCTGGTCGTCATGTCATGAAAAGGGATTTTGATAGCTTGTGTAAAGGGATTGGCTCATGAAAGGGGATTCTGACACCTCATGAAAAGGGATCTTGACAGCTCACAAAAAAGGATTATAAAAACAAATCCCTTTCTGTGAGCTATCAAAATCCCTTTTCACGAGCTGATCCCTTTACGTGAGCTATGAAAATCCTTTTGAACCAATCCCTTTTTGTGAGGGTAGGGCCATCTGGTAGTTACACAAAAGGATTTTGACAACTCACAAAGGGGATTGTCATGAAAGGGATTTTTGACAGCTCAGAAAGGGGATTTGGGCAGCTCACGAAAGGGATTACAAAAGTAATCCTTTTCGCAGCTGCCAAAATCCCTTTTCACGAGCCAATCCCTATTCATGAGCTGTCAGAATCCCCGTTTTCAAGCCAATTCCTTTTCATGAGATAGAGCCATCTGGTTACCATCTCATGAAAAGGGATTTTGACAACTCACAAAAAGGGATCGGCTAGCGAAAAGGGATTTTGATAGCTTGCGAAAAGGGATCAGAAGCTAGTTGCGAAAAGGGATTTTTAAATTAAATAATGAGCATTTTGTGACCAAAGTAAAGCAAACCAAAGGCACAGAAGTGTGCAAGACATCCCCGTGAACAAAACCCATACTTAGATGTCTACAGAAGACGTCTCTAGGACAAGTTATAACGTTTTGTTTTTGAGGAAAAATTAAAACAAGATGGTGGCTCGAGAAAAGGGATTTTTTTTTCCTCAGGAAGAGGGATTTTATAAATCCCTCTTTGTGAGCTGTCAGAATCCCTTTTTGTGATCCCTAAATCCCTTTCACACTGTGCAGCTATCCAAAAGAGTGAATTAATCATGCTCAGAACCCGGAATTTCAACATTGAATAACTTTGAAATGGATTACTATTTTATCAGCAAACCAATGCTAACTTGTTTTTTGGGACTAGCTCTTTCAAGCATGAATATTGCAGACCTAAATTCCAAATGGTGTTTCTGCAGCATGATGAGGAAAAAACAGCAAAAACTGGCAAAAAAGTGACTTTTACACTTTTTTCACTATGTGCTGCATGAAAACCACACATCCAATTGAAACAAAACTTGATACGTCAAGAGATCTACCCCTGGGACAGCACATTCCAAATTTTGTGCAAATCCATTGAATGGTTACAAGGTCATTAAAGTGCAAAATTTGAGGTTTAACATTAAACTGCCTACTCAACCCTAACTATAGTGGCGTGATATTAGGGTTCAATAGCCAGTTCTGTGTTAAGTCCCAAATTGTGAACTTTAATAACTTCACAACCATTTGACTGATTCCCACGTAGGCTTGCCTGCTCCTTTGGGGACCAATGATCTCTTGATGTGGTAAGTTTTGTGCTGGTCAGAAGTGTGCATGCGGAAATATGGATTGTCAAAAAAGTGAAAATAACCATTTTTTTGTCAAATTGTTTGTCATGCCACTATGCACAAATGGTTTGTGAGTTTGATCTGAAATTGTCAGGGTATAAAGGTCTTAGGTCACAGATGTGCCTTTTGAAAGTTTGGTGTAAAAATATTTATTTGTTCCAAAGTTATTACATTTTAAAGTTTCCCACCATTTCCTATGAGAGCAGTTAGATGTCCCACATGAAAAAGAATCCTTTATTGCAAATGTGGAATCCTTTTTTGCAAACACAAGATCTTTTGCTGCAAATGCAGAATCCTTTTCCATGATGCCACCATCTTGTTTTCAGTTAGCGGTGGCAACAAGATTACGGGGAATAACTCAAAAAATAGAGGACATTGCTAGACAACAACAGTTGTCTTTACCTAATCAGGACCTGTGGAATTCTGATCTGGGGTTAGTTTTTCACTGTGTTGCATAGAAATGTGTTTTTTTAGCATGCCAAAATCCTTACCCAAAAATTGTGATAAAGAAACCATAGAAGAGGATCCTTTGTTGCAATTTGTGGAAAAGGATTTCTCTAGTAGTCTGTTAGTCTCCCGCCTCCCCCGATGGCAAACCAATGTCCCTGTATAGAATATAATAGTTCCCTTGTCATCTAGTTGTTCCTCCCCCTAATGTCTGCTTGCCATCCCCATATAAAAACTATATTTCCCTCATAGACTTGTGGTACTCCCCCCTTCCCCAATGTGTGATCGCTGTCATCATATTAAAAAAAAATTTTCTAGTACTCTAGTGGTTCCTCCCCCCTCTCCGATCCCTCCACCTGTGAAAATCCATTTAGATTCCTGGTGGCCTAGTGGACCCCCTCCACCCACCCATCCTTTGAAGTAGTCATCCACCACCTTGTTCCTCTTAGCCAAGTCCTGGTTGGCAACCAGCACAGCCCTCCTCTCACCTCTGCAGCTGGCAGCTGACTGAGCTATGAATGAGCGCATACTAACACATGTTCATTCATAGTTCAGTCGATCACCAGCCATAGAGGTGAGAGGAGGGTTGTGCTGGTCACTGAATGGGACTGGAATGGGGGAGTGGAGTGGTAAGTCAATACCCCACAGGGTGTAGGGTCCACTAGACCACCAGAAATCTAAGTGATTTTCACAGGAGTGGTATCGGGAGGGGAGGGACCAGTAGACTACCACATAGTTTTTGTTAATACTTGGATGGTGATCAGACATCAGGGGAGGGGGGCGGGAACACTAGACCATCAGGAATCTAAGTGGACTTTCATGGGAGGGGGATCAGGGATGGGGGAGGGACCACTAGACTACCAGGTATTTTTTTTTAATACTGGGACAGCGATCAGACATCAAAAGGGAGGAACCACTAGACCACCAGGAATCTAAGTAGATCTAAGGGGGATCTGGGAGGGACCACTAGACTAACAAGAAATGTTTTTTCATATGAGGATGGTGATCGCACATTGGGGAAGGGGGGAGGGACCACTAGACTACTAGGGACATTTTGTTTTATGGGGACAACAATCAGTGAACTGGGGAGGAGGGATTAGAGGTTCTATTTATGTATATTTAATAGGATGTCTATAGCCAACTAGACAGTATTGCATCCTTGGGTATTTCATGAGATCAAAATCTGAGAATTATTATACAAATCACTTACATTGTTAAAGTATTTTTAAGAATCCATGCATTATTACAAGGGCAAGGATATGTTACACTTCTGAATGTGGGAAAAAGTTAGATGATCACCTATTCATGGTTTTTCCAAATCACTGTGCTGATGATAAGAGGGTGATTATTTACTGAACTGCATTCATGCAACGCAAAATCACATGGCTACACACATTGGTCAAGGTAACTAACTTGGTTCTAGCTGAACACAAGATGGGATGATAAAATGGTGTTAAGATGCTACACCCAGAGAAGAGTTATTCTGTAGCAGTGGTCTCTGTGGATATTCATTTTGATGCCCTATACAAATGCCTTATTTAGGGGCACTAAATACAACTTTTATTCCAAGCATCGCATGCAGCTCAGTGGTTAGAGCACAGGGATGGTGTCCAGGGGGCCTGGTTTCGATTAACGGCAAGCCACATTATTTCTTTCTCATTATAAATTGTCATGCATTACACATTATTTCTTTCTCATTATAAATTGTCATGCATTACACAAAAAGCCTCCATAAGACCTTTGCTCATCATTTGAACATATACTGGAACATAAGGCTTTCATGCAAGTTTCCTCTGGCAATATGACAATCACCATTAGACACTAGTCTCCTTTGTAGTAGTGCTTTGATTCAGTTGTCCACTGAGCTCCCAGTATGGTCTGTTATGTAAATCTGTATATTTTAATCTTCTACTTGACTAAAACCAGTCATAGAAGGAGGCAGCAATTTTGTATGTTAACTTGCAGCTACTGGATGCTAACTGTATGTAGAGTGGTCAGATTGCACTGCTTCAAAAACAAAAGACAGGTTTACAGATTTTATACACACACACACACACACACACACACACACACACAGTACTTATTGATAAAGTGAATTGTTTCGTAAAATGTACATCATGCTACATAAATACTGACTTCCGTTTTTCTACATATATTTCAAGTGATTATACTTTCTCATAAAGTAAGGACATTCTCTGCAAAAAACTTTGTTAATGCACCATTTGGTTTCCCTATGAGTATACTTTCTCAAAAAATTTGGAAATTCTCTGCAAAAAAAAACAAACAAACAAACAAAAAAAAATTGTTAATGGACCATTATGGTTCCAGCATCAAAGTAGGGAAATGCCAACTTAGGGTTCTAAGACCCCAACCCTGCCCTCAGTTTTCAACCGTAAGACCCCAACCCAACTCTGCATGTATGAACAGGCATGAGAGGTATACTGTGGGGTTGTGAACCCTAATGCTTAGCCCATTTTCTTATATTGTACCCATCTTCACTTACTTACTCTTGGAATGGGGTGGGCAAAACCCCAAGGCATACCCCTCATGATTGTTCATGCATGCAGGGTGGTGGGGGGGTCTTAGGGTTGGAAACCAAGGGTGGGGTTGGGGTCTAATGGTTGGGAATCCTAAGATGGCATTTCCCTACTTTTGATATATATATACACATACATACACACACACACACACACACACACACACACACACACACACACACACACATACATAGTCATTGCAAAAAACTATGTTAATGCAGACATTAGAGTTGAAGAATGCAAAGAACACAACAAAGGGAAATGAAAACACATTAGGGATTTGGGTCTCCAAAGCAGTGATGAATCAGTGGTGGAGTCTTACTTGGGGTTGACAACCCTAATGTTCACCCCTTCTCCTGAGCAAACAAGCTCAGATGTGATGTCTTCATGTAGGGCCCTAAGTGAAGACAACTATACAGATTATGCTGGGCATACTTTGTCACTATGAGGCATTTTATTGGAGCTGTACCTTGTGCTTTGGACAGGAGGCTATGGCCTGGGGAGAGGGGGTGGGCATTAGGGCTGACAACCCCAAGTATCATTTTTTATACTACACATGCCCAAGAATGAAAATTATTTTATAAATGATTTTAAAACCACTTGACTACTATACACAAAAAACTCAAAAGCATGTACCTTGAGGACAACTCTGTCAAACCTAAAAATTTCAGGTTTCAAATCCTTATATGTTTCATGCTATTGGGGCACAAAAAAGTGTTAAAAACTGATTTTTATGTTTTTGCACATTTGTAACTATGCCTGTACAGAACCAATCTACATGAAATTATCAGGATCAAGAGATTCTGGCACAAAGGCTGTGCATTCCAAGTTTCATGTACACCAGTTGAAAAGGGCCAAAGTTATTAAGGTGCAAAAATTGAGATTTAACATTAAAGTGCTTACTCAGCCCTAATACACAGGCACAACCATGCCTGTAATGTAACAGTTAGGGTCAAAGTGACAAAGGTAGGGAAATGTGGTGTTAGGGTTTACAACCCTAGCACCCCAACCCCACCCTGCAGGCAGCAACAGGAAAACCCATTATGGTTTCACCTCTCCTGAGTCTTCACAAATCAGGCATGGGATGTACCTCGGGGTTGTCAGCCCTAACGCTCTTACCATTCCATCAGTAAATAAGCTGAGATGTGTGAGTATATGAGAATGGGGTGAGTGTTAGGGATGACAACCCTAAGGTAAAATCCCACACCTAATTTGAGAAGATTCAGGAGAGGTGAAACTGTATTGGTTTTTCCTGTTGCTACCTGCAGGGTGGGGTGGGGTGTTAGGGTTGGGAACCCTAACACCACCTTTCCCTAGTTTTGTCACTTTAATCTTAACTGGTGCATCAACAAAGTTTTTTTGCAATAAATGCCTTTACTTTTTGAGATATCATAATCGGTATCTTTATTCACACAGGTTCCTTCGGGAACTGTGTGACATACCCATTTGCCTGTGGAAGTGCAGGGCCCTGTGCGTCTATCTCTCCATATATGTATACATCCATGTTAGGTAGAATCACAGGGCCCTCTGGGCCTTGCGCATCCATTTCTGCCAAAAAGCAATTTATTTGCTTTGCTACATGGCTTGTTAAATGTCCAGTGTTATCCTACGGGAATTGTGATTTTTAATTTTTGTGGGTTTGTATATGTCCCCTACATTGTTATGGAGTATTATGTGTTATTCTTGTAGTAATTATTAAGACCTTTGTTTTGATATATAGATTGTCCCTTAACTGCAAATATTGAGGGAGTTGTGGCTTGTTTAATTTAAAATTGGAGGAAAAAATGAAGTCCAAATTATTTTTTTCATATGAAGGGATCCTTTGTTGTATGAATGAAAAAATAATACCAAAAAGGATCCTTTCATACAAAAAAAGAATCAGAAAAAAAAAACTACGCCTAAAATCTTTTTTCATACGAAGGCATCCTTTTTTGTATGAACATACTAAAGAGATCCCTTCATACGAAAAAATAATTTGGACTTAGTTTGTTACGATTCTTTTTTCATCTGAAGGGATCCTTTTTCATATTTTTTTTTTTGTACGGCCATACGAAAAAAGGAAATTAACTCATGAAAAAGGATTTCAAAATGTATAAAAAACAAATTTCTGGGTTACTTTTCCAAAATATAAGTGCAGAATTCACATAATGGGGTTCTGATTAGCAAGATGCATGTGTTGGTGTGATATCATTTTTGTGGGTTTTCAAAATAAAAAAAAGATGGTTGCCATATGAAAAAATATTTTTTTTCTGATGAAAAAGGATTACCACATATGAAATGGATCCTTTTCTGTATGCACCAAATTCTTTTTTCATTTCAAGCAGTTATCCAAAATTTCTAAATTTATTAAGTTTAGAATAGATGAATATTTTTTTTACTAAACCAGTGATAAGCACCACTGTGGGCCAAACCCTTTCTATGCTAAAAGCTTCAGAACAAAATTCTAAGCCATCTGGGTGCTAGGCAATGACAAAAAAAAAAAAAAAAAAACAGCAAAAAACTCAGATTTTTTTCACTATTTCACTATCCAGCTGTTGAAATCCGTAGATCTGACCAGAATGAAACTTTGCACATCAAGAGATCTACCCCCCCTTAGACTGCGCATGCAAAATTTTGTGCACATTTGTTGAATAGTTGTGAAGCTATTAATGAGTAACTAACTCACTCATTTATAAAATTTTCACCCAGAAGCATGACAAACCCTTACCTGGCTCTAAATCACATGGTGTAAATATTTTTTATATGTACCTCCATTTAGGAATGGAAGGGGTCATAATTTGACTCCATGGAGCCAAGCCACGCTGATCTCTTCCACTTCCTGGTACCTTCTGCAACAGTGATCTGCCCCCGATTTGCCCCTGTGCTAGCATGTTTTGTGAAGTCACTATATGGAGAGGGTGGAGGTGTGCTCCATAGATATCAATAGGGTTGTTTTTTAAACTTAAATTTTAGTAGTTTAGATGGCTGCTCAGAACAGATCATGGCCACCACTTAACTAGCAAGGTTCTTAAAGTAATAAAGGACTAAACAGTTATTAGGGGTGAGTGAAGTGTGCTTGCGACAACTCTGGTTCAGCTTCATTTTCATTTTTTTTTTCATTTGTTTATTTTTATACTGGTAAGTCTGTGGGACAAGCCCATTTTCACAAACGACCAGTTTAGACAAAAACATACATACAAGTTAAAACAATGACACAATATAAATACACATTACACATAACATTTACAGTTTGAGTTTTCTAACAGAGTTTTCCTAAGTTCAGACTTGAAAGTTATACATCTTAACAATAGTAAAATTCAACGAATTTTGACCAAAAGTTGTTTGACAAAATGGAACCTGAAACCCCTCCATACTCTGCAACCTTGTACAACCAGGAATATTCTTTGGAAATAAATTAAGAATACTGTATGGAGCAATACCTAAAAAGACCTTATGCAAAAACACCATAGCCCTAAAATTAAATCTCCCCTTTAGTGATAAACAACCCAATTGTTTATAAAGTAAACAATGATGAGTAAGCCTTGATTGACCAGTGGCAAAATGCAGAACAGAATGATATGTTACTTGGAGTCTGGCCAAGACGTTTTCAGAAGTGAATGAATATACTATAGACCCGTAATCCATCATAGTTAATAATAGACTATGTGTAAGCAATAGTCTAACATCCTCTATCAGATTGTCCCTAATTCGATAAAGAAACCCCAACCTTTTATGTACCCTACTAATTAACTCTGTTACATGACAATCAAATGCTAAATGATAGTCAATTAATACCCCCAAGTATTTTAAACTGCCTAACCTGTTCAATTACATTACCCAAGTTACCGGTAATTTTTAATTCTTGACTTTGCACTCTCCTAGGATGGGAAAATATCATTGTCTAGGTTTTTGTTGAATTTAATACCAATTTATGTTTATCAAACCAATAATGAAGCAAACTGAAATCATACTGTAATGTTTTCTGTAAAGACAAAAAATCTGGGCCAGAACAAAACAAAACCGCATCATCTGCATACAACAATAACTCAGTCTTTTTAAAATTAAAAGCTAAAGAATTTACAAATAAAGAAAAATGCAAAGGACCTAAAATAGAGCCCTGAGGGACTCCACATTTCAACAAAGAAGGGTCAGATAATATACCATTGATTAAAGTCTTCTGATTCCTATTAACTAAATAATCCCTAAACCATGAAATAACCCCTTCAGACAACTTTAGAATAGACAACTGTTTCAATAGTACCTCTTGATTCACTAGGTCAAAAGCCTTGGTGAGGTTCGCAAAAGCCGCTACAACAACGTCTCCACTATCAATTGCCCTAGTGACTTGACTAGTGAACCTCACCAAGGCTGTCTCTGTGTAATGATTGGACCTAAAACCATGTTGTGACTCTGACCAAAGTTTGTACTTTATTAGATGGTCTGTTAACTGACTGAAACTATTTTCTCTAATATTTTAGAGAGAGGGGCAAGCATAGAAATTGGATGGTAATTATTTGGATCCAGTCTTGAACCTGATTTATAAATTGGCTTTACCACTGCACTCTTCCACACTTCAGGGAAAGTTTCATTCCATAAAGAATAATTAAACAATTTTGTCTGGTGTCCTGCAACACTATTAATAATTCTTTTCAATACCCTATAGTCAAGATCATCAGATCCCCTATATGGCCTAGGATCCATTTTAGACACAAACTCAATCACATCTTTAGTTTGTAATAAACAAAAAAGACTGGGGGGGGTCAAAATTTGGTTCAGCTGCAACATGTCTGCTGAATTACTTCAGCTCTCAATGTAATAACTGGGCACGAAATAAAGAAAAAAATGTCATGCATCTGGGACCAGGATTCAATACCCGGTCCGCAGACGTACCTCCTCCATTGCTGCCTGTGGCTCATCCTGTCAAGCCATGGCAGCCACTTGGTGGACCCTCTCCCAGCAGAGAACTTATCCTCTGACAGGGAACAGCAACAGGGTGCACAACCGCGCATAGACAATTTTGCGGTTTTGCAACCTGTAGCTATTCCCATCGCGCTGTTTGTGTTGAGCAGTTTTGACATGCACCATTTTACATACAGCAGATTGACCTGGTAGGTAATAATTGGCATAGGCCAGGGTAACGCACACTACAGGAAAAAAAAGGGAAAAAGCTTTGATGTCAGCAATGGCCATGAATTACTATAGCTTATGCGCAGCAGGTGGTATTGGCATGCTACAACTGGGGATCACTGTGTTTTCTGTCATGTGATACAGTGCCAAATGTATATAACTACTAAGCACTCCCATCAGAGCTACAGTAATTCTTAGTTTCCTTTGCTGACCTCAAGGCTCACTTCCCTGTAGTCCCTGTTTGCCCTTCATGCCAGTTACTATGTTAGTTCCACATAGGTTTTCAAACTAAATCCTACTAAAAAAATATACATTCAAAAAAAGTCCAAGTACTTCTGTACTATACCCATACAAACGCATTTCTTTGCCTAACATACCTTCATAGATTTGAATATTTAAAAAAAAAAACAAGCAATCTGTGTTCAGATTCCCCATACCCATGCAAAGAAAGTGTCTTAGGTCGTCCATTGCAGAACCCAATCTGCTTTGGCAATATCCCCAAGCCTGTGTCTCTGTACCTAGTCATTAAACGTTCAACAGCTTCCTGGAGACAAGCAGTCAAGCTCACCCAATGGGCTCCATATAGGTTCATGGCCATGCCCTTGTGGAACATGATAAGCAATGATAAGCTCAGAATAGGCAGGCAGTAGATCTACTCGGGTGCCCAATTCCCAGTGTCAGGTGCCTAACATAAAACAAAGCATCCCTCATAGTCTTTTTTTTATTTTAAAACTTTTAAAGAAAAAACAGTCCCAAAAAGAATTTTGTACCCCCAGTCCACAACCCGTGCACCCTCTTAGCGCCCCCCACCTCAAGCCACCCTCACTTACCAATCTGCTGGGTCCAGTGCTGCCTTTCATATATCCTCCTGCTTCCAACACTGAACTGCAATTGACTGAAAACAAGGTAAGTTTGGTTAATGACTTTTCAATGTGTTTTCAACTTTTACTCATAACTGCCATTTTTTAATATTTTTGCCCCAAATTTTCAGTGTTCTTTTGTTAACCCACCTCATGAACCAAGTAACTGACTTTTTTTTTAATCTCCCCCAAAATGTATTTTCACAGTCATGCTGCAAAATCACATTTTGGATGGGATTTAAAAATCCTCACCTGTCTTGATCATAAGGCTGGGATCATAAAAAGACTATAATGAAAATCTGAGGTTGAAACATCAAAAAACAACAAAGTTATGAAGAAGCATTTTATATTTTCAATGTGTACTCATAACTTTGATATTCTGGGCCTCAGATTCTTAACATAACCTTTTTGTTACCCCATCACAGAAACATGATAGTGTCATTTTTCAAATCCCCTCAAAAACATGGGTTTGCATTCGTCCAGCAAAATTACCTTTTGGACAGGATTTAAAACAAGCATTTGTCAATGCTGGATGTTCATCACTTGTATAGAAGCCCTGGGGTGCCTGGGCAGGATTACAAAGCTTTGCCCGGGTGCAAACCCAGTTTGCCTGAGGCAAACTGGGCTTTGTGAGTAGTTGATATTTACAAAGCCCAGTTTACCCACTCTAACTGGGATTGTGCCCGGGCAAAGTAGTGAGGGGGGCCGCAATGCTAATGAAGGGGCAGGGACCTGCATATCCCCGCAATCCCACTCACCAACATTTTGCTCCATGCAAGGGCCTTTGTGAAGGTCCTTGCAAGGAGAAAATTACCACTGAAATCCCCCTGGCAGTAATCCATGCAACCCTAGTGGTTGGCAGAGGTACTGTAGCCCCCCTGGTTCTCAATTGCTGACCCTAGAAGTAAAAGTAAACTTTCCATAGTGCAGCGATCCCTCCCCCCTCCCTGATCACTCACTGGAAATGTCACAATACACTTTCTATATTGTAGTGGCCCCTCCCTGTACTTGATTTCCCACCCGATAATAAATATATTTTTCCATAGTGTAGGGTCCTTCCCCATTGCCTGATCACCCACTCTATACTAAAATAATATTTTTCCATAGTGTAGGACCCCTCCCCAGTCCCCGATCTCCCACCTAATATGATGAAATAGATTTCCATAGTGTAGTGGTCCCACCCCACTCCCTGGTCTCGATCCCCTTCTCGGTATCGCCATACCTGTGTGAAAATGATTGTATCCCTGGTAGTCTAGTGTACCCCCCCACCCAATAAGATATAAACCCCTCCCCACTCTGCCCCAAACCAACCCTCAGCTGGTGACCAGCACAACCCTCCTCACACCACTGTGGCTCAAGGAGCAGCACTGTATGCAGCACATGCTCCATAAGGGCTCAGTTGGTAGCCAGCCACTGTGGTGTGAGGAGGACTGTGCTGGTCACCTGCTGAGGGTCAGGATGGGAGGGGCGGGGAGGGGTCTATGTCTGACTGGGTAGGGGGTCCACTAGGACTGCCAGGGATAGAATAATTTTCATACAGGGAGGGCGATACTTGGGAGGACACTAGACTACCAGGGATAAAATATATTCATTCATATGGAGACAGCAATCGAGAACAGGGAGGGAGGGTGGGACCACTACACTATGGAACTCTATTTCATCGTATCGAGTGGGAGCGCATGGATTGGGGAAGGGCCCTACACTATGGGAAAATATTATTTTAGTATTGGGTGGGTGATTGGGCAATGGAGAGAGACCCTACACAATGGAAAAATATTTATTTATTATTGGGTGGGAGATTGGGCAACGGGGAAGGGCCCTACACTATGGAAAAATATTTATTTTAGTATTGGGTGGGCGATTGGGCAATGGGAAGGGACCATACACTTGGAAACCTATTTTTTTATTATTCGGTGGGCGAACAGGGCTGAGGTGGGACACTACACTATAGAAACTGTTTGTTATTAACATCGGGTGGGTAATCGGGGCAGGGGAGAGCACTACTGGACTACTGGAGACTGTGGTTGCATGGGCCATGGGTTGGTGGGAGGGAGCCGCAATGTCACACTAATGCCATGCAAATGAGCCTATAATAAGCATGCTATTGGCAACTAGTGCCTTGCATGCCCAATAGGTTCATTTGCATGGCTCCTTTTGTGAATTGCACTTTAGTGCCTGAATGCTATTGGCTGCAGGGCCATTTTCCTGGCTGGTTGTGGAGGCAGTACTACTATTCCACTGCTTTTCTTTGGTTAGCGCTGCCCCCACTGGCCCCTATTCACAGTCGGATAGTGCACCACACTACTCAACTGTGAATAGCTCCATTGCCCCCCAGCACAGCCAGGAAGTGCAGCACAAATATTTGCACCCACTTTGTGTTTTTTTTCATGAATCCTGGCCCAGATGCGCTGTGATGCATGTTGTGGGTTATGTATTACCAAAGTTACAAGGCTGCATTCATAAATTTCAATGAAGGCTCATAACTTTGTTATTTTTTAATATTTTTGCCCCAAATTGTCAACATATCCTTATTGTGACCCCACCTCATGAAGAAATACAGATTCATAGATACATAGATACATAGACAGTGTTGGCAGATAAGGGCCTATGGCCCACCCAGTCTGCCCATTTGAGCTTGTAAGTTCAGTTTATGTTTTCTTAGAAGTCTGTTGCACCTTATCCCTGACCTCCAGAATTTCTTTATGTCTATCCCATGCATTCTTAAATCCCGTAATTGTTTCAGCCCCCACCACTTCCTCTGGCAGGGTGTTCCACTTGTCCACCACCCATTCTGTGAAGAAATTCTTCCTCATGTTTCCTCTGAATCGTCCTCTCTCCAACTTCATCCCATGCCCTCTAGTACTGGAACATCTTTTTTTGCTTAAAAATAGTGTATTCCTGCACCCTGTTCCTCCCTTTGAGATACTTGTATGTCTCTATCATATCCCCTCTCTCCCTCCTCTCCTCCAGGGAGTACATGTTCAGTTCCTTCAACCTGTCTTTATAGGACTTGTGATGCAATCCATGCACCATCTTTGTTGCCCTCCTCTGAACCTTCTCTTACCTTGTCTATGTCCTTAAGTAGGTATGGTCTCCAGAACGGTACACTGTACTCCAGGTGGGGCCTCACTAGTGTCTTGTATAGTGGAATTATGACCTTCCTTTTCCTGCTGGTGATGCCCCTGCCTATACATCCCAGCATCCTATTTGCTTTACCTGCTGCCTTGTCACACTGTTTCCCAACCTTGAAGTCATCAGAGATGATAACCCCAAGATCCCTTTCCTGCTTAGTGCATGCTATATCCTCACCCCCCAACTGATATATTGTGCCAGGGTTTTGTGCCCCATATGCATTATCTTGCACTTCTTTTGCATTGAATTTCAACTGCCAAACCCCTGACCATTCTTCAAGTTTCTGCAGGTCCCTTTCATTCTGTCTACACCTCTGGTGTGTCTATTGTGTTACAGAGCTTTGTGTCATCAGCTAACAGTGAAATTCTGCCTTCTAGGTCCTGGCAATGTCACTGATGAAGATGTTGAATAGGACTGGTCCCAGTACTGATCCCTGTGGTACCCCACTGGTCACTTTTCCTCTGTGGAGTGACAGCCATTTACCACCACCCTCTGTGTCCTGCCACCCAGCCAGTTACCCACCACACTACTGTCCTGCCCACACCCATATTCCCCAGTTTGTGTAACAGTCTTCTATGTGGCACAGTGTCAAGGTCTTGCTGAATTCCAGATAGGCCATGTCCACTGCCCTCCCTGATCCACCTCCCTAGTCACCCAGTCAAAAATTCAATGAGGTTGGTCTGACATGACCTCCCCTGGTGAAACCATGCTGCCTTGGGTCCTGTAGTCCATTGACAACCAGATGTTCCACCAATCTCTCCTTCAGTAGTGCTTCCATGATCTTCCTCACTACCGAGGGAGGCTGACTGGTCTGTAGTTCCCTGCTTCCTCTTTGTTCCCACTTTTGTATAAGTGGACTACATCTGCAGTCCTCCAGTCTTTGGGTACCTCCCCTGTTTCCAGTGATCGGCTAAACAGGATAGCCAGAGGTTTAGCCACCACCTCTCTTAGTTCTTTAAGGACCCTGGGGTGCACCCCATCTGGCCCCATTGCTTTATCAACTCTTATTACTTCCAGTTCCTTCAGGACCCTTTCTCGTGTAAAGGGACTTGTGTCCATTTCTGCACCATTCTCACCCCTTGTACTCCCTTCAGACCCATTTACCCTCCTCTTCCTCAGTAAAGACTGAGCAGAAATACCTGTTCAATATGTCAGCTTTACTGTTGTCATCCTCCACGTGGCCCCATCCTCCCCCTTCAGTCTCACTATCCCTCCCTTTGTCTTTCTTTTTTCACTTATGTACCTGTAAAAGGTTTTGTCCCCTCTACCCACTGATTTTACAATGTGTTCTTCTGTCTGAGCTTTGGCTTCCCTTACTGACCTCCCTGCCTCCCTTTGCTTCTCCTGGTACTTCTCCCTATCCCCTTCTGCCTGTGTCTTTTTGTATTGCCTGAATGCAATCTTTTTGGTTTTCACTTTCTTTGCTACCTCTTTGGAAAACCATAATGGTCTCCTCTTCCTTTTCCTTTTGCTAACCTGCTTAATGCATAATTCTGTTGTTCTTGTAATCCCCATTTTAAATACTGCCCACTGTTCCTCAACCCCTGATTCCTGTCCCATTCCTCTTAATGCCTCTTTCAAGTATCTCCCCATTTTCCCAAAGACTGCTCCCTTAAAATCCAGGATACGTGTTTTTGTGTGGTTTGGTTCTGCTCTTTCTGTGATTTCAAACCACAATGACTGGTGGTCACTGTTCCCCAGGTGCTCCCCCACTGTTACCCCCATCACACTGTCCCTGTTTGTGAGCACAAGGTCCAGTATTGCCTTCAGCAGAGTTGGTTCCATGACCAGTTGCTTGAGGAAGGCACCCTGAAGGGAGTCCAGGATAAATCTGTCTTAGTTGATGCTGCTGCTGGGATGCTCCAGTCCACGCCTGAATATTGAAGTCTCCAACCAGTACTACTCACTCTTTTCTGCCATCCTTGGATGGCTAGCATCAGCTCCCTATCTGTTTCTTCCTCCTGGGCTGGTGATCTATAGACCACACCTGTGTGGATGGCTGTCCCCATTTTCCTTTCCAGCTTAACCCACAGTATCTCTCCCCCATTTTGCTCCTCCTGGATCTCTGTGGCCCTTATGTCATTTTTCACATACAGTGCCACTCCTCCTCCCTTCCTGCCTGCTCTGTCTCTTCTGAATATGTTGTAGCCAGGTATGGCCATCTCCCAGTCGTGGTTATCATTACACCAGGTTTCAGTGATGGCCACAATGTCCAGGTCTGACTGCACCATGACAGTCTCCAGATCTTCCATCTTGTTGCTAAGGCTCCTGGCATTTGCACATGGCTTTCCATGATTTGACCTCCTAGACTGTTTCGCTGTTCTACTCCAGCCCCTTCCTTGGTTGTCTTTATCCCTGGTTCTCCTTGCTGTCTGCCCTTCTGCTGAATTTTGCCCTTTTCTGCCTATCCACCTCTTGGACACTAATCTCCATCTTTGCACACTGCTTTGCAGAGATAGCCACTCCTCTGGTTCACTGATTCCACTGCTAGCTGTGGGGTGAGCAAGTAGGTACCCTCCTTGCTGGCCTGCCACCCCTTTGCTAGTTTAAATGCTTGTCAATGTAGCATTTAAACTTATCATTGAGTGCTTGATTCCTCCAGGATGGATGCAGCGTCAGACTTGAACAAACCTCCATCCCTCCAGGTGGGTCCCCAGTCACCAATGAATCCAAACCCTTCCTCACAGCACCAGTTCTTCAACCATGAGTTAAAGTTCCTGGTGCATGCACTCCTATGCGCTCCCTTGCCTCTTGCAGGTAGTACTTCTGAGAAAGTGACAGAAGTAGCTACTTGCTTGAGACCCCTCCCCAATTTCCTAAACTCTTCCTGAACTTCCTTTGGCTCCCCATTTTCCAGGTCATTAGTACCTAGGTGGATAATGACATCCAGCTCACCCTCCCGTCTTGCCTTCCCAGTGATCCCCAGGATCTTCCTTCCATCCCTCCATGCCATGGCACCTGGTAGGCACCTCACCTCCCTGTTCTCCCCCTCCTGTGTTCCTAGCTAGATCCCTCTTATGTTGGAGTCCCCCACCAGGATTCACTTCCTCCTCCTCCTCTGGGGTCCACTGCTTTCCCCGCTGAGGTCACCTCCTTGGCTAACCTCCACATCATTTCCTTCCACTTCTGGGTACTTATTTGGTTGTCCCCATTTGCCAGTGTGGCATATGAGTTCTTGAGTGGAATAGGATCTGGGATGTGCTCTGCCTGACCGTCTAAACCTCCCTGAGCCCACTGTCATCCAAGTGCTCTCGTTCTCGGCATCCTTTGAGGCAGTTGCATTGACTGGGTGGTCTCTGGAGAGGGGTGGTACTCTGACCCAGTTTACTTCCGCCTGAGTCTGGCTACCTCATCCCGCAGTCCAGAGAGATGCATGCAGATAGGGCAGCACCTCAGTGTCCAGAAGGTCTGCCTGAATATGGCTGCCCCACAGCCACTGCATTGCACCACTCCCCACATTATACTGCAATTATACTGCTATTCCACTATTTGTCTGCTACTGAAGCTCTCCTAGTTCCCTTTTTATTAATTTACTGTCCTAAAAATCCTGCCACTGATCCTCAGATAATTTTCTTTAAAAAAAGAAACCAATAAATAAATAAATGAGTCAAAACACTTGTGCTGAGGGTGGGCTTCTTCCCCCTTATGCCCTCCTACTTCACACCCCTTACTATACCCTGTGTTTAGCTCCTGTCAATCAGATTTAACAGGGCATATAATTAAGAGTTGGGGGAAGGGGGCGAAAATTTGCAGCAGTTAAAGACAGCACAGAATTACACCACCACTACGTTTTAAATTTTCAACAGTCCAAAAACAATTCTAAGTAAAGACAACAAAGAAAGTACAGTGTCACTAAAAGCCCACAATCTAAGTTTAAAAGAAAAATAGCAATTACCAGAGAAATTGTTCAACTCCTGCCTGATAGGTGATTTCACGCAAGGACTATGAAATCCCCTTTTGGGACGCAGAAACACATTTTGGTCAGGATTGGAAAAAGAGAGGTGTCACATTCATGAGGTGCTGTAAATAAATGGCTATGTTGAAAATGTTCAACTCCTGCCTGAAAGGTGATTTCATGAAGGGACTATAAAATCACCTTTTGTAACAGATTTGCCTAATTTTAGTGCAATTGTTCATGAGGTGGGGTCCCAAATAAAGCATGTTGAATATTTGGGGCAAAAATAGCCAAGTTATGCCACTAAGTTCAAAACCCCATTGAAATACTTCGAACCGCATACCTGATTTTTTCAGTTCACTGTCTGGCTTTGAAGAATGAAGACGTGTATGTTGTCCACAGAAGATTACGGTATTGGACCCCCCGTGGGTAAGTAAGGGCTGAGGGGGTGCTGAGTAGAAGGGTCAGGTTGGGGCACAGTAATGGTCGCAACAGACATCAATGGGTGGTTTCTTTCTACAGGGTTTATTAAACAAACAAACAAAAAATCTACAAAGGAAAGTTTTCTTTATTTCAGGTCACAACACTGAGGATTGTATACCCTCAGAGTCAGTGTCGTATTTGGGGTGGGGTGGATGCTGAGCAGGAGGTTGGGTGGGCAGGGCAGTTACAAGGGTGGCAACAACTGAGAGCAACAGCAACATTGGATTTGGCATTCCAGTGCCAGTGTTATGTTTGTGGGGGTGCTGAGAGGGAGGGTTGGGTGGGTGGGACAGTTACTGGGGTGGCAGCAACAGAGAGACAGTGACACCAGGGATTGGGTGCCCCTAGTGTCAGTGTAATATTTGTGGGTGGGTGGGGTGGTGGGTGCAGAGAGGAGGGTCTGGTGGGTGGGGCAGTTACAGGGATGGCAGCAACACAGAGCGACAGCGATGCTGGAGGATTGGGCACCCCAGTATCAGTGTTATATTTGTGGGGGGGAGGTGTGGGGAGGTGGGTGCTAACTCAAGCTTTAATACCTGGCATGCGTGAATACATATGCATATTCTCGGAATAAGCATATACATTCGTGCATGGCCTGTATCATGGCTTGCGTTTAATACTCCAATTTCTATAACTTTAAGCCCTAGTTTCATGTCAGCTTGCACTTTCCCAAGTTCAGCGGTCTTAATACTTATAAAAATATCTGTCTAGCTGAACTTATACATGCTGAGCTATGAACAAGCCTTCTGGCACTTCAGCCCATTTAGAGATGTGACTGCACATTGGGAGTGGTGCAATAGCAGATCATTGGGGCTTCACTTAGGAGGTGGTGACATGGGGGGATTGGGCACCTCAGTGTCAGTTTTGTTTGTGGGGGTGGTGGGTGCTGAGAGGGATGGACAGGTCAAGGGGAAGTTACAGGGGCACCTGCAACAGTCATCGATGGTTTTTCTTGTTACAGCTGGTGTCTGCAACAGTGGGGCTATTCCTAGAGGTTTCAAATTCCTCAGCAGGCTGTCATGGTAGATCAGCTTGCTGGGTGGCGTAGATCAAAGGGAAGAGTCAACCCATGATTGGATTGGCTTTTTCTTTTCAAGTACAGGATGTCTCCACCCAGCAAGCCAAACCTCTGTCATGATCAGCCTGGCTGATGACTGCTGTGTCACTGACTCACCCCTTAAACACAGCCCTGTATTGGAAGGACAGTGTCACACCCCTCAAAAGGCACTGTCATAGCAAGATGTTCACTGTGTGCACATGCACATGGCGAACATAAAACTGATACCTGGCTTGATCATAACGTGAGGTGATAAAAAGACTATATTGAGAATTTGGGCATCAAAATGTGAAAAAACAACTAAGCTGTATGACCACACCTTGAATTTTCCCAACATTTACTCATAACTTTGTAATTTGTGCAGATTTGTGCCCCAAATTTTCAACATAGCCGATGTGTTACCCCACCTCTTGAACATGACAAGTGTCATTTTTTTTCAAATCCCCACTGAGACATGCTTTCACAGCCACACCACAGATTCACCTTTCAGACAAGATTTAAAAAATTCCATCTGTCTTGGTCATAACATGATGTCTTGAGAAGACTGCATTGGAAATTTTGGGTCAACATATTGCATACTGAAAATGAAATATTGCCACTCAGCTGGCCTATCTTGGGTACATAATTTTTTTATTTATTGAAATGTTTCACCAGGAAGGCACACTGAGCAGCAGGTTGCTCATCTCCTGGTACGACCTGGGGGGAAGAGGTACAATACGGATGAGACATTTTTCCATTCATGTTACAAAGATCAACATAGCATACAATTAATTAAGGCAATTGTTACAAACAGTGTTGCATGCATATGTACATAAATTGTACAAATGGGAAAAAGAGCCCCCTCCCCTACTGAAAATCAGATACTGTATCTGTGCTGTGTTATTCTGGGGACATACAGTCTGAAAATGTGTAAAAGCAGTCTACTATTGAAAATTAGATATTGCATCTCTGCTGGGCTATCTTGGGTAAATATATTACAAAAATGTATAAAAGCATGACTCCATTGAAAATGAGATTGCATCTCATCTGGTCCATGATGGGGAAATATATAGTAAAAATGTGTAAAAGCAGAACCCCAGTACAGCAAGACCTCACTGAAGTGAGCATCTGTACTGCTCTATTCTGGCAAAGACTGGACTTCACTGAAAATAAGAAATTGCCTCTCAGCTGGGCTATCCTAGGTAGATAAATGATAAAAATGGGGAAAAGCAGGGCCATATCAAAAATTAGGTAATGCATCTCTGCTGTGCTATCTTGGGTAAATACAGTGTAAAAATGGTTAAAAGCAGGACCCCACTGAAAATGAAATATCACACCTGAGCTGTGCTGTCCTGGGTAAACACAGTGTAAAAATATATCAAAGCAGGACCCAATTGAAAATGAGATATTGCATCTTATCTGGTCGGTCCTGTGTAAATCTATCATGAAAATGTGCAAAAGCTGGACCCTAGTGCTGTACTTTATAAAGTACAACTGTAAAGCCACCACTGTGAGCTTTTCCATTCGTTGGCCCTACTATCTGTGAGCAATCGGCGTCTACTTCACATTGTTAAATTTGCTTCTAACTTCTGACTCAGTTCCCTTCTGCCCTACCTTGCCTTCTCCCTATCTTCTCCAACAACCCCCTCTCATGCCCTCAGGTCTACTGACTCCTGGCTACTGGTAATTCCTCACCGGCAGACCTCTACAGGCCAGTTGGCCTTGTTCTACCATCTCCCTAAGCTTTGGAATGATCTGCTGGCCCAAATCTGCCATTCCTCCTCCAGGCATTCTCTATCCTCTGCCCTCATTAACTACTACGCGACAAACTGTTCGTGCCCCTGACCTCCTCCCCCCCACTTCCTGCTACTACCCCCTTATCATCTCTCCCATCATCTTATGCGGCCTGACCAGCGGCTTTAGCTAAAGACCTTAAATGCTGGCATATAAGTTCTACCAAACCACGAACTTGCCCATCATTGCACTTCTGCTCATCTCCCTGTCAATCATACTCCCTTAGTCAGTGACTGTCTTCTATGTATAGTGTAACTTTTTATTTATTTAGTTTTTGTTGACCGGGTAAGTGCACTAGACAAATCCTGCCTATTTTCAGGCACGACCCGGGGGAAGGGGGTACAGATGAATGCCAACTGACCTTGAACCAGATTAAGCTGTTGGGGTTATTTTTAGTGAATGAGGGAAATTTGGCCAGGACACCGGGGAACTTCCCCATCTCTTTTCGATAAGTGCCATGGGATTTTTCACATCCACCTGAACTACCACCAATCCAGGCAGATGGGACCTCGGTTTAACGTCTCAACCGAAAGACAGACTAATCCTGACCTAAACCCTACTCCCTGTTCTCTACACTATCAAGGCAACAAGTTCTAGCTGTCAGCATTGTGTAATTCTAATTCAATTTAATGTAAGTAATGTAAGCATGTATGTATGTATGTATGAATGTATGTTTGTAAACAATGCATGTAATGACACTCTTAATTCCTGTATGTAAACAATGTATGCAATGTCACCCTTAATTCAGGACTCCAATGTGTAACTCAATGTTATGTATCATGTTCTCTCCTCTGTACAGTGTGTCCTTCCAGGTGAAACATTTCAATAAATAAAATAAATGTGAGGATGGATGTGGTCTTTAAATAAATAAAATGGCAAAAGTGACATAAAAAGTGCTATACTAAGATCTGTATATACTGTACAACACTAAAAGAAATAAAAAAAGCCACAAGGTTTATTGAATATAACAACATAAAACAAACAAGTCCAGCTTTATTGGCACCAGATAAATCTTGTTTCAACTTGCTCACACAGTTGGTATATGGGGGCCAGGCTTTTGACATTCTGTACCTGGAATTTTGCAATGCCTTTAATTCTGGAGTGCATAGGAGATTTATACAGAATAAAGGGGACTTAGGACTAGGGATAGGGCTAACTAGATGGATTGGGAACTGGTTGATAGATAGATCTCAAAGACTGGTCTTGAATTGTAAATCTCTGATTGGGGGGGGCAGTGGTCACAAGTAGAATGTCACAGGGATCTTTCCTAAGGCTGATATTAATTATCATGAACACAACCCATATCAGGCAGTGATTACAGAGTAAAATTAGTCTGCAGTTAACACACAACTCTGTGGGAGAGTAGATTTTTCCTGCCTACCTTGTTTCAAATAGCCCTTCCTTTCAAACCTATAATCTATGAAGAGATATGTATTTTGCAAACATGCTTGCATTTCTTTGTACCTGGATACAGAGTCATCTTGAACTTCCTTTAGGAACAACAGATTGTTAATAAACAGTAAATCATTTACTTTATCAGTTCTGCAAAGCTGCTTCTATGTCTAATGACGCATGACAGAAAATGTTTGCTCCAAGGCATTTTACTGTACAAAATATGTCAAGCGAGGTTTATGGCATCTTGCAACATCCAATGATACCTTTATTAATGTGTGTGGTGTGGTACCTGAATACCAAGCTACCCATCATGATCGCCTTGGTAGCATTTAACATCTCATGATGTTATAACTATTCTCTCTGAACACGCAGCTGCAAGTCACCAGAGGAACTGTATCCTCTGTCATCTAAGGATGCTGTGGTATCACATCACCCTCAAAGCAACAAATCTGTCTTCAGCAACCTCAAAGCTATGGAATTGCAGGACTGAAGCAACTGACACACAGTCCCCTTGTGTATTCACAATACCTTGAAATCATGATGCCAGAAGCCAGCGAGGAGCAACTCCAGCCAGCTTCAAACACCTACCATCAGATTGGAACAGAGAGAGAGATAGAGAGAGAGAGAGAGAGAGAGAGAGAATGCCAGCCATACCCCAAAAATAAACCAGGTAAAAACAAACATTTATAAGTGACTGCAAGACCTTGCTAAACAGTCCTCCCCAAATAGCATCTCACCTTTAGAAAGTGAATAAAATAATAGGGAGATAGATTTTACCAGAGGGACTGAGGGTTAATCAAGTGGCTTATATGTGTGTGCATGTAATTGTGCTACGAACACTCGTCATCAGGACTGGGTACATGCTAAAACTGAAATCAGGACTGCCATTATGAGGGTATCAGCTAAAAATGGACCACTGAAAATAGTACCTGTACAGCAGTCCCCCCCCCACCACCAAGAAAATAAAATGTCACCAATGTAATGGACTTCTAACAAGAGACTAGAAACAGGTTATTAACAGATCTTGGTTTGGAATGGCAAAAAGTGTGCTCCTGAAGCAGAAATTCTTGTCTGGAACAATCTACATATATACTGGAACCTGTCTGAAGCACACGCTGAGTTATGAATGCATATTCTGATGTTCCTGCCAAGGGAGGCAGGCACTAACTTGTTTGCTCCAACAAACCACAACCCCATACTGATGACATGAGTTATGTGGCTAACAGAGAACTATAGGAGCAAAGGAGCCTTAGGGCTCACAAGTAGCACTTGCCCATGTGGCGTACTCTGCCATATTCAAACTTCCCCATGCAAATGACCCTACAGCACAACTAGGCACTGTGGGTCATTTGCATCTCATTGGCCTCATTACAGGCCATGAGTAAATGGAGATTGTGCCCCCCTCCCCCAGTTGCCCACCTTACTGACACTGGTATTCCCAGGCTGTCTAGTGGTCCCTCCAATCACTGATCCATAAGGACTGCAGGAATCCCTGGCAGTCTAGTGGTCTCCCACCTTAATCGCTCATCTGTAATGACTTCAGTAGTCCCTGGCAGTCTTGTAGTCTCCCCACACCCTTAAAGATTGCAGTAAACCCTGGCAGTTTTGTGGTCCCCCCTAATTGCCCTTCTGTAATGACTTCAGTAATCCTTGGCAGTCTAGGGGTATCCCCACCCCAATCACCTGGTCATAATGACTGCAGTAATCTCTTGCAGTCAAGTGGTTCCTCCCACCACCAAAATCACTGCCATCTGTAGTGTACCAGCCCAATCCCCATAACCAATATTGGTAAATGGTGCAAATTCCCCTGCTTTCCCAATTGGCCATTCATGCAGATTGCACCCAACCAATCCAGTATTCCAGTGGCCCCTCCACTTCAGCTTGTGAGGCAATCCCCCTTTGATGGCAACTACTAATGTCACCACCATTCTCCACCACTGCCAGCCACCATCTACCTCACACAGCCACAGTATTTACTGGGTATTGGTTGTATGAAGCAGATGGCAGCTGATGGTGGTGGTGAGTTTGAAGGGGAGTTGCCTCAAAAGTCAGGGGTTGGGGGGCCACAGGCCTACATCTGTGTACAATCAGTACATACAGGGGATGGGGGGGCAAGGGGATTTTGCAACATTTACCAATGTCTGCATTAAGAGGGGTTGGTACAGTTCAGATAGTGGTGATTGGGGGGAACCACTAGACTGCCCGGGATTACTGGAGCCATTATGCATGGGTAATTGGGGTAAGGGAACCACTTGTCTGCCAGGGATCACTGCAGTCATTATGGGCAAGCAACTGGGAAGCAGGACCACTAGATAGCCAGGGAATACTGATATCAATACCATACTTGGTACTATACGCGGGTTTAAGAGGGAAGAAAGTGGATGCATATTATTATCATCTCCCACTTCTCAGCCCACCATTAAGTAAGATTCAACAGTTAGTAGGATGCACAATGCAGCAGTTTTAAAACCAGGTTTTTGGAGCTGTTAGTGTAGCATGAATGGCTGTTTAATGTCTCCAGAAATCTTTCTTTGGATATGCCAGTATGTCTATATGCAAGTACAGTCAGCTTCAAACAACATGAAGTCTTGCTATATTATGACAATTGCAGTGAGTCCCCATCTTCGAACTGCTCCGGAGGTGAAATAGTTAACTTTCTATGCAGGCATGGAACTTAGAGCGCGAGCTCGGTTGAAAACTCTGTCTGTTGTTCTTCAAACGCAAACTGTCAGATTCTTTACTCCTCCTCACTGAACAGTCGCTCCGGAGATTTCTCCTTCTGCTCGGTTCATTTTGTCAGTTTAAAAGTATTATTTTGTCCGTTTTCAGCCAAAATTAAACCGCAACCGGTCGGTTCAAGCTCTGTCTGTGGTAATGTAAGTAATAGATAGGTTTTACATTTAGTTTTTCTGTGTGGAACTTGTAATTCATTATCGGTTCGGTTTGAACCGATCAGGTTGTCTTTAAATCTACTAGTCCTTTTTTAGAGTGTGGTTCCCGGTTCTTATCGGTTCTAAAAAAAACGGATTTATTACGCTTTTTCCATGTTCGGACACGTGTTGGGAACCGATAAGGGTGTCTTGTTTACGGATTACAAAACGGCAAGTTGGTTAGGGCTGGCATTATGTCTGAGAAATCCAAAAGAAAACTGGACCCACTGGTTTCAACACTGTAGTGTTTGTGGGGAAGCTTTGCTAAGGCTGACCCAACACCACATGTGTCTATTGTCTGGGGTTTGACCACCTCAATTCAGACTGCCAGATTTGTCAGAATTTCCCTGCTGCCACCATAGATAAGAGAGTTGGTAGGCTCAGGGAAAGAGAGGCCAAAAAGTCTGCTGACCCGGATGGCCAGCCCGGTTCGGTACCAACCCAACCGAACCGGAGGGAGTGCCCTCTGACCAGGGCGATACTTCCTCGGTCAAACGAAGAGCCGGTTCTGAGGAGCCGGTTCCAGCAAAAAGGACTAGAAAGTCAGCTAGCGTAGAGCCAAAAGTTCTCTCCCCAACTGCTGAAGAAATAGCTAAAGCAATTCAAATTGTCCAGTCTCTCTCCCCGGTTCCGACTGAACCGACACCATCAGGGAGGCGTTCGGTTCGGCCGGTTCCACCGGTTCAAGATTATGATTTTGAGGATTTTTATGAACTGGAGGAGGGGGAAGAGGAATATGAAGAGAGGAATATAGTTTTGAAGATCTGATGTGCCCATTGAACCGACATCTCTCCAGATAGACCCTTAGGGTTTCTCCTCCAAGGCTTTCTGAGTCCCCTTCTCATTTCATGTTTTATAAAAAGTTGTTGAAACTCCAGCTCCCTGTTGAGGAAGCTGTTGATGACCAAGCCGAGCCGGACTATGTAGAAATGATGGATATTCCAGAGTCTAGAGACTGTCTATTCCTTTGCATAAATCTTTTCGAAACAGACAGTAAAAGTTTTAAAACTCCCACTATACCTCCTGTGGATAAAAGGATGGACAAGAGGTATACCTTATCAGGCTCCGACACTGATTTCTCACCAACAATGCAGCCATGTGGGGTAGTGCAGGCTGCAGCCCAGACAGGCTAATATTCCCTAGCTTCACCCCCTGAGAAGGACTCCAGGAAGATTGATGCTATGGCAAAGAAACAGTACATGGCAGCATCTTTGGGACTCAGACAGGCAAATTATATGGCTTATGCTAGGGTACCAGAAATCCAGATGGGATACTGTGCTGGCCCTAGCAAATCAAGTCCCTGACCAGCTTGCCAGGGAGCTGGAACAGGTGGCTGTGGATGGTATTGAGGCATCCAAGGTGCATTTTCATGCTGCAGTGGACTCTAATGATGTTTCATCAAGAGTCATGGCTACATCTGTGGCACTTCGCAGGATGGCTTGGCTCAGATGTACTACCCTGTCTCAGGATACCCAGTCTAAGGCCATGGATTTTCCTGTTAGGTACTCTCTGTTTGGGGAGCAAACAGAGAATTACATGAAGAAAATGGATGAATATAGGACCACCTATAGGAGTGCACAGGCTAAGGAAAGGCAGGCCACCTCAAAAGCAGCTTCCTAGAGGCAGGGCAGGCCTTTTCATAGGCCTTTACCAAACCCAAGCCTCCTCCGCCTATGCTCAGAGGGGGTTCTTTAGAGGGAGAGGCAGATGGGATACAAGCAGGCCTGCTTCCACCCCTCAGCCCAAAGCCCCTGCCAAGCAGGCACCCTGATGGGATTGCCAGGGCTGATTCTTCTCTACCTGTAGGGGGCATGCTGGCTTACTTTGTCCAGGACTGGAAGTCTTTAACATCAGACAAGTGGGTCCTGGAAGTAGTAAGCCAGGGACTGGTTCTCAGCTTCAAAAAATTTCCAAAGCTGAGAACCAGATCTTTTCCACCTGCAACTCCATCAGAGGCACTCACCCTAGAGGCAGAGGTCTCTACCCTCCTGGCTCTCAGAGCTGTGGAAAGGGTTCCTCCCCTACACCAGTGCAAAGGTTTGTACTCCAGGTACTTCCTTACCCCAAAAAAGACAGGAGAATGGCGGCCCATCCCTGATCTCAGATACTTAAACAAGCACCTTTTAAAGCCAAAGTTCAAAATGGTGACTCTGGGAATTATCCTACCCTCTCTAAGGCCAGGGACTGGCTAGCTTCCCTGGACCTCAAGGATGCCTACTTCCATATTCCCATCAGAAGCTCCCATCGAAAGTACCTCAGGATCGAGCTGCCCTCAGGCCACTACCAGTTCGGAGCAATGCCCTTCGGCCTCACTTCTGCTCCAAGGGTATTCACCAAATGCCTGGCAGTAGCAGTTGCCTAACTAAGAAGGCAAAAGATTGCCATCTTTCCTTACCTGGACGATTGGCTCATAGTAGGCCAGTCCCCAGACCAGGTCAATTTAATCTTCAGATAACGCAGCAACTGCTTACCTCTCTAGGTTTCCTTCTGAATCTCTCAAAGTCAGTTCTAGAGCCTGTCCAGCTTCTTACCTTCATAGGTGCAGAACTGAACACACAGGAAGCCAGGGTCTTCCTTCCACTGGACAGGGCAAAGACCCTGGTCTCCCTGGCCTCCTCATTCACCCTGCAGGTCTCCCGGCCAGCAAGGCATTTTCTGCAGCTCCTGGGACACATGGCTGCTTCCACAGCAGTTGTGCAGGGAGCAAGATTTCAGATGAGGGACATCCAGTTACATTTGAGAGCTTTTTGGTCTCAAAGAAAGGATTCTCTTACCAAGTTGATCCCAGTTACTCGAACCCTGATCCAAGTCCTACAGTGGTGGCAGGATCAGAGCAACCTGAGACAAGGGGTTCCTTTTGTCACCCAGTCTCACTCTTTAATCCTTACTACAGATGCATCCCTCTTGGGCTGGGAGCTCACATGGGCACCTCACCACCCAGGGTCTGTGGTCTCCCAGGAATCTCTGCTCCACATCAACCTGTTGGAGCTCAGAGCAGTTTTTCTAGCACTTTGCTTTTTCCAAATCTGTTCAGAACAAGATTATACAGGTCAGAACAGACAACACCACTACAATGTGGTACATCATCAAGCAGGGCACTCTGTCCACGGCTCAGCACCAAGCGATGAAGTTGTGGTCTCTGGCTTACCCCCTGAACACCTTCCTTATGGCAGTCCACCTCCCAGGCAAGGACAATGTCCTGGCAGATGCTCTCAGCAGGATTTCCCAGGGCCATCATGAATGGTCACTGGATCCCCTGGTCTTGGGAGTAGATTGCCAGATGGGGCACCCGCAGATAGATCTTTTGCAGCCCCAGACAATCACCAACTTCCTCTTTTTTGCTGCAGGCCCCCAGTGTTGGGTTCACTCCCCCTGGATGCCTTAGTCCTCAGTTGGGAAGGAAAGTTCCTCTATGCCTTCCCTCCCTTTCCTCTCCTGTTCAAAGTGCTAGTCAAAATCAGATCCCAATCCTGCAAAGTCATTCTGATAGCTCCAGATTGGGCCAGACAACCCTGGTATCCACTCCTACTGTCCTTAGCAGTCCATCCTCCCCTGTGCCTTCCCAGGAATCACAATCTGTTAACCTGTGCCCAGGACGGGTTTGGTATCCGAATCTCAAATCTCTCAATCTCAAGGCTTGGTTCTTGAAGAGTTAGAGTTTGCTGATTTACACCTTTCCCAAGGTGTAATGGATATATTGAAGGCCTCAAGGAAGCCTTCCACCAGGGCTACTTTACAATTCCAAATGGAAAAGGTTTCCATATGGTGCTTGAAAAGCATATTTCCCAGACTCTGCTGATCTACCCACAGTCCTGGATTATATGGTCCATCTGAATTCTTTGGGGCTGAGACCAGCTACCCTGAAGGTGCATTTGGCAGCTGTGTCTGCTTTATTTCAGCAGGTAAATCCTCTTCTCTTTCAGCTCGTCCTGTATTTTCCAAGTTTTTTAAGGATTGCTTTCACACCAACCCTCCATTCAGGGATCCTGCCCTGCCTGGGATCTTAATGTTTGCATTGCTCAGCTTATGCAACCCCGCTTCGAGCCCTTGTCTTCAGCTGAGCTCAAGTACTTGACTTGGAAAACTGTGTTTCTGGTAGCCATCACCTCTGCCAGATGCATAAGTGAATTACAAGCGTTGTCAGTGGAGCAGGAGTTTATCTCCTTTCACAGAGATAAGGTGGTCCTCCGGACTAACAGAAAGTTCCTACCTAAGGTGGTTTCAGATTTCCACCTTAATCAATCTATTTCTCTTCCAGTGTACTTCACTGACCACTCCTCCTCTGGTGAGAGGAGGCTGCACAGCCTAGATGTGAAAAGAGCCCTTAGTTACTACATAGAGCGTACCAAGGGTCATAGGTTTGACTCCCTCCAACTGTTCCTCACTTATGGTGAAGTTGGTAAAGGAAGCCACCAAAAGATCCATTGCCAGGTGGATTGTCTCTTGTATCCAATTCTCTCACATGTTGGTAAAGTTCTCCCCAGGCCTGAGGGCTCACTCTACCAGAGGTACAGCTGCTTCTCTGGCTGCTGCCAGAGACATTCCTATTCTAGAAATATGTCAAGCAGCTACCTGGAAAACAGTTCACACTTTACCAAGCACTACTCCTGGACATCCAGGCTAGGAGTGATGCTCGGTTTGGCACAGCCGTGCTTAGAGCCTATTCCTAAGTAGGTTCTGTCCTTCCTCCATGGAGGTACTGCTGTGTAGTCTGTAATTGTCATATATAGCAAGACTTCATGTTGTTTGAAGAAAAATTACTCACCTTAGTAATGTTGTTTCTTCTAATGGAGTCTTGCTATATTATGACCTCCTCCCTGCCTGCCCCTCTCAGAACCTCTGTTTTGGGATGTGGGTGGGCAGTAGTGTTGGCACTTTTTGATGCCCACCTTGTTGTTTTTCACCCTCCTTTTGGGTGAATTGGTGTTGTGTTTTGCATTTTGGGTCTCTGACTTGAGTCTTTGTTTGAGGCCAAAAAATGAGTGTTTATGTTAGTAGCCAGTTGGCTAGTGTAGGTTTACAGCTTCCACACAGAGCCTTAGCGAGTTTTAGCTCATAAAGATCTGACAGTTTGCTTTTGAAGAACAACAGACAGAGTTTTCAACCGAGCTCGTGCTCTAAGTTCCATGCCTGCATGGAAAGTTAATTATTTCACCTCCGGAGCAATTCGAAGATGGGGACTCACTGCAATTGTCATAATATAGCAAGACTCCATTAGAAGAAACAACATTACTAAGGTGAGTAATTTTTTCTTATTTACATACTGTAGGTGCATTGGCATTCATTTATTAATTTATATAGTACCGTCATTGAATCACATATGAAGTCCCAGTGATGACAAAATCATAGGCCAGTAAAGGCTCAACAGGCACATGTTTAGGCAGCTGTGTGAGCTGTTGCATGAACAGCTCCAGACTTATACCCAGTGCAGCATACATTGTCTGTAGAGCTGAAGCTAATGGCTGCAATGTGTTTCCTGGCCACCAGAACATTCCAGATACTGATGGGAGATACTGCTGGTATCTCATAGCCACCTCAGACCTGTTGGGCCAGTTTCTAAACACTGTACTAGACCATACTGGAAAGTCCATTGTATTCCCCAGCACACCAACAGAGTAATCAACAACCATGCAGCAGTGTCTTGCCTAATCGAAGAGTCACAAAGGAATAATCACACTTGGCATTCACACATCAGCACAATTTATTGCAAGAAAAAGATAATTATACTTCACTATCAGCATTAATGATTACACTTTAGCATTCATTCATTAGCAATATTACTATCAGCATTAATATATACTTCAATTAAGCAAAACATGATACATCACCGATTCAATAAAGCATCATCCAAGCCCTCTTCCAATGGCTGAAGTCCTTGTCAGCCTGGCTAGGAGTCTTCGAACCGGAACTGGCCCCACAGCAATGCGCGCCCACCCTGTAGGAGAGGCTTCTAACCAGGCATTGAGAAAGCTACATTTATATCTTATTCTATGCTAAAATAACCGGAGCCTTCATTGTGCTATTTTCCCACATTCTAGAAGCTGGCCGGGCTTCCAGGATGTTGCAAATCCACACGATAAGGACTGCTCAGAATTCCCACACCTGCTAGGTCACTGTGCTCCAAACACTGGCCGGGTGCCTAGAACACTATGAGCTAAGCAGAAGTTTAAACAAAACTACAAAACAGGTTGCCTGATAATATGCGACTCTTCAAGTCAGCAAAATACACTGTCTGAAGCAAAACATAATAATGAGGCTATCTAAAGAGCAAAACACCAATGAAATGAAGCAGCATGTAAAATGGAGTCACACAATACAAAATGGAGTCACATAATACAAAATGGAGTCACAATAATCAACATATTATACTATCACTACATTCGGTCCTTTGATTATTGTGAATACGATTTGTATGATATTGGTACCATAGCAAAATTACTACGAATATAACATGATAAGTAACAAGTCCAAATAAGCAAGATAATTGTCACTACAGCAATGATTATGATAGGATGTATCAGAATATTTAACACTTTTGTAGCTGATGGAGACCATCCTGTAAAAATATCCCACCAATAATGAGTAGTCTCTTGTTGAATCTTGGAACTTAAATCAATCATTTTATTTTTAATTATCGTAGTTTGCACCTGACTTTGCACTAATGATTTATTTCTTATTGCCAAATGAGCCTGCATTACATCTGTTTCCTGAATTATCTGTTTAATTTTATTTACCGAGATATTCAATCTTGATTGATCTAAAATATTGGCTGCAATGCAAAATAAGCTTCTGCTCATTATCAGGGACCTGTGCATTTTACTGTGGTGGATGACATTACAACCAATGATTACTAGGAATCCGTGATTTGAACACGTCCTCCCACATATTCATTATTACTCATTAAATCACTCTGGCCTTATTTCTTTGCATTATAGAATACATATGTCATTGTGCATTCTGTCCAATCAATAAATAGTGAAATATTTTCTGCTACTCCCATTCCCCATACCTGTGAAGCATTAAATAACTGCAAGAACTCAAAATCATAATTCAAAGTTAATCTTTGGGGTAAGAAAACAGTTGGCATCCATTGAGCTTGTGTTAATTAAGCTAAATACATCAATTCCTACTGCCTGAAGCCTGTTAGTCAGTGTTTCTATATCAACACTATTTAAAATTCCCATGCCTGCCCCTGCTCCACCTAATAGCGTATCATACCAAGCTCTTTTATATTTGCATTTTCTACTAAACATAAACATTATGTTAAAATGGATTACATTTTTCTGATACCGCTGCGCTACTGATGTACATGTGGATGGAACCTTAACTATACTATCATTGCTAATTACAGGATGATTTTTCAACACTGTAATGTGATCTGCCCAAGTAGTTCTATTAGTTATTGCAGTAGCATTCATGCAGAATAACGTGTCTATGTCAATCAAAGTAATACTTGCATTGAAAATGTCTGTTTGATTCATGCAGCAATCAAGTCTATGTTGTACAGTCACCATGCAACTATTCGGTAAGTTGCAGCATTTAATAGCAGTCTTATTCTGCAAAGAGATTTCATCTGTTTCTTAGGCATATTGTCCTGAGCCACCAGTTGTCATCCAGAGATTGACCCCTGGTGAAAATGTCTGTTCAGTACACACACTTCGTCCGGATGGGCAGCTAAAGTTCCCCTGGGTTCTATCTTTGGTATCATTTTTCCAACTCGGGTTCCTTTACAACCAGTGTCATTACAGTTAACCTTTGAATCCTTCCTCCAGGGGTAACTAGCTCTGCCAAATGGACCATAAGACACACCAGCATTCCTTTTAAAATCCATTGCTGGACCTAGAAAGACACAAATTTCATTATTCTCGAAGATAACATTTATGTGCAGGCACGTATTCCATTTTTCTTTCCCTGATCTGATAATTAACACTGTGTTGTCTCGTCCGTGGCTATCACCTCAGCTGGTTCAGGAGGGCCATTTGGGTTTGTAACCCATATTTTGGCACCATTGTTAAAACCTCCTGTAGATCTAAAACCTTTATCCCCCCTTGCTGTTAAGAGTGTGGGGGCTTGTCCCTTTATAGGGGTCATTTTGTTAACTGGAATAATTAACAATTGAGCCACTCTGTCATACTGTTGAATTAACAGATTTTGTTCTCTACTATTCAACAAAATTACTTTCACTTCTCCTTGGTAATCACAATCAATCACCCCTCCCAAAATTTGTATTCCCTTGAGGGCTAGTTCTGATTTAGGTGCTATCCAACCAAAATGTCTCGGTGGAATTTATATTCCAATACCAGTTTCTATCACTTGAATGTTTCTGCTGTTTATTCTGTATTCTTGAAGGGCATGTAAATCAAGTCCAGCAGCTTCTGGGGTTGCCCTGCAAGGAGACAGAGCTTCTGGTGTAATTTCCCAATATAACACTGTTTCTGTAGTTGAGTAAGCCTGCACTTGCAAATTAGGAGTTATCATTCGCATTAAGGGGGTCTCAGATTCTCCAATTGGTCTATTATTTAAAATCTGTAATGCTTCATGCAAATTCTCTTTCCATTTTCATAGGTTTCCCCCAATTGTCCTTTCACAATATGAGGATTGGTCTTTTTTGCCCATGTTGGCATATAGGACACTGAGCAACAACAGTTTTAACTAAATCCAATTTAGGGTACACCTCACTATATGCCCACCTGTAAGTGGCTTTCTCTCCCAAATGTCCACATTTTTGATGTGCCCATTTTGCCAGCCCTGATAACTGCTGACTTTGAGTTTCTTCAATATCTACTGAAAGAATCTTAGCTTTTTCATCTGCAATAGAATTATACCATCGTTCTAGTGTATCTGAAGCACAAGGAGCATCAACATGAAATACAGTGGTCTGAGTATTTTGCACCATAGTCCATATTTCCTGCCACAGTTCTTTTCCCCATATTTCTTTCGAATAAATTTTCCACTCATCCTTAGCCCAAGTGGGCAGCCAGGTTGTTAAACCATTGGCTACAGACCATGAATCAGTATAAATATGATATGTACCTTGCAACCTTTGTGGGTATTACACTGGAAGGGAGGAAGGGTAGCTACCCCTCCTCCAAGCTCCTACTGGTGGAAGACACAGCTCGAGGTGCAAAAGACAGCTCGAATACAGTAGCAATAAAAGGTTAGCTGTGAAACACAGACAAACAACAAAACAAACACACATCAGTTTAAAAATAAAACAAGATTATTTCCATAGGATAAAAGAAGCCAAGCGTCCCTGGGTTCCCTTATCCTAAGCATGACAAAATGTCCAGATTGATGGTAATACTACATGACGTATCTCTGTAGATGGTAAACTTCAAAAACAGCTGTAATATTCCTTTTTTCAAAATTGTAAAAGTTTGTTCCTCTTCACTTAGAATACTAGTTTTGCAATAAAAAGTAAAATTACATGGTTCACTCTTGGTGTGCCTTCATGAAAACATACATTTTGTGTGAAAAGTTGTGCTTTAGGCATGGAATACACATCAAGTTTGAACTGGTAGTAACATAAAATGTTGAAACACAAGAAGGTCAAATAACGTGCAAAAGGTCACAGTGTGCATGCAAGGGTCGTTCAAACCCAGCCATTCCTGTAGTGTCCTTGAACACCACCAATATTAAAATATCTTTACACAATAAAACTGCTGGCCAAGACAGTACACACACATACACATACACAAAAAGAAATACTTAACACAAAATAAGACTGACATTGTTTCACACCAATTTGTTGAGGTAATTCCATAGTTCCATTAGAAAACTGTACATGGTTTAGATATATGTGCTACCTCCTGCCTGTCTTGTAACACTGATAATTTTTAAACCAACACATTTATACATATTGCCATGCCAAATCTTTCCAGAACAAAACACTGTTTAAACACATCATCTGTAAGTGAACACATCTCGTATAACATGCTTACACCTTTGGCACATAACTAAAATATGGCACTCTGCCATTTTGCAAAAAGTTTCTGGTTTTAACTAGAAGTATGATAAAACCATTTATAGCTGTTAACACATTACATTTTCACCTAACAGTGGCTTGGCATGTTGCTTGCAAACTACAACTCTTTCTGCACATTGCAATCTATATGACGTCATAACTCTTCACCATCAACACTACCTGCTCCAAGCAAACAAAAGTTCTTCACTGACCCTATCTAGGCAGCACAAATGTTCCATTAAAACAAAGCCAATTAAAACAGTCAGCTATGAGGCAAAGAAGCCTCTCTTTTTTTTTTTTGTAACCTGTTGTGCACTGAAGGCAGTCAATCCTATCTCGCAACCTTGACAACAGAACATAATTACAGAACACAGATATAAAACAACTTTGAATAAAAAAATTCAGACTTACCCGTGCCAAGGTATTTTCTTCTTTTTCCGATACACTAGTCTAAGTAAGAAAACTGACTGCAGAACCTTCGTGATAATTTCCAAACGCTGCAGTTATTAACTCTTTCAAAGGTTTTAACCCTTGAAAGGTTTTTGGCCATTTTAGTAACCTGCCAAACCAAGTCTTTTTCCAGAGCTCTGGTTTGCAGTTTAAAACAAAACAAACAAAATCTCTAACAGTACTAGGTTGAGATCCATCTGGTAGAGGTCCCAGTACTTGGGTTTAGGATCAAATGTATACAGAAAAACTTGAAACTACACAGATAGGCAACATGGGGGAGGATTTTCAATCATCCTGTCAGTCACCTACTGGGCGTACATCCACAGTAGTTTCTTTTTCTTTTCTAGATGTTGCTTATCTAACTTTACTTAACCAGCCGCTGCTTTTCTCCTAAAGCAGCCTGAACTGTGAAAGCCATCATTGGCTCTAATAGTATATACTTGCAGCAAGCACAATTATAAGTACAAAGGGCAGTTGCCCTTGCTTGTTTGAGCCTTAAAAAGAACTCATCCTTTTTCCTAAAATAGACATTTTATTTTGAATTCTGCCGATTACCCCAAAATTGTTCTTGCCTAATCAAGAGTCACAAAGGAATAATCACACTTGGCATTCACACATCAGCACAATTTATTGCAAGCAAAGATAATTATACTTCACTATCAGCATTAGTGATTACACTTTAGCATTCATTCATTAGCAATATTACTATCAGCATTAATATATACTTCAATTAGCAAAACATGATACATCACCGATTCAAAGCATCATCCAAGCCCTCTTCCAATGGCTGGAAGCTCTTTGTCAGCCTGGCTAGGAGTCTCAAACCGGAACTGGCCCCACAGCAATGCGCCCACCCTGCAGGAGAGGCTTCTAACCAGGCATTGAGAAAGCTACATTTATATCTTATTCTATGTTGGGAACAACTGCAGCCTTCATTGTGCTATTTTCCCACATTCTAGAAGCTGGCCGGGCTTCCAGGATGTTGCAAATTCACACGATAAGGACTGCTCAGAATTCCACACCTGCTAGGTCACTGTGCTCCAAACACTGGCCGGGTGCCTAGAACACTATGAGCTAGCAGAAGTTTAAACAAAACTACAAAAACAGGTTGCCTGATAATATGCGACCTTCAAGTCAGCAAAATACACTGTCTGAAGCAAAACATAATAATGAGGCTATCTAAAGAGCAAAACACCAATGAAATGAAGCAGCATGTAAAATGGAGTCACACAATACAAAATGGAGTCACATAATACAAAATGGAGTCACAATAATCAACATATTATACTATCACTACAAGCAGTTCCATTGGGTTGCAAACCTACCATCTGTGCTCGGTGCCCTTGACAGCACCCATGTTGCTATCTGGGCACCCACCAGTGATGGAATGGAGGCCTGTCTCAGCAGAAAGGGGTACCACTCTGTCAGTTCTCAGGTGGTGTGTGATGCAGCAGGGCACATCATCAATGTCCTGGCACAGTGCCCAGGCAGCACTCATGATGCTTTCATATGGCACAGCTCCTTGGCACAACTCCATCTTATGTCAGAGATTTGAACACAGGAACATCCCTAGGGATCACCTCGTTGGTGAGTACATCTCACAGGTCTCCTCTCCTGCCTCTTATGGTACATGATGACACTAACCTATGCCCTTTATCTACATATAGGGCAGTGCTTATCCTCTGCCCCCTGGCTCTGTACACCTGTCCTGTGCATTGCATCCATTGCAGAGGACAGGTACAATGCATACACACTTCCATGCGCCACATCATCGAGTGTGTGTCTGGAATGCTCAAGATACAGTTCTGGTGCCTTAACCATTCAAGTGGTGCCCTGCAGTACACTCCCTCAGAATAGGGTTACCACCTGTCCTGATTTTCACAGGACAGTCCTGATTTGGGCAGCTGTGTCCTGCAAAAACACATGAAAAAATAGTACATGTCCTGACAATTCAGTAGAAAAAATATTTTCTAACTTTCCTCAAAATGTTGCAGAAAACAACAATACCTTAACTAAATTATCTGAAAAGAATAAAAAGAATAAAAACAACTAAAAACTACAACAAGTCTGTTTCACTGGCGAGGTCACAGATTGTCCTGCGAAAATCATGTTTCAGTAAGAAATGTCATGGGATATGCATGTTGGCCCCAGAGGTATAACCTGCAGTGGATTCAGAGCCAGAGGACTAGGGATACTAGAACAGCTGGACAGAATAGATCCCAGAATGGCCAGGAGTGCACAGGAGTACACAATCTAACTCATCAGACATCTTCAGACATGGCTGGTGAGTACAGACCTCACAGGAGACTGTAATATTGTTCAGCAATGTACAGCAGTGTCAGATTGTTCAGCAATGTACAGCAGTGTCAGACAACTAGAACAGTGCATACAGTGCGTCATGCTAGGCAGGGGGGATACAGAAATGCTTTGCAGCCAGCCGGAAGGAGTAGCAAATAGGGCACATGCACAAAGACATCCATGTTAGCAGGGGATCCTAAAGGGGTGTGAACAGATGCATGCCATCAAAGTGGGGGGAATGGGGGGGTGCATGGAATTACAGGCCTGCCAGGCAGGAGGATAGCAAATGGGGCACATATGAAGACAGACCTCATGGAGGGCCACAGGGCTATACATAGAGATACCCACCAGCTCTTCTTCTAATTGGTGAGCTCCCCAGTGATCACCTGTGAGCCTCTTATTGGCCAGAACACACTATATAAGAAATGAAGCCAGAAAATGATTTCCCCATAAGACAGGGAGAAAGCAGGGGGGAACTCAGCTCAGTAAGGCATGGTAAAATTCAAAATACAAAGCTTTCTCCTGACTGATGATTGGAGTCACCTTGTTGTGGTGGTCAGGCTGATCATAATTCAGCTGAATGAGGAGACACCTCTAACATGTTAAAATGATAAAAAAAAAACAAGTAAGAACATTGAATTGATTTGAATTAACTGCAGGCTTTAACACAGCTGGGGGGGGGCACTGGTATTATAACTGTGGGCTATACTACAGACCATCCATGGTGGGGTAAGGACTACTGGGGCAAGGTCACGGGGCTGATGGAGGTGTCACATGGGTACTTCAGGGGAGGGAGGGGGAACCCTTTGGCAAGGGGTGGCCATGCGCAGCCTACATGTGTCCCCTACCACCACCTTGGGTACAAACAGTACATCTGTGCTGTACCTGGTATGGTTGGGGAGAACCTCATCGATGGTATGGGGCATGAGGATGGAGATGGTCTTACCTGCCTCTGACCACAGCCCCACAGGGTATTGCACCCCAGGAGGAGTAGGTCACAACCAGTTGTGTGGTGTCTTTGGTGACCAGTGACTCCTGGGTGTACTGGGTGTTCCTGTCTTGGCAATGTGTGCTGTGAACATATGCCATGATGCCCTTTGTGGGTGACAATACTCCCACTGGATAGGCTGGGGCTATGGCACCGCAACTGTATCCTCCACTACAGTGGTACACAGGTGAGCCATGCAAGCATTCATGCTAACATCCAGAGTCTGGCAAAGGCCACATAGGGCATCCATATGCTCTGCATGGCATGCCTCCACCCACTGCTTGGCATGAGAAGGTAGGGCAATGGCTGTGCTACAGTTTGGGTCCCATGTGGCACAAGGGTCTATGGTGGGACTGCACCCCTGTGACCACTGCCATCCAGACAGGCCAGAAACAGGAAACAGCATGGTCATCCTGCTAAGGCAAGTAGTGGGAACATCATGGCAGGGGGACGACACAGGGCCATTCAGCAGTGGGACCATAGATGGTCCACCAAAGAAATTGATTAATCTCGTTGACCTAGTGGTGGCCAGAGAGGACCAACTAATGGGGGAGGTTGCAGGGGCAGACAGGCTTCAGAGTGAGGTGTAGCCATCTGGGGAAGCAACACCTCACGAGATGAACAAGGGTCACCCGCACTGGAGACCAATATAGGCATCATTGCAATGACTTGAAGAGGGAAGAGGCACACTGTCTGCGGGAACTGTGGGCCATGGTGAATGCTAGCACAGTGCCCAGGTAAGATGAGTGCAGCTGGTTGTATATATTATGTATGTACTGGCCTGTATGCAGGCCTGTGTCATGGTGGTCTGCAATAGGGCTAGTGCCGCCAAGGCACTTTGGACATTACCTGTGTGCTCTCATTGTTCTGCTGTGTGCTATGGGACAAGCCCAACTGCATGGCCTGGCAGCACATATGCAGGTGTCTGGGCTCCCACCTCATGGGATGTCCTGGTGCCCTGTACATGCTAGGACTGCCATGATTGCCTGAGGTGTGCACCTACCTGGGCTGCACGGTTGTGGGCCACCACAGTGACACAGTGGCAGTGTCAAGGTGCATGACAGCCCATGTATAGTGTCATGGCAAGTTATGCAGGGTCTGTTTACCAGGTATGGTGACATAGACAAGTCACTGCCTGTTGTTGGGTATGGCCAGGGAGGGAACTACATGTGTCCTACATATAGCTGTGCTGGTAAGCATCTCCATCAGCACATGGATGTGGATGAGCCACTGTCTGTGTCATGTGCACTGTCCATACTACACCACTTGGCCACTGGCATGCATCTGCCAGGTATGGCATGGGGTACTATGTTAATACAGTGGGGGTTTCGGGCATATACTGGCCACTGTGCAGGTCCACACCTACTGTATCCTGTACCCCCAGCTGTTGCACCTGCTCTTTTCTTCTGTTACCTGGTGCACCATGCATACCCATGCATACTATGCCTGGAAAGGGTCTGGGCCTGACATATATGGTCTATTGTACAGGGGCTGAGAGGTTGGCAGTATGTGGGCATTACATGGGCCTGCATATACATAGAAACATAGAAACATAGACTTTGATGGCAGATAAGGACCACTTGGCCCACCTACTCTGCCCACTTCCCTACCTACAGGATAAGCTGCAGATTCTAGTTAACCAACAGCCTATTTCTTCTTACCCCCCCACAAGAATTGCCTTATGTCTGTCCCATGTATTCTTGAATTCTCCCACAGTTTTAGACCCCACAACATCCTCAGAAAGGCTGTTATATGCGTCCACCACCCTTTCTGTGAAAGAATACTTCCTCACATTGCCCCTGAACCGCCCCCCCATCTTTAAATTGTGTCCCCTTGTTCTTGCACATCTCTTTTTCTGAAAGATGCTGCCCTCCTGGACTTTGTTGATTCCACTGAGGTACTTAAAAGTTTCTATCATATCCCCCCTCTCCCTCCTTTCCTCAAGAGTGTACATATTAAGCACCTTTAGTCTCTCCTCGTATGACTTCTCTTGCAGACCCTGCACCATTTTAGTTGCCCTCCTCTGGACTGCCTCTATCCTGTCTATGTCCTTGCAGAGATTGGGGTCTCCAGAACTGGACTCAGTACTCCAGATGGGGTCTCACCAACTGTCTGTACAGAGGGATAACAACCTCCTGTTTTCCGCTGGTGATGCCTCTCCCTATACATCTCAGTATACCCCCAGCCCTCCCTACTGCCTTCTCACATTGCTTTCTAACCTTAATGTCATCTGATATGATTACCCTTAGGTCCCTTTCCATTTTTGTTCTTGTTACTACCCCCTTGTGTAATTTTCCCCTGGGTTTTTGTTTCTCAGGTGCATTATTTTGCACTTCTTTGCACTGAATCCATGCTGCCATACTTCTCACCATTCCTCCAACATTGCCAAGTCCCTTCTCATCCTTTCCATGCCTCCTTGTGTATCAACCCTGTTGCAGATCTTTGTGTCATCTGCAAAGAGGCATACTTTTCCTTCCAGTCCCTCTGAAATGTCACTTATAAAGACATTAAAAAGGAGTGGACCCAGTACTGAACCCTGCAGTACCCCACTAGTAACCCCTCTTTCTTCAGAGTGGACTCCATTTAGAATTACCTTCTGTGTCCTGTTGTCCAGCCAATGTTTTACCCAGGCTACCACCCTGGGACCCACTCCCAAGCTGGTTAATTTGACAATTAATCTTTTGTGTGGGACTGTGTCAAATGCCTTGCTAACATCTAAGTAGGCCATGTCCACAGCCCCTCCCTGGTCTACTACTTTGGTCACCCAGTCAAAGAAATCAATTAGATTCGTCTGACATGACCTTCCTGCTGTAAACCCACGCTGCCTTGGGTCCTGTGCCCCACTGGCCTCTAGGTACTCAACAATTCTTTCCTTCAGAAGTGATTCCATCACTTTCCCTACCACAGAGGTTAAACTTTGACAGGTCTGTAGTTTCCTGCCTCTGTCTTGGCCCCACTTTTGTGAAGGGGAATCACATCCGCCTTCCTCCAGTCCTCTGGTACCACACCATCCTCCCATGATTTGTTGAAAAGGATAGTCAGTGGTTTCACTAATTCTCCCCTTAATTCTTTTAGAATTCTGAGGTGAATTCCAACAGGCCCCATTGCTTTGTCCACCTTCAGTTTTAGGAGTTCTTTCAGAACCCTTTCTTCTGTGAAAGGACTGGGATTGACCCCCCTATCAAGAGTGCTTCTGTTAACTGGATTAGGCACCAGCCCCATCTTCTCTTTTGTGAATACTGAGCAGAAATATTCATTCAGTATCCCTGCTTTTTCACTGTCCATCTCTGCCCACCCACAGTCCATTCTATTCAGCCTCACTATCCCTCCCTTTATCTTGTGCAAGGCCCTACCTACCACATGGGGAGGCATCCTACTTTCTGCACCTGTGCCATGGCACACATGTGTGTGGTACCACAGGTCATCCTACGGGTGCACTGTAGACCTGCTAAGCCAGTCCATTCACATCTTGCATATGTGGTGGCTGGAGCACAGTACAGGTATATGGGTGTTTATACTGTGTAGTGTGTACTAAATGGTGCACTGTATTCCATTGCAGGATAATGATCACACCTCTCTTTTCCTTCTCTACAAACCTCAAAGAGCAGCTGGCCCTGGACAGAAGTGAAGCACAACTGGCTCAGCCACAGCAGCAGAGGAAATGCACAAGGTCACCAGGCTGTGACGGGATCTATGGATGTGGCCCATGCAAGGGGCATCCAGGAAAGTACATTGCATTGCATGTCCACCCGAGGTTGCATGTGTACATGTATAGGTGCTGGCACAGGTGGGGCCACTGTGGCCATGGCCCTACCAAGTTCATTCATATTAGGGCCTGATCCTATCCATTGTTGCAGTCATGGCTATATATGAACTGGATGAGTGTGTCTTGACCCTGTAGCATGTGCTCTTCATAGTGATACTTACATAGCACCATCTGTGTGGAATGTAGGGTGGCAGCTGACTTTGGGACAATGAAGGCATTGGTTTCGTAGATGGGGTGGGCAGGGGTCATGGCTTGCTGGGTTATGGCACAGTGGACAGACATGACCACTGTAAATGATGGGCCTGGCCTGGGGGGAACAGAGCACAGGATGCTGCTATTGGTAGGTGGGGGAAGCACACCACTATTGTACACATGCTTGAGGCAGAAATATGGGTGTTGGTGACCCCATGCACAAAGGGGAGTATTCAAGAGGAAGTATATTATAAGAACCGACCGCCATTTTCCCAACATCCAACAGAAGCACCTCGACCACAGAAGGTAGTTGGTCCAGGAGGGTTGGAGGTGGTTAGGAGGAGCAAATCGGGTGCTCCATCACTCAGTGCTCTCCAACATATCACCTCCACAAACCATATAAAAACTACAAACAGGTATCTGCCTCTATCTCCATAAGCAAACAAAGGGGCAGATGACACTGCAGAGCAGGACACTGCAGCACAGGAGCTAGCACAACAAAACTCGCCCAAAACAGGAGCCAAAACAAAAAAAGCAATAAGGAAATCCAAAAAAACTTCTGATCATAGGAGACTTCATGATTCGGATAGTTGATACCTATCTCTAACCAGGGGTAATGGTCAGATGTCTCCCAGGTACATCAGCTTGGAGAGACACTGACCGCATTGCTAAAATTGTTCAGGAAGTAGGAGAAACATTGATGTCCTGGTACACACGGGGACTAATGATCTTGCCAGCTGGTCAGTTGTAGAGACCAAGGAACACCTGACCAGGCTGGGTGACAAACTATCATCCATTTTGTTTGCCATCTCCTTCTCTGAGATCTTGCCAGACTGGGGGGGGGGCAGATGGATTTAAGGTCAGAGAAGGGGAGATAGGGGAGTTAAACATGTGGCTCAAGGGCTGGTGCCAGGAAAAAGGACACAAATTTGTAGGGAACTGGCAACAGTTTTGGGAGCGAAAGTTTTTTAAATTTGATGGACTGCATCTGGCTAAGGAGGGAATCAGTGCATTGGGGCAGAAGTTTGACATCTTCGCAGAATATTTAAATTAGCAAATGGGGAGAGAGGTGCAGCACCCCATATGCCAAATGGGAAGAACACCCCTCCCCCCCTCAGTTAGTGGTCAAACAGGAGTTCAGCATGTTTGCAGCTCATTTGCATCACCAGGTAAGGAAAAAGGTCTGGCTCCTCATACGATGCACAGGGGAAATGCCAGACCTTCTTGACCAACAATGAACACACCAGAATCTAGCCAATGTAAAATCATATAGACAAATGCTCACAGTCTGGGAAACAAGATCCCAGGCCTGCAGGCAATAATGACAGAGGCTAAACTGGACATAGTAGCCATTAGCGAGATGTGGTTTACCAGTAACCACACTTGGGAGACTTTAGTACCTGGCTAAGTACTGTTCAGAAGAGACCAAGGTACAAAAAGGGGGGGGTGGAGTGGCCCTTTATATTAATGAAAATATCAAAGCTACAGAAATTCAGAATACACATAAGGAGCCAGAAGAACTGTGGGTCACCCTGGACATAGGAAATGGGTCAGCTATATGAACTGGGATTGTGTACAGGCGACCACACTGGGGGAAGACATAGACATATTACTGTTAGAAGATATACAAAATATGACAGCTAAAGGGAAGGTTCTGATAATGGGAGATATCAACATGCCAGATACAGATTGGTCAATGCCAGCAGGAACATCTGCCAGAACTAGACACATGGGCCCAGATATTCAAAAGAGTTGAGCCATGCGCAATAGGCTTGCACCTGCGCAAGTCCGAAATTGTGCCATTCTGCGATATTCAGCAGGAGGCAGTTGCACCCCCGAAATCATGCTGAGCAACAGCACAATGATAATGAAGGCATGCGCAACTGAAGGGGGAGGAACCATGCATAAATGGTGCAGTGCGATATTCAACGACTTGCGCCATGCGAAATAGGGGAGCAAGCGGAAGTTGCGCCATAGCAGAAATGAGCCAAAATAAAAAGGAGCAAGGGAGAGGTGCAAGAACATTACAGGGAAGCCACATGAGGCAGAACTCTAGCCAGACAGACAGGGCAGGAGGGACACACAGGGCCAGCCAGGGAAAGGGCACCCTGAACACACAGGCACAGGGAAGGTGTGGGGAGCCACAGCCAGTGCAGAAGGGGGAAGTGCCACGCAGCACAGAGGCCACCACAGGCAGGTGTTCACTGTGCAGGGGAAGTAGCAGGGAGGACAGCAGGGGGAATACAGTAACAGCTGCCAGGGGGGGTGAACACAAGTCAGGGACATGGCCAGTGCCACCTTCCAGATTGAGGCCATTATGAGGGGGGTGAGAAGGCGGGCCGCAGGGGGGCATGGCCGTGGAAGGGCCCATCGGCGATATTCCCCCAACAGGCAGTACTGAGCCGACACCAGCTTCGAGCTGTACACTGATACTGAGATTGTGGTCTGGTACCGCCTGAATAGGGCAATTCTGAGGCAGCTCTGTGAGCTGTGCAGTGATGTGATGCAGGCACCCACATGACAGAGCCATGCCCTGTCAGTGGAGACTAAAGTAACGCCTGCATGTGCTTGCTTGCCACGGGTACCTTCCAGAGACCAACTGGGGACACCACAGGCATAACCCAGTCGGCCACATCACGCCACCTCACCCAATTCCTCAGCACACTGCTGCCACATGCTGCGGAGTACATCTATTTCCCCAGCACACCGACGGAGCACACAGTAAACATACAGGAGTTCCACAGGGTAGCACGTATGCCTGGTGTGCTAGGGGCAATAGACTGCACCCATGTGGCTATACGCACACCACCTGGCCCCGAAGAGGCTGCATACATCAATCGCAAGGGCTATGCCAGCATCAATTGCCAGGTGGTGCGCGATGCCAGGGGGTGCATAATCAATGTCTGTGCCATGCACCCCGGGGGAGCACACAATGCCTTCATCTCACACCAGTCGGCACTGTGCCACAGATTTGAGAGTGGGGAACATCCCCACTGGCCACCTAGTGGGTGAGTATGCAAACCACATGGACAATCATAGGGCCTGGGGGGCATGGCCAGAGGTGACATGGGTAGTCGCCTATATGGCCCGGGGCAGGGCGATGCTGATCAACAAACTAACCTCCACCCTCTACACACAGGTGACAGTGGATACCCACTCCATCCCTGGCTGCTCACACCCTACCGGCGGCCTGCGACTCCATCGCAGCAACGCTACAATGAGGCACACGCCACCAAGCGTAATGTCATTGAGCGGGTGTTTGGGATGCTGAAGGCACATTTCCGTTGCCTGGACACCTTCGGCGGTGCCCTGCAGTACAGCCCCTCAAAGGCCTGTGGGCTATTCCTGGCCTGTTGCATCCTGCGCTACATGGCCAATGAATGTGGGATAGCCGTACAGGTCAAAGAGGGGGACAGCGATGGGGACAATGAGGACGCCAGTGATGATGGTGATGGGCTGCCCCCCCTTGGGCGACGGGATCCCCGACTGATCCGGCTGGCACAGCTGCACCGGGACACCATCATGGAGGAGCACTTCAGCCAACCCAGGTAAGTCATGGGGCCATGTGCAACCACCAGTGGCTAAGGTACAACCCACAAACATGCATGGACACACACCAGGGGTGCATGCCGTCAAGGGAAGTGGCAGGGCACAGAAGCACACACACACAACTAGGGATGGGTGAGGATTAACATGCCACACGGATGGACACACACACATGCACACACACAATGCACCAAACGTGCACAGAGGGCAGGAGGCACACCAATCCAGAATGCTAACCCTAGCTACACACATGTCCACAGGCCACCACGTCCACTGCCTGTCCATGTGCATGTCAGATGCTGAGCACCATTGAACATTGGTGTAGAGCGCAATGCAGGCATCATCATGCACACACAACTGCAGACAGCAGCTGGGAGGGTGTGCAGTTGGACTGTGTGTCCGCGTGCAGGGCCGGGTACCCACCCATGCACTGCCCACTGAAACACAAAATGCACACAGGGCAGCACCTGGCAGTAGCCGCACTGGGAGACAGGTCAGTCACGCGACACAGTGCCCTGGCCACCACGGATGTGTGGGCGGCCCCACCAAGACCCGCCAACACTGACAGGCTGACCACTGGCCTCATGGGGTGGCACCGATGGTCCCCCAAGGGTTCCACTGCATGAACGCGACCTTGCTCGTGCAGGGGTCTGCAGCACACCGAACATGCCTGCGCCAGGAGTGCTCGGGATGCCCACAGCTGAACCCGGTGTCGACAGAGAGGGAGTCGCATGACGCCGGGAACAGGGGGTGGACAGTGCACTGCATGGTGTCCGCGATGCATGGGCACCTGACTGTGTGCCCATTGTGGCCATGACAGCAGTGAATGCCTGTGCATGCCTGTCAGTGGCAGCGGTCACATCCTCCCGCAAACGGTCCATCCCCGCCAGGATCAGAGCGGTGTCCCTGCTGTGACGCTCCTCTGCCCACTCCAGAGCCACATGCAGTGCATCCACTGACGTCGCAAGCCGCATCTGCTGCTGGAATGATGCTTGCAGTGGGTGGGTGTGCTCATCCAAGAGGTCATCTGCCTGCTCGGCATCCTGTCCCTCAGGGTGTGCATGGCCCTGATGCTCAGCACCACTTGAGGGTGGGTGCTGTGCACCAGGACCAGGTCTGGGCATGTCCACAGGTGGTGCACAGATGCCGCCGCTGAACCCTGTACCCCCAAGCCCATCGGCCGACTGCTGATACTGCCCCTCCGGCCGCTGCTCCCCAGGGCTCAGTGGTGCTGCCGCAGTGGCCGCAACAGTTCCACTGTCCTGAACAGACACCAGTGCTGCCCCACTGGTGCTGACAGGCACAGGCTGGGACTGTGCTGACATTCAGGCCTCCATGACAGCACCACCCACAGCCATGGGCACAATGTGTCCTGCTGTGTGGCCATCCCGTGGCACACATGTGTCACTGCCCATGACGTTAGGGACATCATCATCGGTGATGGACTCTGCACTGGCCCCAGTCACAGCATGCTGGCATCCGTGGACGCTGGCACACTGGGACACAGGCAGGGCTTCCTCTGCACCTGTTACAACGACATCAGTGTGGACAGCCAGGCGGCCCCACTGTCGCAATGATCCACGTATACCTGTGGAGGTGGATGGGCCCTCCTCCATCTCCAGCTGACTGTCCTCAGCAGACAGGCCCACCACTGCTGACCCTTGCAGACACTCAGGATCTGTAAGGGAAAGCAAAGTCACGTTACTGCATGTGACCTACCCTGCCCCCCCATAGACAGACCATGACTTACCATGCAGTGATGGGCCACCATCCATCTGGAAGCCACCACCCGGAACACCCTCAATGGCACTACGTTGCATGCTTCCAGCAAGCCTCTCCTCCTGTGGGGTCAGCTGTACCACCTCTGGCTGTCCCCCACCTGTTGCAGCTTGTGCTGCCCTGATGGCAGCCACCTTCTCCTTTATCCTCCTCCTGTCCGTGCCCATCTTTTTCTTACACTCCTGCACGGAGCACTGGTGGCTGCCATGCAGGTTCACAGCATGTGCCACCTCCTCCCATGCAGCAGCATGGGCTTGGGGTGTTCCCTGCTGTCCACTGAGAAGTGGCTCCTGAGCCAGGTAGGCCTCAAACAGGGCTTTGGTCTTGGCCTTGGTCAAGTTAGGCCTCCTCCTCCTCCCACCACTGTGTTCCTCCTCTCCCACAACTTGCTCGGTCATTATGTAGCCTGTAAAAATGGCAGTTGTTACCTGTGACTGTGCAGTCCTACGCATGTCCCTAAATCTACAGTTCACACTCCCAAACAGCATGCAAAAATGAACATTCAAGGTGTTCACTGCACCAACCATGACACCATTGCCAACGCCTTCAATGCCCTTTTTTCTTCTCCACCAGTCGCTACTCTAACTAGCCCACAACCTGACTGTCCTCCTCCTCCCTTGCCCCTCCCACTTCTCCCTTCGTTCTGGCTCCAACCACATACCTTGAAGTTCGCAGTTACTTAACTCCCTTCCGCACGCTGGGACAAGGGCCTGAGGGTATCCATCCTTGCATACTTAAGCAGTATGCACCTTGGCTGACCAGACCTATCACCTGGCTTTTAACCTCTCATCCAGACGTCTACTGTCCCATCCACCTGAAAACTGCCAGAACCATCCTTATATACAAAAAGGGCGATGTCAAACTCATGTCCAACTACCGCCCTATATCTCTTCTGCCCACTCTCAGTAAGCTGCTTGAAAAAATAGTCCACCGCCAGCTTGCTGCTCACCTTGACATGTTTAATCTTCAAACCCCGTGCCAACATGGTTTCCGGCCCGGTCACAGTACCACCTCTGCACTTACACAACTTACAAATGATATCAGAAATAATATGGACCATGGCCTACTCACTGGGGCTGTCTTTATCAACCTGTCTAAAGCCTTCGTCATGGTACACCATCCTCTCATGCTAAAGAAGCTCCAATCCATTGGAGCATCTGACCAAGCCCTCTCCTGGTTCCACAGCTATCTTGACAATCGGACTCAGGCGGTAGCATTTCACAAGGCCCTTTCCTCCCCCTAAACATCTCCCATGGAGTTCCCCAGGGATCCACTCTTGGACCTTTACTCTCTCCTCTTCCTAAATGATATTCCCACCATGTCCCGCATAGCTGCACTCTTATGTACGCAGATGACCTTGTTCTCTACTCTGGGTCAAATCAGTTGCTGCCATCAACTCCACTCTACTAATGACTTCCATTCCTGCAGACCTGGCTCTCTAGCAACCACCAAGTCCTGAACCTAGAAAAACTGTGCTATGCTATTCGGATCCTCTAAGAAACTGTCTGCCCCTGCAACAGGCTCCGGGTTCAATGCCTTGATGGCTCTCATCTCAAACACTGAGTCCTTCAAGTACCTTGGGGTCACTTTGATCCCACACTTGACCTGTCTCAACATGTCAATATGGTGTGCCGTCATCAATGCTAAAATTGGCGGAGCTTATCACAGGCGCCACTCCCTCACTCCTTCCGCTAGACTTTCTGTTGTGAGAGGTATTCTCTTACCCCAGCTTCAATATGCTCTGCCCTCCTCTTTGCTGCAAACTCTGCTACACTCCACAAATGGGACACTGTCTACAACAACATCTGTAGATTCACTTTAACTGCCCCACGTCTTACCCATCATTGTCTCCTTTACGCTGGCTTAAATTGGCTGTCACCTAAGGATATTCGAGCCTACTCCCTGGGCTGCTTTATCGACTCCCTGTCTAGACCTCTCGGCCCTGTCTATCTTGCCAACCTCCTGACTCCTGCCTCATACACCGCATCTTAGGTCTTCCTCTGGCCCCATGCTTCCATTAGACCTTGCATGACAAAATGGGTGAACAGGCATTTGCCCATTTTGCTCCCAAATTCTGAACTCACCCTTATGGTGAAAACTTCAGCCTCCCATCGAGAATTCAAAAACTCGCTGTTCACCCACCTCCTAGCCTCTGGCCAATGCAAATGATCTTAATTTGCTTTGTCCCACTGCAGGCTGTCGGGTCTGACCCTGAGTACTACACTAATGTTCTCCCATGCAATATGTTTGTCTAGGTGGCTATGAACCTTGATGTCTTTACTGTCCTCAGCTGTCTTATGGTTACCCTAATTGCTTTATTTTACATCCTTATTATGATCTATGCCTAAAATGTACCCTTATGTAACTATTACTGTGCTACCGAATGTATATCTTGTTTTGCTCCTGTACACCTATATTATGTCTGTGCATTTCTGCATATTGTAACCAATGTCCTGTGCTCTCCCGGGTCGTGCCTAAAAATAGGCAGGTCTGTTGCCTAGCACACTTACCCGGTTACCAAAAGCTAATAAATAAATAAATAACTCACCAATAGACTGCAGTAACCAACTATGGCCACTGCAGCCCAATGTCACACTTTTATAGCGCAACCCATGCAAAGGAAGTGAGGCGCAACTTTAAGTGGATGCAAATTGCAGAGCTGAGCCATTGAATGGCTGATTAGATGATTTACATATGAGGGCTGAATATCACGCTGTTGTGCTTTGCACAATTGTGTTGAATGTGCTGAGCCAGTGGCGCAGTTCTGTGACATTCGTAGTACACACCTCACTGCGCATGCCCTGGTTGCTGATGCAGGCGTCTGCGATGCTGATGATGTGCTGTGCTCAGTAGGCAATGCAGGGCATGGCCACCATTATGCCAGTGGCGCTATAGCAATGGTCAGTACATGACACTGTGGCACTGGGCCATCATAGGCGCACTGGGCCAACTGCGCAGTAGGCTGCTAATGGCGGTGGCACACAGGCAGCCAATCGCGCTACACACATTGGTTTCCAATGGCGCTGTCCGTGTCCATGCACCAGAGACCCTTGACCCTGTGCCCGACCGTTGCTCCCTAGGCACCATGCATCAGGCATGAGTGCACCTCTATAGCGCTGTTCAGTGACAGTGCGATAGGGAATGGCAGCACTGTACCGCTCAGCATCTGCACGTGGGGAGCTGCACTGCAGAGCACCATATTGCCAAATTGAGCAAAGAGCATGGGACGCAAGATGGCAGATCAGTGGTCAGCAAAAGAGCTGGCCAACCTAGTGGCCATTGTGGAGCCACACCATGGGCCACTGTTCGGGGAGGCACCCCTGGACAGGTCCAGGACCCAGGTGTGGGAGGAGGTGGCCACTGCACTTGAGGATGCCACAGGACAAGGGAGGAGCACCGAGCAGTGCCACCACAGGTACAGGGACCTGCGGTGGAGGGAGCCGGAGCTACTAGCATGCCTGCGGGCACGTGCCAGGAGGGGCACGGTGCCACAGCCAGGTAGGGGTTACGTCAACACACTTTTATCTTCCATATGGGTAACACTGTTGTATGTGCCCAGCACATAGGGGAGGGACCGTCCGGGTTGGCTGTGGTGGTGTTATCAGGGTGTGGTGTGGGTGGGTCTGGCTGGATGGGAGGGCACACACCTGGGGTCAGGGGGACTTTGCTATGGGATTGTACTGATGTTCCTCTCTCCATGTTTGCCCTACAGGCCTGGAGAAAGGCCGCCGTGCCCGTGAACTTCGGCGGCAGGAGGAGCAGAGTGCAGCAAGGTGGGGCGAGGGCCCTCACCGCCCACTGGACCGGCCCGATGAAGGTGAGTGCCATACCTCCATGATTACTATTGCATGCTGTGTAACAGGGTGGGCAGCGGGGCACGGCCACCATCCATCGACGCCACTGCCATGCACATAACTTGTTACAGTCAACACTGTCCAGTGGCAATGCATGTCTGGGAGTGCATCAATGGTGGTCCATGCGTGCACCATGTATATGGTTGTGCCACTGCCTTTGCACCACATAGCCATGTCACTAAACGGCCATGGTGGTGCTGCGTGTGACTTGGCTGGTGGGTGTGTGCAGCATTCCGCATGGTTGTATGCACCTGGGTGGGCAGGTTATGTTGACGTGATCACTGCGGGTGGTCACACACCATCACAGAGGTATGTCCCACGGCCGTATGCCATGCACAGTGGGCGGGCTGTATGGGGTTGTGCATTCACACCTATTGACTGTGCTCCCTTGTCCTAGGTACACGCCATCTCTGGAAAATAAGGGAGGCACTGCAGGAGATACTCCAGGTGGCGAGGGCTTTGCTGGACATCCTCCGCAGGATAGACAACACCGGGGTCCTGCGGAGGCACAGAGCTCGTCGGAGTCGGAGTGGGGAGAGGCACTCCTGCTAGGCATCCATCAGTCCCTGTCATCCCCTACCCCCCTTGACCCACCCTCACACCCCACCTTTCCCGTCCCATTTGTCCACCCCCCCTCTACCCCACCCCACCTTGTTTGTGGCCCTCCCCCCAACCTTGTATATATTTTGTACATAGTACTGTAAATAGTTAAATTTTATATGTTTGTTCAATACACAGTTATTTTGATATGAATACTGTGGTGGTCTCTGATTTGCAGCAGGCTATTAGTGCTCAGCTGCAGTGGTGTGCATGACGTCAGGGGTGGTGCGGTCATGTGTTTGTGTCCATGTGGAGGTGACTATGGTATGGGGGTAGCTATCAGTCAGTGTCTGTGGTGTGTGTGTTGTGCCCTGTGCACTGGATGACCGTGTGCAGTGGTCCATTGTGCGTGCTCTGTGTCCATGGCGCACCTATCAGCCCATCCATGGCCTGTGCAGCTGACACACACGCATGTCTGTGACCTACACGGTCCGCTGGCATGTCAGTGGTGGCAGTCCCTGCAGGGCAGCCACTGTACCCGTCACATTGCTGGGTTGCCTTCTGTCACTGGTGTGGTGCATGTCTGCCTCGGGTGACACTGTGGCCTCCACAGTTGTTGTCCCATCTCCATGCTGTCCCTTGTGTGTGTTGCAGAGGATGTGCACCACTGTCTGTGACTTGTGTTCTGGGCGAATGATGGTGGTGTACAGGTCCACAGTGCCTGTGCAGGGTGGCTGGCACTCCAATGCCATGGAGGACTGTGGGTTGTGTGTACACTGTTTCCATGGGCCCACACTGGGGGCTTGATTGCCCCACCACTGCGTCCCTGTGTTGTTGTGCCCTTGGGTATGGGTGGGTGTCTGTCCATGCACAGTGTGGCATCTGGTGTGGTGCATGCTTCCCTGCACCACTGTGGGTGTCTGTGCTGGCTGTTGTGGCCAGTGGTGGGTCGGGGTGTGTCATTGGAATACTGTGCAGGGTGCTGTACCACTGGTGGTGGTGTCCTGGGCAAGCCCTGTCCCATGTGGGATACCTCATGTGCCGATGCATGGTTGGTGTCTCAGCAGTACATCGGGGGGGGGACTGTGCATGGTGGCACTGTGTCTGCCATTGTTACATTGCTGTGTGCTGCCACCCTGCTGATGGGTGCTCGTGGTGGGGCTGGCTTGCATGGTTCTGTGGTGCACAGGGTTGAATTGTCAAAATGGGGGTGGTGGCATGCATGGGGTTTCCTGCAGTGGTAGTCACTACTCATGGGGGGGTGTCTGGGGGTCACGGTGCAGGGTGTGCTCTGCACTGGGGGGGATGGTGTGGCACGGGGTGGTCAGCCCTCCTTGTATGCCAGTTACAGCTTGCCGGGAGGTGTGATGGGGCACCATGGCCCGGCTGTGGGTTGTTTGCTTGTCTCCATGGGCCTGTGGTTATTCCAGCCCTCCCCAGTTGTGCAGTGCATGGGGTGTGGGGGGGACGATGTCTGTTCTGCTGTGTGTTCCTGTGCCCATCTGTGGCATGGGTGGTGGGCCCCTACCTCCCTGGTTGTGCAGTTGCATTGCTCTGCTGCTGGGGGGCGTCCCTGGTTGCGCTATGGCACCTCTGGACTGCTCAGCTGAACATCCCTTGTTGCGCTATGGTGCATCAGATCTGCTCAGCTTCCCCTCCCTAGTTGCGCTATGGTGCAGGTGGTATGATAGTCAGTCATCGGCTGTAGGCGCAGTTTGGCCTGCTCCGTTTTTGAATATCGCATCTCTTGTGCATGGGCGCAATAGACTTGAGCTTGCTCCTGCTATTGCGCACTTTTTGGGCGCAGTTTGAATATCTGGGCCAAGGTGGATTCCCTGCAGGCGGAGGGCCTCAAACAACTGGTACAACAACCCACAAGAGACAGGGCTATCCTAGATCTAGTACTGACTAACAGAGAAAGGATCACAGATCTCCAGGTAGAAGGTCACCTGGGGGTCAGTGACCATCACATGGAATGGTTCAATTTGGCCACTAGAACTCAATTATCCCTGTTCCAAGGCAAAAATATGGGACTTCACAGGAGCGGACTTTGATAAGATGGCCTACAGAGTTAAGCTAGCCCTGGCAAAAAGAAATACAGGTGAGGGGTTACAGGCAAAGTGGGCAAGCATTAAGGATGCAATACTTGAAGTAACATCCCATTGTGTTAGAGAGAAAAGGAAGTGCAAAAGAAGAAGGAAACCACTTTGTTTCTTAAAAACAGTAGCAGAAAAGGTCAGAGCCTAAAGGCTGGCCTTCAGGAAATTTAAGGGAACGCAGCAGCATGAAGATAGGGAGGCATACCAAATTTCCCTAAGGGAAGCAGAGAAGGCAGTAAGGCAAGCAAAGGCCCAAACCGAGGAAACACTAGCACGAACAGTAAAAGAAGGTGACAAAACTTTCTATAGACACATTAGTAAAAGGAGAAAGCCCAGAGTTGGTATTGCTAAGATCAAAGGGGATAAGGGGGCATGTGAGGAGGAGGACCATGTAAAAAAAGCATCTATCTCAAATAGATACTTCTGCTCAGTATTTACTGAAGAGAAGGTAGGGCAGGGCCCACAGCTCAGCACTATGGACACGTGGAAGGGAGGTGTGCACTAGTCCCTTCACAAAAGAAAGGGTCCTACAAGAGCTCGATAAGCTCAGGGTGGACAAGGCAATGGGACCTGATGGCATACATCCCAGGGTACTAAAGAAGCTAAGGGTGAATCTAGCAGAACCATTATCAGAACTGTCTAGTGAGTCTCTAAGCACAGGAGAGGTCCCAGAAGACTGGAGAAGGGCTCATGTGATCCTGCTCCTCAAGAGTTGTAGCAGGGAGGAGGCAGGGAACTACAGACCAGTCAGTCTTACCGCAGTAGTGGGCAAGATTATGGAGGCACTCCTTAAGGAAAGGATAGTGCAACACCTGGAATCCATAGGAGCACAGGATCCAAGACAGCATGGGTTTACAACAGCACGGTCCTGTCAAACTAATCTCATAGATTACTTTGACTGGGTAATCAGAGTGGTGGACCAAGGGGGAGCAGTTGATATCACCTACCTTGACTTCAGCAAAGCTTTCAATGCTGTTCCACATTGAAGATTGATTAATAAATTGGGTAGGCTCAGGGTGGGTCAGAAGTTGGTCAATTGGGTGGCAAACTGGTTGACGGGCAGAAAACAGAGAGTGGTGGTAAACAGTGTACAGTCATAAGAGATGCAAATCACAAGTGGGGTACCTCAGGGAATAGTCCTGGGGCCAGTCCTCTTCAATATCTTCATCAGTGACATTGCAGATGGACTGGAGTGTAAGGTTTGTCTGTTTGCAGATGACACCAAGATCTGCAACAGAGTAAATGATCCAGATGGGTGTGGGCAGAATGAGAAGAGATCTGGATAAACCAGCAAAATGGTCGGAAGAGTGGCAACTGGGGTTTAACGCAAAGAAGTGCAGGATCATGCACATAGGAAAGAGAAACCCTGAAGCCACCTATAGACTGGGAGGGGAGTTGCTGGCAGTCACAAGGGAAGAAAGAGACTTGGGCATCATCATCACCGATGATCTGAAATCATCCAAGCAGACCACTAAAGCATTAGGTAAGGCTAGGGGGATGTTGGAATGCATTAGTAGGGGTATCACAAGTCTGAAGAGGGAAGTAATAATCCCTCTTTAAAAGACACTGGTTAGACCCCATCTGGAGTACTGTGTGCAGTACTGGAGGCCACAGACATTAACCAAATTGAGGCAGTTCAGAGAAGGGCAACCAAAATGGTGCAGGGACTGCATCAGAAAACATATGAGGACAGATTAATGGAGCTCAATATGTATACCCTAGAGCAAAGGCGGGAGAGAGGTGATATGATTGAAACATTCAAACACCTTAAGGGCATTAACAAAGTGAAAGAGTCTAACATGTTTCAATATAAGAAAAATAGCAGGACAAGAGGACACATCATGAGATTAGAGGGAGGCCAATTAAGGGGTAATGTGAGGAAGTTATTTTTCACAGAAAGGGTGGTGGATGCATGGAACAGCCTACCTCAGGAAGTGGTGGATATGAATACAGTGCAGGGCTTTAAAACAGGCATGGGATAGGCATAAGGGAGCAATACAGATGAGTATGAATAGATAGGTCATTGACAGAGCAAAGGCTGATGGCACATTCATAAGGTAGAAAAAGAAATGGGCAGACGGGATGGGCCTTGCAGTCCTTGTCTGCTGTCAGCTTCTATGTTTCTATTTTTCTACTCACTTCTTAATATTTGGCCATGCCAATATTTAAACTCTTCCACCATGTCTACAGTATGCTGATGATGGATGACCCTGTGTGGCCCTCCATGCCGGTTGCATGCCAGTGGGGACATCGCCTCTGGGGTTGTGGTGGGGGGCATGCACCCTGCACATGGGGCATTGGCTCACCAGTGCCATTATGGTGTGTCATGGTCTGTGCAGTCTACTGCTGTGCACCTACGTGTTACTGGCATGGTGCCCTGGGTCTGTCTCCTATGCCATGGCACGTTCCTCACCATGTAGTGGTAAGTCCTCTTTACCACAGACTGGGTGCCACAGGAGGCTGGTGGTAGTGCTCACAGCCTTGGTTGTGACCCCATCAGTGATGGTCATTTCTGTACTGCCATATGCTCAGGACTATGTATGCGTGGCAGTAAGCAGGTGGTTGGCATTGGCAACTGTACAAGTGGTACACCACCATGTTCAGCCATATGCATCCTGGTGCCAAATCCATTGCCATATGCATTGTGTACCACACCTTTGTTCCTCGATGGAGTCCAGAATATCTGGCAAGGGTCAACAGATGGTGGGGCCATCAGTGGGAGGTTCATGTAGATTACTGTATGTGATTGAGATTGTTATGCAGTTGTGGTGGCAACTTACCAATACAGTGATGACTAGGGTATAATTACTTCACTGTACACAGAAGGGTCAGCCATACATTGGACACAGTGGGGTTGTGCAGGGTCAAAGACCTGCACAGACTCTGCATTAGGGGCCACCCTCTACTGAGGCTGGCACCTGCATCAGCTGGGATGGTGGGTGCTTCCAGGCCACACTGCAATGTACACCAGTACAGTGATGACTGGGGAACTGTGTGTTGGCCACCCACCCATGCACACCACCGCTGCACTTGCTTGTTACCATGCCTGCTGCTGACAGTTCTGCTTGACAGTTCCAGCCATGTACAGCTGTGTTATGTGCACCATATTTGTGTGCCTGTGCCCTGCTCCTGCTCCCACCTGGGAGGCTCCTGAATGTCTGTGTCCTGCATGGCAACATTGGCCTGTGTGCAGGAAACCTGGCTGGTGGCCACTGGGTGTGTGGGTGTGACCCTTGCTCCCTGGGCCATGACACTGCCTATCGACCTCTGGCTTGATGCTGCTGTTGCTTGTGCTGTGTACATACCTCTGGCATTCCTGCCGACAGTGTGTGTCCATGCTATGGCTCAGGCACACTCCAGTGCAGTATGGCACACCCATTGCATGTCCTCCAGTTTACAGGTTCACAATGCTGTCTCTATGATGCCATGACTGATCTATTGCAGCTGTCTGACCCCCAGCAGCCACATGTGGCATGGTGACTCATGTGTCAGCTGGTTGTACCCTGGTTGCATGGGTTAGGTCACACCTGCATTTCTCATCCTGTGTGCATGGCTGCCTGAGTTCACTGTCTTTCTAGCCATAGATGCTTGGAGGTCTGCCAGCCATTGTGGGAGGCTAGAAGACGGGGAGGGATGGGCTGACCTACTATGCAGACTGATCCACCTGCAGCAAATGTTGATCAGGCAGGTGGAAGAGAACAATTAGGCTGTCCAGGATCTGGCAGCGTGAATCAGCATCACCTGCAGCCACCACCACTGCCACCACTGGCTGCATCCTGATGTGGGCCAGATTCATCAGAGTGAGGGTGTCCCCATACATTTTTTGTCCCCCCCCCCAATTTTGGGAGGTTCCCCCATTTTGTTTTCCCCACCCAGTGTTGTGTATAATGTTGCTGTTGTTTACCGCTGTTTTGTTTGGCCGGTTGCCTCTTTTGGATTTTAAAGTATGGTTTTGATACATATGCTACTGTGTCATGTCTCTGTCATTGGTGCCCTTATCTTCCACCTGCAGACACCCCCAGTGTGTAGCTCAGTACCCGGTGCTGTGGTCATGGGTGGGCCACTGCTTATCTCCCTGTGCTCAGTACTATCCTAAGTGCTATATTCAGAGCTGCACTGCTTCCGTGCACTGCGCAATCTCTTGTCGCTTTCACCATGTGCAATCCATTGTATATTCAAAGGGTTTAGCACCAATGCAATGTCATTGAAAATGGCAGGTTAAGGGACAAGCGCTGGTGCAACTCAGCACAAACATTTTGATTGCATGTACTTCTGAATATCTGGGCCCTAATCTAAAAATAAGATTTCATCTCAGCCATGTTATATAACCAAATGTTAAGTGAATTCAAACTGAGATTTTTCTCCCTCTCTCTCTGTCTGAATTACAAGATTAAGAGCATTGACAGGCATAGCCTTGAAGCAGAATACTGAAAGTTTTGAATACAGCTTCATCTTATTTTTCCTGTTTGCCAGAGAATGACTTTGACTCCCTTTTAATGTTATGTCAACAAATAGTGCCAATTAAAGTGACACTGACTATTCGGAAACTGCAATTAGTGAGAGTTTTGCTCTGCAGATTGTATCTAGTTTTTGTAGCTTTTGTAGCACTCTTGAATACAGTATGCAGATACATTGGTGACAGTGGCTGTAACTTCATGAAAAATCTTTACGTTAATTAAATATTTTCATATTATTTAGGCAATGGCAGCCAAGTATATTCAAGATTTTAAGATTTATGAGCAATAAATAAATAGAGTATGGGAATGTTTTCATGGTATTACTAGGAATGAGCTTAAGAGAAAGCTTTGTAATATATTTTGTTTGCAAATATTTGTGCAAAGGTTTGCATTATTTTCCAGTGTCCCAGAAGAGACTGAAAAAGGTGAAATCTCGGGGTTTGACAAATAAAATACTAATACTCAATACTGTTTTGTTGCCTGTTTTGGCCCAGAGCAGCCTACTCATTGGCAATTTAGACAAATTCCAATCTAATGTAGTTTGAATAATAAACCCTCTGGTCAGGAGTTATGTACCTTTGACCATATTCTTGGCTGAACCTGTAGCCGGTTTGTCCCCTGAAACAGGCTAATCTGAAAGGAAACTACTATACCTTCACATCTGCCTCCCGGCAAGCTACTGTTCAGAGTTCAGACAAAGGGGTGGGGGGTGGGGTGGGGTATTGCTTTCCACAGATGGAATTCCAAAGAAATGCCATCACACAAGAGGTATTTCTAGACACGGTTACCACAGGTACAGTATAAAGGCTTCTGTACCCTGGCAAAAAGGATTTATTTCACAGATACTATTTATTTTCCCTGTTCCCTTAAGTGGGGGTTGCAAAAGATTTGCAATTTCACAGATATTGTACTTTGCAATTGCACACCAGGAAAGAGGAAAATGTAGTTTCTGGGAAATAATGGGCCTTATTCACACATGGGCGGGTAATATGCCTTGAAGTGAGTTACCCACCCTTGGAGTTCCGCACCTGCAGACAGGTACACACTGGCCAGTAGTCACTACCGGCCACCACTTGTCTGCAGCCCCACCCCTGGTGCACAGATGTTCAAAAGATATTTCCGCAGATCAGGTGTGCATCCAATGGGATGTCCGGACCCGGTCCGTGAACAGATCACTTGTGCCTGTGGGGCATGGAAGACATTGGAGGGCGTGATGTGTGCACAAGCTTGGGCAGGAGGGTGCCCAGTTGGCTGCCTCCAGCCTTTCAAGATGTTCCATGGGCTGGGGCAGCATGTGTTAGGGGGTCTGCAGTGCCCCCACATCAGTGTCACTGCCAGCGGTGACATCCTGGGGAGGTGCATATCCCTTATGGCTGGGTGTTACCCACTGTACGGTGCAGCCCCCGTGCCCAGCACTCCGCACCTCTGTGAATGGCGCGGAGTGCTGGCATGCCCCTGACACTGCCACCACCCACCCCTGGAGTGTTGTTCTTCACGCAGTCAGGGGATTGGGTGTCAATGGGCTGCATGCCCTGACTGTTGAATGTGGTGGGGGGGCTCAATGGGTGCGGAGTAGCTACACGCCCCAGGTATGCACGCGTAGCCACTCCACCCCAATTGTGCATAGGGTCCATAGCTGGGATGGTCAAGGGATTGACTCCCCCACCACACACACACACACACACACACACACACAAAACACACAATTACACAAGAAAAAGTCAATAAAGGTCTAAATTTAAGGAAGTTGTGCCCACCCCATGCTTAACATGTTTTAAGGCAAACATGGAATTAATCCATAAGCACACAATCCAGGTGTCTTTGTGAATATAAACATGATTTAAAATACTTGTAAGAGTACAAAGCACCAGATTTCTAGAAGCCTTTTTAAGTTAAAAAGATCTTACTAAGCTGACAGGTTCATAAACAATTGAAAAGTTAACACTCCTCTAGTGTAGAAAAGACTACACAAACAATTATTTTTTAAAAGATTGTGCCTGGAGTGCTCATGTCAGAGAAGAAAAAGATATTGTAAAGGTATGGACTTTTGCTAATAGTAAAATAAGCTATTGTTACTCTGGACAGTAGCTTGCCAGGGAGGCAGATGTGGAGGATTGTAGTTTCATTTCAGATTAGCCTGCTTCAGGGGACAAACTGGCTACAGGAGCAGCCAAGAATATGGTCAAAGGTACATAACTCCTGACCAGAGGGTTTATTATTCAAAGTATGTTAGCCCTCCTGACATCTCTCCCTCCAACCCCTCCTCTCCCAGTTCCTTCCTCAGATTTCCTCCAGCCTCTTGAGCATCTCTCTTTCTCCCTGGTCTTGCCTGCTGCCACCCATGATGCCCTTATGGCCTTAAATCCTTCCAAAGACTGCTCACCCAACAAGCTTGAGCCTAACTTCTTTACCTTTCTGCCCCAGCTATTGCATATCCTCTATCTGTAATCCTCAACCTCTTCTTCTCATCAGCTGCTCTCCCAGCCTCCTTGAAGCATGCTGTTGTCCTCCCCTTCCCCCTCCCTAAGGGAGGTGATCCTTCATCCCCTGGGAACTATCATCCGATTTCCCTGCTTCCCACCCTGGCTAAGCTCTAAGAACACTTAGTTCTCTCCCAAGTCTCTGCTTGTCTCTCAGATTCCTGTTTCTTTACCCCTTACCAGTCTGGGTTTCAGAAAGACCACTCCACCACAACCTCCTTTCACAGGCTCACTGACCCCATCCTCTCTGGGATGGACAGTGGCCAAATTACATCTGCCATTTTTGTTGACATCACTAAGGCTTTTGACACTGTCTTCCACACCCTGTTACTACACTCCCTCTCCTCAACTGGTTTCTCAGAGGGTGCTACAAACTGGTTTAGATCCTACTTCACTGGTAGGGCCCAGTCTGTTAAAATCACTGATTCTATCTCCCCTCCATTCCACATCAAAACTGAAGTCCCACAGGGTTCAGTGCTTGGTCCTTTACTCTTCTCAATATTCCTAAATGAACTGCCAACTCTCTGTGCCTCTTCTTCCATCCATATGTATGCAGACAACACTGTCTTGTTCATCTCTGGCCAGTCCCCCTCAGATGTCACACCAGATTACAGCATGAATTTGATCAGGTTCAGCTCTGGCTTGCCTCTCATCAGCTCTTTCTAAACACCAAGAAAACAGTCTCAATGGCCTTTGGCATTAGGCAGAGACTCTCTAGGCTTCCAGACCTGCCCACTTTCCACACCCTTGAAGGACACATCCTCATTTATACTTTGGAGTATGGCTGCACCAACACCTCAGCTTCTCAGGACTCATCCTGAAAAAAACTATGTCCCAAGCTTGATGTCCTGTACAGGAACTGTAGATGCATCCCTCTTATGGCTAGGCATGATCTTATCCAAAAGATGATACTCCTGATTTTTGACTGCTGTGATGCAGTCCACAGTGCTGCTCCCATGTCTTCCCTACACAGACTGGACACCCTCTTCAACTCCTTCTGCCATTTTGTTCTTGACTCCCTCCTTGCTCCCACCACTGCGATCTCTACCACTCTCTGTCCTTGCCCTCGCTTGCTGCTAAGTACCACTCTCAAAGGGTCAAACCCACCTCCAAATTCTGGCGTGGTTCCCTGCCTTCTTTATCTAACCTCCTGTCTCTCCCCCTCACTAAGGCCCACTGGTTCACGCACCCTAGCAGTCCCACTCCACTCTACCCAAATAGGTCAGACAGCTTTCTCTTTCCATTTCCCTCTACTATGGAACTCCTTAACCCTCAAATTCACCACTCCTCCTCCTCCGATTCCCTCTCCTTAGCCCTCAAAAACTTCCTCTCCTCAGCCTGCACTTGCTCTTCTCGTACTTAATCCCCACCTCTCCCCTTCTTATATCCTAGTCTTCCATCAGATGTTTAGATCCTTTTTAGCCTAGGCTTTGCCAGTTTCTCTGTTCTCCCTCCTTCCTTTTTTCAGTCCTTCCCTCTCTTCTTCCCTGCTAACTCAACTCCTCACCTACCTTCCTAGCCATCTGCTTCTCTTACTCACCTTCTCTCCAGCATTTAGTTTCACGCTGATAAATGGTACTATTTCAAATCCACATTAACCTTCCTGTACCATGTTGTTGGTTGCACAATAAGTATACTCTGTATTAGTATATGCACTCAAGTATGTAATTGTATTGTAATTGTATCTTGCTTGTTTCTGTATCTGGCTTGCATTTGTTTTTGACTAATTTGCAATACTCCCTCTATCCCCTCCCCCAGGTTGCACTGGGAGATGAGCAACTTGTTGTTCAGTGTGCCTTCCTGGTGAAACATTTCAATAAATAAATAAATGAAGAAGCATAGTTGATTCTCTGTGAAAACAAGGGGATTGCTGGACCACTTCATCTCAAGATTGATATCCTGGTGAAGTTAAGTCTTCATAAGCATGCACTTGGGAAATATATCCAGACCTGAAAAGTGAACCCCTTCCTTAACCTGGGCTAGGTATAAAATGAGGGTGGAACCTTCAATACCCAAGGCATACATGGTAGAAAGGGACAGTCTAGATTATTCATTAGAGACATATGCTTATTCACTGGTGTTACCAAAAGCAAACTCCTTTGTACTGTGGGAGAACTCTGACATAAGGCTCTTAATGCTAAGTACCAGAACAAATTTAAATATGGTGGCAGAAATCACCTTCCTTAATTCCTCCCCCCACCACCATTCCCATGGTGGGTCTACATGTAATATCTTGAACACATCAAGAGGTAACAAGGCACAAAGGAATATTCACTACTATGCCATCCCACAAGATTCTGGGCACTCCTAAATCCCACTGTGTTGGTGATTATAGTGCATTCTGGGTGGAAAGTACATGACAGATACTCACTGAGAGAATCACAGGTCATTAGCTCACCCTAATTAAAACAGAGATATGTCAGATGTCCTGGAGAGGATAAAGATGGATATCCTGTGCTATGGCAAACAGGAATTAGTGGGGTTGAAGTTAACACTGTCCCCCATTCTAAGACACAGTGAAACCCACCATAATGTATACTGCAGCATTCTGCAGCAGAGTCACTTCAGAAAACAAGGCAATTTCAATGCATGTTAATCCCCTTTGTTCTACAGTAACTTGAGACACTGCATTGCATCCTGGCTGACTACACTGTATACATGTGCAACAAGCCACCAGAAACTCTTAACAGTGCAAAACAGGGAGAGAGCTTTAAGATGCAGTGGAACAGTCACAAATGATTGGCCAAGGTATCAGAAAGAACAGGGAAGGGGAGGTTGCTCATGATCCTCAAGGAGTCATGCACAACCTCATGAGGCAGACTAGATAGATCATAAGGTCCTCTTCTGCCTACAGTTTTCTATAAACACCAACTACATATTTACTTGACTACTATAAGTAGCATAAGGAAGCTTATGTTTTTTTCTAGCCAGGACAATTAAACCCACAGGTAACTGGAGGTTTATCATATGCAGTAAACAGGTTTCCCCATCTAAATCACTTGTGGCTGATTTGATCAGAGTCATTCCAATCTAGTAGAAGCTAAAGTAATTCATAGTTGCGGATGTCTGCCATCACATCTGGACTGTGAAAGTAGCTCATGAGAAGCAGGTACAGTTGCCCTTAATTAAAAGTCCCTGCCATCAGGAGAAGGGATCTATCCAGACCTTAAGACAGGTCCAGAGGATCTGTGCCCCAGAAGAGTATTGGTTCAGGACTTCCTGAATCTCATAATTCTTGTCAGTTAGTTGCATAATCTTAGGGTTCTGTAACTACTCATGTCAACTACACATGCACAGGTAGCACAACATTTGCATAAGTGCTAAAGAAAGATCAGCCATGGAACTGGTGTCCAGAACTGATCACTGTTGTAAAAAGCTAGTTAAGATCTGCTCAGACATCTTGTCAATTGACCCCCAGATGGGTAAGCAGTGACATAATGAGACAGGCCACTCTACCCCACATATTTTTAGTTCCATGTCAGTGGTATAACCAGGTCATAATTATGTTGAAAACAGAGTGAGATAGAAAACATGTACAGTACACTGAATCCCAAAAAGTTTTGTTTTTTTTGCTTCTACCATCAAGACTTGCCACACTATGCTCATGTTATTAAATAAAAGATTCCCTGATGCTTTATCCTAGATGACACTGCTAGTGACAATTCTAGAAAGGTTACTCCTGCACTAATTCACCCAGTCTGAAAATACTGTATCTTGCATATCACCTGCCTAGACAAGTCAGTCAGGGAATGCTTGAGAACAAAATTCAAGACTGATAACATATTATTGATCTTACATTTTACAGTGTTGATATTGTTAGCGTTACTGCATATGGTTAACATCAAGTTTGTATCTATTGTAGTTGTCTGTAATCATTATGACAATTTCTGAATCTGCACAATTACAGGACAGGGTGATGCAGGCACCACTGTATAGGGTTATAATTTTCAGAACATGTCGAAACTTGAATGTTTTAAGAGTAGGCCTAAAGTCGAGATCAAGGAGTACATTTTTGATATGCAGAGTAGATAATAAATCCACAAAAGGAACTATTGCCTGTCTCTATGGCCCAAATGAAGACAAACTGGATTTGTTTCAGAATTCTTTTTGCAATTAACAAGATTCCCTGGTCCTTATTTAATAAGGGGCAACTTTAATATGGCTTTAAATCCAATGTTGGACAAAACAGGACCATGCTCCACCCTGTCAAAGGCAGCCAAATGTATCCATAAGAACATGGCGGTATTAGATATAAGTGATTTATGGAGAATGGAAAATCAAACTGCAACTGAATTTTCTGTTTTTTTTTTTTTCAAATCCCGATCAAACACATTCAAGAATAGACTTTATACTGGGTTTAGGGAAATAAAACAAAAGATAATACAGATTAGCCTGAAGGAATTTAAATAGCAGATCATTCTCTGGTAATATTAGAAATTCAAGGGAAAGAACAACAGGGGTCAGGAGACAGGTTATGGACCAGTTGCATATATTTTAATACATTTTGTGAATTTATCAAATAAGAAATCAAAACATTTTTTCTGAACAATAGTATAGAAGAATGATGTCTTGGGAAACATGTAAAGCATATATATAAGAGGGCAAATAGCAATCTATACAAATAAAAAGAATAAACAAAGGAAGAGGCAGATAATATCACTTGAGAAAGAGATCAAGAAAGCTGAAGTGTGATATACACACATAAAAGAGGAAATTGACTTTAGACAATGGGAAGATTTAAAATGGAAATATAATGCAGTGCTACAGGTAAATGAGAAAACAGAAATATTAATGCAAACAAAGGCAAAATATTATGCACACTCTGATAAATCTGGAAAAATGTTGGCCTATTTACTTCAAAGAGAAAGAAAAACAGATTAATAAAAGAAAATGACAGTTCAAGAACAAGACTAATTGACCAAGAAGTTATAAACAAGGAGTTTAAAACTATTATGAAAAATCATACACCTCAGAAATTAAAGATATGAGCTGGGAAACCATTAATAAGTTAAATATTGCTAAGGTAACTAGGCAATATTAAAAAAAAACATAATGATAAGATAACAGAAGAAGAGGTTACTGTGGCTATAACAGACTTAACAAATGGGAAAGCTCCTGGTCCAGACAGACTACCATCAAAACTGTACACAATTTGTGTAGTACAATTAACTTCTTTTTTAGTAGATCTATTTAACAACTTTCTTAAAGAGGGAAAAAGCCCCAAAACATTTCAGGAGACCTTCATTATAGCATTACCAAAGGAAGGAAAGGATCCAAGAAAGTGCAGATCATATACAGTAGGTCAATATCACTCCTGAACTCAGAATACAACAATTTCACAAAAATACTAGCTAAAAGATTAGAACAGATTTTGCCTTCATTTATCCATTTGGATCAAACAGTGTTTATCAAAGGGAGAACGGTATATAACAACATTAGAAATGCCTTAAAAATACTTGCAGTGGAAGGGCAAGATGAAGCTTTAATCTTAGCACTGGATGCAGAAAAAGCCTTTGACAGGGTGGAGTGGGGCTACCTGTTCCAAATAATGGAAATAGCAGACTTGAGGAACAACTTTTTAGAGTGGGTTAGGTTGCTTTATACTCACTCAACTACAAAAGTCTTGATGAATATCAGCATATCACAAGTATTAGAACTTGGAAGGGAGACCAGGCAGGGGTGTCTTCTGTTGCCCCTTTTGTTCACTTTGGGGATAGAACCATTATCTCATTTAATAAGGGGCTATAAGGTTATAGAGGGCTTTTGGACAGGGGACAGGCAATTAAATATTTCATTGCATGCAGAGGATATTTTATTGTATGTAAAAGAACCAAGTAAAGCAATAAACGCCATTATGCAGGTTATAAGTGAACATGGATTGGTATCAGGATATAGAATCAACCAGGAGAAGCTGGTAGCCATGAGTATTATCAGAGTTACCCCTTTAAGTTTGAAAAAGATAAAATACTTAGGAATTTACTTAGCCCGTGCAAGAACAGAGCTAATTATCTGGAATATTGATACTCTACTAGGAAAAATTTAAAAATATATTGGAAAAATTGATACATTTGCCTCTAATTTTAACAGGTGGGGTACAGGTGATCAAAAATCTATCTATTACCTAAGACTGTGTATGCTTTTCAGACTTTACCTATTGAAGTACATAAAAGTTGGTTTCGTAAAATGGAGAAAATAATAAAAAAAATTCATATGGAAGAATAAAAAGGCAATAATAAGTATGAATAAACCTAAGGCCCCTTATATGAAAGCAGGATTAAAACTTCCTGAACTTAAAAAATACAATCAAGCAGCAATTATGAATCAAATAGGGGAATACTACACAGAAGATCCACCATGGTGGGCATTTTTGGAAACCAGCTATACTAAATATAAATTACCTACCCAAATATTATTTTCTAATATGAAAAAAAAGGAAAGAGTGCAAATCAAAAATGAAATGACAAAAACATTCTTGAATGTATGGATTGATTATCATAAAAAAAAGAAAATCTAAAAATAAAAATAGAAATACCAATTTATTTAAATGGTAATCATATACCATCATGGAATAGGGACTACAAGAGGTGGGTAGAAAAAGGTATAAATTGTTTCAATATCTTAAATGATGAGGAAAGCAATTCTATGTCATTCATACAAATTACAGAACAATATGACATTAACCAGAAAGACATTCTTATTTTCTTGAAGTTAAGAGCTTATTATAATAAAGAATTAGGTTCAGGTTTAAGAAAACCACCATTGACATCAATACAGGTACAATTACTGAATAAAAGAACTAAAATAATACCCAAAACGTATAGTTATCTGATGGAAACAGAGAAATCTCCTATAGAGAAATTGAGACAAAAATGGGAAAAAGAACTGCAAATAAAAAGAAGTGATAAAAATGGGAAGAAATTATATCAGGTATAAGAATTACAGTAAATAATAGGCTGAATCAAATTCAGTCCAATATTTTTCACGGGATGTATTACACATCACAATTATTAAACAAATTGAATAATAAGATGCCAGCATGGTATAATAGGTGTGGTGTTAGTGCTGGTATGCTGGAACATGTTATAGCCACATGTAAGGATATTGTTCCCTTTTGGGAGCAGATAATTAGTACATTAAATAACATTTCAGGTATAAAAATAAGAAGGGAAACAGAACTTTGTGTGTTAGGAACTAGTTCTAAACAATGCCTTCTGACTAGATATCTTATGAAATAATTGAACATAGTGCTTTTGAATGTGAGAAGATGCATTGCAAGATGCTGGAAAAATAAGGAACCACCAACTTATAGTCTGTGGAAGAATTTGTTACTAGATTGTAAGGACCTTGAATGCCTTCACTATACAAGTATAAGGTAGAGAAATATATACAGTAAAATATGGGAAACAATTTATAAGTTACTGGAACACAATAGATTATAAAGGGGAAAATGGGGAAAAAGCTTATAGTAAGATAAATAGGCTATTCCTCCCCCAGACAGGACTAGAAAGTCAGGGCCCTGGTAGTGAGTATAAGTAGGGGGGATGGGGTAGGGTACGATAGGTTTGGTAGGGGGTAGTGGGAGTTACGATGAACAATTTCACTTTGTGTAACTTGGGGTTCTCAACAGAGTTTTACTCCTTTTTCACTAGGGAAATGTGAGACATCTGATAACCAAACTGATGCACTGGTATTAATTCTAAAACCCAATAGAAAAAAAAGAGTAGGCCTAAAGTTCAAAATGTATTTTTTATCCTGCCTGCCTTTTTATGGCTGCATTACGTCATGACGCTATGCTGGCATATGACGATCAGAAGAAGAGGTCTGTGACCAGAACTCCTAACGCAACACAGCTGTGTCGTTATAAGGGATTGGAATCAAATCACAACTCCCTACAAATCTGTCTGTATCCTGCCCATTCTCTAAACTGTGTTTTCTTCTCCTCCCCCTCCCCCCGCACTATTTCCTTCCTGACCGATTGTGGTAGTCGAACCCCCCCCCCATGTGAATAGTGCTTAGCTGAACCTGACATTTTCTTCTTCTCTCCTATATCTGTTCCAAAGACTGTTGCGCAATAGCACTTTACTCCTTCATTTTATGTCTTCCTGTCTCTTTCTAACCCCCCTTTTCTGTGTAAAACATACAGAATATGCTGCAGTCAGACTGGCCATCTGACGCTGTGTATTACAACTGAAACTATTTTTCTTCCCCTTCCTATTTCTGCTCTTCTACGTCATGGTCCAGTTAAATATAAGAACTTTTTCCCTGCATTGCCCTTAAATGTGCAGAAATGGTCTAAATGAGCTGCACAGACTTAAACAATGAAACTAACTAAAGGTCTGTAAACAGACTTGGTAGGCAAAGGTTTTTTTCACGATGTAAAAAGCAAGCTGGGACTGACAGCCAAACTAAGAAATTACCAATGCCAGTTTAAATGTTTTTCTTTAGGATATGTACAGGTGCAGATTGGAATATCCTATTCTTGAAAAGGTTAAACAGTTAGCAAATTAACTAAAATACAAGATAATAGAGAAGAACTAAAATGTGGTCTACTTACACAACTCCCAGGAGTTTCATGTCTCCAATCAGTGCTGGTGTCCTTGCAAGGTGCTGTCTCCTATAGAAAGTCAGCAGCACCTTTCTCCCTTCTTTTATATGCTGCAGCTCCTAGGTTACCTTTAGAAAAGGGGAGGTTGTCTATAATGCAGCCCACTCTGCAAGAAATGTGCAATCATATCTGACAGAGCATTAGGGTGTTTATGTTGATGTCATAATAATGGATTATTTGTTATGCCTTTCATTTATGTAAATTCTATGTAATTGATTGTACAAAGAAATAAGACATTTTCCTGTAAATAGCTTAATAATTAGGTGGGCTTTGAGCTAAGGGTGGAGCTCCACTCTTTAAAAGAAGCCAGCCTAGATCCTCAGGTTAGATGCTGTTAGGAGAGTTCACGTGAGGACCTCCTGCTCTCTGTTATACTGCACAAGATTATGTTCCACTGCTAGACCCTTGCAGGGAAGCTGTGCTGTTTTCAAGTTTTATTTTGTTTGTTTATTATCAGAAGTTCATGCTGTAAGCTGTTATTTTTTGGATTTAATTTTTGTTTGTTTGTTTAATAAAAATCATACCATTTAGGTATGTTGTACCAAATTTGTTGATTCTTGTGTGACCTGATTTGTTCAACCCACTACATTTTGGTACCAGGAGGGTTGATTGGAGATCCATAAGGAATAGGTTGGACTCAGTAAAGATACTGCACATAGTATCCAGGTCACAAGTGGTTTTCAACAGGTACATGGCACATAAACCTGAGGAAGCTGGTGCCTTATCAGGGGTTTTGACCAGAACCCAGGTGGCTGCTGTTGGTGAACCACTTCTTGAAGGATTACCTGCTGCCACACGTCCTAAAGTTAAACAGGGCATACAGAAGATGGAAGAGGTGGGTGTGAAGAGACCAGAAGAAGAACAGCTGGACCCCCCCCGAAGACCTCAGGGATTTACTCCGCTGGTTAGCTATACATCAGATGGAGATGGAACACCAGCGAGAGGTAGATCTGAGGGAAAGAGAGGTTGAAAGAAAGCGACAAGACCAGAGGTGGGCTGACACAATACAGGCCTTACAACTTATTGGGACTGGTCAAGGGGCCGCCCATACAAATCCCAGAGACATAAAATTAATGAAAATGACTCCCTCTGATGATATAAAGGCATATCTTACAACATTTGAACATGTAGCACAGGCTTGTAATTGGCCTGCTACCCAATGAGTGGTAAGACTTGCCCCATATCTATCTGGCAAAGCTCAATTGGCATACACCTGTATGGATATCCAGATTGCTAATGATTATGCCTCTGTAAAGAAGGAGATACTAAAAAGATATGACATTAACATAGAAACATATAGATAAAGGTTTCGATCTTTAAAGCATTTACCCCATGTACCACCTCGGGAGACCTATACCAGATTGAATGACTTGTGTCACAAATGGCTACAACCTGAGGGAAAGACTGTACCAGCCATCATTGAGCAGTTTGTGTTGGAGCAATTTGTACAGATTATGCCTGCGGATGTCCAATTATGGGTAAGGGAACACCATCCTGATAATGCTGAAGCTGCAATTACCCTAGCCGAGTTTCTTATCTGCACGACAACCGGTACAAAAGGGTACAGGAGAACAGAAAATGTCATTCCTACTACAACATCCGCAACTACTCACTGGTAAGACCTATTGTTTCATCAGTTGGGACAGGGATTGTTAAGACTAGAGGGGAAGGTTGAGAGATGGCATCAAAAAAAACTGAATCCACCATAGAATGCCATTATTGCCATGGACTGGGACACATAGCCCGTTTCTGACCAAAGAAAAAGTCTGCATACCTAGCTTCTATGAACTTGGGGAACTTTTTTATAAAGACTATGGTAAATGGAACTCAAGTAGAAGGGCTAGTGGACTCAGGGAGCCGACAGAGCTTAATCCAGGCTGACCTACTAGATAACAAGTTATTAAGTACTAAACCCACTGGTGTAATTTGTATCCATGGTGATGTGCATCAGTACCCAACTGCACAGACACAAGTATGTATAAATGGACAGACATGTGATATGACATTAGGAGTTGTACCCACCTTACCTTTGCCTTTGATTGTTAGTCAAGACTTTCCAGCCTTTAATGACCTTTTAACCTCATGTGACACTGCCTTATCAGCTGTAACCACGAGGGCTCAGTCACAACTAATACAACAGGACCCTATATTTTCTTTTGATGATTCTTTGTTTGAAGAGGTAAAGGCCACAAAAACAAAGGTCGAAAGAAATTATTACAGAAAGACTGAAACAAAACAAAATGGGACTGGTGATGTCATGCCTCAATATCATATTGTAGATATTAAAACTGAACAGCAAAATGACAATACACTTAACCCTTTCTTTTCACAGCTTAACAAACAAGTACCTTTGGGTTCACCATATGTTGCACAACAGAATGGAATTCTATATAGAATATGTATAAATCCTAAAACACAAGAACAGATAGAACAAATGCTGGTACCACAGAAATTTAGAAAGATCTTCTATTTTTAGCACGATATCCTAGTGCTGGACATGGGCAAGAACCGAACTTCTGCTAGACTATTGCAACGATTCTTCTGGCCTGGTCTACAGGAGGACATTGCTGAGTATTGCAGATGTTGTCCTTCCTGTCAGCAAATCAGCCATATAACTCACAGAGACAAAGTACCCTTAATGCCCATACCAGTTGTAGCTCAACCCTTTGAAAGAATAGCTATGGATGTGGTAGGACCATTAGTAAAAAGCAGTAAGGGTAATAGATTCATACTTGTCCTTTGTGATTATGCAACCAAATATCCTGAAGCTTTTCCCTTGAGAACAATTACAGCCTCAAAAGTAGCAGAAAAAATAGTAGAATTCTGCAGTCGTATGGGTATTCCTAAAGAGATCCTGACGGATCGTGGTACAAATTCTAATGCTGCACTACTCATTGAATTGTACAAAGCTTTAGGAATGACTACATTATGAACCACCCCTTACCATCCACAAACTGATGGTCTTACAGAAAGATTTAATCAGACATTATAACGTATGATTAGGAAATTTGTGGACGAAGAAGGTAAAAAGTGGGATCAATATCTTCCGCTATTCCTGTTTGCATACCAAGAGGTCCCACAAGCCTCAACAGGATTTTCACCATTCAGTTTGCTGTATGGAAGAAACCCCCGGGGACCTCTTGACATAGTTAAAGAAACTTGGGAGGGAGAGACCACAGTGAAACATACCAATATCCTAGACTATTTGGTTAATCTTAGAAAGCGACTAGTGCAGTACACAAAAAAGGCACATGAACAACATATGGTAGCCCAAACTAAGCAGAAATGCTATTATGATAGTAAAACTCAGGAAAAACAATTTCATCCAGGGAAAAGGTACTGTTATTATTGCCATCCAATGACAATAAGCTTTAATGAAATGGCAGGGACCTTACTCCATTGTTTCCCAGACTGGTCCTGTCATTTACCAAGTTGAGATACCGGGAGCGAAAGTGTACACCCATCTATCATGCAAATCTCTTAAAGAAATGGCATGAGAGACTTACTTGATGTGTTAAAGCTGACCTTTATGTTATGCCCAGTAGTTCAGACACTGAATTAGATTCTGCCTATAAAAGGCTTGAATCAGAGGAAACTATTAGAGATGTACATATTAACTCAAATTTAACCAGTCAGCAACATGCAGAATTGGAAAATGTACTACAACATTATACAAAAGTTTTCACAACTATCCCAGGTAAAGCCATTGATGTAGTACATACGATTAAAGCTGATTCTGTCCCAATAAGGCAAAAGGCATATCGATTTCCAGAAAGAAGTAGGTCTGAGGTTGTACAGGAAATTGAGAAATTATGGAAATTAAATATTATTGAACCTTCTAGAAGTCCATGGTCATCCTCTATGGTAATTGTACCTAAAAAGGAAGGGGGTATCCATTTATGTCTCGATTTCCATAAACTCAATCAAGTATCTCAGTTTGATAGCTATCCAATTCCTAGAGTGGATGATATAATAGATCACATTGGACAGGAAAAATACATCTCTACTCTCGATCTCACAAAGGGCTATTGGCAGATCCCTTTGGAAGAACAGTCTAAAGAAAAAACAGCTTTTAGCACTCCTAAGGGGTTATACCAGTTTGTTTATATGCCATTTGGCTTACATGGAGCCCCTGCCACCTTCCAAAGATATATGGATAAATTGTTGAATGATCACTCTTCCTATAGTTCTGCTTATTTGGATGATGTGGTGATTTTCAGTTCAGACTGGTCAACACATCTTACCCATTTGTCTAATATTTTATATACTATTGAAAAAGCTGGTTTAACTATTAATCCTTCCAAGTGTACCCTAGCCATGAATGAGACAAGAAATTTGGGCTTCGTTTTAGGTAATGGAATAGTACGTCCAGAAATAGAGAAGGTGGAGGCAGTAGCCCAATGTGCAGTCCCAGAAACAAAAAAACAAGTAAGATCTTTTTTGGGTTTAGCTAGTTATTATAGATGCTTTATCCCTGATTTCGCCACAATTGCAACCCCATTGACTGACTTGACTAAGAAACAAGTCCCAAATAAAATCCCATGGTCACCTGCTTGTGATTTAGCTTTTAGGACAATAAAAGCTATACTGTGTTCAGCATCAGTGTTACAATCTCCAGATTTTAATAAACCTTTTGAATTACAAACAGATGCTTCAGAAACCAGTCTTGGTGCTGTATTGAGTCAAAATACAAATGGAGAAGAGCACCCCATCTTATTCATCAGCCAGAAACTATACCCCAGAGAACAGAAGTATGCTACAATAGAAAAGGAATGTTTAGCAATTAAATGGGCTATAGAGACATTGAAATTCTATCTATGGGGGTCTCATTTTACTTTAATTACGGATCACAACCCTTTATGCTGGCTTAACCAGATGAAGGATAAAAATGCACACATTCTCCATTGGTACTTGGCTCTATAGCCCTATCATTTTGAGATTAAGCATAGACCAGGCAGCAAACATAAAAACGCAGATTTCCTTTCTAGATATGGTGCTTAAGTAAATTTAATCTAGAATGGGATACAGTATCCTATTTCAATCCCAGGGCAAAGTATGACGTATGGCAATGAATGATGTTAATTGTAGTTATTATTTTTGTTTATAGGGTGCCCTGGGGTGGGACTTCTGTGAGGGTGGGTGGAAGTCCCATCCCATTCCCTTGGGTTTATGTTTTAGAAAGGGAATGTGGTCTTCAAACCAAATTATTGGTTTGTTCTTAAGAGAAATGTGATGATCGAACCCCCATGTGAATAGTGCTTAGCTGAACCTGACATTTTCTTCTTCTCTCCTATATCTGTTCCAAAGACTGTTGTGCAATAGCACTTTACTCCTTCATTTTATGTCTTCCTGTCTCTTTCTAACCCCCCAACTTTTCTGTGTAAAACATACAGAATATGCTGCAGTCAGACTGGCCATCTGACGCTGTGTATTACAATTGAAACTATTTTTCTTCCCCTTCCTATTTCTGCTCTTCTACGTCATGGTCCAGTTAAATATAAGAACTTTTTCCCTGCATTGCCCTTAAATGTGCAGAAATGGTCTAAATGAGCTGCACAGACTTAAACAATGAAACTAACTAAAGGTCTGTAAACAGACTTGGTAGGCAAAGGTTTTTTTCACGATGTAAAAAGCAAGCTGGGACTGACAACCAAACTAAGAAATTACCAATGCCAGTTTAAATGTTTTCTTTAGGATATGTACAGGTGCAGATTGGAATATCCTGTTCTTGAAAAGGTTAAACAGTTAGCAAATTAACTAAAATACAAGATAAGAGAAGAACTAAAATGTGGTCTACTTACACAACTCCCAGGAGTTTCATGTCTCCAATCAGTGCTGGTGTCCTTGCAGGTGCTGTCTCCTATAGAAAGTCAGCAGCACCTTTCTCCCTTCTTTTATATGCTGCAGCTCCTAGGTTACCTTTAGAAAGGGAGGGATTGTCTATAATGCAGCCACTCTGCAAGAAATGTGCAATCATATCTGACAGAGCATTAGGTGTTTATGTTGATGTCATAATAATGGATTATTTGTTATGCCTTTCATTTATGTAAATTCTATGTAATTGATTGTACAAAGAAATAAGACATTTTCCTGTAAATAAGCTTAATAATTAGGTGGGGCTTTGAGCTAAGGGGTGGAGCTCCACTCTTTAAAAACCAGCCTAGATCCTCAGGTTAGATGCTGTTAGGGAGAGTTCACGTGAGGACCTCCTGCTCTCTGTTATACTGCACAAGATTATGTTCCACTGCTAGACCCTTGGCAGGGAAGCTGTGCTGTTTTCAAGTTTTATTTTGTTTGTTTATTATCAGAAGTTCGCGGCTGTAAGCTGTTATTTTTTTTGGATTTAATTTTTTGTTTGTTTAATAAAAATCATACCATTTAGGTATGTTGTACCAGATTTGTTGATTCCTGTGTGACCTGATTTGTTCAACCCACAACACCGATGTATTGAAGTATTCACCCAAATGATGCTACTTTCAATGGGGTATGCTAGCACTGTTTTAATAAATGTTTCAAACTGGTGCTGTGTGGTGTTTCTTTGTCTCTTCCAGCATACCTTTTGTTCAGAAATAGTGAAAGTCCATCAGGCTGCTTCTGCTATTTTTGACCGCAATGGAGACAAGCTGCTCAATGAGATGCTTTGCCAGCCCAAGTCTGTGTTATGTCAGATCCAGAAAATAGACTTGGGCTGCACGTGGTGAAAGTGAATGCAACTGAGCTGTCTGAAGTAAGGTCAAATATGCACATGTTCCTGAGAGGTAGTGATCATCAGACAGTCAGGATTCATCATAGAAATCACAGCGCTATGATTTCTATGGGAGTTACACACCACTATGTGAATATTCAAAAGGCATCCTGGGCTGTTGAATATCTCTGATCATTAAGGAATCTGGCAAGCATTCACTGACACTGTGTGTGTGTGCATGCATGTGTGCGCGTGCACGTGTGTGTGTGTGTGTGTATAAATTACAGTCCAGTAATTTAGTGAAATGGCTCTCTTTGCCTGGCTGCTGGTGTGTGGAGTGAGCTAATTTGTATATTAGAACTTTCAAACCTGCATAAGCCACACAGTGCTAGTTGGAGCTGAGTGTTCTGTTCAGCAGTCTGAAGTCAGAGCTTAGAGCGTTAAGAGTGTGCGTAAGTTGGTTCTCTGCCTTGAGCAGGCCAATGTCAGAGGGAGGACTCCTCTGTGTTTCTTCTCACCCTAGAAGTGTCAGCGATCAGTTTGTGCACTGGCTAGTGGTAGAGACATTCTCTTTTTCAATGGCCCTTGGGGGTGAATTTCTTCACATCTGTGTGAGATCATCTGGCATCAGTGTCAGTGAGTACTGTTAAGACAATGCCCCTCACCATGTTACTTCCAAGTGTGGTCCAGAATAGAGACTATGGGCCTGATTCTTAAATGGTTACATCTGGTGTAACTTAACTTGCACCTCAAAAAATGGTGCAAGTAGCAAGTTATGCCAGTAGTTGTGACATACAGTAATCTGCAAAGTGGCCTGCGACATGCCATAGGCCACTTGCACCAAAGTGGACATATGCCCCCAATTACACCTGAAACCCCCTATGATATGGCGCTAGGGGGTTTATGGCAGCAGTTGTGCTCTATTCTGGAAAGGCAGGAACAAAGTCCCTAAGGGTGCTATTCTCAAACAAACCCCGGTGTATATTCACCAAAGGACAGTTACACCAGCATTTATCTGGTGCAAGTGTACTTATGCCCTCTGGGGGTTGTGCAGATCTGCCACTGGGCCAGCCCCCAAAACATGTGCCTCCCCCATGCCCTGCTCCACATATTGATAGTGGGTGTGCCCCGCAAGGTTAAGTGTGGCCCCCCAATGTCCCATCCCCCTTGGACACATTAATGCCCAGCAGGGCAAGCAGACCTCCACATGCCCCATCCCCCAAATACATATTGCCCCAGCAGGGCTAGCACCCCCCTTCATGCCCAATCCCCCTGCATGGAATGTGAAAGCCCAGCAGGACTAGCGCCTCCACACACCGATCCCCGTCATTGCAATATGCCTCAAAAGGTAAAGTACAAAGACCCTGATCTCTCTGGTAGTTTAGTGGCCCCCCAACCTCCCACCCAGCAGTGCCAGACCACTCCGACCCCCCCCACCCAGCTGGCGACTGGCACAGCCCACCTCTCACCACCACAGCCAGCTGCTGACTGATCTCTGTCTGATTGCATACTGTATATAGTATGCACTCAATGCATGAACTGTCATTCATTCATTCATTGAGCGTGTACTATATACAATATGCACTTTGATGGGGATCAGTCAATTACTGACTGTGGTGGTGAGAGGTGGGCTGTACTAGTTGCCTGCTGGGTGGGGGTGTGGGTTGGTCTGGCATTGCTGGGTGGGGGGCCACTAGACTACCAGGGAATGTCCGGTATGCTTACTGTACATACTGCACAGTACACAGATGACTTGAGGTGCGGTCAGGATTCAAGGTGGGGGATCTGTGGGGCACTGACAGTGGATGGGGGTTCCTCTAGCCCTGCAGGGCTATGTCTGCTCTTTCTGGGGATCAGAGCATGGGGGGCACTTGCATCATGCCAGAGAGTGGTTGCGGCTTATGATGAACTCTCCAGGTACAGCCTCTGTTCGGTGTACCTGGCTAGATGTCGCAAGTCACAGGACTTAACCACGGGGACCCTACCCCTTCTAGAATTGGTCTCGGGGTCCTTGCTGCAACTGAATTTGGTGCAAGTCACCTTTGGCAGCGACTTCCACCATTCTTCTAGAATCGGACCCTATGTGTTTTACAACAAAAGCTATGGACTTTAAAATGTAAATTGTTTGGATCCTGTCACTAAGTTCAGTACTTCAAAAAGTATTAAAGCCTGGGGCTTTATGTTTAGCTACTGCTGTAATAATCCAAGTTGCTGTGGGTGGGTCTTTGGAAGAAGATCCCTACATAATGTGAGAACTGTGTAGTATAATGTGATTTTTAACAAATGTCTTGTGGGAACAACAATGCTTAGTATACAACATTAATTTGCTGTTCAAGTTTGAGTTGGCTGGTGCCCTGCAAGGAGCCCAACAAGGTTCAGATGCAGGTTCTCGGAACCTTTGCACAAGGATGTGCTGTTTAGGATTGGCTTCTGAGGCAACGGGGTGCCTGAAGAATCCTTTTCTCCTGAAATGTAATGGCAGAGAGAGTCTAGCTTTGGCCAGAGTTGAGTTGACCCTTCAATCCAGGTTGCAAAGGGACCTAAATGGTTATGAGGAAATGGTCAGGGTGGTAACTAAGTTCATCCAGTGTGTACTCAAAATAAGTGCTGTTGCAGCAACCACTTAAATATGCACTTGGAGAAGTTGGAGAATCTTTGATGCTTCATTAGTCCAGAGGTCCCTAAACAAAAGGATGGATGTCCATTGGGAAATGTTCCAGTGTAACAAGTCTCAGCACTGCAAGACAGTGTATTCTGTGTAAGAGTTTGGACCTGCAAAAAGCCTGTGGGCACCACCAGTTTCTGTGTACCATCTGTCAGGTAAAAAAGCCATACAGTACAATCCTATTCCTGTTTGTGGACAATCCATAATCTGTGTGATCTGTGTGCATTTCTTGGGACCCCCTTAAACTTAGTTAACACTCCATAGACCTGGTACTACTCTCTCAACCTGGGTTAAATAGAAATGTTTTTTGTGTCCTTCCCCCTGACCTCTGAGATGCCTGAGCCAGATGTTGCCCTAATGCCAGGGGTAATACCCTTTGTTGTTTATGGTTGTTGTCTTGCCAAAAAAGTGGGGTTTGGGGTTACATATATATTTTTTATGGAAAAGAAATGTCAGACACAGCATTACTTATTAAATTAAAATACCAGTATATATCTCTGCTGTACAAACCTTAATAAAAAAGGTTTTTTCCTCACAGACGTTCAGGGTCAACTTGCGATCTGAAGCTTAAAAAAAAAAAAGAAAACTTAAGTGACGCATCAAAATTAAAACACAAAATAGATTTTTTTTGTTTTGTCAAAATTGTGCCATTTCATTAAATTACTGCACTGTAATTCACACACACACACACTCATACACACAGTCAGTGAACACTGGCAACATTCCGTTCAGCTGTGCAGCGTCTACTGCTGCTGACAATTAATGACAGCCAACAAACACACAATGTTCCCAGGCCTCTGGGGATGCCATAGTAATAGTTAATTAAACTGATACCAACAGCACTTGAGAAGGGGGTACACACAGATGTTTGGGCTTTACTTCTTCATGGCCCTTTTTTGTTGTTTTTGCTTCTCCTTCTAAATCCAGAGGAGGATCAGGCAAATTGCTGTGGGAAAGGAGGGGGATGTGAAAGTTCTCAGCAGCTCAAACAGCCCAGCATAATAGCATTGTATCTGCTGGATGGAAAGAGTACACACCAAAAAACAAAACTAACAATTTTTTAATAGTCCAGTCTCATTCTCTCCCCTCTCCTAAGTGCCCCAATGGAGACAGAGACTGCGCTTCAGCATTGTTGGGTTGGTGCAGGTGTCAGAGGAGTCAGCTCTAAAGCTAATAAAAAAATAGATGCAGGGAGGTGAATAAGCTGGGTAATTAGTTGGGTTTCATTTGTTTGTGAATGCTGTTAAGCTACCTTCCAGTGCTCTTAAGGCAGCATACTAGCCCTGTTAACTCTGACCAGAGTTTGTTCATATTGTCTTTGCTATTCAAGGTTATCATTTATGACTAGACATAGAGTATTCTGCAGAAGTGCTTGTTTTTATCCAGTGATCAGTTTTAGGACCAGTCCTCTTTAACACATTTGTATGTGACATAGGGGAGGTGATCCAGGGCAATATATGCCTCTTCACATATAGCACCAATGTTTGTGGTAGACTGGACACCAAGGAGAGGGTAAGAACCATGAAGAAGGATTTGGAATGATTGAAGAAGTGGTCAAGGGTGTGACAACTGAAAATTGTTTCCATAAAAAATTTCTTCCTGGCATCCTTTTTGAATCTCATCCTGCCAATTTCATGGTGTTCTCCTGATGCCAGTGTTATCACACATTGTGAACAGCTCACTGTTATCCACTTTTTTATCCCACAGAAGTACTTGAAAGTCTGAGTCATGTATCCTCTCTTCCTCTTGTCCTCCAGCTTGTACATATGAAGATCCTTCAAGCACTCATCATAAGACCTCCCTTGCTGTCCCTCTATCAGTTTGGTAGCCCTTTACCATACTGCCTCAGCCTATTCCTGTCCTTCCTCAACTGTGGGCTCCAAAACTGCACACAGTACTGTAATTTGCAGTCAAAGCAGATATTTACACAAGGACAGAATTATCTTCCTCTTTCTGCTAGTGGTCCCCCTCCAGATAAATCCCAGCATCTGATTCACCTTTTACACAGCACTATTACACTGTGCCAATAGCTTCATCTTCTCCATTAATATCACCATTAGGTTTTTCTCCTCTCCCGTGCAGTCTGCTACTGCTCCATCCATCCTGAATTCTGTTCTTGGATTCCTGGGTATTCCTGACCTCTGTAAGCATTACCTTGCACATTTTTACCATTAATTTTCAGCTGTCACACCCTACACCACTTCTTCAATAATTCCAGATCCTTCTACATGGTTCTTATCTTCTCCTTGGTATTCCCCTCTACCACAGACCTTGGTGCCATCTGTAAAGAGGCACTCTAAAATGATACTTGGTACCAGCATGTAAATCAGGAACACACATTAGGATAACTAAAATGCCTGCAATGATAAAACAGTAACATAATTGGAACTTGCATTTGAAAATCAGCCTGGACAGAGTAAATGACTCACAGATTCAGCACAGTTCTCCTTTAATGTGTATCACCAGATGCTTCTGCCAGTGAACATATGAGTTGTAATGCAGGACAAACCATTCCTAGTCAATGATATTAAGGATCAGATCATTAGGTGGCCAGAATTTAATAAGAACAGGGTCCAATTGAGGAGGGGAATTCAGATACTTTGGAGCAAGACTGAGTAGTTTGCAGGCTTTCTGTTTGTCTTTGTATTACTGAGTTAAAGTGGTGTTTTTTCTTTTACAATCCTGGGATGCAACATGGAGTTTGAAGGCTTCCTTATGTCAGGGTATACCATTCTGGGAGTTAATAAAGTGACCTGGCACAGAGGTACTTTTGAAATATAAATTTTTCCATTACTTTACTGCATTACATTTATAGACAGATGGCTGTCACCACATAGTAACTGTATGCTGTCTTGCTCCTTATCGCATCTTGAACTGTGACTCTGGTAGAAAGTTGGGCTCGATTCTTAAAACTCTGATAGTGTGAAAGGTGCCTACATCAATCAGAAGTGATGCAAGGGGCACCTTGCATCACATCTTACAGAATTTGCAATCTTGAAAGGGTAACTGCAGCACAAAGAGCACCCCCTTCACCAGACCAGCCATGCGCCAGGATTGTGCCAAGGCCGGGAGGGGGTGCAAAGGGGCTAGGTGGGTTGTAGCATGTGATGGCAGCAACATCCCCTTGCCTGCTGGGACTGGTCCCCAATAAACCTTGCTCGCTACATTGACACTGCTCTTAACTACTTCGTAAGCTCTTTCAACTTGGTTTGTGATTTAGTTGCCCTCCTCACCAAACGTATTATTAATATCCTGGATCTCACAGGTGCTACTTAATCAATTGTGCCTCAGAGACAACCTCTGGAAAAAATCTCTAGACTCCGGCAAGCCTGCTGACAGGCAGAGCTACTGGGCCACATGTAATCGATGCACATGGGCGATACCCAAAGCCAAAACTGAATACTACAGAGCCTCCCTTACCTCCAGCTGGGGCACCGGCCACAAATTTTGAGACAACATGAAGGAAATCAATGGCAAATTTACAGTCCCTCCTCCAACCCAACTTAACATCAATGGGTCTATCTCCACTGACCTGCAACTCGTCACTGACACCCTTAATTCCTCCTTTTCAGATCTCAGTTCTGTACTTCCACCCAACTTCTTTGATCCTGTTATCACCCCTAGCCCACCTCATGCTCACCCACCCTTCCATTTCAGAGCTCTCACTGCACAGAAAGGTAAGCCCTATCTCCTTAAAGCCCTAAGTGGCACCCGTCATAGTAATGACACCCTTGACCTCAGACTCCTACGCTTGGTACTGGATGTGGTCCTCTCCCCCCTCACTTGCCTCCTCAACTGCTCTCTTTGTCTTGGTAAGTTCCCTCCCATCTGGAAAACTGCTGTCAGTACCCCTATTCACAAAAGTGGTGACTGTTTTTCCCCCTGGAAACTATCACCCTTATTCATCCTCATGCCCCTAAAAGCCTTCGAAAGAATCATCTTAGATCAGCTTACAGACTACCTCACCAAATATGACCTCCTCCTTAAGGAGCAACATGGATTCTGGCAAGGATATAGCAACACCATCACCCTCCTTGGTTGGCTCAGTCTTCCTTGACTTCTCAAAAGCTTTTGACACTGTTGATCACACCCTCCTCCTACCTTCCCTCTCCCACTTAGGCCTCTCCAGGAAGTCACAGCCTGGTTTGCAGACTACCTATCTACTCGCTCCCAGCAGGTCAAAATATATGGTACTCTCTAAATCTCTCCTGGTCCTTTCTGGTGTACCCCAGGGTTCCATCCTGGGGTCCATTCTGTTTAGTCTATTCCTTAATACCTTATCCAGGACCTGCTCTGAGAAAATCCTCTTATATGCAGATGATGGGTTCTTCTTCTCCTCCCACACAGACCCCACCTCCATTCAACTATCCCTCCAGAACTCCTATAGCAAGGCTGACTCCTGGTTTGTCAACCACAGATTGGTGCTAAATCACAACAAGACCAAGGTTTTGTTGTTCACCCATCACCAAAGCAAGCACAAAGGAACCCCACTCCAAATTCACACCAACCTTCTCCACCCCCTTGAGCAGGTGAATAGCTTCAAATACCCCGGGATCACTCTTAACTCTGCATTAACCTTCCATGACCATATTCACCTCCTCAGCACTGCAGTCAACTCTAGAATTGGCCTGCTCAATCACCACAGGAGCTGCCTCCTCCCCGAAGCCCTCTGGCTAGCAATCTCATCCTCCATCTTGTCCCTCATTGGCTAAGGGATACTGGTCTACGGCACAGCTGATAATACTGCCTTCCATAAAATTAAAGTCTCCTTAAATAAGGTGTGCCAGTTCATCATGGGCAGTCCCAGACTCACCCACACTTGCACACTCTACAACCTGGCCAACTGGCTCAACCTCAGTGATAAGCTGAGGTACCAGACCTGTCTCTTTGCCAGAAAGATATCCAGTAGTCTTGCTGCACCTGGACTCACCACTCTCATCCAACCAACACCCATGACTAGGGCCACCTGCAGCTTGTCCAAACCTACCATACTAGTACCATGTGTCAGAACTGCCTTAGGACAGTGATCCTTCTCTTATAGAGCCCCCACTTGGCTGAACTCCCTACCCAGCTCTATAACCTTGGAAACCAAACTTGGACATTTCAAATCCCTCCTCTGAGACCATCTCCTTGCCACCCATGCCTGTAACTGTTCCTAATCTGGCAAGTCCCCCCCACCTCCCCCAACCCTTTCCCTCCTGGTAACTCAACCACCTATTCTCCCGACAGTGGATGCTTGTCCTGCTTAACTACCTGCTTTTATTGCACCACTTCTGTATCTAAGTGGTTCCCTCCATTGCTCACAACGAGTGTCTACTTTAATGTGCCTACCTGTACCTTTGTCCACTGCTTTTGTACTATATCTTTTAATAGAAATTTGTACCCTACATAATGTGTATTCTCTACCTATTGTATTTTGTAAAGCATTGTATTACTCTGATATGGAACATTTATAAAGGAGTCTCTGACTCAAAGGATTGTGATTCTGATACTGTTCAAATAAATAAATAAAGAAATTGGATTATGACAGCAATCAGAACCCACTGGGACCTGGACCACCCAACAGATGGTCTAACAGCCCTTGCACCACCCTGGAGCCTTCATGAGGTGGGAGGAAACCTGTGCCGCTGCCTGCCTGTGGTATCCCACACCCCTACAGCACGCAGAGCACTCACCCCCAATGGTGTGGTGCCCAAAGGTTCCCCCCCATGCTGCCAGGCATGCGTAGGCCACCTCCCCTACACATGGCATAGGCATGGCTGCATCCTGCAATGTTTCCTTTGGGAACCTGTTTCCACCCTCTAGCACCCATCCATGCCCTACCTGCCCTTCCTGTCCTGTTCTACCTGACACAACCAGCCTCCAGATTGGTCCCCATTACTGGGCGCCGACGCTGCCCAACCACCCCATAGCTTGTGGCTAACTTCTCCCATGCACCTTGCCTTTAGTGCACAGCTACATTTGCCACAAGCTGCAGGACTTCGGCACTGGGACCCCACCTGTTTGTGCATTGGGTACAGGGTCCCTTATGCACCAGTGATCAGTGCAAGCTGCTATTGGTGCAGCTTGTGTCGATCTTTGAGAATCGAGCCCTTTATCTCATCTGTCTCTTCCTTTCTGTTTACATTTGACATTGATACCATTATAGCCCTCTGATTTGTTGAGGGCTTTTTCTATGTACAAGTGGGCTGTTCATTTTTGGTATATCATTTGAGGGGATACTGATTTGTTATTCTTTAATATTTAATGTTCTATTACTGTTCTTAAGATATTCAAAATAACCTTGATTGGTTAATCATTGTTTTACAATTCTGTTTTGATTTCACTGTTTAGTACATTGAATGGGCAGTCAGGATATATCATTTTTCATAATACTATTCATTTATTTCTTTATGACTATGGTCTAGCTTGGGTATTCATTTGCAATACACTAGTTTTAATGCCTATGGGGATGTAGACCGTTATGTCCATTTGTAAACAGTGAATAGTTCTCTTTTCTTTGTCTAATACTCCCTATACAGTTTTAATAGTCATACGCTAAAACATTATATTATATGTAAATACAATGGCTATTCCTCTATGTTGTAATGCAAGGGGCGGTATCACATTTTCTCCTTTGGTAAGAGAATCATTGTTGTATGTTATAAATGTTATCCTTCTGTGATATTGTAAGGTTTTCTTGCAAGCTAAACAAATAAAAAGTTATATAAAACACCACCAGATCAACAAGTGAGACCTGCTTGTAAACTGTATGTCATTTATTTGATCAGTTCTATCTAGCTGCCCCCCATCTAATGACGTGAGACAGAAAATGTTTGCTCCGGAAAATATTTTCTCTATAAAATATGACCACTTTTTCAGAGAGGTGTATGATGTCAAAGAGCTAATGCAGCAGTGTAATTTTCTCAACCCTGTGACAATGGTTCCTTTGTCTATATTGTATATCTGTTCATTCATTATGTATAAATTTCACATGAGTAGTAATAGTCACTTGTTGTTTGCACCAGATTTGTCTTCTACAGTTCTATGCAGATTCTCAAACTGGAACATACTGTACATATCTTCAGCGAGTCCTAAGAAAAGGTAGATATATGAGGTTGTTGGTTGGGTATTTTCAGCTGTTTCTTAATCTTGATATACATTATAATATTTCTTTAAAATAATAACAAGAGTGGCATGGAGAACTAAGGTGCAGGGTGCCTCACTTCCTGCCATGTAAGCAACACAGGTTCAAGAATGGATGTGGGTCACTTGGGGGCTGGTCAGGGAGGGAGGATCAAGCATCCTAAGGACTACATTAGATAAGGACAGGTAGTATAGCCTAAAAGTTAAGATTAATGCACTGTGAATGAGCTTGGTACATTTGGCAGGCTTGGGTTTCATTCCTGCACCCTCCAGTTGCATACTGTGTGCCTCTAAGCAAGTCACATTACTAGGTCAGTGCTCCTTGGTTGCCCCTGAAAACAGTCATTGTGTCTAATGGGCTTTACCCAGTTGCTAAAGAATGAACAAAAAAAAAAAAGACTCTGAGAAGTTGAATGATGAGGCAGGGGGACAGACCAGATGGGACAGGCCGGTGACTTATGGAGAAAAAATACAGAGTAAACAACAGAAATAATAATAACATGAGTTTTTATTTTCAAACTAGTAGGAATATGTTAGGTTGACTTTGCCTACTTATCATGTTTTGGTTTAATTGATACACTATACGTTTCCACACACTGCACATATTTACCATCATCACTGAGCTATTTTAGAACTCAGTAAGGTCAACATAAGTGTATATTGTATACTACATTGTTATTGATATTTATATTTGTTATTGATTTCTATTTCTATTTATTATTTCAGGTTATCTATAAACCTGTATTGTAGGGTGAATTATAAATCATATATGTAATATTTGTTTTTTCTTGTTTGGAAAATTACAATAAAAACTAACCAAATGCTGTCAGACAGTGGAAAATATTTGATACCCAGTTCTGAGTATCGAGTACGCCATTGTTTATGGTATTTGGGAATTAATAATTGAGGCACACACACCCCTTTTAAGATACAAAGAACTCTCATTTCAAGATTAGTACAGTAGTGGAAGGAAATGTTATCTCGAGGTGGTGGAACTCTCCTATAGTATTCAATGGTCAAAGATGGTAGAGGTAAAGGATTATATAACTTGTTTACTGTATCCTTTTTATTACCATTTAAAAACAAATTCAACCTCTATATTGCCCATTATTTTACTTTTTCCATAGGCACTGTTCAGTGTTATAAGGTTTGCCAGAACCAAATAACCTTGAAAACTAACTTACTGCTCAACGGTACTGATCTTTTAATCGAATAATAAGTTATTACTACTGACTGCTACTACCTCCACCACCACCACTACTACTACTATTACTACTAATACTATGATTACTGAAGGAGGATCTCATAGAAATAGACAGGATTATGAGAAGAGGAAGAGAGGATAGTTGCCAGGGATTTGCTTCTTGGTATCAAAATCAAAAACCAGGGAGAAAAGTTGAACCTAAGGAAATGTTTGGGTTTATAAGAATTAGAGTTAAGTACTTTTTATGGCTGCAGTGGGCAGAGCTCTGCAAACCTTCTGCGATCAATCAGAAAAGGAGATTTTTCTGACCGATCAACAGCGTAGAGTTGCTTTTCAGTTGCCTCCACGTCTGTGAAGCACTCCACTATTTCCATTAGCAGTTATGCAGCACTATTTTGTGGAGGTCATGGCAGAACACAACACCATCTGCCGTGTCCAAGATGGCCACCAAATTGTATTTGCACATGCGCGACTACTTGCGCATGCACATTAGAGTTCGGTGGCCATCTTGGACATGGAGGACTATGCCGTGTTTTGTTGTGACCTCCTTTTTCTTTTTAATATATATATTTTTCCTTCCCCCCACTCAACCCTCCCTCCCTCTCAGTACCCACCACCCCACACATCCCCAGAAACATAACAGTGACATGAGGGGTTGCCCAAGCCCACAGTGTCATGATCAAGTTTTACCATGACCTCCTTTTTGTTTTTATTATATATATTTTTCCTCCCTCCACCTGACCCTTCCACTGAGCAACCACCACCCTGTACCCTCCCAAGACCTTACTTTCCCATCTGGGGTCCAACACTTTAATCTTCTCTATACCTCAGACACATTATCACTCTTCAAAGCTGGATTGTGAACAAAAGAAACAAGTATGTGGTTCATTGTATTAATATGGTGCTTTGAACTTAGTGGCATAACTTGGCCATTTTTGCATACTTTGGGCCCAAATTTTCAGCATGCCTTTTTTGGGACCCCACCTCATGAACAATTGCACTGACATTAGGCAAATCTGTCCCAAAAGGTGATTTCATGGTCCCTGCACAAAATCTCCTTTTGAGCGGGAGCCGAACATTTTCTCTGTCTTTGTTCATGAGGTGGGATCATAAGAAGGCTATGTTGAAAATTTGGTGTAACAATATTAAAAACAACAAAGTTATGAGCCTACATTGAATTTTGTGAATGTAGGCTCATAACTTTGGCAATTTTCAATATTTTTTATCCCAAATTTATAATATAGCGATATCTTTATAGCACCTCATGAATGTGACAGCTGTCATTTTTCATATCCTGGTCAAAATGATTTTATTTTTTTTTTACAACCAAAAGGTGATTTTGCAGTCACTGCATGAAATCACTTTTTGGACAGGAGTTGAACATCTTCTGTGCCCTTGTTCATGAGGTGGGGTCATAAGAAGGCTATGTTCTAAATTTTGTGTAAAATATTAAAAAAAAAGGCAAAGTTATAAAGCTATGTTAAATTTTAAAAATGCAGGCTCATAGGTTTGGTAATATTCAATATTTTTACCTCAGATTTTCAACATAGCCATTTCTTTACAGTACCTCATGAATATGACAGCTGTCATTTTTGGATCTATGATGGGTCATCAACAACATTTTTGTTGAACAACCTGACAGCGAAACCAGCAGGTTGACCACATTTTGCAGTTGGCTGCCAGTTTTGGAGAACAACAATTGTTTTCTTCAGGGGGCTTCACCCCCAAACCCGCTATGTGGGGGGCTGTGACCCCCACACACCCCCATTTAGGATTCTCAACTCTGAGTCACAGCTGATTTGGAGGGTGGTGTAGGACCCCTGACAGACAGTGCTGGATTCCAGTGGGTTCCCTACAGTGATGTGGCACTGTAGTCACTGTAGGTGACCCCGCAGTAGAAATGTCACTGTTCGGGGGCTGTATACCATCATTTTTCAACTGCTGCCCAAAATGTTTTTTTTGCAGCCCAAATGTTGGATTTGTAACCATTGTACACATTGCAAATTAGAAGAGAGGGTGAGACATGACTGAAGCTTTTAGATATGTGAAGGGGATCAATAAGGTGAAGGAGCGGAGCTTGTTCAGAAGGAAGGAGGGGACTAAAACCAGAGGACATAACCTAAGATTGGAAGGTGGAAGATATAGAGGCAATGTGGGGGGGCATTTCTTTATGGAGAGAGTGGTGGAGGCCTGGAATAAACTACCAGAAGAGGTGATGGAGGCCGAAATGGTGGAGGGATTTAAGAGGGCATGGGACAAACATATGGGATTGGAAAGTGAGGGGAAGGGGAGGGCCCATAACAATGGAGATGGGGAGGGGGGAAGGGCAGACTTGATGGGCCGATGAGGTCCTTTTCCGCAGTCAAACTTCTGTGAAGTTGATTTTGCAGTCCCTGCACAAAATCACCTTTAGGCCAGGAGTTCAATATTTTCTCTGCCCTTCTTCATGAGGCAGGGTAATAACAAGGCTATGTTGAAAATTTGATGTAAAAATATTTGAGGGCATAACCTAAGATTGGAAGGTGGAAGATATAGAGGCAATGTGAGGGGGCATTTCTTTATGGAGAGAGTGGTGGAGGCCTGGAATAAACTACCAGAAGAGGTGGTGGAGGCCAAAATAGTGGAGGGATTTAAGAGGGCATGGGATAGACATATGGGATTGGGAAGTGAGGGGAAGGGGAAAGCCCATAAGAGTAGAGATGAGTAGGGGAGGGGGGAAAGGACAGACTTGATGAGCCAATGAGTTCCTTTTCTGCCATCAGATTTCTGTGAATTTGGTGTAAAAATATTAAAAACAATTTTATGAGCCTCTGTCACATTTTGCAAATACAGGCTCGTAACTTTGGTAATTTTCAATATCTTTACCCCAAATTACTTGGCTGGAGCCCTATTGGCTCTGGCTAGATTTTGTTTATAGAAGCCATTACATATATGATTGTGGAATAACCTGCCCAGAAGTAAAAAAAAGTATGAAAAGAATTGTATAAACTGTTTCATAAAAGAGATGGCTTTATGGCCAAGTTATATTGTGGCATCGCACTGGGATTCAGTGCAGGAGAACTGGATTTAGGTGTTAAGTGGGTCTGTCACTCCCTGTGCTAAAAAGTGAAGGCACATCACAAAAATACATTTGCTGTCCTGTGGGAAGGCGTGGCATGCTTTGCCAAACATCACCTTTTGTTTTTCTGATTTGTGATTTTCATTCGTACAGGTATTTGTGGTGAACTAGGCAGAAATTTAATGGATGATTTTGCTCAAGTCAGTTCTTTAAAAAAACTCTGAATTTCAGGACTACATGTCAAGAAAATAAGATTGTTTCTAGTATGAGAAGATATAAAAAAATATCACAAATAGTATAAGGTATACTTTTCATCTGGCATTACTCACATTGGGGGAATTGCCAATGTGCAGAAAAGTAATTTGTAAGTCCATGCAACGTATGCAGCAAGACCATGGTGCTGCTATTTTTTAGAGCTGATAGTCCCAGGTGAAATCATTCAAAAGGGTCACAACCGTGACCCATATAGGCCATGAATCCAACAGCAGTAAATAAATCAATTAACTTTGACTAATCAAGAAACCCCAACCCACCGAGCAGTATAAAACAGAGAGCTTAACTCTAACAAGAACCAGTATATTATTTTAGGCAAAAAATAGAAATCTGTACTTACTAACTAGCACTTATATACAACAACCTTTTAGCAATATACAACCATCATCTAATAGTCGTGACCTCTTATTCAAGCCAGTTTCTACATGAAATGGAATTCTGCTTCTAAAGACTCCTTCCATGAAGACAACTATGGAATGAAAATCATTTGGATGATGGGCTTTCTCATCTTGGAATTATCCTCCAACATTCCTTATAATGGCATACTGATTGCATTTGTCAGACTAATTATTTAATTTTTTCATTTTCATTTTTTGTTTCATTCAATTTATTTGGTAACTGGGTAAGCATACTACAACAAAAGTTCCTCTTGACCTGGAAAGGATGGCTAAGGAATACTTTCTGCTTTCAGCCTCATCTGGGAGGATATAGCTTTAAACCAACTGTTACTGAACCAAGTTAAACTGTAGGTCCTTTTCTAGTGATAGGGGGAATTTGGCAGTGAGCCCAAGGAAACTCCCCTACCCCTTGTGATTCTCTTGTATGAATATATTCTTTATAATTTTGGTACATTTTTATTCTATTTATTTATTTAGCTTTTGTTAACTGGGTAAGTGCACTAGCCATAAAATGATTATTTTCAGGCACCACCCCGGAGAGAACAGACATGCAGAAACTAAACAGGATAACAATTTATAAGTGCTTTACATACAATGAGTTAAAGAGGATACAATATATCAGAAACATACAAAGTAAAGCACTTTACATACAATGAGTTAAAGTGGATACAATATATCAGAGACATACAGAGTAGACCATAAGTTCATAGGTGCCTACCTATACAATGAATAGAGAGGACCTTGGACAATAAATTATCAGGTGACATATCATATAAACAGAACAAGGTATACAAAAACAAAAATAGGTAATACAAAAGGAATCAATAACCATTGAGAGCAGGGGGTGTCATTAAGGAAAAGGTCGGTAAGTAAGGAAGAAGGGAGCAAGCCATGAAATTAAATTATATGAGTGTATGTAAGTGTAAGGGAGATGCCTGTAGTGCAAGATTGTATATGGACAGGAAAAGGGAGCTGGGACAGGCTGAAGCAGTAAAAGGGTTATATAGAGGTGAGGAAATACTATTGTACGGCCAGAGACATCAGTCATTAGGTAGGGTGAAAGCAGGAACAGGTATCAGCAATCAGCAGATTGAAGCGCAATTTTCTCTTAAAGTATGTGTGGGAGCTAGAAAGTCTAATGTTAAGGGGAAGGGAATTCCACAGCTGTGGAGCCACATGCTCAAATGCAACCATTCCTTTCCTAGTGCGGCACTTTCAGAAAGGATTTATCAGCTGATCGTAGACCATGGAGTGTGTACTGAGGAACAAGCATAGCTGCAAGACACCTAGGGATTTGATTTTGAATTATTGAATCAATAAGACAGCCAAGGTAGTATTTCCTACTAGCTAATGGAGAGAGCCAACCAAGATCATTACAAAGTTGACAGTGGTGTTTAAGCCGAGGAGCAGAAGAGGCATAGCGACATATGTTGTTATACGTAATATCCCATCTGAGTAGGTCAGTTTTATGAGCAGCCCCAAATAAGGGAGCTCCATAGGTTAGGGTGGGGAGCAGAATCCCCCTCGCAATGGCCATTTTAGCCATTGGCATGAACATATAACTAGTCTTATATGCAACACCCAATTTGGAATTGACAGCTCTGCACACAGACTATACATGAAGATTAAGATCAAGAGATTGATCTAGAAGGATGCCCAGCTACTTGAAAGAGGTCACACATTCCAGTAATTGACCTTCTAAGTCCTGTACCATCAGTGCTGTTGTGCAAGCCTGGAGCTTTGGGGCCAATCCAAGCAGCATGGCTTTAGTTTTGCTAGTGTTGACAGCCAGTTTGTGGTCATATAGCCAATTTTGGATATTGCTGAAGTCAGAGGAAAGGATTGTATTGATAGTGTCTATATTAGTAGAACTTGTATATATGACAAGATCATCAGCATATAGAATAGCAGAGCAGGATTTTAGAGCAGCTCCAATGTTATTTATATGAAGAGAGAATAAGAGGGGCCCTAGGATGGAGCCCTGAGGTACACCAATGTTAATGGTGGTACTGTTCAATAGAGAGGAATTAAATTTCACCACTTGAGTTCTATTTGTCAGGTCGCTTTCATACCAGTCAACTACAGAAGAGGAGAAATGCAGGTGTCAAAGTGAGGAGAGAAGCAAAGTGTGATCAACAAGGTCAAAAGCCTTTGAGATCAATAAAGACAACCCCAGTCAGATTGCCAGTATCAATTTTTGAAAGAGTGTCTGTGGTGAATTTAAGGAGTGCAGTCGTTGTGCTATGTCCTTTCCTGAAGCCATGTTGGGTATCCGAGAGCAGACTGTGCTTAAGTAGATAGCCGGTTGTCTGAGTTGCAACAATTTTCTCCAGGATTTTGCTCAGTACCTGCGAGTATGGCAATTGGTCTGTAGTTTATGACAACCTTAGGATCCCTTTTTTTAAGTACAGGCATGATCCGAGCAGTTTCCAGAGGTCAGGGACCATTCCACCTGAAAGTAATAACGTATACATTTTGGCCAGTGGTAATGCAATAAGGGGAGCTGCAAGTTTCAAGAGGTGGGCTTCCAGGGAGTCTGAGCCAGAGCTGGTAAGATCAGAGATGGACCTCAGGAGCTTCAGGACTTCCTTTCTAGACACAGCCTTAAAATAGAATGGAGGAGAATAAGGAGGCACAGGGGACAACACTTCCAGCTTACCCAGACAGGTTCCTGATGAGGAGTGGGAGGACACTGCAGTAGGATCGAAGGAAGAGGTATATTGGGAGAGTTCACAGAAATGTAGGTTGAAAGATTTAGCTATTGTTTGTGAGTCATTGCAATGCACATCATTTATCAGCATATCACCAGGGGGTAGTTGACTGTGAGGATCCTAGGAAGGATTTGATGTGTGACCAGAATTTTCTGGGATCATTGACTAAGTTAATCAGTAGGTCTTTACAGTACTTGCTCTTAGTAGCAATGACTTGTCTTTTACATGAATTCTGTAGCTTACGGTAAGCATTGAAATCTGTTTGCTGGCCTGATGTTTTGTAGTGCTTCCAGAGTTTATCTCTAAGGTGCAAACTTTTGAGCAAGCCTTTGTTTAGTCATCTTGTTTGTTTACCCCTCACTTTCCGGGTGATCTTTGGGGCATGTTTACATTGAACTGTAAGGAATTTAGTGATGAAGAGGAGAAGAGCGTCCTGAGAACAGTGTGATAGATAGATCTCCAACCAATCAATTCTGGAGACATCATACAGAAACACCTCTTGGTCTAGGTGAGCAAAGTTTGTGAGAGTGATGAGACGTGATGGAGGAGATGCAGATGCCCCCCAAGGACAGGATGCAGAAAGTAGGAGAGTGGTCAGTTAAGGCATCAACAAGAGTACCAGCAGCTGAGATGTGTTTGATCTGGTTTACCAGCACCCAATCCAATAGTGTGCCTAGTGGTGATGAAGACAGACTTCTAGTCCGCACTGTTACCATCTGATGCTTCCTTCATGCTTATGTGTTTTTTTCAGGTGATTTACTGTTAGAGTGGTTTGCCTTTTCACTATCCTGAATGTTTATTGTTTTCTTATCAATGAAATTCTCCTACCCCATTAAATGGGTTATTACATATATTTCTCTTGCTGAGGGAGGGCTGAATATGATAAACAAGGTTGCTTTGTTTTATAGCATTTTCTTAGTTTGTAATTTCAGCCCTGCCTTGTGTATCTCCTCTACATTTTGGGCACCCTATGTATATCACTGGTTATATACATTTTTATCTGGTTGGAGGGATGGCCACAAGAAACTGCCTGGCAAGAATTCCACCATCTATGTACCACATTACATATGTCCAGCCTTAGTGAAAGTGTGATCATGGCATCTTTTCCAGATTAAGGGGTAATGTGAGGAAGTTCTTTTTCACAGAAAGAGTGGTGGATGCATGGAAAAGCCTACCTCAAGAAGTGGTGGATACGAATACAGTGCAGGGCTTCGAACAGGCATGGGATAGGCATGAGGGAGCAATACAGATGAATATGAATAGATAGGCCATTGACCGAGCAAAGGCTGATGGCACATTTATAAGGCAGAAAAAGAAATGGGCAGACTGGATGGGCCTTGCGGTCCTTATCTGCCGACAACTTCTATAAGTTATGTTAAATTTCTATGGAGCGGTATCTAGTTGGTTGTTTCTTCATTTGGGGTGCAATTTAAAGGTTATCCTTCAGGACATGTTAAAACAGTGGCTGCTGTACTGACAAATATTTTCCAGTTCATGTACGGGATGTCCTAGGACTTAGTTGCTGCAGGAGATTGGGTGCGAGACTACTACAAACATAAGAGTCTGGAAGAGTGGCACCATTTGACTCAATGTTGTTTGTAGCAAAATGAAAATGTAGCTCACATTTGTTTAGATTGGGCCAGTATCCAAAACATACCTCTCAACTGTCCCTGATTATCTGGGATATCACTGATTTTGCTCGTAAACTCTCTTAACTTCCTCCTAAATTTGACATTTCTGCCACTGAAGAGTATGGATTTGAAGTAGAAAATACTGTATTCCCAGACAATAATGCTACAGTCTTGTTCTCATGCATTTGTTGTCATTGAAATTTTATTGTCTGGCACATACAGTACCATTACAAATTAAAACAAAATGACATAAAATCATTACATACATGGAAAGATCCATATCAATAGAGCAAACATGCAGTGCTCCCTATTATAAAAAAAAAATTACAATTTGGCATAATCAAGTTCTACATGGGTCTGACAATGTATAAATTGCACTTGATTTTTAACATCAAGCTTTAGAATAATCAGTAGTATGTCATTACAAATATGCAATTGGTTTGGGAAAATGTTGGGAAAATGAGCATGTGAACTGCTGTATCTACTACAGTACTCACAAATCCCAATGACTAGAAAGTCAGTTGAACATAAAATAAGAATTTGCATGTCATAATGACAACATAGTAACATTCAAAGTGGTGGTACCCACAGTCATCACATTAGCAAATGCAAAAAAACTACATGTAATCCAGACTAGCCATAAATCCCATATGTAAAAGAGATTTATGCAATAAGGGCGAAAGCCCAATCGCGATCGTGGCAGGCAGAGCGTACATTGCTGAAAATAAATGTCAGCAATGTACAGCCCTGGTGCACAAGAAAACAGTGCCAAGGACTTAGCCTTTTAATTGTTCATGCAGGGGGCTGTGCCCACCACACCCCATGGGGGGGCTTTGCCCCCACACCCCCCTACTGAAGGATTCTTAAATCCAGGGGGGTGTATGTCGGAGGTGCAAAATCCAGCAAAAAAAGAAATTGGGGCCAGGCACACAAAAATGTAGGTGCACCCGGATCCAACCCCGAAACCCTTGCAGCTTTAGGTTGCCACCCACCCACCACACTATGGGGCCAGCTTGGCAGCCCCATGCCAACCATACCAGGCCAACCCTCCCACCATTCCATCATGCTCATTCCTCCCCACATGTGCATAGATAACAGCAATGTCCTGTTGCTATATGCGTCCACCTATCCCATCCGGTCGCCCTTCCTCAGCAGTAGCCTCATGGACATGCACCGAGATTGAGTCGCCGTTATTTCAAGTGCTCAATCACTGATGCCCATGTAACATGCCTGTAAAAGAGTTCCAGTTTATAATTAAAACTAATAAATTTCAAATTATTAATATATTTGTAATGAATTTCATACTCGGTTATATAGAGATTGAAGCATTGGTAATTGTCTAGGGCAGACATGAATCATTATATAAAGAAGGATTATTTTTCCTAGTATGTTTTACTACATGAACATAATTGGCCAGTTGATTAAGAATAAAAATATCTTGTACTATCAGTAATTGAGTAACAATAAAAAATATCTTGAACTATCAGCAAAAAGGTTACTGAGTCATCTGGTAAGCACATAACCCATCTAAGACTGGACTAATCCAAGTCCGTCTCTTTTTATTATGCCATGGACAAATCAGAAAGAACATGAAACAAATTCTCAATACGCCCAATATGGCAGGAACAGGGAGCATGACAGGGATCAAAAATATGTGCAGACCTCACATACAGCATGTTACTTGGACATTTTCAAATTTATAACAGATAAAGGCAAACCTCTTAACAGAATCCATGATACATCCAAGTAAAACCTGAAACCAAACTAGATATCACTTGCAGTGTACCATGGAGAGAACTGTCATTTTGATATCTCTTCTTGATCTTTACTTTGATTATGTAACCAGATCTTACTTTTGATGTATTTCTTCTATTTCTGACTGATTGTACTTCATAATTTGCCATAATTATTTAAATATGACAATTCATATTCCTTTAGGGGGTGACAAAACATACATTAACCAAGTGGTCTTAATATCATACTGTTCTAATCATCTCTCCTTCTCAAAGAGTCCTAACTTAAGTAGATTGTCCTCAGGGAGTCTCATGATCTTAATCCAATACCCCAAGACTAATGCATCTGCCAATATTTTAAAACTATCTAGCCCTAGCTCTGCTCTTACATATGATGAAGGTGTGGATTTATTAGGACATGATGAGGATTTTATTAAATGAATAGAGTATGGGCCAGATTTTCAAAGGGCCCTTAGATGCACGCAAGCTGCATCAAACAACCAGCTTGTGTCAGATCTAGGTGCACCAAATACTGTGCGCCATATTTTGCAAGAAAAAATGTTCTTTGTGACAAAGTCCCCAGAACCAATGTAAGAGGTCCACTGCATCAACAAAATGATGCAAAGGGCAAGAATGACGCAAGCTGCACCAAAATGAATAATGCACGTTGAGTCAAAAATGGTGCAAGCTGAGTCGAAAAATGACTCAAAGAATGAAAGTGACACAAACCGAGTGAAAAAATGGTGCAAGCTAAGTCAAACAAATGGTGCAAGTTGAGTAAAAAAAATGACACAAAAGATGAGAATAATGCAAACTAAATCAAAAAATACAGCAGATAAAATGGCCAAGACTAAGCTCCCAAAATGTTCTAAACTAGTCCTGCGGAGAATACTGGCTCTTAATAGTAATATAGTCAGGTCTGACCACCTGCTGTGGGCCTCTTTATATGCTCTAGTGTCCCTTAGACCAGTTCTGGCTGGTCTAACAGTGACATGCCTCTTAGGCACAAGGACAGGACTTGCATTCTTTGAAAATCCCAGTTAAGGGGATGGTGCATCATTTCGGTGATGCAGGCATCCCTTCTGACATGGCGCCAGCACTTCTTTGGTGGAAGCATGGCACAAACCACTCTGGCACATGCAGACCTGTTTTTGATGCAAGTACCATTTGAAAATCAGATCTGGCGCAAAGTCTGATGCATCCTGCTCCTTGTGTCAGTTGTTTTTAACGCAAGCACCCTGTGTCATTCACTGGCCTTTGAAAATCCAGCCCTATTTCTCTAATTTCAAAATCGTATAAGGTTCCCAAATTTCAGCACCTTAGAGAACCTGTGAATTAAATTTATTTATTTTTAATTTTCATTTTTATATCCTCTTGCCACCAGCTGCCTGGTCACGGACCACGGACTTCCACCCCCACAACAGCCATGGCCCTCCAATACCCCATGTGTTGCCTCCCATGGTGGGGCTGTGGCACCCCTGGCACAATGCCACAGACATCAGTATAGGTCAGAGGGCTGGCCTAGGAGGCTAATTGAAGCCATGGTGGGCATCATCAAGCGTGGCTGGCAACTGCTCCCTTTTTCCTGGTTTTCTCTGGGGGGCAGGGATGTGCAATGATGTCCTGCATCTGCCCCACCCCCTGTACTTGCTAGATACAGGTAACTGCATGACCTCCAGCCTCCACCAGGGGTCTGTCGATCACTAGGCACACTCCCCACCCTCCCCCCGGAAAAGGAGAGCAGTCCTCAGGATGCTTCATCCTTCTCCCCGGCTGGCCCTCCAGCGACTAGGGTCCATTCCCGAACCCGGGTCACTGGCGTCGTGAGCAGAAATCCAACTGCTGCACTGATGGGCCAGCTCTGTGAATTAAATTTAGATGAAAGCAGCTGAGCAAGTGGCCTAATACAGTTTCCGTTATATTTGGAATTAAATATTTTAAGGCCAACAAGTGTTTTTTTTTAGCTTTAGCTATTGTGTGCGCAAATGTGTATTCCAGGAACCATTACATGCAAAATGTATGCCAAAATGAGGATAACTAGATACTGAAGAAATAGTTTGACCACCTGCTCACTACCTATTGGCAGACTTGGGGCTACCAAATACAACTACCTGAGTTTTTTTGTATTGATAGTAAGGGTTAGCTTCTGTGATTCACTAACTAAATGCTTTAGTTTTTTGTAAACCTGACTTTTAGAATGAAAAGAGAACCAAATCATCAGCATATACCAGAATGGCCACATCAATTGAGTCTATTCTATGTGAATCAGAAGCAACAGAAATGAGTGACCTAATAACGTGAATAATGTAAAACTTCAATGATGCAGGAACTAGAATATAGCCTTGATGCACATCTTTTTTAGTCATAAAGTTTTGTGAAACCTTACACTCAAGACCCAACCAGACTGGCTCAGGTATGATTATACAATCCAGAAATAATCGAAAGAAGGCAAGGGTCTATACCACTGTTCTGCATAATTTTCCATAATGTTGACTGTGAAATAGAATCAAAAACAGAAGAGTAGTTGATGAATACAGCTTCTGTCTATGAATGCCTTAGAACAAGCTGTTTCAGATCAACTTACTGAATATCTTGAGAAGTACAATCTTCTCTCCTCCAAGCAGCACAGCTTTAGAAAACAACATTCAACTTTCACTGTTTTGGTTGAATATACTACCCATCTCTATAACGCACTGGACAATGGCCTGGCAGCGGGGTCCATATTCATAGTCCTCACCAAGTCATTCAACACCATCAATCACCAGCTGCTACTTCAATGCCTACTGAGTATTGGTCTGTTCACAAGTACTGTAAATTGGTTTAAAAGTTACATCTCAAATAGGTCACAATGTGTCCACTTAAATGGCAGCCACTCCGAAGAGAGGGTAGTATCCATAGGGGTCCCACAGTGATCAATTCTCAGACAGCTCCTGTTTAGCCTTTTTATCAACTCCCTACCATCCGCCTGTCTGGCGCACATTGTGCTTTATGCAATGATGCAGTTATCTCAGTCCTAGGTAGGGAACTACTCACTATAACTTTCAAACTAGAAGACAACCGTCACAGTCTAGAAGACTGGTTTGCACAAAATAAATTGCTACTCAACTACAAAAAAACTAAGAGTATGCTATTTACAATGCCACACAACAAAAGAAAATATGGCACTCTACTGGTGCAAATCCTAAAAGGACATCAAATTGAGCAGATAAGCACTTTTAAATACCTAGGGGTACACCTAGATGATACCATCACCTTCACAACACATGTAGACCAGATTGTAAAATTAGCCACTATAAAGCCTGGGCTTCTTTATCGACACAGGCACTCGATGGCACCTAAGGCCCTGAAGCTGGCCATATGTAGCTCTGTGCTATCATCCATAGACTATGGGCTGCTCATTTACTGTGCAGGTTCAGACTCTGTACTCAAAAGGGTCAGAATACTCCTCAATAAGGCCTGCAGGCTAGTCCATGGGGCAGACCACCTGATGCACACTTGCATGTTGTACTCTAAAACTGGGTGGTTCCCTCTCCAGCTACGAGTCAAATATCAGGATTGTCTATTTGTTAAGAAATCTCTGATGGGGCTTGCATATAAGTTTACCTCTAGCTTATTTACAATCCACCAACCCACTGTAAACACCAGAAGAGCGGCCAAAGTGGTGTTCAAGTGCCCTTCAAGCATACCGCATTTGCCCAATAATCACTATCATATCAGGGACCAATGTGGTTAAATGATCTCCTGGCTGAAACACAGAAGTTAAAACATACAAGTTGATGGCAGATAAGGACCGCAAGGCTCATCCAGTCTTTCAATTTTTTCTGCCTTATGAATGTGCCATAGGCCTGTACTCTGTCAATGGTCTATCTATTCATACTCATCAGTATTACTCCCTTATGCCTATCCGATGCCAATTTGAAGCCCTGCACTGTATTCATACCCACCACTTCCTGAGGTAGGCTGTTCCATGCATTCACCACCCTTTCTGTGAAAGAGAACTTCCTCACATTACCCCTTAATCAGCCTCCCTCTAATCTCATGCTGTGTCCTCTTGTCCTGCTATTTTTCTTGTATTGAAACATGTTAGACTCTTTCACCTTGTTAATGCCCTTAAGATGTTTGAATGTTTCGATCATATCACCTCTCTCCCTCCTTTGCTCTAGGGTATATATATTGAGCTCTGTTAATCTGTCCTCGTGTTTTCTGATGCAGTCCCTGCATCATTTTGGTTGCCCTTCTCTGGACTGTTTCCATTTTGTTAATGTTCTTGTGCAGGTGTAGCCTCCAGTACTGCATACAGTACTCCAGATGTGGCCTAACCAGTGTCTTGTAAAGAGGGATTATTACTTCCCTCTTATGACTTGCAATACCCCTACTAATACATCCCAACATCCCTCTAGCCTTACCTACTGCTTTAGTGGTCTGCTTGGATGATTTCAGGTCCTCAGTGATGATGATGCCCAAGTCTCTTTCTTCCCTTGTGATTGCCAGCTACTCACCTCCCAACCTATAGGTGGCTTCAGGGTTTCTCTTCCCTATGTGCATGATCTTGCACTTCTTTGCGTTAAACCATAGTTGCCACTCTTCCAACCATTTTGCCAGTTTATCCAGATCTCTTCTCATTCTGCCATCCCATCTGGATCATCTACTTTGTTGCAGATCTTGGTGTCATCTGCAAACAGACAAATTTTACCCTCCAATCCATCGGCAATGTTGCTTGATGAAGATATTGAAGAGGACTGGCCTCAGGACTGATCCCTGCGGTACCCCACTTGTGACTTGCATCTCTTCTGACTGTATACTATTTACTACCATTTTCTGTTTTCTGCTCATCAACCAGTTTGCCACCCAGTTAACCTACTTCTGACCCATCCTGAGCCTACCCAACTTATTAATCAATCTTCTATGTGGAACAGTATCAAAAGCTTTGCTGAAGTCAAGGTAAGTGACATCAACTGCACCCCCTTTGTCCACCACTCTGGTACCCAGTCAAAAAAATCTATGAGATTAGTTTGACAGGACCTCCCTGTTGTAAATCCATGCTGTCTTGGATCCTGTGCTCCTTTGGATTCCAGGTGTTGCACTATCCTTTCCTTAAGGTGTGCCTCCATAATCCTGCCCACTACTGAGGTAAGACTGACTGGTCTGTAATTTCCTGCTTCCTCCCTGTTAACATTCTTGTGGAGCTGGATCACATGAGCCCTTCTCCAGTCTTCTGGAACCCCTCCTGTGCTCAGAGACTCACTAAACAGTTCTGTTAATGGCTCTGCTAGTTCCACCCTTAGCTCCTTTAGTACCCTGGGATGTATGCCATCAGGTCCCATTGCCTTGTCCACCCTGAGCTTAGCGAGCTTTTGTAGGACCCTTTCTTTTGTGAAGGGACTAGTGCACACTTCGCTCCTTCTGTGTCCATGGTGCTGAGCTGTGGGCCCTGCCCTACCTTCTCCTCAGTAAATACTGAGCAGAAGTATCTATTTAGGATAGATGCTTTTCCTTGGTCCTCCTCCTCCTCATACTCCACCTTATCCCCTTTAATCTTAGCAATACCCCCTCTGGACTTTCTCCTTTCACTAATGCATCTATAGAAAGTCTTAGTCCCCTTCTTCGACTGTTCCTGCTAGGCTTTCCTCAGGTTGGGCCTTTGTCTACCTTACTGTCTTCCCTGCTTCCCTTAGGGAAGTTTGGCATGCCTCCCTATCTTCGTCCCACTGCATTCCCTTATATTTCCTGAAGGCCAGCCTTTTGGCTCTGACCCTTTCTGCTACTGTTTTTGAGAACCAAAGTGGTTTCCTCCTTCTTTTGCTCTTGCTTTTCTGTCTAACACAATGTGATGTTGCTTCAAGTATCACATCCTTAATGCTTGCCCTTTTTACCTGTACCCCCTCACTGTATTTCTTCTTGCCAGGGTTATCTTAACTCTGTTGGCCATCTTATCAAAGTCAGCTCCTCTGAAGTCCCACATTTTTGCCTTGGAATGGAATGATTTATTTCTAGTGGCCACATTGAACCATGCCATGTGATGGTCACTGGCCCCCAGGTGACCTTCTACCTGGAGATCTGTGATCCTTTCCCTGTTAGTATTGGATTTAGGATAGCCCTGTCTCTTGCGGGTTGTTGTACCAGTTGTGTGGGGTCCTCCCCCTGCAGGGAGTCCACCATGTGTCTGGATGTTCCTGCTGGTATTGACCAATCTGTATCTGGCATGTTGAAGTCTCCCATTATCAGAACCTCCAGTTTAGCTGTCATGTTTTGTGTATCATCTAACAGTAATGTGTCTATGTCCTCCCCCTGGTCTGGAGGCCTGTAGACAACCCATTTGTATGGCTGTCCCATTTCCTGTTTCCAGGGAGACCCACATTTCTTCTGGCTCCTTATGTGTATTCTGAATTTCTGTAGCATTGATATTTTCATTGACATAAAGAGCCACTCCCTCCCACCTTTTTGCACTTCGGTCTCATCTGAACAGTACATAGCCGGGTACTGAAGTCTCCTAAGTGTGGTTACTGGTGAACCATGTCTCGCTAATGGCTACTATGTCCAGTTTAGCCTCTGTCATTGTTGCCTGCAGGTCTGGGATCTTGCTTCCTAGACTGCGGGCATTTGTGTACATGATTTTCCATTGGCCAGATTTCAGTGTGTTAGTTGTTGGGCAAGGTCTGGCATTTCCTCTGTGTGTCGTATGGGGGGCCAGGCCTTTTTCCTTACCTGGTGATGCAAATGAACTATAAACATGCTGAACTCCTGTTTGATCACTAGCTAAGTGGGGAGGGGTGTTCTTCCCATTCTATATATTGGGTGCTGCACCCCTCTCCCCATTTGCTAGTTTAAATATTCTGCAAAGATGTCAAACTTCTGCCCCAATGCACTGACTCCTTCCTTAGTCAGATGCAGTCCTTCGAATTTAAAGAACTTCTGCTCCACAAACTGTTGCCAGTTACCTACAAAATTGGTTCTTTTTTCCTGGCACCAGCCCTTGAGCCACATGTTTAGCTCCCCTAGCTCCCCTTTTCTGACCTTCCGTCCATCTGCTCCCCTCTTCCAGACTGGCAGGATCTCAGAGAAGGAGATGCTGAATGAAATGGATAACAGTTTGTCTTCCAGCCTGGTGAAGTGTTCCTTGGTCTCCACAGCTGACCAGCTGGTGAGATTGTTAGTCCTTATGTGTACCAGGATGTTAATGTTTTCTCCTGCTTCATGCACAATTTTAGCAATGCAGTCACTGTCTCTCTATGCTGATGTACCTGGGAGACATCTGACCATTAACCCCGGCTGAAGGTAGGTATCAACTCCCTGAATCATGGAGTCTCCTATGATCAGAAGTGTTTTGGATTTCGTTTTTGCTTTTTTTGTTTTGGTCCCTGTTTTGAGTGGGTTTTGGTGGGCTATGTTCTGCGCTGCAGTGTCCTACTCTGCAGTGTCTTCTGCTCCTTTGTTTGATTTTGGAGATAGAGACAGATACCTGTTTGTAGTTTTTATATGGTTTATGGAGGTGATATGTTGGAGAGCATTGAGTGATGGGGCACCTGATTTGCCCCTCCTAATCACTTGCCAACCTCCCAGACCAACTACCCTGTGTGGTCGAGGTGCTTTAGTTGGATGTTGAGGGAATGGCAGACGATTCTTATAATATATTTCCTCCTGAATATGTGATTTGAGGTGTGCAATCTCTGCCCATGCTGCCTGGAGCTGAGCCCTTAGCTCTCTAATGGTCCAGCATGTAGGACAGTGTCCTAAATCCTGTATAACTGCCCTTTTGAAAAGTGTCCCGCAGTACCTGCGATTAATAATATCCATTCCTGCTGAGTTGCCGGGTTTATAACCTGGTCCGAGTAATTAGAAATGAAAGCAACATTTGATTTTTTGTTCTGTTTGTTTGTTTTTGTATTACTTGTTATAACAAGTTAAATTACTTGTGCCCCTGTAAGTGAGGTTACTATGTGGATTCCCCTCTGATCCTCACCTTCCTGCTTTGCTACAGGAAATGTCATGACTGCGCTACCCTATAAAAGGAATGTAGATTGGGGTGGTTGGGAATGGGGGTGGGTGGCTAGGCCCTTCCCCTGCCAAAAAATTAAAAACATGGACAAAAGAAACAAGGAGATAAGAGCAGAAACAATCAACCAACAACAAATGCAGTAGACCTAAAAGCTTAGCCTAATGACAGATAAAACTGTAAAACCTGTAAAGCACCACTTGTAATAATTTCACAGAAGAGACACCCTGCAAAAAACACTTTGCTACAGAGAAAAATAAAGCAGTAACAGAAGATATGCTATGCAAAAAGCAATTTGATTCAGAAGATTATAACAGTAATCTGTAAGCACAAAACAGTAACAAACCTCTAGGCACACCCTGTAATAATGCAGCAGAAAGTATACCCTGCAACAAAAATTTGAATCAGAGAACAATAAAGCAGTAAAATGTTAGCAAAATACAGTAACAAACCCTGTGAGTACAAAAGAAAATAATATCACACAGTAAATCTGCCAAAAGAAGCCTTAAATCTTGTTCCTTGCTCTGATAATGTTCCTTGCTCTGTCCTTACAAGTAAACCTAGAAGAAAAGCTCAGGTGAGGCAAGGTGCCTTTGCCAGCAAACCTATCTTCCACTAAATTACAATGCTGTGGCAAGCAAAGCCCCTTCAAAAAAGAATTACGCTTCCATCTTGCTCTTGATAGTATCTGCCAATGCACCTCCTGAAACTATATCTTCCTTTTAATTACAACCCCTCCCTATCCCCGTACTCTCCCAACACCTTGCCTCTCTCACTCCCCCTCTCTCTACACTTGACAAAGCCACCACTGGTTGCTACTATTCTCTATCACAAATGACCAGAGCCTGGGATCCACAGTGACCCTAAGATATTTACGATACTGTATAAGTGTTTACCACACTCTAGTAGTATTGTTGTACACCTTGCTCTTGGCTACTTGTAAATAATAACAAATGTTTGCACTTTGTAACCTATGTAACCTTGTTTGCATTTTTATCAGTTATAATCTTGTTGTGTACTGCCATTGATGTGATCTTGTTACTTGTTGACTCGGAGCCTTTGTAAAAGAGCCTAGAGCTTAAAGGCATAGAATCCTAAACATGAAATAAATAAATAAGAACATACAGCATTTCTCTCATAGATGTCTAAGAATGAAACAGTTATCCAAGGTATAGCATTGTTCTCTAATGCCAAACTGAAAAGTGACAGCTCTTCTGTACATGAGATTTGCTTACGCAACCTGGTTAGAATCATTTTAGAAAAGATTTTGGAAGAAACATCCAGTTTACTAATTGGATCACACATGTGAAAATCTATTTATTCCCTTTTTTTAAAAAAAAAAAACTGAACAATCTCTATCCTCTGCCATGAATCCAGAAAAATTACCCTCTCTAATACATTTATGAAATAGTAATAAGAAAAAATCAGACCTCAGAAAAGGAGACTGAAAATAAACCTCAGCCAGTATAAGATCAGGGCCAGGAGTTTTCTTAAGCTTTAAGGAATTGATTGCATCAAGTACTTCCATGATATTGAAGGGTCTAAAGCCCTCATTAGATGTCAAATCAAGCATATCATTCTGAGCTTTCTGGTTGTAGAAAAAAAAATTAGCTACCCATGCTTCAAGTGAAATACATGAATCAATATTGCCCAAAGATTCAAAGTGCCCTTGGCAACAAGTTGCCAAAAGGTTCTAGTATCACTTCTTGTAACAACATTTTACATAATATCCCACCGGTTTTGTTAATAATTCAATTTTTTAATGGCTGTGGGCGGAGCCTACAGGCATCTTGCTATCTATAGCTGGAAAATGGAGTATCATGGAATACATGTTTTGGGCTTTTCAAAGTATCCTTCCATGCCAATTGAAATAAAATACTTCCATCTTTCTGTTAAGAATGTTGGAGACATAACTCCAAGCTGCTTAGCAGATGCCATTAGGAAACTAAAACAGCTTGTTAAATATTGGTTGACTATTAAACTGGAGATTTGTTTAGCCACTTCAGAATGATACAACTTGTACATTTAAATACTAAGCATTCAAACAGCTTCTTGCTACTAGTTTCACTTGGGAATGCATTGTCTTTCAAGAAAGAGTTATACCTCATAAATGGCATCCTTTCCCCAGCACATGTATAATTTACATTGTTTTCTAACCTCTAAAGATACTATCTGATGATAAGCACTGTCTCAGACATATATGCCAGGTCTTCAGTGAACTACTATTCAGTGAATACGTAGCAATCAGCAGGTATTTTCTATTACGCTTTTTGGGAAAAAATATATTGTGCTACAGCAAATACAAACACACACATACACGCACACGCACACTCTGAACACACCATCCTCATGGCTATACCATTCAAAATAAGCACTGCATTCTAATATGTTAGAAAACAATAATTATACAACGGCAATAAAAAATCCTGGAACCTGATTGGCTGTCTTCCCTTGACAACAACCTCACTGTATTGATTTGTTGTTGTATTGTTTGCATCTTCTCTTAAGAAACAAAGATATATTGCCACACTAAGAATTTACTAAAAACATTTTAATTTTTTTTTTTGTATAATAATGTGCCATTGTATAATAGCAATAATGCACTCCAGGGTGTGTATCATGCTGGAATAACCTAACTTCTGAGACATTGGATGCACTCAGCCTGTGGTCTCTTGCCCAACCACCCAGGCGTGAGGTTATCCAAGCATGATCCACACCCTCTCCTGCATTATTGCTTAAAGAAACTGTTTATGTCAGTGAACACAGTGAAGTTCAATTTAAAGTATATTTCCTTTAAATATATATTATCCTTTATTTTGTATCCTGGATTATTTATTTATGTATGTCTCGGATTATAGACCTTTGAGTTGGGAGCTCATTTGAGAAGGTTCCACTTCAAATAGTAAGTAATCAATAGGTACATACAGGTTACATACAAGGGTTGTATAACAAGTTTCAATGGTAGTACTAACATGAATATGAGATTCTGCCAAACACTTGGTACATACAGGTTACCATCACAGTTACACAACAAGTTACATAGTTGGTTCAAACATGATAATGAGATTCAGACATGGCGTTAGGATATAAATGTTTTTTGCATAACACAGGAGAGATGCTACATCTCATTGTCATAGGGATCTTCATTTACACATTTTTGCACTGTATTTACTCAGGCTGTCCCAGATTAGGTGTAATATCTTGTTTTCAGTGGGGTCATGATTTTACCATTTTGATAATGTATTTCTTCAGGGTAGCCTAGTCCAGGGCCCTATATTCAAAGGAGATGCGAAGCGCATCCCAGCGGAAAAGGGAGATGTGCCATGCAACTCCAACAATGCACCACAGCAAGATATTCAAATGCACAAGGGAATGGGCCAGGGTGCACACAAATAGTATGCTGTGCAAGTTGAGGGTGCATTCCCATGCATATGTCACGCTGCAGCATACTCAGTGGGACTGCAACCCTTGCAGTCCAGAGTAGCACAGCCCACAGTTAGGTCATGAATAGCCGGCCTAACCTGGCCATCCTCCAGCAGCCCTGCTAGACTAGAGGTACCCTCTCCCATCCCTGATTGATCCAATTTCATCCCTGAAGAGTTCCATGGTGTAGGGCCCCCCCGGACCCAATCACACCAGAGGAGACCATGGTCCATATCCATAGCATAGAGCACCCCCACCCACTGCCTTGGCATGTAAACACCCCTACTCCCCCATACCTGACCTGTTGCAGAGACTGGGGCTGCCCTCCACAACCTGCCACAGCCAGCTGCCAACTGCACTGGACCTGGGTAGGGACATGTACTCCAGAAGGACCCAAGTGGCTATACCATGCATTGGGGCTCTACACAAGCTGCAGACCCATCAGTGTATGCAGCCGTGTGTATGTCCCTGGCAAGCTGTAAGAGGGAATTGACATACCTCCAATGCATGCCTTGTCGATGCTGTATCTACCTGCTGTCATACACCACTGCAGGCCCACACTGTCCCGCATTCCCCTGTGTAATATGCCACCCTCCACACTGCTGAGGTATTCTGGGTGCTATGGGGTGTGGTATCCTGCAATGCCATTTGCAGTGTAAGCTCCAGGCTATGGATAGTGCATCTGTTGTTCCCCGATTGTGCAAACAAATGGGAGGTCAGCTGTAACATGCCTGTCCTGGTACCTATGTGAGTGTGTACAGCATTGGCTGTCACCCGCACTGAGCAGTACAATGGCACCAGGAAAATGGAGCCACATGCGAGCTCCTGAGGTGTATGGCCACTTGGTGTTATCACCCGCACAGAGCTTGTTCCTATGTATGACACATTCCAGTGTCCTACTGCCAGTGCTCTGCCACCCGATAATAAGATGCCATTTCTTCTGTGAACTATCTAGGCTAAATATATAGCAATGAGCAGGCATATTTTAGGAAAATACATTGTGAAAATGTGTAAAAGGAAGACGACATTGAAACTGCCTCTTGGCAGACCTGCACTGTGCAAATTCATTAGAACTAATGGGTAAAAGCATCCCAAAAGCTCTCCACAGTCATGTCGGCGCTGGCCAGATCTTGTTTCTTGTGTAACAGCTCTTTATATATTTTCTGGTCTACATTTAATTAAGAACAATTAACTTTTGTGGGATTTTCCCTGGTTTTCTTGTTCTTATTAAGCAGCATGTTTTTTTTCCTTTTTATACTCTAAATCTAACCATCCATGATTCTTCTTGCCCTTTGCAAGAAAAAGCATATATAATTGAACAAATCAGAACATAAAGAGAATTCAAATGAGTATACAACTGAGCCTCAGAATAACATGCAGAAGCCAGATGAAGGTTTTCTAAATGAGGACTAAACAGCTCTTCTAGGTTAAGAAAGAGATCATACCTCCACTACACTTTTTTCCTATTTCTGATCACAACATCCAAAAGGGGAATTATTCTTGAAGGCAATCTTACAGTCTCCCTACCATCAATCTCAGACAAAGCGTACATGATAGAGATTGGAAGATGGCCACTCTCTGCCCTACTTAGGACAGAAAAGGAATTCCACATTTCAATTGGACTGTCCAACAATGCAGAATCTATAATGGATACACCCAAAGGAGAGATGAAAGCCAACTGACCTTCATCATCACCTGGGAGCCCACCATGTTGTAGATAGAATATATAACCCTACATAAACTGTATGAGGCCTATGCCTTGTTCTCATTCAGAAAATGCTTTTCACACCAAGACACACAATATAGCAGTCTCCATGATCTGATAGTACCATTTTGTAACAAATGTCCTTGATGGGGCTAATTTGATCCTGAATATTTTAAGCATTGTTACTGATTTGCAAGGCATGAGATTGAGAGGTATGATCCAACACATTGAGATTTTCTTGCTAGATGATGGGGAAAGCTTTATGTGCATCCCTTGCATACAAATTTTGGCTTTAGGCCTTTCCCACCTGGATGGACAAAGTACAACATGAGCACTCTGTTTTGTTTGCTGTTTTGAAATTCTCTATTTGGCAAACTCATTGCTAATTTATTCTGCAGCAAAAATTTACACCACAGGCAGATTTAATCCGAATAGTGCTGGATTCATTCTGACCAATTTGCCTTCTCAATGCAGCCTCCATGATTTGTGGGCAGAATTATCTTTAATAAACTATATATTGGGCATTTTAAGTTGATTTCTGACTCATACGCAGGATTCAGACGAGGTGGTTATACCTTAAACCAATGTTTTTTTACACCATATCCTAGAAAATATGTACTAGTCAGGTCACACTGGGTTTATCACTTTTACTGACTTAATAAAGGCATTCAGTTCCTTAGATAGTGGTATACTGGTAAGAAAACTGCAGGATTATTAACTTGTTAATTTTATTATGAGCTGTATGTAAATAACTGGTATAAAATCAGATATGATTAGAAGGGTAATTTAACAGAGAAAGTAGGAATTAAAGTAGCTTTCATCTTGTTCAACATTTTTTTTTTTTATTCTTTAGTAACCAGGTAAGGTCCACTATACACCAGTGCCTGTTTTCAGGGGTGACCCAGGAGCACTGGGTGAAACTGTCCCCTCCCTCCTCATTACCCATCTTTGTGGCTGGTATTTATTGCTGCCCAGGCATGCCAACCACAACAATCACCGACCTTCTGTGCCAGCTCTCATCTCTTGCCCAGTCAGGTGAACTATGTGTTATGGGTGAATTTAACCACAACTGGCTAGCACCTACTTTTAACAAAACCCTGAACTGAGATAACCGCTCTCAACCTTAGCCAAACCATTGTGGAACCCACATGCTCAAACCATAAGTCCGGAAACCACTCCCTCCTAGACTGGGTGCGTACATCCCACTCACACTGCGTCGTCAGTTCGGGCCTCCTCCCTGATTCCATTAGAGACCACCACCTAATCTACTTGATCCGCAAAATCCACAGAGTTAAATCCCCTCCCAAATTTATATCCCAATGGTCATATAAATCCCTCAACCTCTCCCCCCCCCGGAAGATCTATCTCACTCTAATTGGGACCCGAGCTCAAGCTGCTCTAACAAGGATTCTGCCCTTATGCACTTTCGGAACACTTTCCTTACCGTCTGGGACAAACATGCCCCCCCTGTGCCAGGCTAGAGTCCATGGGTCTCACCTACCCTGGATATCCCCTGAGCTGATAGCTTGCCAACAAGCCCATGACAAGGCCTGGTGAAATTACAAATCCACGCTCCTCCCAGGTGACAATATAACCTACCCGCATGCTCTGCAACAAGTGCACAAAGGCCATCCGCTTAGCTAAGGCTGAACATTTTAACAACATCCTAAATGCAAATCTTGGGAGACCTTCTAAATTCTGGAAAGTCATTAACTCCCTTTTCTCCCCCCAAACAGCAAATCCCCCACCTCTCCTCCTCCCCCAAGGGACTCTACTCTCCAACCCCCTGAAGGTAGCCTCTGAGTTTAATTCCTGTTTCACTACTTGCACCACGGCCCTCCTAGATTCCCTACCTCCTGTAACCACACCCACTCCCCAGACAGCTATCTCCCTACCGCCTGGTAAGAACCCCTTTTCCTTCAGACATATCTCCCCCACCAAAACCCTAGATGCCCTTCGCTCCCTGAACCCCTTCAAAAGCAAATCCCCCGATGGTCTCAATAACAAACTCCTCTTCCTATCTGCCCCCGCCATCGCTATTCCCCTCGCAGCCCTAATAAATCTTTCATTCATCACCGAGTCACTCCCCCTCTGAATGGAAGCATGCCACCGTCCTACCCCTACCAAAAGGTGGTGATCCTACCTCCACAACTAACTACCATCTCATCTTCCTTCTCCCCGCCCTCTCCAAACTCCAGGAACACCTAGTACTATCCCAACTCTCCCACTTTCTCTCAGAAATTAACTTCTTCACTCCATTTCAGTCCAGTTTCAGAAAAAAAACACTCTACCACCACCTCCCTACTAAGACTCACTGACTCCATCCTCACTGGGATGGACAAAGGGCTAACCACAGCTGCTATTTTCATTGACCTAGCAAAAGCTTTTGACACGGTATCCCACTCTCTCCTACTATCCTACCTATCAGGGGCTGGGTTAGTAGCGTCTGCTACAGACTGGTTCAATGCCTACCTACAAAATAGAACCCAATCCACTAAAATAGCTGACTACACCTCCCCCCTCTCCCTATCACCAATGGCATTCCCCAGGGCTCAGTTCTTGGCCCCATCCTCTTCTCCATCCTTCTAAATGATCTGCCTAACTCTGGCTCCATTACCGCAATCCACATGTATGCTGACGACACAGTCCTCTTTACTTCCATCCGGACCCACGAAGAAGTCACCTCTAAACTTCAGATCAATTTCAACAAAATACAACACTGGCTCAACACCGACCAACTCTCCCTAAATGCCAAGAAAACTGTCTCTATGTCTTTCGGCACTAGACAGCGTCTATCCAGACTGACATCCCCTCTGATCTTCCGTACCCTAAATAACACCATCCTTGATGAAGTGCCCTCCTTCAGTTATCTAGGGGTTTGGCTTGATCACCACCTCTCCTTTTCCACACATGTGGATGCCATCATATCAAAACTGTGTCTAAAACTTGGTGCCCTCTATAGAAACCGCACGAGTCTCCCGCTACCTGTCAGACGCGAATTAGTCCAGAAAATGATTCTACCCTTCTTCCACTACTGCGATGTCATTTACAGCTCTGCCTCTAAGTCCACCTTAGCCAGACTGGACCCCTCTTTAATGCTTTCTGCCATTTTGCCCTCGATGACCCCCCCGCTCCCATCACTGTGCGCTCTACCATTCCCTGTCCCTGCCATTCCTGAGTAACCGGCGCCTACTTCACAGTGTTAAATTCCCTTCCAACTTCTGGCTCGGTTCCCTCCCTCCCTACCTCATATCCTCCCTATCTTCCCCATCTACCCCCACCCTCGCCCTCAGGTCTACTGACTCTAGGCTATCAGTCATCCCTCACTGAAGGACTACCGCAGGCCAATCGGCTTTCTCTTACCTCTTCCCTAAACTCTGGAATGGCCTACCGGCCCAGATCCACCATTCTTCATCCAAACACTCCCTATCCTCTGCCCTCACTAACTTCCTTGTACCAAATTGTAACTGCCCCTGACCTCCCTCCCACTGATAGATTCTCTTCCTCCATCCCCCCTTTGCACCTGACCTGTGGTTCGGCCTTCGCCTAATTGTCTGGCTTATACACTGCCCTACGCACTTACACTCTTACTCACTCTTATTCACTGCTAATATCTCCCTTTCCTTCCTTCCCCCTCCTTCCCAAATAACCTATGCCCTTCAGTCTTACTCACTGCTACTATCTCCCTTCTCCTTCCCCCCACCTCACCTAAAGCACACCCCCTACACACCTAGTGTCTACTAGTCCACCCCTCCTTTACCCCCTATCTTCACTCTCCAATTCCCACTGCCAGCTTGGTGCATCTCGCTTCAGCTCAAGTTCTGTTACTGGCACTTATGTAATCATGTACTGCCCTCGATGTGTACCCATGATATGTTAGCACCCTTTGCAAACTGTGTGAGAGGCCTTTCGGCACCATGCAATTCTGCTTAAAGTTGGACCAGCATAACATTCTGTGGTGATTTGCATATGCAGCCCATGATGCTTTGCATTGTGTGGGCATGTGTGATTTTGTATTTTCTTGAAACTTGGCTTCCCAGCCAAATGCCCTTTGGGGTAACCCTTGCCTCAGTGTTTGCGCACCAAGGTTCTTTGTCTTCATGATATGTGTACCACTGTCCTTGATGATCATGTTTTGTACTGTTCTGCTTATGTAACAAGTTCAAATGTAAACCCACCCAACTATGTTCATTATCTGTATTGCTCTACTCCTAATTTCATCTGTAGTATGTATACCTTCCTCCATTGTAACCCCTCCCCCCAGGTCACACCATGAGATGAGCATCTTTTTGCTCAGTGTGCCTTTCCTGGTGAAACATTTTCAATAAAGAAATAAATAAAATAAAGTGACTTGCTCAGAGTCACATAGTATACAAGTGGAGGTTTGGGGAATCAAACCCAGGTCTGCTGGATGTACCAAGCTCATTCACAGCTCATTACTGTAACCTCTAGGCTATACTGCCAGCCCCAACATATAGATTTATTATTTAATTATTTCATTAGACAATTTTCAATTTTGTTACCCAACTTAATATTTAGTTACAAATCAGTCCACTACTGGCATAACCAAGCTATAGCGCATAGAAAAAGTTAACAGCTGGGAACCAAAAATGTGAAATTCCAGTTTCTTCAAGGACTAATAATTTCCAAAGCTTATAACCCTATGCGCAAAAATTCACTTGTAGATATTGACAGACAAGGCATGAAGAGTAAACTTGGTCAAAATAAATCCTTTGCAATACTATCAAAACTAATATTGGCCCCAGATATGGAAACATACTTCAGTACTGTTATAGACCCCGAAATAAGGGTTACTTTGAAAATATCTTGCTTTTAGAGAATTTCTAAATAAGATATTAGAAAAAAGATATAATAAGGACCCCAGCAGAAATATAGGTGCTAACTGTTCTTGTGGCTATAATCAACCAGAAGATCTACAAACATATAAAAACACCAGCAGAAACAGGCCTCATGGTATATTGAGTCTGCCGAATTGTGCAGCTAGCCCCTCAACTTATAGATGTCCTACCCACCCCACCCCTCCTCATAATTACCCAACTCACACTGTCACATCCCCTTTTAAAACTGTCTACCATACTACAGGCTACTACCTCTGCCAGCAGAGTATTCCACTTATTCTCCACCCTCTCGGTAAAATAATGTCTCCTGAATTCGCTCCTGAATCTCTCCCCAATTTCATCTGGTGCCTCCTCACGAACCTCCCCTTTCTAATCTTGAAAATCCCTTCTGTACTAGTCTTGTTAATCCCCTTAAAGTATTTAAAGGTTTTGATCATGTCCCCCCATCCCTCCTCTCCTCCAGGGAATACATGTTCAGCTCGCCCAGCCTCTCCTCATAGAAGTATCCCTCTAAGCCCATCTTTGTCGCTCTCCACTGTACACCCTCCAAAAATGGTATGTCCTTCTTCAGGAATGGGTGCCAATACTGCAATACTGCACACAATATTCCAGGTGCAGTCTGACCAGTGACCTGTAGAGGGGCAGGATCACCTCCCTATTCCTGTAGGAGATTCCCCTCGCTGTGCACCCCAGCATCCAGTTGGCTTTTGCTGCTGCCTTCCTGCATTGAGCTGACTTGTTCATATTCCACATTATAAGCAACCCTAGATCCTTTCCCTCCTCAGTGCATTCCAGCTGTACTCCCCTCAGCGGATAGCTCTTCCCCTGGTTGTTAGCTCCAAAGTGCAAGACCTTGCACTTTTTGGCATTAAACCCCAATTGCCATCTATCTGACCACTCCTGTAGTTTGGTCAGATCCTCCTGCAGTCCCCTCCACCCTTTGATGTCATCTACCAAAGCTCCCATCTTTGCATTGTCTGCGAAGAGACTGATCTTACTCTGGACTCAATGGGAGATGTCAGTTATGAATATCCCACACAATACTGGTCCCAGCACTGATCCCTGCAGCACCTCACTTATCCCATTCCTTTGTGATGAGAGTTTCCCATCCACCACCATCTGGTACATGTTGTCATTATATGCCCAAAGTTCACTGAGTTAAGAACGAAATGGGTTGGTGATATACAGTACTGAGCTTTCATTTTTTTTATAGGTTCTCCCTAGTATGTTACTTGTTTAATTCCCCAAGACAGGATATTTTATTAAGCCTGGGACATTTCTTAAAAATGGTTTTAAAGTTCAAACAAAAAGGTTCCTTTAAATGAACTCATAGATTTAATATTGTAATTACATTTTAATATATCATGTTTTATTGTTGTAAACGGTGTATATGAAATGTTGTTATGTTACTGATTTTGATGAACAGTAACATTCATTCTAATTCTGAAAGAATGCAAGTCTCTGTCCCGTGCCTGATAATCCCAGCTGTGGCACTTTTCTAGATATTGGTCGTATATTTTTCAAAGGGGATGATGAGAGGGCTATGACTTTTTTACTCTTCATAGGGGACTTCTGTGGTTGACTCTGTTATTTGTCTAACCATGCCTTTATAGAATACTTTGCTCTGAATACGGTAATAAGACCTGACTGTGATCCCTCCCCTTAGTGGTAGAGAGAAATATTGATATAGATATACAAGATGATGAAAATAATATGATAATAATCAATAATGTTAGAGTAAAATTGGATCAGAATGTATAAATTATTCTGTTTGATCACATGGTCCCTGTTATGGCCTTCTTGGAAAAGCCAATGGTACAAGATACCCCAACCATTCTACTTCATTAAAAGATAACCACAGGTTTTATTAACTTTATGCCTTTACTGAGCAAAGATAGGACAGTCATTAAAAACAACTGGAAACCATCTGGTTTGATAGTGAATTTAAGAAAGGAAAAAAGAAAACTACTACAAATGGTGAAAGATACCAATAGAGGTCCAACAAGGCAAATTTTTCCCTTCTGGATGTGTGTAGGAATACAGTATAGGTGTTTTTTATTGAAAATAAAAATGGCTCAGGTGCAAACTTGGAATAATGTGTAAGAAAAAATGACATGCAGGTGCAACAGTGGAGTAATGTGTTAGAAATTGTTTATGACAATAACTCCAGAGCATTTTTTCAGTTTATTGCTAAAGTTACTTCAAACTGCAAAATAGGTTTGAGTGTTTATGTGGAACTTGACACTTGGATGAAAGATTTTTGGGATCTTTTTTACTCAATAGAAGGGAACAGTGGGATGACTGGAATCCCCCTAATAGAACATCTAGTAACTGAATTTGAACAGATCTCAGTGCAGAAGACAGAGTTACTGTTAAGTCAAATTAAATATTGGAAAGTACTGGGTCCAGAAGACATGCCAAGTGAAATCTATAAACAACAGTATGAGTGGTGGAGTCAGTTTCTCAAATCTTTTTTAACAGGTGTATAAAAGACAAATATATATGTCCCCTTCTTGGAAAAGAAATTATGTTATACCCATCCATAAAAAGGGGAATACCCAGGATCCGAAAATGTACAAATCCATGAGCGCGATAGACTGAATGGCCAGAAAATGTGCTAACATTCTGTTAGACTGAGTAAGTGGATCAATGATAACTCTATTATCCGAGAATTTCAAGCAGGATTTCACAAAGGATACAATATGATAGGCTAGTGCTTTGTGTCAAATCATTTGATTATCAAATTTGTTAAAATTAGGAAAGAAAGGTTATTTGTAGCCTCTGTTGACTTTTCAAGTGTATTCAACTTGGCACGCGGTCATAATGTCACATATGATACCATGCACATTATGACCGTGCAGCAGAAAACAGCATGCGGCAACACCTGAAAACTGATCTTTTGTTTTGCGGGGGGGGTGCTTTACCCCCGCACCCCCCTAAACCCTCCAAAACAATTATAATCAACTCTGAGGGGATGTAGACACTGGGGCAAGAAAAAATAAATAACAGTGAGAGATTCCCTAGTAGCAAATCAAACCGTGATCACCCAACACATGCACTGCAGGATGAGGTGCTCTAGCCACTCCACTTTGGGGAGTGGCAAGACTGAGCACCCAACCAGCAGTGGCTACATCCACTTCCTTCTTCCTCCTTCCTGGTGAGTGACAGGGGGTAGTGATAGTATCGCATCACTGATATTCCCCTGTCGCTCTAATCCCCTATACACTACCTGCTATGCATAGGTTAGTGTGAACGATTATGACTCAGTACCATTCAGCTTATTCTGTCACTCTGTACTTTGGATCAAACCCCTGGATATAGGGGTTAATAAACATCTGGGGCCAGATATTCAGACATTTGCCCATGTTCAAATTTGCACAGCATCACTGGTTGTGCCTGTGCCAGTCCCCCAGCCTGCTATATTCAGAGGCATAGCACTGGCACTAAACCCTCTGAATATAGGGTGGATTGTGTGCCATGCAATCAGAAGGCAACAGCACAGCACAGTGTATCAGCACAGTGCCAAATATAGCACTGATGATAGTGCAGCCCATGAAGGGGGCGCACATTTACACAGCCCTGTGCAGGGCACAGGCTATGGAACTACACACTGGGGGTGGCTATGGGTGGGCGGAGAGAGTACCAAGAACAGACACACAGCACAGCTGCCTCAATGTCAAAAAATAAATTTTTACTGGTAGAAACAGGCAACAGGCTAGAACAACATACAATGGAATAGGGGAAGGTAAACAGATGGTGTGCAGAAACTGCTGGTGGAACGAGGAGTCCTGGAGGTGTTGGGTGATGTTGGTGCAGAGTCATCACCATCTCCTGAATGTCCTCATCATTGTGTTCCAAGCATCGTAGGATAAGTCACTGCTGGCACACCATCTGGTGCGGCAGGCCATTGTGGCCCTCATGAGTCTCCAGCTGCCAGTGATGGATAAGTCTCCTCTGCATACCAATGGACAGAAAGAAAATATGCTCAGCCAGCTGTATATACAAGATGGAGTATGCAGGTGTTGCCTTTCCAGTGCAGCCATGGTAAACCCATCCAGCACAGGCTCCACCATGCCACACAGGGATGATGGGTGACAGACAGTCACACTGGAGCACTTTTGGAATAGCCCACTTGGATACATGGACATGTTCAGCTGGACCACCAGTGAGGGGGACCTGGCCACCATCTGCCCAAGGGAAATCTATGTAGTTGTCCGCAATGTCCTAAGTAAATGGAGTCCTGTGGGCACTGCAAGAAAGGTATGATGCACATAGAGATACTGAAACAAAAGTCAAAGAAATACTGAGAAGAATGTGTCTCCTTGGGCCATCCCATAGTGATATGCCAGGAGGGCCCATATATCAGCTGTCTAGGTGGGACTCCTGTACTTTAGTCTAACCCTGCAGTGTAAAGCATGCGGCATACCAGGTACAGCACGAGGGACCCAAACATTGGAGAGGTGTATGTGCAATGGCAGTGCCAAGCAGTGCCAGGGGCAGCTCCAGATTGTGACAGGGTTGGCTGGGCCCTGTCCTATTTGTGATGTGCAGAGAGAGTTTGAAGTAAGAATTCCGCCTACTAGCTCTGTCTTTTCTACTGGACTGTGAAATCAGCTCTTGCCTTTACTTGCTGTTCTTTCCTTTAGGAATATGTATGAAACTGGGTTCCCTGATTTGTAAATTGGATATCATTATTACTGTTGAAATGATTACAGAAATAGTTCTTTGAGTTTAAAGGGGATAGGAAATTTATGCTAATTGGCAGCAGTACATAAAGTTGTTATTCTCCATATTTAAATGCAATGGGTGAAAAAGTGATACAAAAAAAACTGTATTTTGCATTGTTTTGTTTTTATGGGCAGCATTCTGTTACAGTTCTTCTCAAGGAACCAGTAATTTGGAGTTTTTACTATGTCACGGTTTGTGTACAGAATGCTTAGTATGAACTGTTGACCCAGCAGAACCTTGCTCATAGTTCTGTGCACAAACCATGACATAGTAAAAACTCCAAATTACTGGTTCTGTGAAGAGAACTGTAAGAGAATGCTGTCTGTAAAATCAAAACAATGCAAAATACATTTTTTTTATCACTTTCTATTCAGGTATAGTTAAATATTGATCATTTAGGGGAATGCCTATCATTTCTGAGAATAAGATCTTTATAAACAGCTGCCAATTAGAAACGATTTCCTGTCCTCTTTAATTAGTAAAGTGTAACAGAGTGTGACCTTTTGACAAGGTTCTAAAGATCTGGGTCACAATACTCTGGTGGAAGCTAGAATCTGACATGATTCTGATGTTCTGGGTCACAATGCTCTTGTGGAAGTTAGAATCTGACAAGGTTCTGATGTTCTGGGTCACAATGCTCTGGTGGAAAGTAGAAGCTGACAAGGTTCCAAATTTTTGTGTGAAAAGAGTAGAACAAGTGTCTTCAGGGGGACTTGGAGACCAGAAGCTACAGTAAGCTGGCTGATTGTAGACTTCAGTTCTGAATTCAGAAGTTGGACTTTGTTTTTGGACTCCCGATGCTGAAACCAGTCTGCACATTTCTTTTTGTTTTTATTCTGTTACAACTACTACTAATAATAAAACACTACTTGTGGATTTTACAATTTATCCTGATCTGCCTATGCTTCCTGAACCAAGCCTCAGTGACAGCTGCTGTCAGCATAAGTGGATTTCCGCCATGCATACTCTAAGGCCAAGAGTTTGTTTGTTGGTGCCAGATCTGGTACCAGGAAAACATAGCAGAAAGGTATGGATTCACTAACAGAAAATCCAGGAGTCATGACCAGAAGTATGGCAGCCAAGCTAGCACAGACACAAGCCCAAGCTGAGACAGTACAGCCAGCACAAGAGGTGGGAGGAGAACAGGCAGCAACAGAAGCAGAAAAATGGTGGGAGATACAACAAAAAGAGACAGAGAAGCAGAGAGAAAAAGAGTTCCAATGCTTAGAGGCACAGAGAAGAAAAGAGAAGAGATGCAATGACAAGAAAAACAGAGAAAATAAGAGATGCAGCCATATGGCTGGATGCCTTGCAAGCTATTAAAGGTGGAGGAACTGATACAGGTCCAGCAGATCAGTAAAACTCAAGTAATTTAAAATACATTAAACTTACAAAGATGTGCCCCTCAGATGATATTGAGGCATGCCTGACTACATTTAAAAGGGTTGCCAGTGCATGCTAATGGCCAAAGCAGCAATTAACAATCAGGCTGGTGCCTTATCTGACAAGTAAAGCCCAATGTGCCTACGGTAATGTGGACACTGCTCAGTCAGCAGAGTGTGACCTGGTGAAAAGAGAAATACTGAAAAGATACAACATCTCAGGAGAGACCTACAGGCAGATATTTTGGTCCCTGAAGTACCAGTCATTCGACAAGCCCTGGGAAGCCTACACCCAATTAAAAGAACTCCTCATTAAATGGCTCCAACCAGAAGGCAAATCAGACCCCCAGCTTATCAACACATTTACAATGGAACAGTTCATGAATATCCTGCCCATAGACGTGCAACTTTTGGTAACAGAGCACCGACTAAAAAGCGAAGAAAAGGCCATTTCTTTGGCTGAAGGCTGTCAGGTGGCCAGACAGACACGACAGCCAGGAGATAATAGTCAAGGACTGGTAAGACCCTATTTTTCCCAGTATAATTCCAGTTCAGATAAGAAATTTGGTGGGGGTAACAAATCTTCACCCAAAAACTTTATTTGCTGTAAATGCAATAAGCCAAGCCATACTGCAAGAAATTGCTGTAAAAATAAGAAGAGCAACACTGAAGCAGATTTGAACTTAGCAAGTTGAGGCAACTATTTAACAGAAGTCAAGGTGGGAGATAAGTCTGTGAAAGGACTTATAGATTTGGGAAGCAGACAGACTGTGGTGCGTGCTGAAATTCTGGAAAGAATTGTATAAGAGGACCAGGTAGTGGGGTCATCTCCATTCATGGGGACAATCAATACTATCCCACAACTTGACTGATTCTGTGCATTAATGGAGTGTCATACCAAATAAATGTGTGAGTGGTCCAGAGCGATTTCAACCCTCACCCTTGAGCAGTGAAAATGCCATAATAACTCCTGCATGAGAGGAGTGTGTGCTTTCTCTGCATTTAATGAACTTGGGACAGAACATAGTGTTTTAAACAGTGCTTAGCACTTTTATATTAGAGCACATGCTGTAGAAGCGAACCAATAGCTGTGGTTTGTGGATAATGTAGTTCATGCTCACTCAAGGGACTACACTGCCACTATGAATCTAACTTCTCTGGTAATCTGGTATTGAACTCCCCCAGGCTGATGGTACTGGAGGATTTCAGTGCCTGGATTGATGATGAATTCTTACAATTTGGTCACGACTTCCTCCGTCTTATGAGTTCTTTGGGCTTCACACAGGTGGTTTCCTCTGTGACTCATAATCACGGTCACTCATTGGACTTGTTTTTTCTCCTGGGGTTGGAGGCCTTCAACTTGGTGGTGGAACCAGTTGGATGGTCCGACCACCACACCACTGGGTTCAACTTTTTGCCTCCCCTAGTAGGCCTGCCCCTGTGGAGATGGTTCGATACTGCCCTTTATGGAGTTTGACTCCTGATGGCCTTTTGGCAGTGTTGGACCTATCGGGAATCCTGGTAGCAAGTGATGGTCCAGAGAATCTCCTCCAGGCTTTTAACCAAGCAGTGGAGGAGGCCCTGGACTCACTTGCTCCATTCTGCATTCACTCTCTTACTCGCTGCCCCTAGTCCCCATGGTTTAATGGGACTTTGAGGGGGCTGAAGCAGGTAGGGCGAAGGCTAGAGCGTGCCTGGCATAGAACCACCTTAGATGCCAACAGACTTAGACTGATGGAGCATTATAGGCTCTATCAGTCAGCAATCTCCCACAAGAAGGCAGAATTCCTGTCCAGAAAGATTGCTGCAGTATGGAACCGACCAGCTCAGCTGTTCTGGATGGTGGACAGACTGTGCAATCCAGCCTGTCTATGCATCTGGAGGGCCTTGTCGCCAATAGAGTGCGACAAGTTTGCTCGCTTCTTTGCTAATAAGGTTGCCACCATCAGGACGGAGGTTCGCCAGTCACACTCTATGGGGGTTACTGGTGGACGAAGTGGGGTCATGGCACCTTCATTCTGTTGGATTGTCTTTGACCGTCCGGCGATCAATGATATTCTGTGTCTTCTCCGGAGTGTGAATCCAATCTGCTGTAGTTTAGACCCAAGTCCTACCCTCCTTTTAATGGGGTGTGTACATGTGATCGGCCCGGTCCTAGCAGAATTATTCTGGTGTTCATTGGAGTTGGGGGAGTTTCCTAGCTCCCTGAAGGTGGCTGTGGTTACCTCCTTCTCAAGAAGCCATCTCTTGACCCAGCTTTTCCTGCAAACTACAGGCCAATCTCTAACCTCCCTTTTGTTGGGAAGGTTATTGAGAAGGTTGTCAGACAACAGTTGGAGAACCACCTTACCATCCATGCTATCTATGATCCTCTCCAGTCTGGTTTTCATAAAAGACATAGTACTGAGACCTCTCTGGTTCAGGTACCAAATGATCTCCTGATGGCTACAGACCAGAAGCGCCACTGCATCTTGGTCCTTCTGGATCTGTCATCAGCCTTTGACACCGTGGATCATGGGGTACTTCTTGATTGCCTGCAGTTCATCTGTGGCCTGTCTGGTACAGTCCTCAGATGGTTCCATTCTTTCCTCACTGGTAGGTCACAGAGGGTTGAATCTGGGATTGTTTTCCTCTGATTCCTACCCTCTGCCTTGTGGGGTTCCACAGGGCTCAGTTTTGTCCCCCATGTTGTTTGTGGTGTATATGCTTCCATTAGGAGACATTATAAGGCAGTACGGATTGAGTTTTCACTGTTATGCAGATGACATTCAGCTGTATCTGTCCTTTGTGCCCAACCAGGATAGTGCACTCTCGGTCTTTTACAACTGTCTCACTGAAATCCAAGACTGGATGAATTTAAGATGGCTTAGATTGAATCATGACAAGACTGAGGTGTTGGTTGTTATGCCAGGTCGCCGGTCTGAGGGGTCAGTTGCTGGGAAGCCTTCTGGGCTTTGGGTTGGGGGCTCTCAGCTCCTGACATCTGAATGGCTGCAGAGTCTGGGGGTGTTACATGATGAGGGGCTTATGCTGCATTCACAGGTGTCAGCTGTGGTCAAATCATCCTTCTATCATCTGAGGAACATCTCCTGGATTAAGCACCTTGTTTTATCTGGTGACCTGCCAGCTTTGGTTCATGCCTTCATGACCTCACGTCTTGACTACTGTAACTCCCTATACCTAGGGCTTCCTGGGGTTGATATCCGCTGCTTGCAGCTAGTGCAGAACACTGCAGCCAGGTTGTTGTCTGGGTCTACCTAATCCAGTCACATTTTGCCCATCCTACACATTCTGCACTGGCTGCCAGTTCAGTTGCGGATCACTTTTAAAGTTGGCTTACTAACTTTTAAGGCCCTACATGGTATGGGTCCGAGCTACCTACAAGAGCTTCTGTGTCCCTACTGTCCCATCAGACCACTCCACTCAACCGACAGGGGATTGCTGGAGATTCCCAGAGTGCATTTGAAATCTTCTGGAGCTCGGGCTTTTGCTTTTGCTGCCTCCACCCTGTGGAATTCTCTACCTCATCAGGTGAGAGAATGCCAGACAGTGGAGAGCTTCAAAACTGCTTTAAAAACATACTTATTCACATGTGCTTTCCCTGATGACTAGACATTTTTGATTCTTAGAATATATATTTATTCATGCAACTTTTATATTCTGATATATAATAATGTTTAGGGTTTATTTATTTATTTTTTCGTATGTGTTTTAGAATATGAATGTACAGTGCTTTGATACCTGATACTGCACTTTATACATAAATTTTACTTACTTACTTACTAGCTTTAAAAGACAGTGTTTTTTTAAATGCTGTGTACTTTTTGGGTCTATATACTTGTTTTGGGGGACCAATAGTTTACAAAGTACAAAAATAAGGGGATTAAGTTTCTTCTGTAGACTGAATGATTGTGGTTCATGTGACCACTGCACTTTCTAGTCCAGGGTGATTTCAATCCTGAGCAAGCGGGGCAAGAATGCGGCGCTGTGCGCTGAGACAAGCATGTTGGGCGTGTCAGGTATGTAAGGTGGACAGGTGGAATAAAAAAAATCCTGTAAGTAGCCAGACTTGTTATGGATACTTATAAAACAATAAATAAAATAGAGTCCATTGGTAGTCATTTAGAAGGTTTGTGTGCTGAAGGAAAGTTAGCTAAGTGTCCAAAATGTAACATGTATGCTGAAAATATCTTCCAATTAAGTGAAGACCATGAGTGCGATAAATGCCTGCAACATGATGTAATTCAATACAAATTCATTAATCTACAGGCAGAATTAAAAAGCCTTAATGATATTATGACAATAGAGCAAGGTAGTGGACATAAAATTAATAGTCCTGATGGATAAAGGACATGTAACCAAAACACTGGTACAAAAAAATGAGGAAGGGATAAAACACAAACAGATAACGAACAAGCAGAAACATCTTCAAACTACTATAAAAGATTAAAACAGATGAGTAATGAGAACGATGATAATTGGTACCTTGTAAATAAAGGTCATGGTATAAAGAAAGGACGTAGAGCCCTCTCAGCATAATCTATCCATTTACAAAACAGATTTAGCCCCTTGGCAGAAATCAATACAAAGGAAATAAACCTAAATCCTCAGAGCAACCAGCAGGAAGAAATAATAGTGCTGGGTGACTCTATCATAAAAAAGTGTGACTCAATCATCCTTAACCCAAACAAAGAAAAAAATATGGTTCTGTGTTATCCTGGGGCAAAAACAGAGTACATTCACAAGATTGTTAATAAGGTGGTAAAAAGATCAGAGAACAATCAAATAGTGGCAATCCATTTAGGAACCAATGACGTTGGATACTTACATGAAAACAATATCTGTCAGAACCTAATTGATATTGCATCTAAAATACAGAATCTAGGAGCCAACCCCCTAATCTCAAACTTCCTACTGGTCCCTAGAGCCAGACCATAAAAAAATAAAACAATCAAAAGAATTAGCATAAGTCTCAAGAATTGGTGTCAGAATTAGGGGATTGCTTATATAGATGGCTGGGGCATATTTAAATTGGATTTTGAATTGTTTAGTAAAGACGGATTACATGTGAATTATAAGGGCATCAAAATGCTAGGAAACTTGCTAAATAAAGAAATTAAAAAAGTCAATTTAAACTAGTCAAGGGGGAGGGGGAAACAAAAACAACTAGAACCACAGTCACTTCATCTAGAACAAAAAACAAACACATAAAATTTTTATTACGTAATGTGCGTAGCCTTAAACAGAAGCCAACAGGTAAACTTCAGTTCTGCTGTATCTGACCCAGTCCTCATAAATGTTGGTGTTCCGCAGGGATCCATTTTGGGGCCACTTCTCTTTTCAGTCTTTGTAAACAGTATATCCAAAACTTGCCATTATGCCATTCAGTTCTATATGCTGATAATCTTGTCCTGTATACCTCATCAGCAGATATACATGCTATAAACAGAGGTCTTACCTCTTCATTTATCTCCACCCAAGACTGGTTAAACAAACACAAGCTTGACCTAAACATTGACAAAACACAAGGTATGCTCTTTGGGTCCCCAGCCAAACTCAACTTAAACCACAACCTATATGATGTCACCTGTATTGATGGCTCATCCCTTATGATTGCTACCTCTTTCAAGTACCTTGGTGTCCTGCTTGATGAAGCTCTCAGCTTTGATGACCACATTATGGCTATGTGCAAGGCAGTAAATATGAAACTTGGCACCGCTTAAAGGACCAGTCATATGCTTACTCCTTCGGCCAGGCTGACCATAGCTAGGGGCATCCTCCTTCCCTCTCTGGCGTATGGTGCAGTCACTTATATAACTTGCCGATGTGCCTCAGCCTCCCCTCAACTAAAGCACCACTGTTCACTATATGCTGACCTAAACTAGCCCTTCCCGTCAGCCTACAAACATATTGCCTTTGGGTCTCTGCTTGACAACATTATTAGATCCAACCTACCCTCCTCCCTGTACTCCATTATGGTACCACAGTCCTCCTACTATGGCCTCCGCTCAAACAAGCTGTCACTTCTTTGTACTTCGAGGTGCAGAACACAAAAATGAATCCTTGCTTTCTCTAGCTTTGCACCAAGATACTGGAATGCTTTTCCAGTTGAAGTTCACTCTGCACCTACTCAAGCTGCCTTCAAAAGATTGCATTACACCTGTATCATCAATCGTTACCAATGCACATGCTTTAACTCTCCTTAGGTCATCACAACCCCCCCTGCTGTCCCTTTAAGCTGAAGCCATTTTTATCCACCACTGCACTTTCCATTAAATTGTATAGGGCAACCCCTATACAACCTTATGACCTTGTGCAGTATGACTATTGTATCCGGAAATTATGGTACTCATTCCTGACTGTATGTTTCTTTCATCTTTATTATTTACTGATATTTTGTGTGTTTGTTCTCTTGTCACCAACAAGATGTGTCTTTACCTGATGTAATCCTGCCAGATTGTATTTTAATGTATGACGATTCCTTTATTGTTTGTAACCTCCCGGGTCGTGCCTGAAAATAGTCGCTTTGTGGCTATGGCACCCACCCAGTAAACAAAAACTAAATAACAAAATAAATAAAACAACCTTATACACACTGATGATATTGAAGTAGCCCTAGTGACTGAGGCCTGGTGGGAGGAGGGAGACGAATGGGCCAAGTATATTCCAGGTTACAATTTATTCAGACATGATCGACCTAACAGGAAAGGGGAGGAATAGCTATATGCACCTCTGACTGTCTAAAAGTAATAAATGTATCTCCCAAAATAAAAAGCACCTACTCTACTACTGGGACCTTATGGCTACAAATAATAAATAACAATAGTAGCTCATTTATTCTTGGCCTATGCTATAGAGCAACTGATACATCACCAGAAGTAAATCATGATATTATAGCTGAAATACAGAAAGCACTTGACATCGGTAAAGTATTACTTACTGGAGACTTTAATTACTCAGACATTAATTGGATCACCAAACAAGCAACTAGTACACAAAGTAAAAACTTTCTAGATATGTGTCTAGAAAATAACTTAAACCAGCATGTTGTTGAACCCACTAGACTAAACAATGTCCTTGACTTGGTCCTAACATCAGATGATTTGAAAATAACAAATTGTACAGTTACTACACCTATAAGCAATAGTGATCATGCATCTATCACCTTCTTTATTTATATAACTCTGCAAACATAAATGCGACTTCCGCAGATCTATTAGAAATAGACTGGACTACCAAGTTAGAAACCAAAACCAGAGATGAAGTGTGAGAATTGATAAAAAGCACTATACTGACAATAACGGAGAAACATGTTAAAAGTATCAATAAATATAATGGTAAAGGACTAAAACCAATGTGGCTTACAAGTGGCATCCCACGATTGATAAAAAATAAATATAAGGCATTTGTAACATATAAAAACAATAACTCTGAAAAAAACTTGAATATTTTTAAACAATTAAAAAAATGTAAAAGCAAGATACACAGGGTCAAAAGAAACTACGAACAGAAACTATCAAGTACTGTAAAGCAAAAAAATCAAATTGCAAATATTTCTACCCCATATTAACACACTTAAAAAAAAACAAAGATTAATTAGCATCAATAAAAATGATGATGAAACTATAACAGAGGCAATCAAAATGGCAAACATATTCAATTCATATTTTTGCTCTATGTTTAATAAACAACAATGCCGTACCAATGAAATAGTTAATGACAGCGGTATAGGTACTTATTCTATAAATATTGATGAAATCATTGAACAAATTAATAAGTTAAAACCACATAATACACCAGGACTCAATGGCATAATGCCATCTATGTTGAAACTGATGAAAAATCATTTAGGACTACCATTAAAAATCCTACATGAAAAAATCATTAAATTCTGGGATAGTACCATCAGACTGGAAGAAATCCAAAATAACTCTGATATATAAAACTATTAGTAAAACTAACATCAAAAATTACAGACTAACAAGTCTAGCGTCTATTCCTTGTAAAATCTTAGAAATATTAATCAAAGAAAAAATTCTAAATCAACTTAAAAGGTTTCCATATTTTGATATGAATCAACACGGTTTCACTAGAGGGCACTCCTGTGTTACAAACTTAATTTGTTTTTCATGAACAAGTAAGTAAACACCTGGATGACTCCATCCCAGTGGATGTCTTTTTAATAGATTTTAGAAGAACATTTGATACCGTATCCCACTGAGCAATACATAAAAAAACTTATGAAATTCAGTATTGACAAAGTTTATTATAAGATGGATTCACTCTTGGCTAATAGATAGAACCCAAAGAGTTGCAATAAGACAGCATTTGTCCACTGTGGGGGATGTTGCTAGTGGAGTTCCCCAGGGTTCAGTGCTGGGGCCAATACTGTTTCGGGTATTCATCGCTGCCATAGATGAAAATGTCAAAAATTACATAACAAAGTTTGCTGACAATAGAGTTTGCCCCTTTTATGTAGCAGACCAAATTATCCTGGTGCACCCCTACCCTGTAAGACAGGATGGTGTGCTCAGAAAATAGGGAGGCTCTAAGGGGAGGGACTGGGGGGAGCAGAACAATGGGCAGGTAGACAGGAAGGGGAGGGGCTAGAAGGGGTATTTAAGGACCAGCACGGTGGTGGCTCAGCCAGTTTTTGCTGAAGTTTTTGTTGGGCTTATTTACAGATGCTACAGCATGTCAGATTGGCAGTTGAATCACAAGGAGGTTGAGGTTTGTGGTGAGACATCATAAAGAGGTAAGCAAAAACAAAGTTTTCATTGGTGACTTGGATACAAGGCTTTGTTTGGACTGAATATGTAGGGCTAGAGCAAAAGGCAAATCCTGAGTATTTTGGTAAAGCAATATTGTGATGTGAGAAGGATATTCCAGAGCAGTTTTAAAATGTTGTTTGAAAGAGATATGGCTTGTCCTGCTTGGAAGGAGTGAGAGAGAATGGAATAGTGAGTGCTGGCCTGTGAAAAGGGGCATTGAGGCAAGCCTGTGCAGATTTCATAGCCTAGCATTTAAAGCACTCTGTTTTGGGACACAGACATTCAAGCTGGGGGTGAGGCCTAGCAGTGGCATCGGACAAAGCAAAAATGTAAGAGGGAGAAAGGGTTGTTTGTGGAACACAAGGTTTGTGGGTTGGAGCTGTTGGTGGAAAAGCAAAATGGTAGATTGAGAAGCAGCTTTTATAGTAGCAGGGATGGGGAGTGCAAGTGGCTAGATGGCCAGCTGGAGTAGCGAGGGAGTAGAGCGAGCGAGTAAGGCCACATGGCGTGATGTCAGATGCCATAATGTGGCCTTGCTGGAGCTGGAAGTGAGCCCATGTGAGTCCTCCAAGACAGAAAGCAGGAGTTAAGCATTGGGAGGCTCATTTGCAATTTTGGGGCAATGTTAGGGTGAATCTGGGTTTTCAAAAAATAAAATGTGTTTTGTTTAGTTTATATCCCAAGAGTCAAAGGCACTGTACAGGACCATGCAGCAGGGCTGCGGAGATGCCACGAGATGGTAGAAAGTGGCAACAAGGGGACAGAGGCTGAAAAGCTTTGGCTGGTTCAACAGTAGGCTGAAAGAGCAGGATGCTGAACATTTTAAAATGGAATAGGAAGTTTTGAGTGAATCGGGAAAAAAGCACACGATGGAGCAAGCAGGCTGGCAAGCATGCCTGGGGTAGTTGGAACAAGATGTGGCCATGTGACATGACATCACACACTGTGGTAGGGCTCCAATGGAGCAGAGGTCAATAGGGAAGGCCACTGGGCCAATAGCATGAGGGGGTGAGCGAGGCCTGGGAGAAGCCAGGAGTGCATGAGGCAAGGAACAGGCCACTGAGCCTGCAGACACAAGAAGAAACAATGATTAAAGGAGGGCCTGGCCAGGAGGTAGCGGAGGATCAGGCAATGGGTCTACAGGAAGTACATAAGTGAGGTGAGGAGGATAACACAGACTAGGGAATGAACAAGGAACAAAAACAGGCCACAGTTAATACTCATGGGACCGACCACGACGAGTGGAAACAGCAGCAGAGGCTGGGCAGATGGAAAAAAAGGATAAAAGCGGATGGTGGCACGCTTGGAATGGTAACAGGACAAGGTTTTAGTTCACAATACCCACGGGAGACAGGCAAGGACAGTGGAGGAGCTTATCAAAAAGAAGAAAAACAGCCAGCAAGGAGAGACGTATCCTGGGTAAAGTGAGACGAGGCTTTAATAACAAATATGGAGCATTAATGATGCGATTTCTTTCAGTTCTGTTCACAGCAGTTATACAGGTTCACGTGGAAGACAGATGGCACCAAAATGGAACAGGCCAACAAAGGAAGATGCCTACAAGGCAACTGTGGAACTAGCGGAGAAGACCAACAACATGTGGCAGATGGTGGAAGGTGAGGAACCAGGGAGATCTGGGGAAAAGAGGAAAGTGGGAAAAGGGAAAGGGACAGGGAAAGGTCTAGCGAGGAGGCCACGCAGCCCAAGAAGGGTGCAGCCACCGTAAGAGGTGCCTCCCCGAGCAGCCAGCTCTATCCCACCACTGTCCCAATTACCACAACCATCAGTACCCCCTCAGGATCAGGGGTAGTCCTGCTACCAGAGCCTAGACCAGTTACCCACTGCCCACCAGTTCCTCAACCTCAACCAAGCACCCGGCTGCAGGAGACCAGACAAGGGCATCCTGAGGACAACAGACCGCAGGGAATGGATAAGGCAGCAGGTAAAGTATTAGGTGCCATGGAAGAAAGCATTAAGGATTACATATCTTGGCCCTCAGGTCAGGGGTCTGGGGCAGATGGAATCAGCCTTAACCGAGAGCAGGTCAGAAAAAGAGACAATGGAAGAAGCAGAGAGGCAACCGACAGTGTAGGAAAAGGGACAAGAGATATAGGAGCCCTGGGGATGAGAATAGGGGAGCATGTGCCACTAGCCACGAAATAAAAAATATGGAAAGGGGAGTATGTAGACATATTCACTTTAGTGAGCAGAGAGGCGGCTGCAAAATATGAGGAATCAGAAAGTATTGGGAAGAGTGAGACGGCAGCCGCCGTAGTGCTACTGGGGAAGAAAGAAGAGGACAAATTTGCAAAGGGAAAAATGTGGGATGGATGGTTCGTGGGTTTCGACACATACTCGGCAATAATACTGGAGAGGAAACCAGAATTGGGCATCCCTTTGATAACATACTCATTGATAATAAGAAGGGCCAAGACAAAAGGGGGAGTAGGGTGGATATACTATGATGAGTTCTTCCGATAAAGAATGGTGACATATGGGGATGTGCGGTGGGATACCAAGCAGTTGGATTTGTGGATAGACTACGTGACTGACCAGTCCACACCAGATGGGGAAGCAGTAAAGAGAGGTGGGTTCCTCAGAAATGTTGCTGGGGATACAATAGAGCGTCTTGTTCATGGCCCCAATGCCGGTTCCGACATGCATGCTCGAGATGCGGAGGAACCCACTTGGTGAGCAGATGCAGGACAGCATGGACTGAAGGGGCTCAGGCGGGAGGGAACCAGGGCCCTGGTCAGCAGCCCTTTCAGGAGGGACAGGGGTATAGGGGCAATCATGGCATAGGGGTTTGAGAGGCAGAGGATATAGAGGGCAGGGGGGCCAGGCTTATCAAACAAAATGACAGAAGCAAGAATGAAGGTGGGAAGGAAGGGGAGAGGGCCAAGCACTTTAAAGGGTGAGAACCCCCATAAAGGTGGAGGCATGGAAAAATGATTGCAGAAGTATCCAGACAAAAAGAGGGCAGAAGTTTTGAACAAGGGCTTTCGAACAGGTTTTCCATTACATTGTGATGTCCCCAGAATGGCAAGAGAGACTAACAATTTAGGGTCAGTAAAAGGGAAGGAGGACATACTGAGGGGAAAGACAGAAAAAGAAAAAGCAGCAGGCAGGATAGAGGGCCCTTTTTCAACCCCCCCCCCATTATGGAACATGAGAATTTCCCCACTGGGCTTGGTCCCCAAGAAGCAAGAGGGAGAGTACAGAGTGATTCACCATCTGTCATATCCAGAAGGGGAATCAGTGAATGATTTTATAAAGGAGGAATACAGTAAGGTGTCCTACGCCACACTGGAGGAGGCGGTACAGATTATAAGAGCAACTCCCAATGCTTGAATGGCTAAGATGGACACAGAGTCTGCTTTCCGATTGCTTCCAGCTAGGAGGGAGGACTGAGACCTATTGGGTTTCAAGGTAGGAGACCAATATTATTTTGATAAAGCTATGCCCATGTGCTGTTCCATAGCCTGCGTTACATTCAAAGCATTTAGCCCCTGTCAGCAATGGATATTTCAAGAGAAAACAGGGTATAGGATTGTTTTACATTATTTAGATGCCTTTTGTTGATTGGCAGCAGTTGGGAGAAGACAGAGGGGATGCTGGCCAGTTTCCAGGAGCTATGTGTTGAGTTGAGGGTACCATTGGCACCAGAGAAAACAGAAGGCCCCAGAAAAGTGTTGGAGTTCTTAGGCATAGAAATAGACACATGTAGAGGATTGTTCAGATTGCCGGACAACAAGGTGAGCAAACTATGGGAACTCATTAAGTTACACATGAGTAGGAGATGGGTGCAATTGCGACAGATGCAACAGGTTATGGGCCATCTCAACTTTGCTTGCAGGGCAATTGGTCCAGGGAGGCCTTTTACAAAGCAGCTAGCGAGGGTTACGGCTGGAATAACCAGGCCACACCACTGGGTGGATATAACAAAAGGAGTAAAGGAGGATTTCAGAGTTTGGGAAGAATTCCTTAACAACTATAATGGTTGTTCCTTTTGGCAAGAGGAGTGGGTTTACAATATGGACCTAGAACTATATACAGATGCAGCAGGAAGTGTAGGAATGGGCGGCTATATGAGAGGAAAATGGTTCTCAGAACCATGGCCAGAAAGTTGGGTGAAAGAGAAGAAAGTAAAGGACATTACACTGCTGTAGATCATGCCCATCTGGGCATGCACATTAGTATGGGGGGGAAGAGTTGAGGAACCAGAAGGTTACATTTTGGTGTGATAACAAGGCAGTGGTGGATGTGTTAAACAACAAGGGGAGCTCGGTCCGAGACGGTCACGGGGGTGTTAAGGCAGCTGGTATTAAGATCATTGCAGTTGAATATGTCTTTTAGAGATAATCACATAGAAGGGGTAGAAAAGACCTTGGCTGATAACTTTTCCCGTCTGCAGCCAGATCATTTCTGTATACTAGCCCCAACAGCAGAGGAGCAGAAAACACCCATACCAATGAACATCTGGGATGTTGGCAAGAGGGAGCCGAAATGCTATTTCGCAGCTCATGCTGCACCAAGGACTTTGAGGGCCTAAGAAGGGGCCTGGTGGGCATTACAAACATTAAGGCAAACACGTCATATGGAGGTAAGTGGGCCTCCAACAGAAGAGCAATTAGGAAAATTCACGGTGGACCAATGGCAGAAGGGAACGGCTCACAACATTATGGGGGTATACTTGACGGGGATTAGTTTAATTTGCACCCTGAAAAAAATTGAAGGACCAGACCAAGACAATGTTGATTAGGAGAATGATGCAAGGATGAAGTAGGATAAAGCAAAGACCAAAGGATTGCAGGCGGCCAATAGTGGAACACTGGCTGGCAAAGTTAAAAGGGGTATTACCAGCAGTATGCAGATCTAAGGATGAAGCTCAGTTATTCCACACTATCTACCTGGTAATGTTAGCAGGGGCCTTGAGAGTGAGCAAGGCAGTAGGGCATGGAGGAAAGGAAGAAGAGGGGGGGATTGGAGTAGGAAGACATAAGATGAGGGAGAGACAAAATACAGATGAGAATTAAGAGGTCAAAAACAGACCAAGAAGGTTACAGTTGTACTGTAGCCATCAGGCTTCACATAGTGTGCACTGTGTGCCCAGTAAGGGCTTTGTGGGCTTATGCTGCAGAGTAGGGCATTAAGAAGGGGAGATTATTTGTACATGGGGACGGGAAGAAGGTGACGAGCTACCAAGTGATGGCCATACTTAAAAAAGGTATGGAATACCTGGGTGAGGACTCAGGCAATTATTCATCTCATTCTTTTTGAATAAGGGCTGCTACACAATGGGCAGCAAAGGGTGAAACAGTGGCTAACATGCTGGAAAAAGGGCAATGGTGGTTCACCAGCTACAAAAGGTATATTTGGGCATTGAAAGGTGGAAATTAACATGACAGCTGTGTTTTGTTTTGCAGGATGGAACTAGAAAGGGAGAGAGGGAGAGAATGGGGACAAATGGGAGGGGGGACAATTTAAATAAAGTGGGGCAATGAATACAAGGGATGAAAACATGTTTAAGATATTAATTTTTCTTAAATCCTATAGGTAGAGGGAGGAGCACAGAAGTATGGATCTGCGAGGCATTCCTACATATATTGGGTGGAAAAGAGAGCAGAGAAAAAGGCTGGGGGAAAGCAGCTGTACCAGGACATATGGAAATGTAGGTTGGCTTGGTGTGGCATACGAGGGATGAGATGGGGACAGCTCCTGCCCACTTTGAAGGAGATGAAAGAATGGAGACCCACCCCAGATTTAATTATTGTGCATTGGGGGGGGAATGATTTAGGGGGAAAACCATGGGTAGACACATACATGCAAGTAAAAAAGGACTTCAAGAGAATACTGCAGTGATGGCTGGGGGTGATGATAGCTTGGTCCGACATGATACCAAGGAGGGTATGGAGACATGAGCACAGTCATGTGGCAATAGACAGAGGCAGGAGAAAGACGAACAGAAGGGTAGGGACTATGGTAAGAAAAATGGGGAGACATGTGATATTTCAAAAGGTGGCAGAATGGGTGGAAGATTTTTATAGATTGGATGGGGTACACTTGTTGTATTTAGCAACAGACATGTTTAACAAAGAAATGATGGGGTTATTACTTGGTATTACTTGGTGTGAAAGAACAGAAGAAGGCCAGAGCCCATCGAGACTGTTCCCCACACTATGTGGGACATTATTTATCTATCATCCCTCAACCAAACATCTAATTTGCTTTTAAAGACAGTGGCACTAGTTGCCTCTACCAATTCTTGTGGCAAGGTGTTCCATACAATGGATGCTCTTATTGGAAAAAAGTTTCCCCTTTTGCTGGTTTTATAAGTTTTTACTTCAAGCTGTTTATTATGCAGTCTTGGAACATGCCTCCTTTTGGAGAGTGTTAGATCACATTTTCCATTAGATCTGGTGAATTTATTAAATTAAAAACCATAAGCATATCACCCCTTAATCTTCTAGTTTGAAGAGAGAAGAGACCAGTAGCTTTTAATCTGTTCTGATAACCCAAGTTTGTTAATCTTGGAATCATTCTAGTTACTCTCCTTTGAACCTGTTCAAGAATTGCTATATATATTTTTGGTTTGTATTCCAGAAAGGGGAGCCATAGTCTAGATACGGACTAATGTATGCCCTATACAATAGAATAAGGCATTGTTCAGTGCGATTAACAAAAGTGCATTTTATTTGCCTCAAAAGTCTGTTGGTCATGCAAGCAGTTCTAACACAGTGATCATTTGATGTAAGTTTATTATTAACATATATCCCTAAATCTTTTTTCACAATTTGATGAGTGAAGTGGTAGTCCATTTATATAATGCATCGTTTTTGGATTATTTATACTGAAATGCACTACTAAACGTTTGTCTTGATTAAACTGCATATGGTTTTCATTTGCCCAAAGTGTTAATTTTTCCAAATCCTTCTTTAATGCAGAAATATTTTCTTGATCATTAACCTTGTCCCCCAATTTAGTATCGTCTGCAAATTTAACCATGTTATTTGGCCCTGTTTGTAAATCACTGATAAAGAGATTAAACAATGTTGGTCCCAAGACCAACCCATGTGGTACACCACTTCTCACACTACCCGAATCAGACAAGATATCATTAATTCTGACTCTCTGAGAACGATTTGTCAACTAGTTTAAAGCCCAATTGACAATATCAGGTGACAAACCTAGATTGTGCATTTTAGTAATGATTTTTTCATGTGAGACTTTATCGAAAGCTCTACTAAAGTCCAAAAGAATTACATCAGTAGGGATACCCACATCTAGTAGAGTACTTATATTATTGTAGAAATATATCAGATTGGTGGTGCAGGAATACTTGGGAGTAAACCCATTCTGATTTGAATCATAAATTCTTATTTTTTTACAATCTTGATCTATTAGTGACTTCATTACTCATTCCATTAATTTACCAGCCACTGAGATCAGGCTAATTGGACGATAATTTTGCACAGAACCTCTATTGCCTTTTTTAAATATGGGAGTAACTATTGCTGAACACCAATCATTTGGTGCAATGCTTTCTTGTAAGGATTTGTTGAAGATAATTGACAAAGGTATAGAAATATTTATAGAGGTTTTGATCAGAAACCATGGATGAATACCGTCTGGGCCCGGACTAGTATTTTTTTTTTTTTTAGTTTTTTGATAGCCTGTATAATGTCAGTTGGATAGAACTTATGATAATCTATGTGGTGAACTTTAAATGTACTAATAGGTGATTTTTGAGAGAAGACAGAACAAAAGAACTTATTAAAGAGATTCAAGGTTTCTATATCAGATAGAGAAGAGCCATTGGTTATAATGGGACCAATGGTCCTTGATACACCTTTTTTACTATTTAAATAGGAGAAAAGAGATTTGTAACAGTCTTTTGTGTGAGCTACTTTAAATTCTAGCTTATTTTTTGCCAATTTAATAGAATTTATTTAAGTTTTTCACAGATAGTCTGTATTTATGTAATAGAGTAGTTTTAAATGGAACAGAACTATTCTTAAGTTTTCTAAAAAGTTAATTTTTTATTTTAATCTGATTTTTAATTGTCTTGTTGAACCAAGGGGGAATTTTTCCTTTATTATTAAATTTCCTCTTAGATGGAATAAAGGTATTTTCCAAATAATGTACAATGTTTTTAGAAAAGTCCCAAGCTTGTTCTATTGTACAATTAAGAAGATTAGATTCCCAGTTTACGTTTTGTAAGTATTCACTGATTTTAGAAAAATTTGCTTTATTATAATTTTTTATACAGTATAACTTCCTTTGTGTAGTTCTAAACTGTTGAATTTCAAAAAGAATAGATGAATGATCACTGGTCCCAAGTGGATCCCAAATTTGTAAATTGCTAATTTGTTGCTCTGTTAGTAAATAGTAGATCCAAAATATTAGGACTTTCAAGTGGGTTCAGTAACAAGTTGTTGTAATCCAGTACTAACTACCACATCTATTAGTCCTTTCTCGGCATAGGACTGTCCTGGAAATGAGTCCCAGTTAATATGAGGGAGGTTAAAGTCACCAAATATTACAGTATCTTGAGATTCTGAAAAATGTGTAATTTCTTTAAACATATCAGTTGTGTAATCTGAATTTGCAGATGGAGGTCGATAGATGTTACCAATAGTTATATAGGACTGCTCCTTCAATAAGATTTTAACCCATATACTTTCCAAAGGAAAGGGAGAACACTCTTCAAAAGAAGGAATATCATTTTGTATTTACATACAAACTCCACTGCCTTGCTTATCTAATCTGTTTTTATGATATAACATATAACCTACATTATAACCTCATAGAGGCATGGAGGAGACAAGAAGGAAAATAAAGAGAAAGAGAAGGGGTACCTAACAAAAGGGGGGAAGGCCAGCCATCCAATGCAAGCTGGAGAATGGCTATGGGAAAAAGGGGGAGGAAGGGGGGAGAAAAAATGAATGCAATGAGAAGAAGAAGGAACTGAAGGAGAAAAAGCTGTCTTGGTTCTCACCGTTACCTACCACAAAAGAGAAGAAGGCACCCAGGTTTTCACCTGGGGGAGCGAGAAGAGAAAGAAAGAGGTATGATCAGAGATTGATATTTTATATATATATCTCTATATATCTTTCTCTCTCTCTCTCTATATATATATATATATACACACACACACACACACACATATGGATGCATAAAGATGCAATTATGGAAGAGACAATAATAGATAATGATTGGAATTATAAATGGAAATATGATATATAATAAATTAATTGCTAATCTGAGCACAACAACATATAAAGAGTTTGTCATTTGTGGGGGAAAGGGGGAATCTGGGACAATGCAAAATTAGGAGGGCCATGTAATATTAGTGAACAAATTGACTCAATTCAGGAAAATCTCAATGCCTTAGCCTTGTGGACGGAAAGATGGGGTATAAAACTGAATATAAACAAATGCTGTATATTACATTTTGGGGGAAAAAATCCACTTCACAATTACATAGTACAGTCAATTCCACTTGTTTGCCTATAGATGGGACTATCCTATTTTGGGCATACAAGCGGGATGGCATACAAGAGATTGTGACTTAGAAAAAAAATTTCCACATTACCGCTGAAAACGGTAAATTGCTACAGCTCATATAGAAAACCCAAATGCACAGTATACGAATTAAAGATTTTTAATTATACAGTAAGGAAATCTCCAAGACGTTCCTATATTTACTTAGGAACCCCGAAGCAAAATGGTGGCCTTAAGCTGCCCAACTTCTATCATTATTATCTGGCCAGTCATATGGCTAAATACTTTAAGTGAACTACACCCCCACGTCCCTTGGGAGAGCCCAGTTATCTCCCCCTGTGGCTCCAGACTGAATGTTACCTGATTAAGGAATCGAATATTTCTCCGGACAGTCTTTTTTTTGTCGCCCCAAAGAAGTTGCCTTTGTCCCTCTGGGATACCATTATCTTTACCTCACTGAAGGTTCATGCTCAATTTTGTAGGACCCTCAAGGTCAACAATCTCAAGGATATCTCCCAGCCCATATGTTACAACCCCAATTTATGTCTGGGTGGATGTATGGTAACTCCTAGAGGAATGCTTCCCCTGGTAGGACTTAAAATTCAGGATTAGGTTTACAATGGGAAAATTGGTACTACACTGGAGCTCCTAGCCAAACTCCAACTCTCACCTATGCGTGATTTCAGCATATTTCTGATTCAGCACCTGCTTATGAGTTAGTTTGGCTCAATCCCCTGGTCTATTGAGCAAGGAGACCGTCTCCACATGCTTCAAACCTTAGCTTGGCACTTACACTCCATGTCAAGAATATTGTCTGCCTTATTCCCTACATTCTATCCCCATGTGACAGGTCAGTCCCCTTACTGGTCCTCCTCTTTCCTGAAACAGTTTTTCACTGGGATAGAATCTGGCAAGATCTCTATACCTACACCTCCAATGACAGTCTCCGCCTTACGCAATTTTATATCCTACATAATATGTATTTTATGCCCTCTAAATTGGCAGCAATGGGGACAGTCCTCTCCTCCTCATGTTTTTGATATGGCCAGGAGCTGGGTTTCCTGCTTTAAGTTCTGTGGGAATGTCCCAAAGTCACCCCTCTGTAGGATCAATTTAGATCCACGATGGACCCCTATTAGGTCTGGAAGACTTGTTCATGCCAGTAATTTGCCTGGTGGGGAATTACTTGGGGATATGGTCAAAGAAAAGTGATACTATAAGTCGCTTATCTCCTTTTCTGTGAAGTGCATGGTGTTGCATCTTTGGAAAGACCAATCGATTATTTCATATGCTGAATGTCTCAGTGAGCTTCTGGCTAATCTTTGTCTAGAAAAAAATTATAGCTAGCCTTCAGGGCATATTATCTATGTATTGTAAGAGATGGGATAAGTTCCATGCCTTGCTTTCACCTTCCCCTAACTCTTAGTTGAGGTACGCGCTTCATCCATCTTTTTCTCCTAGATTTCCACTGAGTTGGGGTACTTTTGACAATACCCCACTTAGTAACAGGTGCATGTAACAGTTATGTACCACAACCTGCCACATGTAGTCTCTAGATCCCCTGAGAATAGTCCAGATATGCTCAACCTTCTCTCTTTATCCATGGGTTCTCTGTGGGGTGGAGTGGGGAATGGGATAGGATGGGGTTGTTATGGGAGGAGGGGGTGGTTTGAATGGCAGGTTTATGGATGTCATTTGTTATAACTGGCTCTGTATAATTGTTCCTTATATTTATCCTTGTGAAGTTTAATAAAGTATATTGAATTTCAAAAAAGTGTTTTTTAAAAGCAGGGGAGCCAGTAGACACCAGGGAGAACTCGAGCTATACTGGGCCGGGTGATCAGAGGGTGGAAGGTGCTACTAGACACCAGGAAAAACATGGGCAATGCAGGGACAGGTGATTGGAGGATGGGGGTGCCACAAGACACCAGGGCATCCATTATTTCACTGGGATGGAATTCGGAGAGTGGGGGGAGGGCATGTAGCTGCAGTACCCCATCCATCACAAGGGTCTTGCACCTTGTTAAGACTAGATTTGTAAAGGCAGTATGTAGCACCCATTTGGGTGGCATTTACTGCTGGTACAAACCAGTGAATATGCTGTTGCACCCGTATGCAGGGGAGACTCCCTCATTTGCCTGGGTGCAGCAGTATGTTAGCACTCTGGCACTATTGGGTTTTGCCACACTGAGGAGATCTCTGAATATAGACCTCACCCACATACTGGGCACAAACCCAGTTAGCATATGCAAACACCCCTTAGCGCCCACATTAACTTTTGAATATCTGGCCCCATGACTCATAATAATGCATTGCGGGGTGAAACACAGCTTTTCTGTGTCCATTCTCGCTTGTGCTACACACTCGGTGCACGGTTGAAAAGTTATTGCACTCTTTACATTGCCTGTGCTAAAGGCATGTTGCACATCTAAACATGTTTCCATTATGTGTGTGGACATGGTATGCATTACTCCACCCCTTGTTTGTGCAAACTATTGCTTTTGCACAAGAGTACAACTGCATGTCTTCTATTATTGCCCTGTGGGCAGCCTGTTAAAGTGGTTCTTGCACTGCGCAAAATGTTCCATTATGCTGTCCATAGTATTTTACTTTGGGGAAAGGAAAGGAAAGGCACATTTTATGCTCATTGGGAGGGATTCTCTAAGGGGTGATAATAACGCACCACAGGTACATATCCTGCCCGCATATAGCCCTGCACCCATGGAATGATGTGTGGTGGCCGTATTCATTATTGCTGGCTACTGTGCAGCCCCCTTCCATGTCCCTACTCCCCCCAGCGTGCAGGTGCATGGGAACTGTTCCACAGACATGGGTGGGCATCAAGTGGGATACCCAGACCCCATCCACCACTGGATCCCTTGTGCCTGTAGGACACCATGGTTGTCAGGTGGCTGTGGTATGGCCATGGCATTGGGGTAGGCGGGTGACCGGTTGGCCACCCTGGCCCTCCATGTGGTACCTGAGGGCTGTGGCAGCATGTTGGGGGGTCCACCGTGCTCCTGCATCTCCACTATGGTTGACAGCAGCATCCATGCTATATCTGCCCCTGGAGTGTGTAGCCTGTGCTCCCCCTTTCCTGGCACTCCACACTTTCGAGCATAGCACAGAGCATGGGTATACCTCCTGCACCACTCTGTGGACCTGCCCCACGCAGAGATTGCCGGTGGGCTGGGGGGTCCAGCACACATATGCCCCACACCTTGTTGGTGAATCCGGTGGAGGGGGTGCAGCGACCATGGAGTGTCCACTCGCCTCCGATATACGGTGTATAGACACTCCACACCATAGAGAATAGGGCCCAATAAGAGCATTTTTCAAGTTTTTCTTTCTAAATTTGGCTTAGAGATTACAAGAGGGATTTAAAGGTGGAGGAATATAAGTAACTAGATCATAACCCCCAAATTCTTGCTAAAATCTTGTTCACATGCTATAAATAGTGTGCAGACATTTAAATTACTGTCACTGGCTGATGCAGTTTTATGTGTTGTAGTGTGAAAAACCTTTCTTACAAACTTTGAAACTTGTAATGATAAATGGTTGAACAATAAAATAGTACCACTAATAATTGCATATATTTCTGATATTGTTATGATTTTTATTTAATTTGCGTATAGTTTGTGGTTTCTTTAAATACAAATTCCCCTTCTTTTTTTGAGAAATGCCATGATGAGTTCTTTCATGTCCACCTGAGCATCTACCAAAACAGTCAGATGAGACCTCGGTTTAACATATCTCGTTCAGTGGAGAATGCAAGATGTTGGCCACGCTGGGTCAGCTGTCGTTTTTGCCTAGCAGTCAATATTCTGAATTCATCTTAACTTGTTGTTTTATTTGTAATTTTCTTATTTTATTCGTGAACTTGTGGAGTAGGTGTCAGGGTGGCAGTAGTGGGACTTTTGTAAGTTTGCGGTTGCCACATTTTTAACTCGACCGCCTTTGCCCATAGTTTTTATCGGTCGTGATTACCTGCACCAACCTTTGTAAGTGGTACGGCTATGTTGTGTGAACTGTGGTGCTTGCATATAGCACAGAACTGATTTCCAGCCATTGGACTTTGGGAGCTAGTGGACAGAGCAGGCTGCAGCTGAGGCTGACTCCAGGAGTGACTGGTTGAACAACGTTCGGGAGGTAGAAGGTTGTGGTCCAGTCACAATTAAGGAGATCTACCTAGCATCTTGAGTCCTGAGTGCTGGCCTGGACTGGGGCAGGAGGCGACTGCATGAGCGAGATCATCGGGCTGCCTTTTGAATGATCTTTGCCAGATTCTAGGAACTGAGCTAAGAAGGGTTGCTACTGTGGAGCTCAGAGGACGTGATTAGCCAGATGGGCTTGCCCTGAGGTGGGTATGGAGTTCAGTTGTTTTCCCCTTGGGGGGGTTGGGGTTGCTGGCTGGAGGATGGGCATTTACCTGAGCTCCTGGAGCTGGTGGGGGGCTGCCTGACAGAGGCTAGGTAGCTCCAGTGGCTTAGGTGGGGGGAACTAGTAGTGATCTGGTGTCTTCCTGGAGGCTGGTTCAGGGCCTGGCATTTGGACCATCATGCAGCCAAAAAGAGACCTATTTTCTTGGGACTGTTTTCTGTGGAGTTGTATTCTGGTGAAGAAAATGGTAGTGACTGCTCCCAAAGCTTAAGCAGACTGGTACTACATATTTATTCATGCTCCTTTGGAGGCTGTGAGAGGGCCTCTTTTTTTGGTGACAACATTTCATGAAAGCATGTTAACGTGGCAGTGAGAAGGCTATATCTATTGGACAATATTTTTATGGTCAGGGTGGTGGGAGCCCCCTTTCCAACCTCAAACGTTTCTTGAAGCTATGGTGTGGCTTTATGGACATTGCTAAGTCATACCCATCAGTTAAAATTTAGACAGTAGCATTGCTGGACAATAATCTTAAACAAATTTAGGACACGGTTACTGTTCTGACTGCTGTTTCTTTTTCTCCTTTGTTATATGTTTTTATTTTTTATTTTAGTTTATTTTATTTCGTCTTTTGGTTTTACGTATATATTTAAGTAGTAGTTAAGTTAGTTTTAGTGTGTGGAGTAGTTTGATTTGTTCAGGGGTATTTAGGGTGGATGTGTCGGGATCTGGTTGGGTATGATGTGTCAGGGCTGTCCAGGGGAGCCTGGGGGGGCCAGGATAGTGTACAGGGCATCTTGGCTGTGCAACCTATGTCCCTTTATCCACCTCCCAATCTCTAACACCACAGCAAGACGCTGTCGGGAGGTGAGGATTTGGAGGGGTTAAGGTGATTTGGGGCAGGAGGGGTGCCCTGTGCGCAACAGGGGGTGGCAGGATAGAGATCATCAGGTGCAGAAGTTGCCCTGGAGTGCGACAGACACAAGAGAGAGGCCAGACGTGTTTAGTGCCTGTCCCCAGGGAGACCACCAGACTGAGTGGGCAGGTAACCCAGGGGACTGCGTTGTCTGCCAATCCCCTGCGGGTGGTGCTGTGCAATGACAGTTCGATCAGGAACAAGACTGCCGTTATTGCAGACCCAGTTTCCTTGGTCGATCTGGCTTGCATCATGGAAACCTGGATTGGGGATGATGCTGTCCCAGTCTTTGAGGTTGCCGCCCCTTCTGGGTATACCATTGTGAATTGCTCCAGAGAGGAACATAGGGGTGGTGGGGTAGCCATCTGCTTTAGATCCGACTTGGTCTTTACTATGCACCCAGTGAGAACCCCAGGTTCCTTTGAGTGTGTGGCTGTTAGTGGGGGTCCAAGCATAGGCTGCAAGATTCTCCTGCTTTACTGCCCCCCTGGGGTGGCGGGAGATTTCCTGCAGGATGTTGCCGAATTCATCATCGGCAAAACACTGGAAGCCCCCAGATTTATTGTCATGGAGGATTTCACTGTTTGAGCTGACAATTAATCATCTCAGCTGGGTTATAACCTCCTCCAGATCATGTCATCACTGGGCCTGTCACAAGTAGTTTCCTCCGTGACTCGCCAGGGCGGGCACACTTTTGACTTGGAGTTCTCACTGGTGGCATGGTCCAATCACTGTATGGTGCGGTTCATGTTTGGGGCACCCACTGGATGCCCTCCCCCTACAGAGATGATGAGCTACCACCCTTTGCAGGGATTGATCCTGGAGGGTTTTTTGGTGGTAGGCAATTTATCTAGCGTGGACAAAGCATGCGTTGGAGGCATTGGCGATACAGTTGGCACCTATAATAGGTGCTATCGGCTGCCATTGACTCCCTCGCACCTGTCCATGTATGACCTAAATCTTTCTACTTAAGATCCCTATGGTTTGACGGGGAGCTGAAGGAGTTGAAGAAGAAGGGTCGGAGGTTGGAGCACTACTGGAGGAAGACTGGGCTGGAGGAGGACAAACTGGCCCTGCGTGCGCATTACAATGTGTACCAGGGGGCAATCAACTGTAAGAAGGCAGAATTTCTGTCCAGAGAGTTTGCTGACAGGAAAAACTGACCATCTGCTCTTTTTTGGACTGTGGACATGCTACTTCAGCCTGTATACAGTCGAAGAAGGCCTTTCTAATGCTGATTGCAAAGAGTTTGCTCGGTTCTTCTTGGACAGGGTGTCCAGTATCCAGCAGGGAATTCCTTCAGTCAGCCAGTCCAGAGCTGACAGTGGTCACCCGAAGAGTCCTGAGTGTGCTCCTTCTGGTTAGGGAGAGTTTAGACTGGTGGAGGTAAATGAGGTCATTGAGGTAGCGAGTAATCTGAAGCACACGTTTGTGAACTGGACCAGGTTCTGATGCGCTTCTTGATGAGATGCGTCAACGCTGTTGGCCCGGTGTTTGCCTTGATTATACGGTGTTCCTTGTCAGAGAGGGTCTTCCCTGACACATTGAAGAAGGTGTTGGTGAAACCGCTCCTCAAGAAATCATCTTTGGACCCAGAGGTCAAGGCAAATTACTGTCCCATCTCCAGTCTCCCATTTTTGGTGAAGATTGTGGACAAGGTAGTGGCACTTGAGTTGGAAGAGCACTTTGTGACCCATGAATTATATGAACCCCTCCAGTCAGGGTTTTGGGCAAGGCATAGCACAGAAACCGTGCTTCTTCGGCTGCAGAATTATATCCTCAGGGCTAGAGATCGAGGGGAAAGGACAATTCTTGTTCTCCTCTATCTCTCTTCAGCATTTGACACTGTGGACCATTGTGTGTTGCTTGACCACGTTAGGGAATTCTTCTGACTCACCGGCATTGTCATCTGCTTGCTTGAGTCATTTCTAACCTACAGGAGACAAAGGGCTGTGATGGGGAATTTTTCTTCCACCCCTAGTCTCCAGTTGTGAGTAGTTCCCCAGGGTTCAGTCCTGTCCCCAATGTTGTTCGCAGTGTACATGCTGCCCCTGGTGGGGATCATTAGGAAGTATGGTCTGGGGTTTCATTGCCATGCTGATTATACCCAGTTATACTTGTCCTTTGCCCCAAGAACATCCAGTGCAGCAGACATGCTAAACAGCTGCCTTGCCGAGATCAATAACTGGATGGCCTCCAGCTGGTTGCAGCTGAACCCCGATAAAATGGAGGTATTGGTGGTGAAGTTGAACAGAGTGTGGGATAGAATGGTCTCTGGTGCACAGACCGGACTTGTTCTGAGATCTGTCCAATTGAAGGCCTCCTCTGAGTTGCAGAATCTTGGTGTCATTCTGGACAGGGGTCTGATGATGGAGGCGCTGGTGTCTTCAACTGTCTACTCCTGTTTTTTCCATCTCAGGAATGTTGCCAGGATAAAGCCCCTTGTGCCACCTCTAGACCTCTCCACTTTGATACATGCCTTGGTGACATCAAGGCTTGATTACTGCAATGTGCTCTACTTCAGGGTCACGGGAGGTTCTCTCCACAGACTGCAGCTGATACAGAATGCAGCTGCCAGGTTACATACCTGCCACTGTTCTTTGACTTTTGCAGCCTAAATATTGCCATATTACACTGGTACTACAAGAGCTGCACTGACTGCCGGTGAGGTGGTGGATCCTCTTTAAGGCAAGTCTTCTCACCTATAAGACCCTACATGGCCAGGGCCCTGGTTACCTGACGGACCTTCTAACAACAGCTGTCTCAGTCCGTCCCCTCTGCTCCACTTGTAGGGGCCTCCTGGCGATTCCCAGGATGAGGCTAAAAATGGCTGGCGACAGGGCTTTCAATGTCAACTGCCCCTTTCTGTGGAATTCGCTACCCCTCGGGGTTAGGGAGGCCCCATCTTTGGAGGTATTCAAGGCCCACCTCAAGGCCCTCCTGTTTGCCCAGGCCTTTTAAGTGAGATCAGTATGTGATGATTTGGATCACAGTCCCCGGCTACCCTGTTTTTATTATCTCTTAGACAAATTTATTGTTATTTTATAATTTATGGAAATTAATGTTAACTGATATTCATTCCGAGTTTGCTGTGTTTATTTATCTGTCTATTTTATTTTGTGCGGCACCTAGAGCCTCTGGGATTGGGTGTGTTTTTAAATAAAAATTGCCTTGCATTGCCAAATGATGGCACCTCTGACAGCACGGTGCCTCATGTCACCATGTTGGGTCACTTATATAGTTACTTTAACACAAGAGAAGAGTTCCTCCTGTAGAGCTTCAAGCACCTCTTCCTGTAGCACATGGTGTTCATTGGAGGACTCCTATTCTACTGCTGACCAGGCTGAACCCAGCTCAGCTTCTAAGATTTGATGAGATCAGGCTCCAAGGGGGAGTAGGAGTGGGCAGAAGTTAGTAAGGAGGATTCTAGTGGTAGAACATTTTGTGCTTAAAGGCATGGGGATGGTGGTAGACAGAGCAGGAAAGTGGAGGAGAGTGGTCAGATGCCTACCTGGAGCACCAACCATCTAAGACTGGGAGAAATAGGAGCACAGCAAAGGAGGGAGGGAGGGAGGAAGAAGTACAGGTATACCTTGGTACCAACAATATAGTGAACTAGCCAGTGGAGATAGTGAAGTGGGACTTCCAGTGGCTAGAGGACTGATTGAAGAACTACTCCTTGGCCTTTTCTCAGGTCCTCTGTGTTTGGGGCAGGGACATGGGGGAGGATAGAGTGAAGAAAAAGGAGTTCAAGGAGTTCAATGGGTGGTTAAAAGGATGGTGCCAGGAACATGGGCACTACTTTGTTGGGGACTGGGGAGTGGGCTTCTGGAATAGGAGGCATTTCAAGGGTGATGGCCTTCACCGGCAAGAGAGGGGACTAGTATGGTAGGGGTTCCATGTTATAACAGCAAAAATTAAATAGTGCCTGTTATGACGGCTAGTGCATCTTGCCAAAAACTCATATGGCGACTGTGCACTACAGAGAAAATACAATGAGCGATGGTCCCAACAAACTCACCAGGACCAGTATATATGGTAGTATTATGCAGGGGGCTGTGCCCCCCCGCAACCCTCTAACTAATTATAATCAGCTCTGGGGTGGCTGACACTGGGGTAAGGAGATAACTCAGGAGGGGGCTATTTTGGGGGGGGGTCAAATCATTGGAACAAAGGACAGGGGACTGTGGAACACACATGCAGGAATCAAGGAACAGCAGCCAAAAAAAAACACCAAGTGCCAAGTACAAAATCACAAAAACATATTCACCCCTCGCAGCCCAGAACCCAGTACCTTCTGCACTGCAGCCATGTGCCTCCTCCACCACACCAGATGGCCAGCTACCAAATGCCTGCCAAACTACCTCCCATAACCTATACTACATCAGTCCCCTCTTACTATCGCTCTATCCCTCTTATTGCCATTATTGCTCCCCTGCACTCACTCTTTCTCCATTCAGTATCCTTCCATGCTCACTCTATACACAGGTGATAAAACTGAGTTAGCTCATATTGAGTCGCTCAATTTGAATTGCCCATTTCACTGGATACCTATGGGGGGCAGAAGTTTTAAATTCACATTGGCAGACAGTTAAACTAATTGCAGAGGAGGCTGGGGCAAGACAATCCATAGTTGAGGAAGGTGAAGGGGAGAACCATGCCAGAACTCCCCCAGATATGGGGACAGGTGTGCAAGAAGTAGTAGCAGTATGGAACAAGTTCAGGGATTCAGTGAGTGTAGATCAAACAGACCAGCAAAAAAGAAAAAAAAAACAGAAGACACCAACTATATCAGGGAACTGTGATGAGGAGTCATCCAAGAAACAAGAGGGGTGGGAGCATACGTTGGAGAGTTGTGTGCCTCAAAGCCAGGAGTCTGGCTAATAAAATTAGTGGACTCCCAGCAATTGTGGCAGACTCTGGGCTGAATATAGTGGTTATTACCAAAACTTTGGCCAACCAGAACAATCACTGGGACCTGGCAATCCCTGGATATACCTTATATAGGCATAATATAGTGAGGGGTAGCCATTTACATCAGGAAAGGAACTGACTCAGTAAAGGATGTATCCTTTTAAGGGAAAGGTGAGGTAGAATTATTGTGAGTACAACTCACACAGTTGTCTTGTAGTAAACTTCACATGGGGGTGATTTATAGGCCACCAGGACAAGAAGAGGAGAGAGAGAGAGATAAAAAAGGGGGGTTACTAGTGGGGTACTGCAGGGATCAGTACTGGGTCTGGTCCTTTTTAATGTCTTCATAAGTGACATTGCAGAAGGACTGGAAGGAAAAGTATGCCGCTTTGCAGAAGACACAAAGATCTGCAACAGGGTTGATACACAAGGGGGGGTGGAAAGGATGAGAAGGGACTTGGCAAAGTTGGAGGAATGGTCAGAAGTATGGCAGCTTAGATTCAATGCAAAGAAGTGCAAAGTAATGCACCTGGGAAACAAGAACCTAGGGGAAGAGTACACAATGTGGGGGAGGCAGTAACAACAACAAAAAGCAGTATAGCGCAATGGTTTAAGGCTCTGAGCTGCAACTCTGGAGACCTGGATTTGAATCCTACAGTCCCCACTTGCATACTGTGTGACCCTGAGCAAGTCACTTAACTTCCCTGTGCTCCCAGGTCGCACCTGTAAACAAGCTTCAGCCGAGTGTGTCTCTCCTGATTAAACAATTAAAAAAAAAAAAAGGGAATGGGACCTGGGGTAGTCATATCGGATGACCTAAAGGTTAGCAAGCAATGTGAGAAGGCAGTAGGGATGGCTTGGGGATACTGGGATGTATAGGGAGCGGCATCACCAGTAGAAAACAGGAAGTTCTTATCCCTTTATATAGACAGTTGGTGAGACCCCAACTGGAGTACTGCATGCAGTTCTGGAAACCCCATCTCTGTAAGGACACAGACAGGATGGAGGCAGTCCAGAGGAGGGCAGCTGAAATGGTACAGGGTCTGCAAGAGAAGCCATATGAGGAGAGACTAAAGGAGCTTAATATGTATACCCTTGAGGAAAGGGGGGGCATGTTAGAAACTTTTAAGTACCTCAGTGGAATCAACGAAGTCCAAGAGGGTAGCATCTTTCAGGAAAAGAGATGTGCAAGAACACGGGGACACAATTTGTAGATAGAGGGACATCTCAGGGGCAATGTGAAGTATTTTTTTCACAGAGAGGTGGTGGACACATGGGGCCTTTCTGAGGAGGTTGTGGGGTCAAGAACAGTGGGGGAATTCAAGAATGCATGGGACAGACATAAGGCAATTCTTGTGGGAGGGAAGAAATAGGCTGTTGGTTAACTAGGATCTGCAGCTTATCCAGTAGGTAGGGCAATGGGCAGACTAGGTGGGCCAAGTGGTCCTTATCTGCCATCAAAGTCTATGTTTCTATGTGTAACCCCCCCTCTTTCCCTTCTAGTGGCCTGAGCAATATATGGTAATCACTTTCGCAGTACCCCTTGTACGCCATACCAGTACCCACACTGTTTGCACTTACCAACAGGGCTGGTTCCTCTGGCTCGACCCTGGGGACCCACTGTAAAACAAGGTAATGCACAGTAAATAGCAACAGTACAGTACTTTTGGCACAAACTGGAACCACATTCAGGTTAAATGCAGCAAAAAAGTCAGATCTGATTTATTCAGGGGACTTGAACAAGGAAGGGGCGTAATCAGGTTGATTGGCTTAAAGGCTATATTAATCAAACAGTTATGCATGCGCTTTAAGTCCCCACACAGTCAGACCTCAGGGTACCCAGGCAGGGAGACGATGGGCTAGCCAGGAACGTTAATAATACTAATAATAATATTTTTATTTGTATTGCGCCTTTCAAATGCCAAGGCACATTCCAATAAAATATGATACAATGCAAAATACAAAAACAGCAATACAAAGAATTATTAAAAACACACACAGCAATTAATAATCAGTAACACCATAAGCTCTTTCCCATAAAAAGGATTTGAGAGCCTGTTTAAAACTCCCCACGGTCATACACTCCCTTGTCTGATAGGGTAGAGAGTTCCAAAGGGAAGGGTCCGCAAACATAAAAGCCCGGGCCCCAGCTGATTTTAACATAACCCTAGGAATCTCTAGCAACCCCTCATCAGCTGAGCAGAGTGACCACACAGGGCGGTAAGGAATCAGGAGTTCATTCAGGTAGTCAGGGCCCAGATCATGCAGGGCTTTAAAAGTCAGTAATCCAACTTTGAAGGTGATCCACCACTGAACTGGCAGCCAGTGCAGTTCCTGCAGCACCGGAGTAATATGGGAAGATCTAGGAGTACTCGTCAGTACTCGGGCTGCGGAATTCTGCACCAGCTGCAGGCAGCGGATATCAACCCCCGGAAGCCCAAGGTAAAGCGAGTTGCAGTAGTCCAGGCGTGAGGTCACAAAGGCATGGAGCAGAGTTGGCAGATCACCGGACGGAATGAGGTGCTTGATTCTGGCGATGTTTCTTAGATAATAAAAAGATGATTTTACCACTGCTGACACCTGGGATTGAACAGTCAGTCCCATATCTAATAGCACCCCCAGATCTCGCACCCATTCAGAGACCTGTAGCTCGCCATCCCCACAAAACACCCCAGATGGGGAGCAGGCTACAGTTCCCCCTATCCGGTGATCTGGATCCAATACCAACACCTCCGTCTTCCCAGAGTTCAACTTCAACCAACTGGACCTCATCCAGTCCTGGATTTCATTCAGGCAGCTATTAAATACTGAGATAGCTCCTTCCTGGTTGGGTGCAAAAGACAGGTACAGCTGGGTATCATCTGCGTAACAGTGAAATCCCAACCCATACCGTCTCACAATGTTTCCGAGGGGAAGCATGTACACCGCAAACAACATGGGGGATAATATAGAGCCCCAAGGAACCCCACAAAGTAGAGAGATGGGATCAGAGGAAAAAAAACCCTGACACCACCCTCTGAGTTCTTCCGGTGAGGTATGAAGTGAACCATCTGAGAACAATCCCAGAGAGTCCACAAATACATCTCAGGTGCTCCAGTAGCACCCCATGGTCAATGGTGTCAAATGCTGATGACAGATCAAATAGTACCAAAATGGACCATTTTCTCTGGTCTCTCGCCATCAGGAAATCATTGAACACCCGAACCAGCACAGTCTCGGTACTGTGCCTCTTACGAAAACCTGATTGGAGAGGTTCGTAGATGCTATGGATGCTCAAATAGTTCTCCAACTGGGCTGCCACCACCTTCTTGATTACTTTCCCTACAAAGAGAAGGTTCGGGATAGGTCTCTAGTTGACAAGACAGTCTGGGTCGAAAGATGATTTCTTCAACAGGGGTGTCACCACTGCCTCTTTCAAGGAACGGGGATATTCACCCGAGTCAAGGGAACACCAGACTATCTGTATTAGAACCAGTAGAATGGGCTCTCCACATCATAAAACTAGGGGGTGGGACCTGGATCTAAACTACAGCAGATAGGACGCAGCCCTTGGACAATCCACATAACATCCACGATTTCTGGGCGGTCGAAGGTACTCCAGGAAAACGAGAGGGTAGTGACCAGATCCTGGCCACTTGCAACCAGCGTAGAATGTGTCAAACAGATGTCTGACCTAATGTCAGCCACCTTATCAGCAAAGAACAGAGCAATCTCATCACACTGTAATTGTGGAAATGCTCTATGGAGCTGTAGACGGGTTGGATTGCACAATCTGTCCACAGTTCTGAATAGCTGAGCAGGTCGGTTCTGAGCAGCAGAAATTTCCCTGGACAGGAACTCTGCCTTCTTACGAGAGATTTCTGACTGATAGAATTGATAATGTTCTAACAGTCTAAGGTGGTCAGCATCCAGGCCAGACTTCCAACAACAACATTCTAACCTGCGTCCAAGCTGCCACAACTCTCTCAAGACCCCATCAAACCATGGGGTCCGAGGTCACAGGGAGAGAGGATGCACACGAACTGGAGCAATGGAATCCAGGGCAGAAGCAATGGCAGTATTATAAGCCATAACCAGCGCCTCTGGATCATTGCAATGCACAGGAAATTGTGATCTTAAAACTGAAGGTGGACAAAGCAATGGGGCCTGATGGGATTCATCCCAGAATTCTAAAAGAGCTAAGGGTAGAACTAGTGACACCACTGACTACCCTTTTTAACAAATCATGGGAAGATGGGATGGTACCTGAGGACTGGAGGAGGGCAGATGTGATTCCCCTTCACAAAAGTGGGAGCAAGGCAGATGCAGGAAACTACAGACCTGTTAGTTTAACCTCAGTGATAGGAAAATGATGGAATCACTTCTGAAGGAAAGAATTGTCAAGTATCTAGAGGCCAGAGGGCACAGGACCCTAGGCAGCATGGATTCACAGCGGGATGGTCATGCCAGACGAATCTGATAGATTTCTTTGACTGGGTGACCAAAGTAGTAGATCAGGGAGGGGCTGTGGACATGGCCAACCTAGACTTTAGCAAGGCATTTGACACAGTCCCACACAAAAGATTAATATACAAGTTAGCCAGCCTGGGAGTGGGTCCCAAGATGACAGCCTGGGTAAAGAATTGGCTGGAGAATAGGACACAGAGAGTAATAGTAAATGGAGTCCACTCAGAAGAAAGGAGGGTTACTAGTGGGGTACCGCAGGTTCAGTATTAGGACCGGTCCTCTTCAATGTCTTTATAGCGACATTAGGAAGGACTGGAAGGAAAGTATGTCTCTTTGCAGATGACACTAAGATCTGCAACAGAGTTGATGCACAGGGTGGGTGGAAAGGATGAGAAGGGACTTGGCAAGGTTAGAGGAATGGTCAAATGTATGGCAGCTTAGATTCAATGCTAAGAAGTGCAGGTAATGCACCTGGGAAACAAAAACCCAGGGAAGAGTACACAATGGGGGTGAGATACTAACAACAACAAAAATGGAAAGGGACCTGGGGTAGTCATATCAGATGACCTAAAGGTGGGCAAGCAATGTGGAGAGGGCAGCAAGGAGGGCTGGGGTTACTGGGATGCACAGGAGAGGCATCACCAGTAGAAAACAGAAGTTATTATCCCTCTGTACAGACAGCTGGTGAGACCCCATCTGGTACTGTATGCAGTTCTGGAGACCCAATCTCCGCAAAGACATAGACAGGATGGAAGCTGTCCAGAGGAGGGCAACTTAAATGGTGCAGGGTCTGCACCGGAAGACATATGAAGAGAGACTTAAGGAGCTTAATATGTATAGCCTCGAGGAAAGGAGGGAGAGGGGGGACATGATAGAAACTTTCAAGCACCTCAGGGAATCAACAAAGTCCAAGAGGGTAGCATCTTTCAAAAAGGGTGTGCAAGAACAAGAGGGCACAATTTGAAGATGGGGGGCAGCTCAGAGGTAATTTAAGGAAGTATTTTTTCACAGAGAGGTTGTGGATGCATGGAACGCCTTCGGAGGAGGTTGTGGAGTCAAAATCAGTGGTGGAATTCAAGCATGCATGGGACAGTCATAAGGCAATTCTGGGGGGTGGGGGTAAGAAGAAGTAGGCTGCTGGTTAACTAGGATCTGCAGCTTATCCAGTAGGTAGGGAAATGGGCAGACTGGGTGGGCCAAGCGGTCCTTATCTGCCGTCAAATTCTATGTTTCTATGTTTCTATATATAACAGCAGCAAGGCCATTGGAAGAAATATTCCGTAAAGGGTAGTACTTGACCATCTCCACAGGGGTCGGCCTACAAGGAGGGGCACCAAAACTGAATCTCACAGTGTAGTGATCTGACCAACTGCCTTGTTCCACCCCCACATCAGAGGCCTCGATCCCCCCAGGAGGAAGATCAAGTCAAGAGAATGGCCAGCTTTATGTGTAGCTGTGGTAACCACCTGTGTTAGGCCCAGTGAATCCATTAACTGGAGGAAGTGTTGTCCAAATTGTGAGAGTTCGTCATCGACCCATGCATTAAAGTCACCTGGGACCATCAGCCTGGGAGACTCAAAGGCCAAGTAGACAACAAAGTCCGCTACTTCCTTAAGGAATTGCTTCTCATCTCCTGGTGGACGGTAGATGAGAGCAATTTGATAGCCCACACCTGCTACAACAGCACATTCAAAGAAAATGGTCTCCTCAACTGGAACACTAGTGAGAGCCAATTTGGTCTTAAAACAGACCGCAACCCCCGCCCCCTGTGGTCCAACCTCGGGTGATGTATCACCGTATACCCGGCTGGAATTGCGGCCTCCAAAATTGGTCCTGCATTATTACCCAGCCAGGTCTCGGTGATGCAAGCCAGATCTGTCGGGACAACAAGATCTGAAATCACAGCAGTCTTGTTCTGGACAGATCTGGCATTGACCAACATTGCCCGGGTTGGACAAAACTCCTGGGCTGCCCCGGCTACCTGCCCATCACTGATGATGGTGCCCTTGGGTATGGGGACCAAGCAGAGTGGCCCACGCTCCAAGCTCCACTTCGCCCAAGGGCGTCTCCTGGGCTTAATCACCCTAATAGGAGCGTTCCGCTCCACTCGTCTCCAATGTTCACCCCCCCAACCCCTCCTACAGGCAATGCCTAAGGCCCAACAACATTGGTAAGTAGAAAAAAAACAGAGGTGGGGTATAAAAGGGGCAGCGGGAGTGGAGAGCAGAGGCTGAGTAGCGCACGACCAGGGGGGCAACAGGTAGACACATCTCATCAAATACAAATCCTTGGCTTTAAGCAATTTAAAAACAAAATAATATATTAGAAAACAAATCCTTGTACAATTAAATCTCAAAATCAACCAATTCAGCTAAAAAAATGCATCAATCTTAATAAAACAACAAAATTAAAAATAAAATAATATAAAGTAATAAAAATAAACAAACATAAAAATAAGACCATACCACTCTAAAGTGATAATTAGTTCCTTCTTCTGCTTTCTCTCACAGAACAACAAACAGAGGGAAAGGTCAACAAATATAATTCCACATACTGTCTCTCACACAGAAGGGGAAACAAACAAATAGAATTAAAAACATAACAAACTAAAATCCAGTCTCATAATAACTTTGTGCTAAGAGTTCACACCTCCAGAGACTCAAAAATAATATTGTTAGGTCTCTTCGGTGGGCTCTCACCTCCACCCAAAACCAACTAGCAAACACAAATCACTACAAAAAGTCAGTTCCACAGTAAAGAATCGATCCTTAAGTCAAATCCTTAGAGCATGTACGATCTCTCCCCCACAGCAACTGATACAGTAAAAGCAGAGGAGCAATGTTAAGTGAAGTTTAGACCCCAGGCTCTCTCACTACCTGGGAGGTCCAAGTAAAAGTAAACACGGTCACTCTCACTGCCCGAAACAGTAATGGTTTAGGAAAAATAACATTTTTTGACCTGACCGTTTGTTTTTAGACTTCCTGATAGGCAAGTTCTCCAGATGACAGTCCAGGAGTCCGATTTTCCAGAAAATGACAACAGGTTAGGGGCCCTATTTATGCAGGTCACCACCCGAGATCACTGCACCCCACAACTTCGACTCCCCACTGGCGCCAGTCCACCAGCCGATACCTGTGCAGAGCCTAGGAGAACTACGGATGCACCGGCCAGCTACCCGGCCCGTCCAAACCCAGCTCTCCCACGTAGGGGCAGACTCAGGCAGCTAAACAACAAAACAGGGACCTCTTACTGTTCAGCAGAGATACATTTCGAATCCAGGATCCAAGTAAAAAGCAGAAATCAGGTTGTTTCAGCAGTGCCCCAAGACAGCGACACCACCTCCAAACATAGGCAAAAATTCTTACGGCCCACGAAGTAATCCTCTCAAACAGGACTCGCTCATTCAGGTGTTTAACTTAAACAAAAGGTCAAAGCAGTCCCACGCTGTAATCCTCATAGGGCAGTGTTCATACACGATACTCTGTTCTCAAAAACTCATTCTCGTCATCCCGATCTATACTTGTGCAGCTATTACAGATGTCGCTTAATTAAAATCTGGAGAACTAATGGAGGGACAATATCAAGTTATACGAACTCAGAAACGACAAACCGACTTAAAGACGTTCCTCATGCGATTCATGGGTGCAGTCAAACAACTCCAAAGTACACTCGAGTGCACATTTCAAAAATGGCTGGGTGTCCCCGATAATGCTGTATAATAAAGACAAAAAAATAAAACCAAAAGAATACAATAAAACAAATAAGCAAAAAACAAATGAGCGAACGAGAGAGTAAAAACGGCACAAATGGGTATGGACGATGCAATTCAGTAACTTGCTCTCAGCACGCCCAGCACGGCGGCCATCTTCAAATCTTTTGCAGCTGGTTGGGGCCCTGTGACGGAAGAAAGCAACATGCACAACACACACTATTTGTAATCCGGAGGCAGAGGGCTCAGTTTGTGAAAGAAAAAGCAACCAGACAATCAGATGACAACACTTTAGATTTAGCTGTTGTTGCAGGGAGCTACTCTGATGTTTACTCATGATACCCAATACTGGACACAGGCAGGATGAAATCGAGACTACAGGTTGTTGAGCTGGAGCGCCTGTAGAAGTGGGGCCCACACGAATCACCAAGGCATTGTTCCTGTTCAAGTGTTGAGCAGGAGGCTGATCCCCAGGCAGGTCTCTCATTGATGGCTTTCTCTGTGCAGCGGGTGGTCAGGCTGGGCCAGTGTGGCAAGGCCCAGGCCCAATGGAGATGATTTTGGATTCTGTCTGTGGGGCTGGATGCAGCTTCCAGCAAGCAGAACACAATTCAAACCACAGTGGGGAACCAAATCACGACCTACTACAAGCACGTAAGGAAATTCCACTGTACCAAGCAAAAGGCTCTACGGTCGCAATTACAGAGTCTCTGCACAATCCAGGAGTTCAGAGGCAACTGGAAGTCCAGACAGGCCTATCGCATTCAGCAAATCTTCAGTCTTCTTCAGCTAGGAGCCTGGTCACATTTCAGTGGCTTACTTAGCTCTCCAAGTTCGGATTCAGTCCGAAAAAGGCACAAGTTCCCTCTCAGGGACAGAAGGCAGGCATGCAGGCCAAAACTCAGGCCTTTCCACAGTTCTCCCATGCGCATCTACGCTGGGACAGCTGCTTGAATCATTCAAACTGTTATCTCTTCACTTCCCAACTCAGAACTGAACCAGCTGCAAGCAGCTTGGGAATTTCCTCAAGATCCAAAAGGTTCAGTTGGCTGATCTGTCTGTCAGTCACAACAAAGGCTCCCCCTCCAGGTTATTTTAGGCACCAAAATGCAAAAACTACAATTCCTATAAGTTTTGACTGTAGGCAGGCTCCATTTTAGAGTCCCAGCAGTAATGATTGGCCCATTCTGACAGTCCCGGGCCAAGCTGGTGGAGATAAACAGAACAGTCCTTGCTGCAAAGAAGGCAAGTTAAAACAAACTGCAATAATATCACTACTTTAACAAATGATCAGCAAACAAGCACATCTTCTAACAGAGCTCCCTTTTAGATTACTTAAGACTGCAATCCAGGCAGCTCTTAAAGAGACAGTACACAGAGGCTATACAGGCACTTTCTGGCAATACATTTAATCTACTAAAACGCAGAACACCTGCCTGGCAGTGAGCATTTAGGCAAGCTCAAGGAAGACTTTTTGGGAACCCTCATTTGTAGGGGGGTTACATATGTTTCTAGATAAGGAACTAGGAACAGAAATAAGGACGTAGGCAGCAAAGGGTGAAGTTGTAGTAGTAGGAGACCTCAGCCTGTAAGAGATTGACTGGTACATCCAAACTGCCAGATGCACCAGAAGCCAGGCCCTACTTGATACACTGCAGGACTGCATGCTAGTGCAACAGGTCAGGGATCCCACTAGGCAATCTGCCATTCTTGATGTGATACTCGCCAACTTGGAAAGAGCAGGCGGAGTACAGGTTGGGGAACCTCTGGGGTCCTGCATCCACAATACTAAATGGTTAGAGTTGTCCCTAGCCACCAGTAAGCCTCTGTCTAAGGCTATTGTGCTAGACTTCAGAAGGGTTAGGGCAGATATCAGTTTAATGAGGGAATTAATACTGGGCAGGTTAGCAGGAATAGGCAGCACTAGGGGAGCACCAGGGGAGTGGAGGAAAGCTTGGGGTTATAAAAGGGGATGGTCTCAAGTCAATGAAAACATGCACAAGAACAGTTTTCAAGAGGAACAAATACAGATGACTGATTTGATTCTTTGAAAATATCAAGAGAGGCAGTGAGGGCCAAAATAAAGGACTTTATAAGGTACAAAGAGAATCAGGGGGATGAAGAATGGGGCAAGTATCAGGAAAAAAATAGACAGGCCAATAGAGCAGTCAGGATCACAAAGGCAGACACAAAACTGCACATTGCAGAGGGGACAAGGGAGGGGAAAACAGTTTTTTTTAGATATATAAGGGAAAAAAGAAAGCTGGGGGGAATTGTCAGGCTAATGGAGTGGGGCAGGATAATAGAGGAGGAGATGCAGAAAGCAGCCATGCTGAATGAATACGTCGGATGAGTATTCACTAGGGAGAACAGCAGGCCCTTTGCCAGAAAGTAGCATGAAGACCACTGATAGAGGTGTCCGAGAAATGAGACCAAAGAAATTTACTTAAGAGTCAATAAAGGGTTAGCAGCCATGAAGTTAAACAAGGCTACCGGGCTGGATGGGATGCACAGTCCAAGAAAAAAAGAAGGCATACAGCATATACTAGGAAAACCAAAACTGAGAAAGACTGGGAGTCATACAAGGAAAAAATGAGAGGGTCTAACAAACAAATTAGAAAGGCAAAATCCCAGACAGAGGAAAAGATAGCAGAAGGCACAAAGAGAGGAGACAAGTCATTTTTTAGATACATTAAGGAATGTAGGAAGGCAAAAGGTGGGATAGTAAAGATTGCAACTGAAGAAAGGAAATGCACCAAACATGACCCAGAGAAAGCTGAAATCCTCAACAAATACTTCTGCTCAGTGTTTACCAAAGAGGACCCAGGAAAGAACACAACACCCCTGGACCATTGGTAGATACGAGTCCCTTTACAGAAGCCAAAGTACAGGAGGTGCTAAATAAACTAAAAGCATACAAAGCCATGGGACCAGACAAGATGCACCCCAGAATCCTTAAGGAACTGGGGGCAGAATTAGCAGCCCCTCTGGCACTTCTATTCATTAAATTCTTGAAGAGCGGTGTGGTACCCGAGACTGAAAAAAGGCAATAGTAGTTCCACTTTCACAAATCAGGCAATTGCAAAGAGGCTAGTAATTACAGAACCGTGAGCCTCACATCTGTAGTAAGGAAACTAATGGAAACACTACTCAAACAGAGGATCATAGCATTCCTCAAAACTAGTGGCCAACAAGACCCTAAACAGTATGCTTTCACAGCAGGTAGGTCATGCCAGACAAATCTGCTCGAGTTTTTTGACTACACTACAAAAATAGTGGACGACAGTGGGGCAGTAGATGTAGTCTACCTAGACTTTAGTAAGGCCTTCGACTCTGTTCCACACAGAAGGCTGTTAAAGAAGCTTGACCACAGAGCAGTTGGTCCAGAAGTAGTCATATGGGTACAAAACTGGTTACAACGTAGAACCCAGAGGGTACAGATTAATGGAATGCAATCAACAGAAGGCAGGGTGACCAGCGGGGTGCCTCATGGCTCAGTGCTGGGGCCTCTGCTCTTCAGTGTTTTTATAACAGACATCACTGATGGACTGGAAGGGAAGATGTGTCTGTTTGCACACGACACCAAGACATGTAACAGGGTGGACACCTCAGAAAGAGTGAGCAAGATGGAAGCTGACCTCAGGAAACTTAAAGAATGGTCTAGAGCGTGGCAGCTGAGATTTAATGCCAAAAATTGCAAGGTCATGCACATAGGAAAGAAAAATCCAAGAAAGGAATATTACCTGGGAGAAGAAAGACTGCTGGCCTCAAACCAGGAACAAGATCTGGGAATCATAATCTCAGATGACTTAAAGGTTAGTAAGCAGTGTGGGAAGGCAACATTGGAGGCCAGCAGAATGCTGGGCTGCATTAGGAAGGGAATCACAAGTAGGAGGAGAGAGGTGGTACTACCACTGTATAGATCACTGGTTAGGCCTCGCCTAGAATATGGAATCCAGTTCTGTATGCCTCACCTCAGGAAGGACATTGACTGGGTGGAAACAGTACTGAGAAAGGTGACAAAAATGATTCAGGGGCTGCGGTACATGTCCTACGAGGAAAGACTTAGGGAACTGAATATGTACTCCCTGGAGCAGAGAAGAGAGAGAGGGGACATGATTGAAAGATTCAAGTACATAAAAGGCATTAACAAGGTGCAGGCACAGGAGCTTTTTCACTTCAAGAAGGGCTCCAGGACCAGGGAACATGACCTCAGGCTGCAAGGAGGGAGGTTCTCTACCAACACCAGGAAGTTTTTCTTCACAGAAAGAGTGGTGGACACCTGGAACAGCCTGCCCCAAAAGGTTGTGGGGGGTCAACACTGTGGGGGGATTCAAGAATGCATCAGATAGACACAATGGAGCCCTGACTACAAAGGGCTACTAGAGTGTCAAAATAGGCCTAAAACAAGTGGGCAGACTAGATGGACATAGTGGTCTTCTATGGCTGTCAAATTCTATATTTATATGTTTCTATGTTGCTACTAAGAGAACTGGCATCGGTGTTGCCCACACCCCAGGTAGGGCTATTCAAGGGATGGTTCCCAAAGACTGGAGGATAGTAGATGTAGTTCCACTACACAAGGGAGAGGACAAAGAGCAGTCAAAAAACTATGGACTTGTCATCCTTTCCTCCATGGTAGGGAAATGGATGGAGACACTAGTCAAAGAGGACCTAGTGGTCTACCTGCAGAGAAAAGAACTCCAGGATTTTAAGCAGCATGGGTTCATGGCAGGGAGGTCTTGTCAGACCAACCTGATCGTATTCTTTGACTGGATAACCAGGGCAGTGGATAAGGGGCATGCAGAAGACTTACTCTACTTTACCTTCAGCAATGCATTCAACTTGGTGCCACATCCAAGGCTGCTGAAAAAAATGAGGGCTCTGGCAACAGCTAAGGAAATAGTAGGGTAAGTAGGGAATTGGTTGGAGGGGAGGCAGTAGAAAGTTGTGCTGAATGCAGTCAGATCTGAAGATTGTGGGTTCTAGTCCCACACCAGGAACTTGGGAGTACGGTATGTCCCAATACTGCCACTGTAGTGCAGCATGAGGGGGTACTGCACTTCTGAGGTGCTGTCTTTCAGATGAGGTGTGAGACAGAGGTCCCATCTGCCTGTTCTGGTGTTTGTTCAGGTGGATATTAAAGATCCAGTGGCACTTTTTGGAAAGAGTAGGGGAATTTTATTGAAAAAAAAATAACAGACAATTCATACATCACGAATATATGTCAGAAATTAATAATAAAAAGATTATGCCAAGGCCGAATGAAAACCTGACCACAGCTTATGAAACAAAGCTACTGAGAAAGAGAATGTCTCTTTCTGATACAAGCTGTGAACAGTATGTACTATTTGTGCAACTACATCAGGCAGGTTCACTTTCTGTTGTAATGTAAAAGCATAGACAGCTTGCCAGAGGTAGTATTTACACATTGTGAAACACACCTTTTTTTTTAATTTTTATTTATTCTGCTTTTTGCCGTTGGCTGCCTTCTCCTTCAACTCATTCTTGAGCATCTTGCCTCACTCCCTATTGCTGTATCCCCACTGATACCCCTTGACTTACCCCTCAGGGTGGGGCCAATGCTCCAATCTAGCCCATCTATGATGGGAAAGGTGCCGGTTGCGACTTACAATAGCTCCCTGGATTCCCCCCAGGGTGGGGTTCAGGGCTGGTTGGTGTAGTGGAGCCATATTAGGTCAGCGGAGAGGCCAGGAGCCATTAAGGCCAGGAGCCAGGTGCATGTCATCTTTGGCGGCCAACGAGATTTTCAAGCTTCCCCAGGGGCGGGGATATGTGATGACGTCCAGCATCTGCCTCACCTTTCTTATATCTAGGCACCGGTTGCTTGTGGTTCCCCCAGCTTCCGCCAGGAGTCCCTCGAGCACTGGACACACCACCCATCCCTCCCCCCAGAGAAGGAGAGCAGCTCATGGGGCACTCAATCCTTTTCCCCTGACTGGCCCTCCAGTTCCCCAAGTCTGTTCCTGAACCCGGGTCACTGGTGTCGCTAGCGGAAATCCAACCACTGTGTCAGCAGGCCAGCTATATGGTGAAATACACCTGTAGGGTATGCTTGGTAAACCCAGACCAAGCAGAGGGATATAGGCCCAACACAACTATTTCATACGTGATGAAACAGGGCATTGCCATGTGATACTAAGATATGTCCAAAAAACTAGACTATATGGATATTCGAATAAAAAATGAGATTTAGTTTCCAGAATCCCTGCGCAGGTATTTCTAGGACACAATCTTTCTGACATGGACTTATGTTTTAGGTAGTCTTGGACCATCAATTTACCATGAAGGGTGAGCCATAGAACGTACCTCATAGTATATGGGATGGAGTTATTTGTAAGCTGGGAGTGTGTGGTGGCTAGGTCGGAAGGGGGACAATATTTTAGTTCTAATGGGGGTTATAATTACCACTAAGAACAGATTAGTGCTAAGTCTTCCTGGAGAGATTAGTATACTCTTCAAATAATAAATGCCCCACACACAATTTCTTAACGGCATACATGAAACAGGCTGGTGCTAAATGGACATAGTTCCCTACTGGGGGTCTGGCACCATATGTGTGCACATAGTCAGAAAAGGCACTGACCAATCTTCCACTGGGGGACCCAAGGAGCCTGGGCTCCATGAAGTACAGGTGTAAAGTTGCTAGAAAAAAACATACTAAAGTAAAATACAAACGGGTTTACCATAAGTAGATCCCCTCTGTTTCAAGGTAGATAAGTGATAGTCCTCTTAATTGGATTTAAATGAGAACCCCACAACCCTTGAAAAAAAAACACCAAACAGCCTGGTTTCCCCTGAGGGATGGGGTGGAAAAACACAACTAAGGTACATAAAACAAGGCAGTAACAGTATTTTAATTAAAAATATTCTTTTAGATTTGGCTACATGCCGATGTTTCCAAAGAGCCATGATACCTTCCATAATCTGCCTTCCCAGTTGAAAACTGCTATGTTATTGTGATTAAAATAAATGTCAAGGAGTTTCACTGGGTCTGAGGAAACAGAGACACCAGTAAAGTCTGAGTTGTGTGACCAGACAAAGTCACCCAACTGTATAGCTACGCTTTTGTCATAGCTTATTTTGGAACAAAATTGTAAGAAGAAATCCCTCACCAGGATTCTATCGGTATCTCCTGATACCAAGTCATGTAAAAAATGCACAGCTCATCAGCATACACCAGCACTCTAAGTTCAGGAGTATCAGGTGTTAGTTGCATACCCCTGATAGCTGTGGAACCTTGTATAAGCCTAAGCAGTAGGCCAATAGAAAAAACATAAAGCAGGGGGCTTAACGAGCATCCCTGCCACACCCCTCTGCTATTCAAAATGGGATGGCCAGTTGAAGAGTTAATATAAGGAATCAATCTTGTGGCTGAATACATTACCTGGAGCCAGGACACAGAAAGGGGGGGGGGATATCATCTTGTAAGATGGTATTAAACAGATAGTGCAGGTGGACCTGGTCAAATGCCTGCTCCTGATACAAAGAGAGGACATAACCAAGACAAAACCCTGTTTACTCTGTTCAAATACTTCCCGGAGCAGTATGAGATTATCGGTGATGTGTCATGAGGGAATAGCACAGCACTGGGACCTAGAAATCAGGATTTTCATATTCGTAGTCAGACGTCTTGCTAACAATTTAGCAAGGATTTTGTAATCTGTATTTAACGGATACAATGGTCTCCAATTGTTCAACAATGTCCTATCACCTTTTTTACATAAAAATGAGTAAGGCTTCACCCATAGAAGTGGCAGGGAACCCACTACAATGTGTATAGAATCTGTAGGGTATGGGCCAAATAATCCTCAAAGGTTTTGTAAAATTCAGGGATAAGGTCATATATCCCAGGTGCAATATTGGAGGATAAACCTCTGATAGCATCTATCACCTCTGCCACTGATATAGGGAGAGTTAAAGCCTCTCAGAGATGGGTAGGTAAGAGAGGAATATCTATGGGCAGAGCAGAGCGATTACAGTGATCTGAAGCATCTGGGGCACCAAATATTGTCCCAACATACTCCTGTAAATATCCATAATAGAGACATGCTCGACTGAGAGAGGCGCTTGTGCAGAGGAGCGCAGAGCCCACATATGTCTGCACTGGAGTCTGGCATTGCAGGCTCAAAATGCATCCAGTGACTGTTTGATTCCCCGGGTACCAAATTTTGATTCCCTCTCTAGGGACTTAGCCCTATCATACTGGTAGGACAACAGTTGGGATTTAATGGAGATAATTTCCATCCAGAGGTCCCTCCCTGATAAATGATTATTAGAAATAAGGTTTTGCAATTGATCCCGCAGGTTTAGGTACTTCAAGTGTCTAGAAGTATGTAAGTTACGTGCTTCATGGCAGAAGAGGAGTGGAAAACATGTTTAGAATCATTCCACCATACATTTTGGGACTGCAAATCTCCAGATGTGCACTCCCAATCAAAATGAAACTTGGCATATCAAGAGACCATTAGTCTTTGAAGGCACATGCCAGATTACATGTAAATTGCAAGAATAGCTGCGGTGTTATTAATGAACAAAGTGCCACCACAATGTTATCCTATGGGAAATTTCTAAATTTTGGAATGTTATGACTATGGACCGAGTGTACATTTTTTCACCAAACCAGCATAAGTCACATCTGTGGAGCAAACCCTTCATATCCTGCAAATTTGAGACTGAAAGTCCTAACTGTTTCTTTGCAGTGCAGTAGGAAAGAAACAGTAAACTTTAAAAATCCCTGTTCATGAGTTGTCAGAATCCACTTGTGAGCCCAAATCCCTGTTTGTGAGCTGTCAAAATACCTGTGCATGAGGCAAATCCTTGTTAGCAATTTATACACCAATCGAAAAGATTGAACTGAGCATGCTCAGAACCCAAAATTTCAAAATTGAATAACTTTGGAACGGGTTCATATTTTCTCACCAAACCAACACTGGCTTGTTCTTTGGGGCAAGCTTGTTCTACCCTAACAATGTCAGGCCAAAATTGCAAATGGTGTGGCCACCATGTGATGAGGACAAATCAGCAAAAATGGGTGAAAAAAGTGACTTTTCTACTTTTTCCACTATGAGCTGTACAAAATCTGTGCATCCGATCAAAACAGAACTTGACACATCAAGAGACCTACCCCACGGGACTGCACATACCAAATTCTCTGGAAATCCAATGAGCAGTTGCAAAGTTATTAAAGTGCAAAATTTGGGGTTTAACATTAAACTGCTTACTCAACTCTAACTATAGTGGCACTATCGTGCAACATATATATATATATATATATATATATATATATATATATATATATATATATATCTATATCTATATCTATATCTATATATCTATATATCTATATATATATATGTGTGTGTGTATATATATGATTTATATTCTTTGCAAAAAACTGTGTTACTACAACATTTAGGGTTGAGGCTACAGTGGAAAAAGTAGAAATGAGGTTTTAGGGTTTCATACCCTAAAACCCCACCCACACCCCTAAAACAAATCAGGGGTGCAGTCTTCCTTTTGGCTGTCAACTCCAAAGCTCACCCCATTCTATGCACTCCAGAAAGATGCACAACTAATGGGGTAAGCTTTGGGGATGACAACCCCCAAGGAAGACTAAATTTGTTTTAGGGATGGAGTGGAGTTTTAAGGTAGGAAATCCTAAAACCACATTTCCCTACTTTTTCTTCTGTAGTCTCAACCATAAATGTTTCATTAATACAGTTGTTTTCAAAAGAATTTTACTTTTGAGATAGTATAATTGTATCCACAAGGTCCTCCAGGCCCTGAGCTCCCATCTAGCCATCCTTTTTGAAATATTGTAATTGTATCTTTATTTGCCTCTGCACTCTCATCCCTCCATGGCCATGTACAGTACATGTATGTTGCTGTGGAAGGCCCTGCACTTCCATTTGCAGGAGAACAGCAACCAAATTGTCAGCATAGCCATCTTAGTCATTTTTATGGGATAGGGCTTTCCCTGTTATACCATAATAGGTCATTTTTAATATGTTATACCTGTTGTATTGTTTTATTGTTTGTACTGACATGTTGATGATTTGATACTTTATGTACAGCGCCTTGAAAATTTGAAAGGCGCTTAATTAAATAAATATTATTATTTATTATTATTATTATTATTACCCCATCTCATGTAACCAGTATTGAAAATGTTCAAATCCCCACCAAAACATGATTCTGCGGGACAGTAACATCATTCCATGCCACTGGACACAAAAGACAGTTTTGCCATGATTTGAAAAATGACAGCTGTCACGTTCATGAGGTGATATAAAAAAATGGCTATATTGAAAATTTGTGGTCAAAATATTTAAAATTGAGAAAGGTAAAAATGAGCATAGCAAATTTTCAACAAATGCACATAACTTTGCCATTTTTACATATTGTTTCCCAAAATGTTCAATATAGCGTTCTTATGATGACACCTCATGAACAAGGTTGGTAAACATTTTCAAATCCCACCCAAAAGGTGATTTCACCAAGCAACCACAAATTAGCCTTTTGGGACATATATGCATACTTCCACCCATATTGTTCAGGAGGCGTTGTCTCAGGAAGGCCATGTTGAAACTTTGGGTTGAAAATATGCAAAAATAGCAAAGCTATGCCACAAAGTTGAAAACCTTACTGAAATTCATTGAACCGCACTAAACTTAATTTCTTATATATGAGTCGGCGGTTCCAGCAGCAAAACGTGTCTTCAATTGGAGGGTGGATCTTTACACTGGGATCAATTCAGGTGAGTGAGGGTGTGTGAGGAGTGTTGGGGAGTGCAGGGTGGTGGGTGCTCAGTGGGAGGTTGGGGTTGGGGAGCAGATTGGTGAGGGACTTTTTTTTTTACAGGTTTAAAACAAAACAAAAAAAGACATTGAGGGACCATTTTCTTTATTACAGGTACAAGATAGGAGATCAGTGGGGGGGGGTGCCACTAGACACTAGGGACAAAAACAAATATTGTGGGAATAGCAATTGGAGAGTGGTGGGTTTCACTGGACACCAGGGAAAATAACACTACTACAGGGTCAGTGGTCGGAAGCTGGGGACAGCACTAGACAGCAGGGAAGTAATAAACAACTATGGTGCTGGGGATTGGAGGGTGGCATGGTGGCACTAGACACCAGGGAAAAATAGTAAAGATGAAATATTAAAAACAAAAATACGGGGAGGGCAATCTGAGGGCAGGAGTGCCACTAGACACCAGGGCAAACGTTTAAAAATTAGGGTCATGGCAACTGGAGGTGGGAGGTACCACTAGACACCAGGGAAAAGATGCCGGCAAATGAGAAAAGATTTTCCTCACACGAAAAAGGATAATTTTTCATGACTTGTGATATGAAAAAGAATATTTTTTGTATCATGAGTCACGAAAAAACATTTATAATCTTAAAAAAAAATATTTTAAGGGCATTTCTTCAACAGTTAAGTACAGAATCCAGCTATAGGGTTCCCAGTAAGCAAGTTACATGTGCACTTTCCAGAGTGTCATTTTTGTGATTTTCCAAATTTTAATGTTTAGGGAAAAATTGAAAACAAGATGGTGGCAAATGAAAAGGATTTCCCCATCATGAAAAAAGAATGACGTCAAAATGAAAGAAGATTCTTTTCTGTTTCATACAACTATTTTGAAGTGCTTATTGAGTATGCTTAGAACTATAGTTTGAAAATTTTAAAATGAAATAACTTTGGAGCAGATTAATAATTTTTTTCACCAAACAAGGGTCATCCACTTTCTACCCTGAAAATTTCAGATCAAAATTCCAACCCATCTGGGCAATAGCCAAATTCAAAGAAATCCCAGCAAAGCTGGCCCACCAGCACAGCGGTTAGATTTCCTCTTGAGACACCGGTGACCTGGGTTCAGAAACGGACCCAAGTTGTTGGAGGCCCAGCCGGGGGGAGAAGGGTTGAGCGTCCCCAGGACAGCTCTCCTCCGGGTGGAGGGTGGGGTGGGGCGAAGGCCCGGTGCACGATGGACCTCTGGTGGAGGCTGGGGGTACTGCTGCAACTGGCTTCCAGCATGCTCAGGGGTGGTACAGATGCACAGTGTCATTGCACGTATCCACCACCAGGAACCCCCCCCCCAAAAAAACACAGCAGCCAGCACCTAGATGACACTGGCCTTGCTGCCTCATGCCCAACTCCCAGGCGACTCCCCAACCTAATCCCACATTTGCCGCATTTGGGCGGTTAGAGCCACCTACCAGGGGCAAGCCAGGGGCATCAGGGAAGTGAGAGCTCATGTGGGAGTGTGGGAAGGAGGTGAGGACCGTGACCGGGTAGACAATTCCGGTGGCTGGCATAAATGGCACAAAAGTATAAATAAAAAAAAAAGAAATCGTAGCAAAACCAATGATAAATTATGAAAAATTCACTTTTTTTCTGAATCTGCAAATCAGACCAGAACAAAACCTGGCATATCCAGAGACCTACCTCACGAGACTGTGCTTGCAAATTTCATGCAATCCATTGAACAGTTGTGAAGTTATTAACGTGTAATAATTGGGGTTTTACATTAAAGTGCCTACTCAACCCTTAATATAGTGGCGCGGTAGTGCCACTATAAAAAAATATATATATATATCCTGTATACGTGTGTGTGTGCGTATCTATATCTTTTTTCATGATTGGACTCCTGTCCCCATAGAAAAAGCTGTCATGTATTTCCTCATATATGAGGGTTCCAAATTAGCAGATATGCAACTATTAACTAGAACACATTTCCTGAGAGCCCTACGGAAGACAATCCACAATGCAGATTGTGCTAAAGCTGCAGTTATTTTATTAACATTATCATCATTATTCCGTTTGGTACAGCCATTAACTTGTCTAAGTAACAGTATAGAAAATATAACAACTTGACATGCGATTCTAAAGGCAGACTGCCATTAATTTCCTGCTACTCCTTGCTTATCCTTATAGAAGTAGCTAACTACTTAGACAAATTTATGACTGTAACAAATGAAATAATGGTGGTGGTTTTAATAAAATAACCATAGCGTTAGCACAGTCTGCTGTGTTGACTGTCTTCCTCCAGTGTGCTCATGAAATGTGTTGTTGTTCAGTGAGAGAACTAGGAGTGAGCCCTCCTAGTTATAGCACTGCTGTCCTGCACTGGGAGCTTGGGTCAGAATCCTGGGTTTGCCCTGACTAATTAGCCACTATCATTTTATTATTGTGTTAACACCTTAATAAAAATTAATAATGAACAAACAGAAAAAATCACTTTATTAAATCCTGATTACCACATGTAACAATCACCTTAATAACACGTGCAACCTCGTGTTTAACACATATAATAACCTCCTTCATATCATATGTAACAGCCACCTTATTTACACATGTGACAGTCAAGGGACACTGTCAACCTTTTTTGCATCATAATGGGCCCTATACATTAATGGGCAGGAAATACGTGCCAGAGACACGTATCTTGCCTGTGTAGCTCCACACCTATAGACAGGTGTGCACATGCCTATATGCACTACTAGTGGCTACATCCATGGCCCTGCTGCCACGGTGTGCAGAACTGTGCAGGGCTCCCAGGAGTGGAGTAAGAAGACCTGGGCAGGCATCCAATAGGAAGCCTGTTCCGGGTCCCAGAGTAGATCCCTAATGTGGGCAGGTGCGGATCCAGGTACATGAATAGCACCCACAGGCGCATGGACCTGAGCCACCTTGCTGCTAATCCCAGCTGCCCAATGGTCCCGTAGCCCACCCCATACATGACAGCCCACTCCCCCAATGTACAGCCCTCCCACATGTGGGTACTGGTCCCGGGTGGCACATGCCCCCTCCCTGTACACAGAGGCGCCCACTGCACTTCATGACCCGATTCAACCCTGGGCACCAGTGGACCCCCCAGTGGCACCAGTTACCCCCCCATGACCTCACATCATCCCACCAGTGCCGCGGTCAGAGACAGCCAGCTGACTAGCCCTCCACACACCTCCATGGCTACCAGCTATCTGACATATTTGGGCGCGCATCGGCTGTTCACCCCTGTGAAAGTCAGATGGCTGTCAGCCATGAAGGTGTGTGGAGGGCTGTGCTGCTGGCCATCCAGCACATTGCACTGACACTGCAGGTATGGTGGGAGGTGCTGGTGCCATGGGGGGTGGGGACCTCTGGTGACAGGGGCCAGGTCAGGTCAGGGTCATGGGAAACCAGGCACCTCTGCCTATGTGGGGTTGGGGGGCTGCCATGTGCTACCTGGGTGAGGTGACCCCATGAGGGGGGTGGTATGGACCATGGACAGGTGCTGCCAGGTGGGGAGGTTGGCTGTATCTCTCCAGGTGCCATGCAAGGGTACTGGGTTGCATGGGCATAGCGGTGCAGCCCTGGGTTGGGGGTGCTGCATTGGGATGGGAAATGCATTGTTATGTGTGTAGGGGTGTCCGTCATAGGGGTATGAGGTCAGGGTCAGCCCAAGCTGTGTATGGGACTACTTGCTGGTCATAGGACCATTCTGCTGTCCTGTGTGTACAGGGGCTGGGTGTGTAGGGGCAATAATAGCAGGACTGTCCCTGGCATAACAGTTGACCCCCTACATGCCCTGGTGCACAGCACTACTCACCATGGTGCATGGTGTGCAGTGCTGGTTTATTACTTCCCTGGTGGCTGGTGGCTGGCCAGTGGGGAGCATACCCCCCACCCACCCCAGTGCATTGCTGTCCATGCAGCCAAAGGTTCAGGCACATAATTGCTGTGTGCCCCCCATATGAATGCCATGTGGTTCCCCCTCCACCGCATTCATGTGTCCATGATGCCAACGTGTTCCGGTACATTGCGCCGTGCAGGGCCCAATATTTTTAGGTAAAACAACCATTTTATGATTGCTTACTTTCTCTAAAATTCATTGATGTTGCTGCCTCCTTGTTTATTGGAACCAAAATGCATGGTGATGAATAGTTATACCCAGCTTTGTTTTGCTTCAAATCATTGAACTACTCTTAGTGAAAACTTTTTGTACATTAGAAACACCCTCAAACAGTGCAGCCACTCATGATACAATAGTCTCCTTCACATTGCATAATGAGTTGCTAGATTGTTTTGGGGGTGTTCCTGAGTCCCAGGAAAGATGCAGGAGGAGTTGGTCAAGAAATGTAAACAAACATGTTTTGGTGTGGTAACAACAATATGGTGGGCAGCCTGTTTTTCACTTTTTAAAAGAAAAAGGGATCTGAATCAAACTACCAGCTGCATCAACAGTCTCTGTAGAATGTGGCCAATCATAAAATGTGTATTTTTAACTAGGGACACTTTGAGGCCTACGGGGTTTGGCAGTGTTCCTTTAGAACCTTAAAAAACTTTCAAAACTACAGCTCCAGAATACCAAAAGACTGCAGAAACTCCAACTGTGAAAACGGTCCAAGCCTAAATGCTTATAACTAATCCAACATCTCGCTTGCTCTTGCCTCACTCTCAAAGCAGCCTTCAACCCACCATCAATCACTTCACCTGCCAAGTCGAGATGTTGCAAAGTTTTAATTCACACACAATGATCAGGTGACTTGCCAAACTCCACCTCATGGATAAATTTGCCAATGTTTGCCCCTATGTTAAACATTCATGAATTTTCAACTTCACCTTGTAACTTTGCCTTTTAATTTCTCCTTTGGTGTTGCCAAGGTGAACTTCTGTGAAAATAAGGCTGTTGGTAAACAATTTGTCTGAAGGTCACATGGAAGAGCTTCTGCAGGTCAGACGGTACAGTCTCTCTACAGTGACTGCCTGACTTGCTTCCTGTTTCTCATTTCTATTCAGACAGAGACAGTGGAAGAAGCCTGTGCTGCCCATGAAAGAAAATCTGTATTTCAAATTCTGTTGGCAGCAATTTCTTTATATTTTTGTCTTTCCTTTATTGTGCTTTAGTGAACACTGTTTTAGTAGTTACTGTTAATTTTGAATCTGTTTTATATACCTATTTGTTACTTTTATTTTCCTCATTGTCTTGAATCTTTTATGTCTCTATTTTTTTGTTTTGATCCAGCAGGGCCACATCCACAGCAGGAGGAGATAATAATAATAATCATAATTATTTTATTAAGTGCTAGTCACATGTATCAAAGTGCTGTACAACACAACAAATTCTTAATTATTAAAAAGATATAAAACTTTCTAAAAACATTGATATAATACACAGAATCAATTTTCCAATCAATGAGTATTGCCCCAGACCAGCAGGTACAGCAGCAGCAGCAGGGGGCAGAAAGGAATATTGAGGAACAGCAGCCCTCAGTTCCTAGTTCTGAGATGGAGGGGTAAGAACCCCTTGCGACCCACCATCATGATTTCACCACCGCCATTCACCCCCCACAGAGAAGTCCTTCTCATCATCCTTGGACTCCTCTGCTCCTCCATCAGCAGCACTACACCCATGCCACCAGTACCCCAAGCTTTTCATGGTGTGGGATTTTTTTTATGACTGACCCTAGTGACCACAGCATGGTCACTTGTAATTTATGCAAGACATGGGTCAGCTGGGCAAACAGGGTACCCACTTGAGTACTGGGTGCCAAAGAACACATTTGAAAAAATCACCAGGTCGAGTGGGGGAAACAACAGAGGGAATGGTGGTGGTCCATCTGAGCCAGCAGCAGTGCACCGAACAGGGCATAAGGAAAGTTTGTGTCACATGGAGGGATGATGGACAAACCTTGTTCAAGTGGCTACATCCTTGGTTTGACTTCAAGCTACTGAACCAGCAGCAACATCAGCAGTGGAGCTTGCCAGCCTAAGGGAGGGAGTGGGGGGGGACCTCCATCACAGGCTCATAGAAGTGGAGCAGGATATAAAATTATTTTTTCCAATCAGGAGAAGCTGCTGGAGGGGATGGCCAATCTCTGCAATGGTGGCATGGGTCCTAGTAGTAGTGACATTCAGTTTGCTTATTACATTAAAGCATGTAAAATCCCTGTTATGGTTTAACTATTTCCTGTCCTCCTTCTATTCTTTCCTTCAAACTGTCCTACTTGTTTATAAACAGAAGAGAGAAACAAATAAGTGCCTCAACTGGGACTTGAACCCAGGCCACTTGCAGTACTATTCCAGTTGTGCTACCAGCTGTGCAACCAAGGCAACTGAAAACTGAGCCATCCAGCAGCACCTTACCCTTTCTCCAAAGCAGAACCTGATACAGCACAGGTAATTACATTTTCAATCACAAGACTGCAGTGCGCACATTTATTGAACACAGACAAACAGAAGAGAGAAATAAATAAGTGCCACAGCTGGGACTTAAACTCAGGCTGCCTGGAATACCATTCTGGTTGTGATATCAGCTGCACCAACAAGGCAACTGGGCCATCCAGGAGCACATTACTCTTTCTCCAATGCACAACCGGGTTCAACCATTCAACTGTTCTGGTTGCGCTACCAGCTGTATCACCAACGCAACCAGGTTGTGCACTGGAGAAAGACTAAGGTATGTCTGGGTAGCCTAGTTTCCAGTTGCCTTAGTGATGCAACCAGAACAGTATTCTGGGCAGCCTGGGTTCAAGCCCCAGATGAGACAATTATTTCTTTCTCTCTTCTGTTTGTATGTGGTCCATAAATGTGCACACCACACTCATGTGATTGAAAAATGTAATTATCTGTGCAGCACCAGGTTGTGCATTGAAGAAAAAGTAATGTGCTCCTGGACAGCCCTGTTTCCTTGGGGGTGCAGCTGACAGCACAACTGGAATGGTATTCTGGGTGGCCTGGTTTCAAGTCCCAGATGAGGCACTTATTTCTTTCTCTCTTCTGGGTTATGTGTGTTCCATAAATGTGCACACCGCACTCTTGTGATTGAAAATGTCCCCCTTGTTTGTTTCCCCCCAAAATAGAAAAATATCAAAAAAAAAATGTAATTTAATTTTACTATGTAAGTGTATTGTTTCACTTACTGTTCCTTGTTTTTATTTCTGTTTCTATACTGCTGCTATTGTCTTTAAAAAAACAGACCCCCCCAAAAGTTATATTTCCTACCTATATTTTCTTGATACCTTTATCCTCTATATCTCTTTCCTTAATTTTTCTCAACTACCAGAATATACATGCCACAGTCTGCTACAGGTACCACTACATGGTACTGTCTGTTTGCAGTGCCCCAACACTGTTGTTGTGTTACTCATTGAGTGTTAACAATGCCTGAATCACAATTTATATTATTCTCTTCTCCCTGAATTTTCCTTGAGTGTGCTAAAAAAATTGGGCAGGCTGATACATGGTGCTACATGGTACTTCACAGTTTGTAAGTGCCCCAAACACTGTTGTTGTAATAGACTTCATCTTAATTGTGCTTTAATCACAGTTCACATTAAATCTGTGAATTCCAAAGCTCTCCTGTAGTGCCAGAAAAAAATATCAGACAGGCTGCTACATTCTGCCACATGGTACTTAATAAGTGCCAAAAACACTCTTGTTGTAACTTGTAACATACTTTGGGTTAATTGTGCATTAATCACAATTAACATTAAATCTGTGAATTCCAGAAATCTCCTGCAGTGCCAGAAAAAAATGGACAGGCTGCTGCATACTGCCACACCATAGTTCAGTGTGTAAGTTCCCCAAACACTGTTGCTGTAATGCACTTTGTGTTCATTGTGTTACTCACAATTCGTAATTGTTAATCACATTTTTCAAAACTCACAATACACATAAATTCAGAATTACAATATTTTCAGGCATCAATTAAAGAATAACTAGACCACAATGCTAAATGCATTGCTGCTGTGAATTTTTCTGATGCCCAGAAATGAGACGTGCTCCTAGAAGTGTTACATGCTGCTGCAAGATGGTGCTAGGCAAGGCAAGGCAGAGCAAATTTTATTTATGTGATGCCCTTTCCAACATCTCACAGACAATAAAAAGACAGGCATCACTTCAAAGGACTAAAAACAGGTAAGTAAATGCATTAAAACATATATCAAACAGTAACAAATAAAATAATCTACAATTAATTCAACTGGCTAGGCTGTGTGAATAAATATGTTTTTAATCTGTGTTTAAAGTAATCCACAGTGGGGGCAAAACATACTAGTTCTGGTAGAGAATTCCACAATAAAAGGTCTGCAGCTCCAAAGGCCCTATCCCCAGACTGTTTTAGATGGAAATGGGGAACCAGCGGTAAACCCACATCTGTGAACCAGAGGGGGAGAGAGGGAGTGTAAGACTTCAGATCTTTCAGGTAGTTTGGGCCCAGTCCACGTAGAGCCTTGAATGTTATCAAGCAAATCTTGAAGATGGTGCACCAACAAATAAGAGACCAATGCAGAGCCCACAGCACTGGCATAATGTGGTCACTACGAAAAGTTCCCACCACCAACTGGGCCGTGGCATTATGGACCAACTGTGGATGGCAGACCAAACTTCCAGCTAGCCCTATGTAAAGAGCATTGCAGTAATCCAGTCAGGAGATGACAAAGGTATGGACCACTGTCTAAAGGTTAGCTGGCGTAGAATATGGTTTAATTTTGGCAATATTGCAAAGATGGGAAAAAACATTCCTGACTACCGCTGACACCTTTTTTCAAATATCAGCCTGCATTCAAGAATGATGCCCAAATCCTTTACTGCATCCACGGCTTGAAGATTGTGACCATTTAATGATGGAAAAGCAAGATCACCACTTGTCAGTACCAACCAAGACCGACCTGGTTCAACAATCATCAACTCCTGTGCCATGCTATGTGAAATTCCACAGCAACTGTCAGGATGCATTTTAGTGCCTGGAAAATAAAAGTGACTTCTCATGACTGGAAACATTCTCAGGATACCCAGAAATGAGATGTGCTGCCAGAAGCATTATATGCTACTGCTGTACTTTGTAAATGTAGTCTACAATGGTTCCACCTTGTCGGTTCGACACCTATATGGTCAACTGACACTATAGTGACACGATGATGACAATGGCGACCATGCCACGTGACAATTGTACCACCTGGTCACCACTGTGCACAATGCACCAGGGCACATTCTGGCTGTTTGTGGGGAGCTTCACCCCCCCCAACACCCACCAGAAATAATATAATTACCTCCAGGTTGGAGGTATGGGGGGAAGAGCGCAACATCTCTGGGCCAGCAATGATGTCAGGTGCTGTGAAATCCCGATAGTCGAATGACAGTCAGTCAGGTTGCAGTGCCCACACTGCTGTCGCTGTAAGGGTTTTGTTGTGCTGATGGCACACCGTCTACAACAACTGGATCTGGATGACCATCTTTATGTCTAGTATCACTTTATTTTGTAGTGACCTACCAGCAAAAGTAATTTTTTTTTTTTCCTTTTTTGAGGGTTGTGGGGGTGGAAGGGTATTTGAAACCATTGTATTTCTAACCATCTTTGGTCACTGTTTCTCCCTTTGCAGCTATTTATCAATAGGGTGACTGAATCCTGTTGCTGCATGGGTCTTGCCCACATTGGTTATTTAATTCTGGACTGTTTGGTACCGTGGAACCCAAGTCTATATTTTTTTTCATTTCTTTTTTCTTAAATCATATCTATAGCTGTATGTCACTATATAACTGGTGTTGCCTTTTATTTCTCTTGTTGCAGGTATTTTCTCAATGCATGACAATTTCAAATTGTGCAATGAGGCAGTGGCATCAGTTGGAGAACTGTTATACATGCTCGGTACAGAGGACATGTTTTCTGTAATAACACCACATACAGTGCTGGAGGACAAGGTCTGAGCATTAGTTGGCAAGGCAGACCACATCAGTGAACTGGTGGAAATTAAATAATGGCAATGGCTTGCTTGCAGTAGGAGGACAAGGAATTCATCTTGATGGCAGAATGTATCACAGACCTGTTGTGAAGGCAAGATATAAATTATTTAGACTGTAGCATGTTTCACACTGGGTTACAGTACACCTGTGAAAGGAAAACAACATTAAAAGACTAAAAGAGAAAATAAATGTTTGAAAGGATACATTTTGTCACATTGGTGATGGCCTGGCCTTGAAATGGAATGAAGGTTTCCCAGAAAGAGGAGGTGGAGGATGAGAAGTCTTGCTTCCTGGATTACAAAAGAGCAGAACAGGAGGAGAAGACCTGAGAGATCTGTGAAGACAAGGGAAAATTATGTAGACCTTACTAATGTGACTACTGTGAATGACTAACCACACGGATAGTACATGCACTGTCCACTCCAAGTCTTATTATGTATATCACCTGTGATGAAAAAAAATCACTTAGCATGACTTTGCCACCGTTTCAGCTGCATAACAGATCCATTGTTTAATCTCACTCATTTTGTACTGGTCACCGCTGAAGAAAAAAAAAACAAGTCAGCCTCATTTTGCCACCATTGCAACTGCATGACAGATCCATTGTCCAATCTCACTTGTTCTGCAACTGTCACCTCTGAAGAGAAAAAAACATCAGTTAGTCTGACTTTGCCACCATTGTAGCTGCATGATAGACCCATTGCCCAATCTCACTCATTCTGTACTGGTCACATCTGAAAAAAAAAAAAACAGAAATTATTCAGCCAGACTTGGTATGGCCACTGTGTCACAGTTCACATGTGAAAATAAAATACATTAAAACTTAAAAACATAAAAAAATAGTGCTAGATACTTCCCATCACATTAGTGATGGCCATGCTGTATACTGGCATAATGGTGCCACAGAAAGTGGTGCTGCAGGAAGGCGCAACTTTAGTCTGTAACTTCTGTGTTATCGAGGCACAGGTCAGGAAGCATAGGAAAACCACGAGCAGTTATAACATTCACAAGTAGCATTTTATTATTATCAATAACAGTAAAATAAAAAATAAAATTGTTCAGTATACTATTTACAAAGGCAACACAAACAGACAAAACAAAGTCCTCCATCTGAGGGTATCTCTAATTCTGAGTTTCAGTCTCTCCTTCCAACAAGAGATTGCTACTCTTTTTATAAGACGTCTTTGCCTGGCAGTTAACATCTTCATCCTGAGCTCATTAAAAAATATCCTGTTTCTCACAAATGTATTAGAACTTTGTCAGTTTCTTTCCTTGCAGATGCAACAAATAGAGCATGGTGTCCCAGAACTGACCTCCTGTTGACAGCTCTGCAAATTACCTTATGCTGCATCTCGAGGTTAACCCCCTGAGTTCAAAATAACTTTTTGCAGTTATTTCAACAATACAATTATACACACTGGCAAACAAAGGGATCCCAGTTTCATATTAAGATTCATATATATTTTATAACCACAGATAATTAAGGAGGAAAAAAAGACAGAAACAGCAAGAGAATGCACAGACATAGCAGGAGGTGGAGAATTGTAAGACTGGCAGAGTGATCAGTTCCTAGGTGTCACAAGAAAATTTGATTGTGCAATCAGACAGACAAGAGACAGAAAAGGAGAAGATAAAACAGCTCCTTGTGTTTAACTCTTTCTGCATAACAAAATGAGACAGGGCCTTATTTAACCCTGTCACATTCCAGTGTGCTGTCTGAAGTTAGAGGGAGACAAAAGGAAAGAAAGAAAGAAGCACATTGTAATGTCTTGGAAGCAAGGTGAAGGCCCTTCTTGTGCGATGATGGAATCATCACCAATAGTGAGGATCAGTGCTGTGAAAAACAATAAATGTAACTTACCATTAGAGCTAGGGACGGGTGAGCTGGCTCTGCCACACTTCCAACCCCCGGATCAGGCCAACTCAACTCTGACAAGGAAAACTGAACTTTTCCTGGCTTGACTAGAGTTATGAAATTTACTCAGTTTGGAAGTGTGGTCCAGTCCAGAATTAATACTCACCACCAGTACTGCATACAAGTCACTAAACAAGGCAGGGCAGGGTGCAGAAATCAAAAATAAAAAGCATTTTTTTCCAATCCCTAATGAATATTCTCAAGTCCCTGGATCATCACATGATCATCAAAGGCAAACACTCATGATACTGGCACACTGAAGGCAGCTAACCAATGAGGATCTCTGTTCTGTGATTGACTCATGGTCTAGCCAATCCTGTGTGTCAGCCACCACAGGGCATCCCAAGGAAATAGTGTATTGAGCACATTTGGAGTTTGCATTGAAAGGAGACAGTCGTGTGCATGTATGCAGAGAGATTCCAAAAAACAAATGACAAAAATGAAACATTTTTATTTTCTTCTTTCCTTAGTCAGAAAAAGAGGGAGAGAGACAGAGGGAGAGTGGAGAGACCCATGAATTCAACAGCAAACAACATCAGAGTGCAGAAGTTGCAGCAGAGTACTCTGTAAAAAAAAAAAATTTTCATTACAGAGAGTAGAGAGAGATCCGTGAATTCAACAGCAAATAGCAGAATGCCAAGTAGACAACAGCAGAGTGCAGACATTGCAGACTCCACAGTAAAAAAAAAATAAAGCACCAGTTTTTGTTAGAGAGAGAGAGAGAGAGAGACCAATGAATTCAACAACAGACAACAGCAGGGCACAGTGTCATAATGTCGCAGACAAAACTGTGCTGTAATAAATGCTGCACAGTTTTGTCCATGACATTATGACTCTGCAATTGCACATGCAGCATGTGCTGAAATAAGGTCAGTCAAAACACTGACCTTACAACTAGCACACACACCCCATTCGTTGTAATAGGACTTTGTGTTTTTTGAAGGGGGCTGCACCCCCCACACCCCCGACATGACCCCAGACATTAAATAACCAACCCGGGGAAGGGTGGACTTTGGGGAAGGGGTTAAAGTTGGGAGGGGGGAATTCTTTTTTAAAGGCATGACACCAGGAGACCTGGGGGGAACTGAACAGCAGTCCCAGGTCTCCACTGCTGCTGTATGCTGGTGCCCTAGCCACTCCACCATGGGGCTGGCTTAGCCAGGCACAGCAGCACAAGTTTCTTCAGCCCTTTTTCTATTGCATGGGCAACGAGAGGGGTAGCAGTAATTCCCTACCGCTGTTATACTCCTGTCACTGTAAATGTTCCTGCGCTTCCCATGGCACAATTTTTGTAGCTCTCTTTTTGTAGCGATATATTGATCTGGTACCCAACAGCAGAGTGCAGAAAAAAATTAAAAAATAATAACAGGAGCAGAGTCAGACAGGACAGGATGACTCTGTCTGAAAGTCATAGTGCCTCAGTAATTTTGAGGGGGGTATTGTGCCATACAGATTTTGAAGATGGGGGTGTCGCTCACATCTCAGACTCTGTGTCACCCATCTCTGCACTGCTCTGAAAGGTCATACTGCCATAGACCCTGTGTTGACCATCTCTGTGCCTGAACTACTACTAGGTCATAGTGCCACGCAAATTGTAAAGGGGGTGTCACGTCTCAGACTCTGTGTTGCCCATCTGTGTGCCTGATCCACTACTAGCTCATAGTGCCATACAGGTTGTGAGGAGGGGGTCATGTCTCAGACTCTGTGTTGCCCATCTCTGTGCATAAACAACCACTAGGTCATAGTGCCATACAGATTGTGAAGGGGGGGGGGGGTGTACACCAGGGAACAAATGGAGTCCAGTACGCAATCAGGATGCAAAGAAATCAAAATAAAATGTATTCCTTAAGCAGGTAAAAATAAACGGACTTAGAGCTGAAAATAAAAGAACTATATACAGAAAACATAAATTATAATATTTCAGCAGTTATCATCACTGAAGAAACAGTTCCTAGAATCAGGTTAAGCATCTGGTAGGGTCGCCTTCCTACCACCCTCTGTCTAATTCACTTCACATTCTCCCTTTTATACAGACTTTAGATCACATGACACATTTAAGCTCCTCCCAAACAGAAGATATACTAGCATACAATGTTTACAATGCTTTAAATGTGGATTCAAGATTATTTTAGCCATTCTTTAATTGTTTATATTATAACCAACTTCAAAACAAACAAGAAATACTAATATTTATTTTATTTACAAGATTTCTGAACACTCCAGGCTCCTCCCATCAGCATTTATTATAATTAAGGTGAAAAGGGGGCCGGCTGGCACTATAGAAGGCAGACAGGAGGGTCTGGAGAGCAGCTCTACAAAGACACAGCTGCAGGTTAGCTTTTCAATATAAATGTAACAGTTTACAATGTTGCAACATCAATGGATATCGTAGTTATATACCTGAGAACACAATATCAAACAATTGAAAGTGGTTTGCACCTAGGTACAACAACAAATGCTGAAACAGTACTTGGAAAAGGAAGCAGGCTACAAACGCTGCACCCACTTCAGCATTTCTTAGTTCTGGCTTAATTAAAACTAGCCTTAACGTAAGGTTTGAGGGCTGAGACAGCTAGTTTGCCCCTTTTTCTTTACAAAAACCTGCATACAGGCAAATAAGTGCTAGCCAGAAAAAGGAACTACTACAAAGTCCCTAGTTTGTTTTGCGAGTGAAAAGATGCTATGGTAAAATTACCGAAAGCGTCTTTGATTCGCACAGCCGCATAATGCGAACGTCTGCACAGTCGTGCGGTTTACCGCAAAAGTGGCAGCGTTTTTGAACACGAAGCATTTGTCAGAAATGGGGCATAAAAATACAGGAAAAGAACATGAAAAAGAGACAAGGGACAGATAGACTATGCATAGGTGGCCACACTATGGATAGGGGAAATAAAAGAAATGACAGTATGCAAACAAGATATAGAGAAGACAGAATTACTGTTGCAACAGATTTGAAAAAAGGTATTTTCAGCCCAATTGCCTAACAAAAGACCTCAGTATACCAAACAAAGATAAACTCCTGATTCAAAAAGTATCCAGGAGCAATAACAATAATAGGAGGGTCACAGCCCCTATTACAGGGCGTCACGTCTCAGACACTGTGTTGCCCATCTCTGTGCCTGGACTACTACTAGGTCATACTGTCATAGCATGGACTCTGTGTTGCCCATCTCTGTGCCTTAACTACTACTAGGTCAAACTGCTGTAGCGTAGACTCTGTGCTGCCCGTCTCTATGTCTGAACTACTACTAGGTCATAGTGTCATACAGATTCTGAAGGGGGGTCGTGTCTCAGACTCTGTGTTGCCCATCTCTGTGCCTGAACTAGTACTAGGTCATAGTGCCAGATTGTGAAGGAGATGGTCACATCTCAGACTCTGTGTTGCCCATCTCTGTGCCTGAACTACTACTAGGTCATAGTACCATAGTGTAGACTCTGTGCTGCCCATCTCTGTGCCTGAACTACTACTAGGTCATAGTGCCACACAAATTGTGAAGGGGGTCCATGTCTCAGACTTAGTGTTGCCCATCTGTGCATCCAAACTAATACTAAGTAAACAATTAAGTTGGACCCCCCAAAATGGATTCAGAATTAGAGTCTGTTATGGAAATGGAACACATGGCCAACACCAGCAATATAGCTGAAATTGGTACACATAAAAATAAAAATATTTCCAGAAAACAAATTCAGAAAAAAGGGAAATTCACTGCTGAAGATATAATTAATACAATTGATGCAAACAAAGCAACACAACCAGAAACAGCTGAAGCAACACAACCTGAAAAAGAAATGAATGTTGGTGAATCCCCTGGTCAAAGTAGTGCAGCACTGTCAGCATTACCAGAAGAATCAGATAAAAGTAAAACACAACAACAGCCAAAACAGTTAGACCTAGAAACTCAAAGACTAAGGAAAAGGCTCTATCTAGTACCACTAGACATGGCACTCTACAAAATGCCACTCATGCATATTGGGCTCCTTCATCAGAATGCAGTGCCTCTGATGATGAGAAGGTTGTAAATGTACAAGAACAAGATCACAATGTATCACAGTTATGCTCTTCCAAAGATGATGAATCAGAATGTAATACTGATGAGGTACAGGATGCCACCTGAGTTCCCCCACACAAAAAGAAAAAAACACATAAGCACGTGGCAGGGAAAGCATCCTAAGACCAAAATCTTGGATTTCAGGAGGGCAGACTTCAGGGAAATGGGCACGGTGCTAAGGAGCCATCTGGCAGGCATCAGAGCATATATGGTGGTGGACCAAAGGTGGCCCATCATTAAGGAAGGAATACTATTTGCCACAGATAAGTGCGTTAGGCTCAGGGAGAAGAACACAAGAGCCAAAGCACCCAGCTGGTTCAGTTCTGGGGTTGCCAAGGCAGTAAGAGAAAAGAGGTTGGCCTATAGAAAATTCAGGAAGACCAAGAGAGGTGTGGATAGGGAAAATTACCTAAGGTTGGCTAGTGAGGCAAGTAAGAAAGTCTGGCGAGCAAAGGCACAGAAGGAGTTGCAGATAGCTGGAGGAGTTAAGAAGGGGAGAAGGCTTTCCTTCACTATGTAAGTGAGAAAAGGGGCCAGAAGGAAGGGATTGTTAAGCTTAAGAAAGGGGTGGAGTGGGTGGAGGATAATGGGGAAAAGCAGAGATACTCAATGAATACTTCTATTCTGTCTTCACCAGGGAGAAGGATGGACCAGTGCCTTCAGGAGGGAAAAGAGGAGTGGGGGGGGAGACACAGATGTAGTGATAGAGGAGGATAGAGTGAGGGAGGGTCTACTGGTTTTGAAGGTGGACAAATTACCAGGCCCAGACAGAGTGCATCCAAGGGTACTAAAGGAACTGGCTGAGGAGCTGGCAGGGCCATTGGCAGACTTATTTAATAGTTCACTAGAGTCCAGCGTGGTACTGCAGGACTGGAGAACAGCAGATGTAGTGCCCCTCCACAAAAGTGGTCCCAAGGATGATCCAGGGAATTACAGACCAGTCAGTCTGACCTCCATTGTGGGCAAGCTCATGGAGACCATACTAAAGGAAAGGTTAGTGGAAAATCTAGAGGAGCATGGTTTCCAGGATGAGAGGCAGCATGGGTTCATGGGGGGGGGATTGTGTCAAACAAATCTGATTGACTTCTTTGACTGTGTCACTAAGACAGTAGACAGGGGCCAAGCGGTAGAGATCCTCTATCTTGATGTCAGCAAGGCCTTTGACTCTGTGCCCCACAAAAGATTGATCAGGAAGTTGGTGGATCTTGGAGTTGGGGAAAAGATGGCCAGATGGGTGGAAAACTGGCTGAGGGACAGAACCCAGAGGGTGGTTGTGGGGGGAGAGTTCTCTGGCACCAGAGAGGTAACCAGTGGGGTCACAAAGGGCTCAGTGTTGGGGCCGGTGTTGTTCAATGTCTTCATCAATGACACTGGAAATGGCATTAAGGGCAAAATGTGCCTATGTGTGGATGACACCAAGCTCTGTGGGAGAGTGGACACAGCTGAAGGGATACAGGACCTACAGGAAGATCTGGAAAAGCTGGGGAGGTGGTCCAGGATATGGCAGCTTGGCTTCAATGCCAAGAAATGCAAAGTTATGTATATTGGAGCCAAGAATCCCAGGACAGAGTACTACCTGGGTGGAGTCCAAGTATCTGCATCAGAGGAGGAGAAGGACCTGGGATTAATGATCACTAGTGACTTGAAACACTCCATGCAGTGCAAGAAGTCAGCAGAAAAGGCAAACAAGATGCTGGGATGCATAGCTAGGGGGATCAGTAGTAGGAGACAGGAGGTTATACTGCCCTTGTACAGGTCACTGGTAAGGCCCCATCTAGAGTATGGAGTTCAGTTCTGGTGACCACACCTCAAAAAGGAAATTAACCTGCTGGAGAAGATCCAGAGGAGGGCTACAAAGATGATAGTTGGTCAGCAGAGCAAGGCATACGAGGAGAGGTTGAGGGCACTGAACATGTACTCCCTGGAAGACAGGAGAGAGAGAGGGGACATGATTGGGACCTTCAAGTACTTGAAAGGGATAAATTAGGTTGATAAGGAGAGTCTCTTTAAGCTGAGTGGCAACCATAACACGAGGTGGCACAGTCTTAAAGTGGAGGGTGGGAGGTTTAGGAGACAGGTCAGGAAGCACTTCTTCACAGAGAGGGTGGTGGACACTTGGAATGCACTGCCGAAAGAGGTCATCTCATTGAAGACAGTGGGAAGCTTTAAGAGAGGCTGGGATAGGCATGGGGGAAGGTAAGGATCATGGGTAGGGAAGATGGGCAGAGTGGGGAGGTAGGGCAGGGACATTAGCTCAAGCTTTGGACCCTGCAATAAGAGCAGACTTGACAGACCAAATGGCCTTCTTCTGCTGGCTTCTTTGTATGTTCATATGTACATACAGCAAGCACCACCACTATCCACAGCCAGTAGAGGAAAACAATCAGTAATAATGGTAGCTCTTCTGGGGACAGTCACAGTGGGCATGAATCAGGGTCAGAAACAACCACCACCAAAATTGCTGCAGTTCCTGGCATGATGGCAAAACATTCCACCTCAGTTGTGTGGAGCTATTTTCATACAAGTCCCAAAAATTAATGTTTTGCTGTCTGCACCTTTTGTCATGAGAAAGTTAGCAGGGGGAAAAGAGGGGCCACTTTAGGACACTAACAAGCATTTGTCAATGCCGAATATTTGCTTGCTGGCATTGGCAGTGGTAGTGTAGAAGTTACAGAGCTGTGTAATAGGAATGGCAGTGAAGTATTGAACGGAAGCCAACCCCAACACCACCCTGCAGAGAGTGACAGGCATTGGGGTGAGCCTTTGGGTCGTCAGGCATAAAGGCCACGCCATTTCACCACACCCCACCCTGCAGACACTGACAAGTGTCACGGTGTTCCTTGGGGTCTTTGGCCCTTATGCGCACCCCATTCCATTAGGAAATACGGTGAGATGGGTGCGATATAGGAGAATGGGGTGAACATTGGGGCCGAAGAGTCCAAGGCATACCTGGATGCCTCTCACTGGATGCAGGGTGTGAGCATTACAGGCAAGAATCCCAAGTCACACCCCCTGATGCCTGTCATTCTCTACAGGGATGGGCGTTATGGTTGGAAACCCTAATACCTCAGGTATTCGTTGGTATTTTCACTCCAAATGTTCAACATGGTTTTTTTGTGACCCCACCTCATGAACAGGGGGAATATCAGTTTGTTAGCCGAAAGCTGCTTATGCACAGCGACTATGGCATTTAGCACCACAGGTGCAAAACATTCGAACAGGATGTAAAATGACAGCTGTACTGTTCATGGGAGGTGTAAAATGGCAATGTTGCAAATCTACCAGTAAAATATTTAAAAACTGGTGAAGTCGGCGTACGAAACTGTGCTTACCGTAACTCTAAATATTAGGTTGGGGATTTTTTTTTTTACAGCAGATTGTCAACTCAGGCATTTTGTGCCTCTGATCATGAACAGTGTCACTGTGGTTTCTTTATCTGTCCCGAACAATGATTTCCCACAGCGACCACGCATCTCTGCGCTGAAAGTGTAAAACACACTTCAGCCATGTTGTGAAAAATGACAGCTGTACTGTAAATAAGGAAGTGTGGAAAATGCCACTGGTGAAAATCTGACTTAAAATATTACAAAGTCATGAACTTATGAGGGTGCGTGGAAAACCGCGCAATGTCACCTGCACACAGTCATTTTATGGACTTTTGTCACCAAATTTTCAACATAGCCATTTTAAGACCTCTGCTCATGAACAGTATAACTGTGGTTTTCTTAATCTGTCCCAAACATTGCTTTCGCACACCAACAGCACCATTGTGCGCTACATGTGCAAAAACACATTTTGGGCAGCATATGAAAAATGGCAGCTGTGCTGTTTGTAAGGAAGTGTAATAAAATGTCAATGTTGAAAATCTGGAGTGAAAATATTAAATTCGCAAACTTATGAGCATGCATAGGAACTGCGCAACGCACGCTCGTAAAACAGTCATTTTTAGGAATTGTTTCAACAAATTTTCAACATAGCCATTTTAAGACCTCTGCTCATGAACAGTATAACTGTGGTTTTCTTAATCTGTCCCAAACATTGCTTTCGCACACCAACAGCACCATTGTGCGCTACATGTGCGAAAACACATTTTAGGCAGCATATGAAAAATAGCAGCTGTGCTTTGTTTGTAAGGAAGTGTAATAAAATGTCAATGTTGAAAATCTGGAGTGAAAATATTAAAATTCGCAAACTTATGAGCATGCACATGGAACTGCATAGCGCGCGCTCGTAAAACAGTCATTTTAGGAATTGTTTCAACAAATTTTCAACATAGCCATTTTAAGACCTCTGCTCATGAACAGTGTCACTGTGATTTTCTTAATGTGTCCCATACATTGATTTCGCACATCGACGGCGCCACTGCGTGCTACATGGGTGGAAACACATTTTGGGTGAGATGTGAAAAATGACAGCTTTACTACTCATAAGAAGATGTGGTAAAATGGCAATGTTGAAACTCTGGAGTGAAAATATTGAAAATTCGCGAACTTACGAGCATGCGTAGGAACTCAACCCACGCTCGTAAAACAGTCATTGTTAGGAATTTTGTCACCAAATTTTCAACATAGCCATTTTAAGACCTCTGCTCATGAACAGTGTCACTGTGGTTTTCTTAATTTGTCTCGTACATTGGTTTCGCACACCGACTGCGCCATTGTGCGCTACATGGGTGGAAACACATTTTGGGTGAGATGTGAAAAATGACAGCTATACTGCTCATAAGAAGGTGTGGTAAAATGGCAATGTTGAAAATCTGGAGTGAAAATATTGAAAATTCGTGAACTTATGAGCGTGCGTAGGAACTGCGCAACACATGCTCGTAAAACAGTCATTTTTAGGAATATTTTCACCAAATTTTCAACATAGTCATTTTAAGACCTCTGCTCATGAACAGTGTCACTGTTGTTTTCTTAATTTGTCCCGTACATTGGTTTCGCACACCAACTGCGCCATTGTGCGCTACATGGGCGGAAGCACATTTAGGGTGAGATGTGAAAAATGACAGCTGTACTACTCATAAGAAGGTGTGGTAAAATGGCAATGTTGAAAATCTGGACTGAAAATGTTGAAAATACACAAACTTACGAGCGTGCGTAGGAACTGCGCAACGCACGCTCGTAAAACAGTCATTTTTAAGAATTTTTCCACCAAATTTTCAAAATAGTCTTTTTGAGAGCCCACCTTATGAACACTGGCAGTGTCATTTTGTTAATTGTTCCGGAAAGGTGATTTCACGCAGTGGCTGCGAAATCACCCTTCGGGCCCGAGAAACGCCATGACAGTGCAAGAATTCATGAGGAGGGGCCCAAAACCCATGTTGAAAATTTGGTGCAAAATTCCAAAAAATGCCTGAGATATGCAATAAAGTTGAAAACCCCCTATCTAGCCCATTATACAGCTTACCGGCATTTCCTCAGTTCGCGGTCGGCTTTGAAGAGTGCAGACGTGTTCCCGGTCCACCGAAGATCATCGCACCATGCTCCGGAGGTAAGTATGGGGTGAGGAGGTGTGGGGAGGCAGGATGCGCAGTGGGTGGGTGCGGGTTGTGGGGGCTGGGAGACTGCATGGGACCGTTTTGCTTTACAGGTGTTTTTTTAAGGCGGCATGGTCGCTTGCCACACTGGGGTGGGCTCCTAGTGTGGCACAAGGGACGGCTGGGGCGTGAAGCCGGCGGAGGATTGGGCACCCCCATCGGCCATAGCATCACTTGCCAGCTGGGGTGGGCTCCCAGCGTGGCACCTTCGGGGAGTGAAGCCGGCGGGGATTGGGCACCCGTCGGCGATGGCATGGGGGAGGAGAGACAGTGAAGCCGGACGGAGTTGGGCACCCCGTCCGCTATACTCATCGGTTGCCACTGGGGTGGAGCACCCAGTGTGGCATTTGGAAGACTTTGGGGACACAGCACAGCCAACAGGGGATTGGGCACCGCTGGCTAGAGTGTGTGCGTGGGGGGGGGCAGCACACAGTATGTGTGTGTGTGTGTGTGTGTGTGTGTGTGTGTAGGGGGAGCTGCGCATGAGCAGGCGATATCTTATCGCTGCTCACTGAAGTGTAGCTCCCCCTTTCAACTGTATGCCACTGCATTTTGGAGCTTGTCATAGACAGCTCCAGCATGCATTGGCTTACAGGGGCCATGCCTGCCAACACACTGACTGAATTGGAAGAGGGGGTGACACACCTCCGAAATCTCGGATGATGGCACTATGTTTCTTGCACATGCATGCAAGCAAACATAAAAAGGCATTTGCAAAGAGCACATCCAGCCATTAGGCTGGGCAGCAGTCCTGAGCAAGGGGAAAATATCTGTGATGAAAATAATCCTGCAGACAATTGTGATGGTGAAGAGACCGAGAGACAGGGCAGAAAAAAAACATGTTCAACTTCGCTGCCAAAAGTATTTGAACAAGCTATAGCTTTGCCACTGCAATCCTGTGGTTTTTGGCCCTGCATGAACTAAACATCAGACCATCACTGTGATGCTTGAACAAAAAACTGCCTACAGTAGATCACATCTAGTCACATTAAAGATTATTCAGTTACTAGATGAATTTATTGCCAAGGACCTGCAACCATTTTCTGTGGTGGAAATGATGGTTTTAGAGCCTTTTTAAAATATTTTGCTGTACATTACAACATACCAAGCTGTAAATATTTTGCAACTGTGGCTGTTCCCAAAATGTATGAATGTATGCAAAGTAAAATAAAATTAGCTCTTCAAGAGAGTGAATGTCGTTCTGTGCACCTGACCACAGACATGTGGATGAGTTCTCAAACCACTGATTAAATGTGATTCACAGCACATTGGGTGTCACAATCATCTTCAAACACCACCACGAGCAGCAGTGTACAGAAAGGAAGACAAAGAGTGACAGCTCTTTGCATTAACATGTTTGGTAAGCATCAAACCGCTGGCAATATTTTGAAAGAGTTGTGTTACAACATTTCTGTGTGGTCAGAGCCCCCGGGACTCACTACTAGATTTGTGGTTTCAGACAATATTGCCAATATTGTTAGTGCATTGAAACGTGGTATCTTTACTCACATATTGTGCTTTGCACACTCATTAAATCTGTTAGTGGATGGGTGACTATCCACAACAGGGCTGTGTTTCCCTCAAGAGGGAGTTTATGACAACATGGAGACCTTGAGAACAAAGCTCAAGAGGTCTTGTTGATGTCATCAACTCCTGAGAGGGAAACACAGCCTTAGTTGTGGATGGTCACCCATCCACTGTTTTATGTAGTATATGGTTGGGGCTTATTTCATTTTGCTGTCTTTTTTTTATTTGCTGGATATCTACAACTTTGACCGTTGCTTCTCCCTGCTCCCACTCGCTCTTGCTTCTCCTACTCCCACTCGCTCTGGCTTCTCTGTGCTCCTAGTCACTATGACTTCTCTGTGCTCCCTCCAGCTTCTGTTTGCTGCTCATTTTAAAAAGAAATAAAAAAAACAAAAACTTTTGTGACACAGAGCCATGTGAAGCTCTTTGTGTCAACACTAGAGGGTCTGCTGCTCACTGCACACTAATCGTGCCACCATGTTTCCGCTATTTTTACAGTTGGGGCCAGATCCAGTAAATCAATCAGGTTGCAGGACAAGGTTGAAAAGTTGTACTATGCATGCAATGTCAGAAATATAGTACAACACCTTTTTTGACCTTTGAACTGTCCTACAACAAGATTTGGGAAAGCACCGTTTTCCATACACAGTAAGCCCTAACCATATACTATACTATACTATACTATACTATACTATACTATACTATACTATACTATACTATAGTAACAGTAGAGGGAGCTGCAAAGAAAATCACTCTGTAAAATCATTTGATATCTTCGCTGACTTTCAGAAAAAAAAAAACAGCTTGCCAATACAGCAATTAAATAAAACAAGATGTCAAAGAAGGCAGTCCATGAATATACCACGGAACACAATGTAGCAGATGGTGTTGTGCTGAGTTCATTCCAGTGGGGCCTCATGAAGCATCTTACATTGCTCTTGACTCCCTTTGAGGAAGCAACTCGACAAATTAGCAAAGAGAATGCTACTCTAAGCTAGGTTATTCCCATCATCAATTTACTGAACAAGAAACTCAGGAGGCTGCATAGGGGGTATGACCAAAAAGCAGACAAATGTAATGATTTATTTTTCGAATTCAGAGGACAAAGGTCAGCAACCATAACAGAAAGATTAAGTAAAAAATTACCTTTTGTGAGGTCATGGGGTATATGGCACCATATGTAATGCTATGTTTTTCACATTCAATTTGGGAACCCTGGTGGAATGTAATTTCAGCAATAATGACTGAGAAGCCGGTAATTTCTGAGGGATTAGTGACTGGTTGGGGGGACGAGGTACAGTTGAGTGCCAACCCCCTCCAGCCAGTCTTTAATCCAAGGAATGACTGGCTTCAAGGTTATTAGTGTGATTATAAGTCTAATCACAATAGCAGTTTTCTTTTTCACCATTTATTTTTTACATTTTCTTAGGTTTCAAGCAGGGTGGCACGATCGTTCAGTTGAGGGTCTCTGCTGTGCCGGGCATTTCTAGAAAATTTCAGGCCAGCATGGCAGCTAATCAATGAGCTACTTTAGCTCATGAATAATTAATTAGACTTATAATTGTTTATTCAGCAAGCTAAAAATACAAACAGGGCACAGGCAGTGAATTTCTGGATATTTGGGGTGGCAGGTGAGACCAAGGGGGCAGCACAAAGGAAAAATACCTATGTGCATGCATGACCACTGTGAGTGCTGGGCCCCATGGTCCTTGGGTCCTGCACTGTGCAGATCTCTGCTGGGTTGATGAAGGGAGAGCGGCAATGGGGCTGGGGACTGGTAGGTGAGCTTCATGGCAGGAGTAGGTGGCAGTTGCAGCCAACAGCTCGATAAAAAACCAATGACTGCAATTATTAGTTGTGGAAGCTTGTAGGATATATCCAAAAACTGCAATGCTAGGTGGGGGGGGGGGGGCAAGGTTAACCACATAAGTTACAAAACACAAGTGATAAAAAATAATTGGCTAATCAGGCAGGAGTGTATGGGATGGTTTGGGGTCCATGATGCTTGCTATAACACCAAGTAGGCAAGCAAAATAATTACAAATTAAAAAATAATAACATCTCAAGTCAAAAGGGTAGGAGTGATAGCTGGGGCCCCATCACATATCCTGCTCATGCTATCTGTCTACCACCAAAAAGCATGCCAGACTCAGTGAAGGTCTGCACTCAGCTGCTGTCTTTCTGCTGTTGAATTCGTTGGTCTTTCTCTCTCTTTCTGACTAACGTTTGACACACTGCCTCCTTTCACTGCAAAGCCCTAAACGGCCTGCATACAGTGGGATGGATTCACAAACATTTTTGGAACTAAAGTCACATTGCAACTCAGTTGGGACAAAATTTCTGCAGCTCATGGAGACTGCTATTCATCCACAGCAGCTGTGGAAGCTGTTATGACTGGTCCCAATGGCGTAACATTTTCCACAGCTGTGGGGTTTCCATGACAAACCACCTGCAAGCTGCTGTAAATTATGGAGCCAGTCATAAACCGCTACACTTTTGAGAATACCATAGCTGCAGCAGAAGTTGTGATTCAGCAAGCGGCAACCCACTTGCATCAAGTTTTCCACAACGGGATTTTCAATAGTTTGTGACTCAACCCACTGTTTCCTACAAGTGTCAGTGTGATGGTTGACACACAGGACTGGCAAACACAACAGTAAAGTAAGCAATAAGACACAATGGGGTGTGCATGGAACAGATTTTACCGCATGCCCAGGGCGAGGAAGCACGAGGCTGCAGGCCGAAAGTGCCTTAGCCCTAGAAGTGTGGTAAATCTGTCTGCGTACACTGAGTGTCTTATTGCCCTTATAAATGGGCTACATTTGTTAAAAGCATTTCTAAAATTAGATAAATAGGCTTATCTATGAAAAAGGCTGTCATTTGATGAATTTATGATAAAATAGTCCTTTTGCCTGGTTTGCTATTGGGCTTTTGTCCTTTGGCAGCATCCATAGTTGTATTTTTTTCTTTAATGAGAGAATGACTAATGGTGACTGCCCCTTCCCAACAGAGATATGTCTATGTAGTGCCATGGTAGAATTTAATGTGAGTCATAGATTATACTATCTTTCGGAAGAGACGTTAAACCGAGGTCCCATCTGCCTGTTCTGGTGGTAGTTCAAGTGGATGTTAAAGATCCCAGGGCACTTCTTGAAAACAGTAGGGTTTTTATTGACAAAATTCAATACAAAGTATACAGTAAAAAGGAACAACAATTTCTAAAGGAAAATCCTATAACAATTTGAGAAATCGTGCAAACATCAATCCATTCAGACTGTAAAAATAAACAAAATTAATTACAGTAGTGCAAAATAGCATGACCCTTAAAATCATGACCAAATTACAAAGACTAAATGGAAAACAGCTAAACAAATCATGTGGACTTTAAGATTCCCTGCAGACCTTTCCACAGTCCTTGTACTTTAGCCCAGTTATGGTGATCTAAGTCCTTATTGTAAACCTCTTGACAAGCCGCTTTACATAGCCTCCCCACTGATAAATATGGCACCCTTAATTGCTGCAAAATGTACTTGCATCTAGCTTGCCATAAATAACATTTCAGTATAGCGAAAAGAACCTCTAGACTAGAGTGCTTCTCTCATAATCACTTAATCTACCACAATAATCCCCTAGGATAATTTGATTATAAATTACATGCAATGACCATGGGAGCTGCCATCTCTCTGCTAAGACCCCCATAAATGCACTGTGTATGTACATTCAGAAAGCATGCTCCATGGTTTCCATTAGGGACTAAACATTCAAAATATGGGCAGGTTCTTTCATTAAAGCGCCTTACACTTGCAGTTGCCCTGGACATTAACCTTCCATAAGTACACACCAAAGGTTATCCCACATTTGTAATGGAATTCTGACATTAGTTAATTGATGCACCACAGTTTGGATTTTTGTAGGGTGACTTCCTTTCGGCTTGGGTTCCAGGGGACCTGTCCTTTCCAAAATATCCTCATATATAGGTGTCTTGGGTAGGTCATAATCTGAGATTTAATAACCTGCCACTGACCCACCTTTTTAACCAGAGGTTTTAAATAACCTGGTAACTTAAGAGAGGAGATTATTTTTAAGGGTTCATTCATCCATTTTATCAGAAAGTGTGTTACCCCTTGGAACCAGTCTTTACAAAAGGAGAGTTTCCGGGAAACTACAAGTTGCAAGGTCCCTGCCCAAAACAGAGTATGGAAAAATATCAATGGGTGAATCATTCCAACACCCCCTTTCTTCCTCCCTAGGTATGTAAAATTCCTCTTTATTGGGTTGAGACAATTCACCCACAACATCTGGAAAAAAAAAGGCTGTAAACTCTGTTTCTAGCTTAAAAGAATAAGGTAGACCCGCCATGTATAATAAAAATAGGATCAGAAATTGTTTGACAACAAAAATTCTTTTTGCCTTGGAAAGGCTCCAACCTTTCCATCTAGCTACCCTGAGTTCACAGTTGTGAAGTGCCTCATGCCAATTCCTATAAGCCATATCCCCATTACCTGTGTAGAGTCCTAGAACTTTTATCAATTCAAAGTGTATATGAATCCAGCTATTGTTGAATCTATCTGTAGATCTCCAAAACAACCCCTTGACTTTTATCTGGATTAATTTTGCCCCAGCTATCATGGAGAATTGTGTGATGGTTTCCGCTGCAGGTTTAATACTAGAAGGCTCATGACAAAACAATAAGAGATCATCTGCACAAGCTAGCACTTTGACAGCAGGACCTCCTCCACCCACCAGGGTTAGGTAATCCTATAATATCCCCATTATTTATAATTTGTCTGATACAGGGGTTCAAATAGAAAACAGACAATAAAGGACTAAGTGGGCAGCCCTGCCGTACCCCACATTTTATTGGAGTTTTACCTCCTAGATGTCCTCCTAGTAAGGGTACTATAGTTGCGCCCATACAGAGTGGCAATCCAGGTAATTAACTTACCAGGAATGCCATACTTCTCCAGTGCCTGATATATAAAATAAATGTATAATCTCGATCAAAGGCCTTACTTTGATCCATAGCCAACAGAAAACCCCATAGGTTATGCATATTGCAGTATACTGAAACATCCCGAATTGCTCACAGGTTTTCCTGGATTTTCCTCCCTGGCACTGAGCAAGCTTGTGGGGGGTAAATTAGTTTTGCAATGCATGTTTGTAACCGTTTAAGTAAGACTGTGGTGAAAATTTTCCATTCCGTGTTTAATAGTACTATAGGCCTCCAATTCTGTAGCTGAGCCTTGTCCCCCCCCACCGATGATCTATTCTTTTTCATCCCTGAGACTGCTGAAAAAATTTCCTCAAGAGTAATGGGTGTTATTAAAGCTGACTTTTCTGCTTCACTCAAAGAAACAGAGATGGGGGATAAAAAGTCAGAGCACTCCTGTAAGCTACCGATTGTGGTGTCCGACAAGTTAGAAAAATAATCTGGTATAATGTGTTCAAGCTCATGTTGTTCCCAGCATATCCTACCCTCACTGTTTTGCGGTTCTGTTAATTGGGTTGAAACTACCTGGGCTTTACAAGCTGCACAAGGATCATTAACAGGGGTATTTTTAGTTCCAAAACTTAATTCTGCTGATAGAGAGACTGCTCTGTCATATTGATAGCGCTCATCTGAGAGTTGATATTTGTTGTTTGTGTAACCCTTGTTACCCGGGATTAGAATCCCAGTGTACCCCCAGGGGCGCTACCCTTTAGGCTTCTACCCTGCCTGCCTCCACAGAGACAGGTAAGGGGCCCAGATCTGTTGACGGGTGCCTCCACCCAGAGGTCAGGGTCAATATTGTCAAGATTGCCTCGGTCACAGCCCTCTGGGCTACTGCAACCCCCCGTTCGTCCCGCTAGTGGCTCACGCTGGGTACCAGTACCACTTTTTACCGATACACTCACCCCCCCCCGGCTAATATCTCTCCACTCCCTCTGGAGACCCCCTGTAACATAAGGCACAGTTATATTGCAGTCACCAGGCAGCAGTTCACCAGTGATGTATACAATAGCCAGGGTGCAATTGCACAAGGAACAATCTGATTTATTCAGGGGAGAAATAACAAGGTCAGGGGGAATCAAGTTGATTAGCTTATCATTATAATTATCTACCTAGGGCTCTGTGCACAGGCCTGAACCTAGTCTTTACTGTCCCTGGGTACCCAAGCCCTAACGGCTAGTTCACACATGGCAGCTGGTTGGGGCCCTTAACACAGATAATAGCTACGATCCTGAGAAATCAGAATAAGCAGAAAGTTTATTTAGGCAGTCAGAGGTATGATCATTCAACTGGGAACCACTGTTTGCAACATTGGCAGGGAGCTACCCTGATGCAGTACTCACAACTCCAGCACACAACGATTCATTCAACCCTGGCAGGGCTACACCTGAATTTTCACCAGCCTCCTCTCATATTTATATGGCAAACAACAGAGGGGTACCATACCAGGCAGCTGCTTTCAGACTTTTACAGACTTGCAGAAACTCAGGCAACAAACTGCAGCTTCAGCATCGTGGATGGACCAAGCACAATTCAGCAATTCTCTCCAGTCCTCTCAGGTCAAGCCTGGTAGGTAGCTGGGCTGGCACCAGCCTCCTCCAACCGCATGCCGGTGGATTTAGTCCGAATTTTTTACAAGGCAGAAAATGGCCGCCGCAGGCCTTCACACGCTTCCCGCGCGAACACCACTCCAGCGCAGAAGCACAGAGCTCCTCTCCTCTCCTAAGCCACAATGCATCTGCCCCCAACAGCCAGGGGCTCTTCTGTCAGTTTGGGTGCTACCCACTCCTATTGGCTGGCGGCAGCTGCCAGTCAGCTTCTCCTGCTCTCAGTGGTGCGAAAAAGTGCCATAGTCCATAATGTCTTTTCCCAAATTACAAGCGGTTCCCCCATTGGTCAAGTCAGCCCTGTAAGGTCCCAGGGCACTGATTGGTCCCATTCAGCAGTTCTGGACCAACATGGAAGAGACAGTTGACACAGTCTTTGCTGAAAAGGAAGGCAGGTTAGAACAGCTGCATTATCATTAGTACTTTACGTTATTTCCAGCAAACAATCACATCCTCTAGCGGAGCTCCCCCTGCACCACTAGCGGTGGCAGAAAAGAGCCATTTTCCAGTGGCCTGGGTGGGACTTGGGCACACAACCACACAGCCTCCCTCTAAGTGAGTTAATTTCAGCTGCAACAGGCAGCCCTTAAAGAAACAGCATACGGAGGCTTCAAAAGCGCTCACTGGTATAACGAAATTAAGCGGCTTTAATGCCGAACACCAACCAGGCACGGAGCATTTACCCAAGCTCCGAGGAAGCTTTAGGAACCCCATTTGTAGGGGGTTACACCCTCCTAGTCTGAGAAACTTGGCCCCTCGCCAAGTAATCGCCTTAATTCACCTGGAGGCAGACAGCCTAATTGACACCACGTCACACTTCGCATTACATATCTGAATATTACATTCACATTGCATTATGATTTGTACAACATTATACACATAGCTCTCGTTCCCCATTAACTCAAGTTGCTAGTCCCTATTTACAGCACTGGGACGGGGAAACCCCTCCCTTTTGGCTACTAGCGGGTCACCTGACGCAGGGGCACCACACTCAAAGGGCAATACTAACAATCTGGAGTTATCCCCCAAGGCTAACTTAGGCAAGGAACTTGGGGACACATACACCCTTTGTGGACCCACATTTAGGGCAAGTCTACTGGCTTGACCCAGAGCCTCATAACTCAGCTTTATTACCAGCCATATTTCTCGGACGGATCATCTAGTGGTCTCGGGGATCTTGAAACAGGCCCGATTCCACTTCAGTCTCCTTGACATTAACAGCGGGAATTTCCATGGGGACACAGGCTCAGCACTCATAGGACTACTGAGGGCATGACCTTCTACCCCTGGACTTATCCCACTGGGCTCAGCTGGGGGCTGTCTAGGTACAGGTGAGGAACCATCAGGGCATTCAAAATATTCTTCCGGTTCTGGCATATCACTTGCTGGTTCCCCCATCTCACTCTCTTCTTCTGAAAAATCAGATAATTCAGCCAGGCCAGACAGTTCAGCCATGCTCAAGGATCCCACCCCCTGGGCGTTGCTGCTACCCAATTCAAGTCCTGGAAACATGGGTTCCGGAGACAAAGCTGGGGGCTCAGACAGTCCAGAAGGCCCAACCTCATCTCCAGAGTTAACAAGGGGATTGCTCGAAACAACTGACTCAGTTCATAAGAGGGATAGTATTCAATATCATCTTCATCGTCTTCTGACCCCAATGGTTGATCATTTCCTTCTGCAGACGTTGGCGAGGCCCTCTGGTTGGCCTGTTGAAGAATCAATGGGTTGGTGTTCTTCCTGACAGCAGATCTAGTCATAGGCCTGGAGGGGGCATTTGGAGATTCGGCTTCAATCAGGATTTGCCCGATTGGCAGTAGATGGTTTCTGTGTATAGTTTTTACATCTTTGGAATTATTTTCAGGCCGCACTTTATATACAGGCAAGTCTGTCAATTTTCCTACAACAATGTGGGGGAGGTGATGCCATCTATCAGCAATTTTATGTTTCCCATGCAGTCCCAGATTCCTCAGTAGCACTCTGTCCCCTTCTTTTAGATCCATTGTTTTCACTTTCTTATCAAACCTTTCTTTCTTGGCCAGGTTTCGTTTAGCAGCCATGGTCTGTACCAGTTGATTGGCATGATTTAACTGCGCCTTTAATTTCTGCACATACTGTAAATGGTTCTCTGCTTGCACCCCATCAGGGGAAACCCCAAAACACAGATCCACTGGCAGTCTGGCCTCTCTCCCGAACATTAGTCTGTATGGGGAAAATCCTGTGGCATCACTTTTCCTACAGTTGTAAACATGAACTAAGGTGCTAATCTGCTGGCTCCATCTTGGCTTGTCTTTTGGTTGCAATGTGCCCAGAATGTCAAGCAATATACGGTTAAACCTTTCAGACTGAGGATCTCCCTGAGGATGGTAGGGGGTGGTTCTTGACTTTCGTACCCCCCACAAAGACATCTGTTTAATCAAACGACTCTCAAAGTCCCTTCCTTGGTCAGAATGGATCCGCTGCAGGGCCCCACAATGGACAAAAAAGTTCTCAACAAGTATCTTAGCCACCGTGGTCACTTTTTGATCCTTAGTAGGGAAAGCCTGGGCATACCGGGTAAAATGATCAGTGACCACCAGTATGTTACTGACACTTTTTAGATCGGGTTCTAGACTCAAGAAATCAATACAGACCAGTTCCATAGGGGCACTTGTGGTGATGTTAACCAGGGGAGCAGCCCTTTGGGGTAGAGCTTTCCTTTGCAGACAACAGCTACAGGTCTTGACATATTGCTTTATATCCGTACTCATTTTCAGCCAGTAGAATCGAGCCCGTAATAGATCAAGTGTTCGGTCTATGCCGAGATGCCCCATTTGATTATGCAAGGACCTCAGGACCAGTTCTTTAAGAGCTGAAGGCAGCACTAGTTGTTGTTTGTTTACTCTTCCCTCCTTATTTACAGTTTCTCTATATAGTAGTCGCTTAATCAGTTTCAATTTGGGCCCTTCTTTATACAACAGGGCAGTCCTTAGGTCAGTGGAACGTAACCTGGACATGTCCCTCCCAGCCTGCAAAGCCTCCACAGCCAGTTTTATCATAGGATCACAGGATTGAGCCTGTTGGAGACTATCATTGTTGAATTGCGGCAGGGAGCTAGTGTCTAGTGCAGCGAAATGGCAGTAGGCAGCAGGTATGCAGTGTTCAGACAGCCCCAAACAATCCACCACGCAATCCACCGTGTCAGGAGACACCTGTTCCTCTTTGTCAAATTTCTGGCAGAGAGCTCTTATGTCACGTTCAGACAACCTGACCCAATCAGTCTGTGGCACAGGCCTCTGAGAGAGAGCATCTGCATCTATATGGTTCAGGCCCGCCCGGTACTTTACAGCATAGTCATAGGTGGCAAAGGCAGGAAGCCACCTATGGCCAGTGGCATCCAATTTGGCAGAGGTCTGTACATAAGTCAGAGGGTTGTTATCAGTCTTTACCAATATCTTGGCGCCATACAAATAGTCATGGAACTGATCAACAATGGCCCATTTCAGAGCCAGAAACTCTAGTTTGTGCACTGGATAATTTTCTCTGAAGACGTCAGAGCTTCTGCTGGCAAATACTACAGGTCTCAAACCATTCAAGTGCCCCTGGTATAACACAGCCCCCAATCCTTGTAGACTGGCATCGGTAGGAAGAATGTACGGCTTGGCCGGGTCAGCATAGGCAAGCACTGGGGCATGGGTGAGTTGATATATGATGTCGTAGAAAGCTTCCTCACACTCAACAGTCCAACGACCCAAACATATCGTTCAGCCGGAAGTACTTCTTTTCCGTCTCGGAGCGCACAAGCTTCTTATACCTCTTGTGCATAGGCGGATACCCCTGAGTGAGGTTGAGGAGGGGGTGGATCACCCAAGAATAGTCCTTAAACCACCTATAGTATCCACAAAACCCCAAGAATCATTGCAGCTCTTTCAAATTCCTGGGTTGAGGCCAAGTGGTCAATGCCTCCACTTTGCTAGGGTCAGTCTCTATGCCCTCAGAGGACACTATGTGGCCCATGTATTTCATAGAAGTCTGGAAGAATTGACACTTGTCGATAGACAACTTGAGGCCGAACTCCTCCAACCGATCCAAGACCTTGAATAATAGTTGCTCGTGTTCTTCCAACGATCGGCCAAACACTATAACATCATCATCTAAATAGACCAGACACTCGAGTAGATTCATGTCCCCCACAGCCCATTCCATCAAACGCTGAAAAGTGGCTGGGGCACCCAAAATCCCTTGAGGCATCCGAACAAACTCATAGAAGCCTAGGGGGCAAATGAAGGCAGTCTTCTCCCGGTCGTCGGGGGCCATCAGAATCTGGTAGTATCCACTGCGAAGATCCAACACAGAGAACCACTTGCTGCCATTTAGACAATCCAATGCATCCTGTATGCGCATGGTATACTGGTCCGGAATGGTCCACCGATTCAAAGTGCGATAGTTACACACATCCGAACTGCCCCGTTCTTCTTCCTTACTACTACTATGGGGAGCATAGGCTCCTGGACTCTTGTATACACCAGCAAGCCAACATCTCTTGCAGATGCCGCCCATCATCTATATCAGCGGGGCCAACGCGGATCTCTCTCGAAAGGCCTTTTTGTCATGCAGGCGAATGTGATACCAGCCCTTGTACACATCCCACATCCCACTCTTTCAGGGAGAAACCGGTCCTTCTTGGCAAGCCTCTCACTGATCCTTTGTTTCCATTCAGCTGGCAGCGGGGAGTCACCAAAGTCAAACAAATCAGGAGTAACTATCATTTGTCCTGGAACCCTTTCTGTTTGGTAGTACTGCAGTATCTGCACAATGTACGCTTGCCAGGGTGCATCCCCTTCTTATTCGAATCTCCCTGCCGGACACATTATGCACTTGAACCATCACCCTCTTGACATAAGCATGAGCTCTAGCCAGCAAGATGCTGGGTTTGACCAACAGTCCCTCAGGTAATCTTCCCTCCACAGGCGCATCCAACATCAACAACTTATTCTTAAACATCCGTTTTTAGTTGTACTTCTCCATGCAGGACACATTGGGCATTCGGGGCAAGTATCACTTGGGCCGGATAGTTTTTCCACACCACCCCCACCGGGCCTTCAGGTTCCTCCGGACTGCTCTTTTCCTGAGTGGCCCTTGCCTTTTGAATCACAGCAGGTATACTCAATGCTCGCCCGGTCTGGAATGCTCGCTTCTCTGAGCACATGGGCCAATCATCCGAACATATGCACATTCGTCCCAATCAACAAAGGCACTCCATCATACAGTCCAGTGGGTGGGCAAACTAAAACTAGGATTTCCACCTGCTCATCCATTCCAGTCGCAGTTCAGAGAAAGATAACAGACCGGATATATCCCAAATATGGATAGGCCTTTGTCCTCCAACACCCACACATGTAGAACCAGTCAAAGGTTGCAGGGCACCTCAGGTAAGTGTGCCTGGTACCAGTCCTGAAACATGATGGTTACCGGCAGAGCCACTGTCTGGCCTGGCTCAGTAAGAATTCCATTCCACCACTGGGGTCTCCATTGAAGGCCCTACCACATCAGCCCAGTTGGGGCAGCAACATTGATAGCCCGGCCGAGCATGGGCCTGAGTCACAAAACTTTTCTTGGGGCCCGTAGACTGGGCCTGGTGTCAGGCGATCAGTCTGTTGTTGACTTCCGTAAGTTCTCGGCCTTTAGCTTTTCGGTTGAAAATATCCATCTTCCCATAATGGTAACAGAACTTGAGGTCCGGGGGTCACTATTTTCTTGGGGTTGCCAATCTGTAGGGGCCCTGGGGGTGAGAGGCTCTCTTTGGCTGGGGTTCTGGGTTATGGCACAACTAGGGGCCCTCGGCCTGACAGGTATATAGTAGATTGCTTCAGGTCCTCACCAGTTCCGTCAAATTCCTGACTTCGGCCTCTTAACTCACTCTCTACATGGGGGTCAGAGGAAACAACTCGCATTCCCACAGTACCTGGAACTCCGGATACCTCAGACCCTCCGGACAGGCAAGTCTCCTTGGGGGGGGTTAGGCTCAGGGGTCCCACTAGGGTTCACCGCCCCCACACAGGGTTCCCACCCCTCTTCATCAGTCTCCACCTCCCTAATTTCCCTCATTAATTGACAGTATTCAGCTGGGGTGGCCCGCCGATCATGTAAGTTAAGTTTCAGCAGGATTACACTAGAAAATCTGGCAGATTTTAAAACATGTTCTAACCGAACCTGATTCAGAGCTGCAGCAGTGATTCTCCCCTTTCTATAAGCCTTCTGTAATGCCCGCTCCACTCTAGTAACAAAAGCGGACAGTTTCTCATTTCTCCACTGCTTGGCAGACCTAAATTTCCATAATAAGTCTTCACCAGTCTCTGTACTCCGAAAACCCTTCTAAAGCAGAGATACTCTGCAGCGGTGGCTTCCGGACTGGTAGCCGGAAGAATCTAATGGCTTCTAGAGCAGGACCCCGCAAGCTCTCCATTAGCCTCTTCCTTTTCTCCCCCTCAGAGCATTGCCATTCCTGAACTAAAGGGGTGGCATAGTCCATCCAAGCCTCCAGGTCATCCTCCACTGGAGGCACTGGCACCATACCAGAGAAGAGTTTTAACTTGCGGTAAGAATCGAGCTGTATGGGTGGGACCACTAGGGGACGCTGATCCAAGCGGTGCCTCCAATTTGTAACCCCCAGGGGGTGCTACCCTTTAGGCTACTACCCCTGCCTGCCTCCACAGAGACAGGGTAAGGGGCCCAGATCCGTTGACGGGTGCCTCCACCCAGAGGTCAGGGTCAATATTGTCGAGATTGCCGCGGTCACAGCCCTCTGGGCTACTGCAACCCCCCCGTTCGTCCCGCTAGTGGCTCACGCTGGGTACCAGTAGCACTTTTTACCGATACACTCACCCCCCCGGCTAATATCTCTCCACTCCCTCTGGAGACCCCCTGTAACATAAGGCACAGTTATATTGCAGTCACCGGGCAGCAGTTCACCAGTAATGTACACAATAGCCAGGGTGCAACTGCACAAGGAACAATCTGATTTATTCAGGGGAGAAATAACAAGGTCAGGGAGAATCAAGTTGATTAGCTTATCACATAATTATCTACCTAGGGCTCTGTGCACAGGCCTGAACCTAGTCTTTACTATCCCTGGGTACCCAAGCCCTAATGGCTAGTTCACACATGGCAGCTGGTTGGGGCCCTTACCACAGATAATAGCTACGATCCTGAGAAATCAGAATAAGCAGAAAGTTTATTTAGGCAGTCAGAGGTATGATCATTCAACTGGGAAACCACTGTTTGCAACATATAGGAGCTACCTCTGATGCAGTACTCACAACCCAGCACTTAACTGATTCATTCAACCCTGGCAGGGCTACACCTAGAATTTTCACCAGCCTCTCTCATATTTATGTGGCAAACAACAGAGAGGGTACCATACCAGGCAGCTGCTTTCAGACTTTACAGACTTGCAGAAACTCAGGCAACAAACTGCAACTTCAGCATCGCTGGATGGACTGGCGCTAATTCAGCAATTCTCTCCAGTCCTCTCAGGTCAAGCCTAGTCAGGTAGCTGGGCTGGCACCAGCCTCCTCCGACCGCACCCGGTGGATTTAGTCCGAATTTTTACAAGGCAGAAAACGGCTCACCGAGGCCTTCACCGCACTTCCCGCGGAACACCACTCCAGCGCAGAAGCACAGAGCTCCTCTCCTCTCCTAAGCCACAACGCATCTGCCCCCAACAGCCAGGGGCTCTTCTGTCAGTTCTGGTGCTACCCGCTCCTATTGGCTGGCGGCACCTGCCAGTCAGCTTCTCCTGCTCTCAGTGGTGTGAAAAAGCGCCATAGTCCATAATGCCTTTTCCCAAATTACAAGCGGTTCCCCCATTGGTCAGTCAGCCCTGTAAGGTCCCAAGGCACTGATTGGTCCCATTCAGCAGTTCTGGACCAACATGGAAGAGACAGTTGACACAGTCTTTGCTGCAAAGGAAGGCAGGTTAGAACAGCTGCATTATCATTAGTACTTTACATTATTTCCAGCAAACAATCACATCCTTCTAGCGGAGCTCCCCTGCACCACTATAGCGTGGCAGAAAAGAGCCATTTTCCAGTGGCCCGGCGGACTTGGCTGCACAACCACAGCCTCCTCTAAGTCAGTTAATTTTGGCTGCAACAGGCAGCCCTTAAAGAAACAGCATCGGGAGGCTTCAAAGTGCTCACTGGTATAAGCATGCAATTAAGCGGCTTTAACGCGAACACCAACCAGGCACAGAGCATTTACCTAAGCTCTGAGGAAGCTTTTAGGAACCCCCATTTGTAGGGGGGTTACACCAGTAAGACCTAGTGGTAGGCAGGGAGGGCAGCTTGTGAAACTCCAGCTAAATGGATTTCACACTGTCTCACTCTGTTCTCAGTCTCAGCTGAGACTGAGGGATGACATCACCATAGAACTGTCGCAGCTGCATGAGCCACAATGGAATCTGCAGCAGGGAGTTGGAATAGAATGTTGGGAGGTTTCAACAGTAGTCAGTGGGTCAGTTGGTGTTTGGAGCTTGCTGAGAGAGGAGCACAGCAGCTCTGTGTTAGGCCCGTGGAGCCTCAGCCCTGACATAGGGCTACATTTAGGTAAAAAGGTGTGTGTTTCCACCTAAAGAGAGACACATAAGATAGTTTTAAAGTGGTGGAGACCGCTGATTCAGGTCTCAGTGCCCCATCCCTCAGGGGATGGGGCAGGAAAGGGTTTCCTGCATATTCCAGGATCAACTCCCCCTGGTTTTTCTGCTAGTGGAAAAGCTGCCTTATTTGGTCCAAGAGTTTTGGAAATAAGAAGATTTTGTGATTCGCCTGTGGGGCACCTGCAACCGGAGGGTGAGTTTCTGCTCTTTCTAAAGGGCCCATGTTTTCACCCTGGGACTTGTGTGATAGTAGGGATTGGACTACTGAAGTAGTGGGAGGCCTAGAGTAATAGGCTTAGCCAAAAGTACAAGTATGTTCAAGTCCAGCACATATGGGAAGTCAAGACATGTAGAGGAGATGTGACATATGTCTACCCAGTAATCTACATTGCCAAGCTTTCAGAAAAAAAGTTGTTTAGTTTCCAGAGAAATGGCCAGGTATGGATTGTGTGAGCTGGAGGTGGGAGACCCCCCCATCTTTAGTGACCAGGTCCACCTCTACGGATTTGCTCTGTGGATTTCTACTTTACCTCATTACTTGGCCAGTGATGAGGGAAGTACCCAGATGTGGGATTGGAAGGAAAATTCCCTCTAGGAGTCGAAGGCTCTAAGGTGGTTTGGGGAGCCACAACAGGAAAACTGGTTCATTTCCCAAAATGGACTGTGGATCAAGTGGCCGGTGGGAGAGCCGGGCCCGTGGGGAAAACCCAAGTAGTGTACAAGTCGTGCTGTGTACCCAAAGCTGCATGCAAGTCTGGGTTGTGTGCCTGGTGGGTTCAGAGCCTGAGGGCTGGAAATAGTGATGAAGTGTTCTGTTGTCTCTAATCTGCATTACTAGGAATGTAGCCCCTTGGAGTCTGTCTATCTTTGTTTGTTCAGTTTGATGTGAATAAAAGCTGCACTGTAGAATCCCATTCCTGGTTCTGGACATTAGCAGTTATTGCTTCCTTGTTCGGATTTACTTGGTGCCCCTGTGCAGAGTAGCAAACCTAGGTCCCTGTGCCGAGTAACCTCACATCCCCGAACCCAGTCCCCACCAGGTACTGCTGTCAGCTTCAACAGCACGCCACCTGTCATTTTACAAAAAGGTAGGGGTGAGGGGCTACAAAAATGGAGGCACCACTTTGGATTTTATTCAGGGAGGAAGGTGCTTGGGCAAGGGGGCTAGCGTTTTGGCTATCTGGCAGTGGGTAGCCCAAAAAGCTGAAGCAAGTTAACTAGTGTGTCACTGTGTTCTGTGGATCTTATGCTGCTGTTTAATATGCCAACAGTTTACCAAGGAGCGGTAAAGCTAAAAGAGTGTGCCCTTGTCCTGCATCAGTTGTTTACAGCGTTTTTGCATGCTTGTAAAAGAACTGCGGTAAAGAAAGTGTGGAAGACTAGGTAGCAACAGGAAAATTGTGCCCTGGACGCTGGAAATGCTTTTAAAAGAACTGTGGTAAAGAAAAGTGTGGAAGACTAGGGGTAGCAACAGGAAAATTGTGCCCTGGATGTTAGAAATGCTTTTAAAAGAACTGTGGTAAAGGAAAGTGTGGAAGACTAGGGGTAGCAACAAGAAAATTGTGCCCTGGATGTTGCAAATGCTTTTTGAGTGAACTGAGAAACTTGCAGTGTGAATGGCTATGTTAAATGGCTGAAATGGGCTCCCGCCGAGGAGTCATTTAAAAAAAAAAAAAAAAAAAAAAATGCATTCTGCAGTTTAAATTTGCCTGCTCGACAATCACCGTGAGGAGAATAACACCCGCGAGGAAGAAGAGGCTCATTTGTATGGCGTCGGGTGATTGGTGAGGCTGCAGTCAGTCCCACCCCTCAGCCAGCTCTACAGTGACTGCCCCAGCATTCGAGAGGGAGTATGAGTGGAATGCATGTACTGGCTTGTGGAGGAGCGTCGTGGAGTTTTAAAAATGCTGTAAACCTTCTACAAATAGACTTGCTTGTTTAAAATCGGGCTCAACCCACTAATCGATTGTCTGAATTGCAAGTGTGGTGGTCGAGGAGATGATCGGCAGGACTGCCCACCCGTTTCTGTTCTGGGGCCTCCAGGACTGGGTGCAGGCTGTTTTTCCCCATCGCAGCTAACAGCTACTGATAACAGTAAGTACTAACAGTGAAATTGCTCAAACAGTGATTTTCTGCCCAATGCCAGCAAAATATGTGTGAAGCAGTGTAGTCGCTTTGCAAGTAACGACTGTGTCAAGTCCTGCCAGCAAATTCAAGTCTGTTAAGCCACTGGCTATGTGCATAATAATGAGTTCAGCCTCAGTTTAAAGTTTAAAGCCAGAGAGAGACTGTGAGTTGTAGCCAAATGTGCAGCACTAGTTTTACAGGCAATCCTGTGTTTAAAAACCTGAAGCTTTAAGGGACTGTGAGTCAATGAAATGTTTCCAGCATGTAAAAAGTCAGTGGAAAATCAGGTAAATGTGTTTAGAACAAGAACAGAGCAAGTTTGTGCAGTTTCAGCCAAAGTTATCAGTAGTGCGTGTAAATCGGCGTGGCTTGACCCAATTTCTGAATGTTGATGCACAGGAGTGCTGCCGCCGCCATTACAGGGTGGGGTAGTAAAATAAACACAGCAGCAGAGGAGTCATTTTAAAAGTAAAGAAGGTGTTCAATAAAGTGGGACTTTCAGTTACAGTGAGCTTTTGTTTGTTTTTCTGCAGTTATGGCCTCAGGACCAGCTTGCAACCCGGATCATGCCTGGGCTACAGTAACAGCAGCAGTAAATAGACTCAGGGATATTGAAAAGTGGTGCTATGGAGGACAACTGCCTCCTCATGTGGCGATTCCTGGCTTTCCAGTGCATGTGTGTCAAATATGCTTGAGAGCTGGAAGGGACGTCTTCATGATACCTCACTGTGCTGAATGCCTAGAAAAATATGGCTTGTATAAAGCGCCTCAAATTCATTTGGCTCCCACATGGACAAAGGTTCAGGAATCTGCAGTTGGCAGCACACAGCACCAAGTGCAGCCTGTTGAAGAAGGCCCCTCAGAGGAGTGTGGCACAAAGCTAGAGGGTGCAGAGTTAGAGACAGAACCAGAAGTTGAAGTTTCGGATGCTGGATCCCAGAAGGAAAGTTCGGATAAAGCATCAGTAGACCCTGGGGGGGGGGGGCTAGCCCAAGTCTCAAAGGAGAAGATGAGATGCGGGAGGCCTTTGAATGGGAGGTGTTGACCTCCGCACCTAGTGATGAGTGGATAGTCTCAGGAGTGAGAACGACTGCTCACTCCTGGGCTCAGATCCTCAGTGAGGCAGAAGATGAGGGGAACTACGTGGCCTTGTGAAAAGGGAACGGATACAGCCTCAAGCTCTTGCCTCGTCGGAGGAGCATGGAAGACAGTGGTGATGCCACTGCCCTGGCTATGCAAGAAGTAGTCAGGGATCCATTTTTAATTTCTTTAAGGATGCAAAGCTGGCAGAACCAGGACTGGCCACCCCCAAGCCAGGCCAGTGGTCTCAGGTTGACCAAAGCTAGTAAAGAGGAGAGACTGGTTCGTAGGAAGGCGAATGAGATCTATGGTATGACCTTTCCTACCTTTCCTCGGAAAGCCTGGGAGGAGATTGAGAACAGCAGGAAATCCTGGATTTGGGCCGAAGCAATGACAGGTGTGCATCCTGGGGCAAGCAAGCATGTAAAAAACAGACTGTTTCAAGAGAAATATACCCAGTGGAAGAGAGGCAGGACACTGTTTATGGACAGAGTGCAAATAGTGGACAGAGAGGGACATGAAATCTCCCACTGTGTGAATTACGTGCACCCAGAAGGGGTAATAATTCAAGGTCTTGACCCCTGGTACTACTGGCCTCAGTGCAAGGACCTCCCAGCAAATGTGCCCGTGCTTACTAAATGGAAAGCCAAGCAGTGGTAGTCAATACTGCCACACCAGCCTGTGAAGTGCCTTTATTGATCCACCAGTATGGACATCCAGGACTCAGGTGCCCCACATTCATCAGTTCTACAGTGTACTGGCCTTTCCAGAATCCATCGACTGGCCCACCAGATGATTTCAGATCCAGAGGACATCATCCCAGCTGTATCCTGATCCATCGCTGGTAATCGGATGACGTCAGACCAGTTGTTTTCTTTTTGTTCCTGTTCTAAGGTTCCATCTCCAGAGATGACATCAACCCAGCAGTTCCCAGATGTGCCTCCTGTGGTTCCTGGAAGATGTCCGTCAGCTGTATCAGAAGAAATGCTGCCAGGGAGAGTCTTCATCTGAGGTGCAGTTTGGTTCCGATTTTTTGTACAACAAGGGGGTGGTTAAGTCCGAACTTTTCTATCTTTATGACATTGCAGTACACACCCTACACTAGCAGACTCCAAAATGTGTGAACTGTCCTCAAAGACTCTCCCCTTCAGGACTTTGGCCTGTTAGAACTGTGCTTCACCGGGCTCCGGCCCAGGAGAGACTCTTTAATGGACTAGCCTTCGGGCACTGTGGTCACTAGTTGGGACTTTTAGGGCACTCCATCCCCCAAATGTGTATTGTAAATAATGTCATTGTTTTTTACTGTTTTCTAGTGTATATACTGTTTTTCTACCTTTTTCTAAAAAAATCTTTTGGGATTCTTCAGTGTTTTGATGGTAGGGGTTTAGGTAGACTGTGTATGCAGATTAGGAGTGTGTGTTGTCTTTCTTTTTCTTGCAGGTGTTGCTGGAGAAGATAGACAAGAAGACAAGAAAGGGAGGAGGGGCTCATCTGAGTTCCTCACTAGTACTTTAGTGTGTAGTAATTTAAAGTACTGTGGTGTTGTTATTGTTGTTGTTACTGTATTAACCCTTTCCTTCCACAGGTGTGGTTGTGGGGGTATGGAGGAGGCAGTAAAGTGATGTAATAATGTGGTATTTTTTTGGTGTGTGGTTGCAGGTTGCCCAAGGTCAGGGAGGTCCCTGGGTTGTTTTTGTTTTTTGGGGCATTAAGTTAGAGGCAGACAGATTTTCCCTAGAGGGCTAGGGGGAATAGACAGGTTGTGGTCCTGAACAGCCATAGGGACTGCAGTGCTGAGCTATTAGGGCTATGCTCTGGACAGTTCTACCAGAGCCACTAGGCATCCCTAGTAAGTGGGTAGTGTAGAGGCTGATGTGTCAGCTAAAGGCCTCTAGGCCCTTAGTGTTGCCTGCCTGTGCTCGCACATGGTAGGAGGGGGCCTGATCACCCCTCTCCGCAGGCAGCAAATAGGGTGGGATGGCCTAAAGCCGTGTAAACAATGACTACGGGCAGTCATTTTCCTGATCAAGGGTGAGTAAGACCTAGTGGTAGGCAGGGAAGGCAGCTTGTGAAACTCCAGCTAAATGGATTTCACACTGTCTCACTCTGTTTTCAGTCTCAGCTGAGACTGAGGGATGACATCACCATAGAACTGTCGCTGCTGCATGAGCCACAATGGAATCTGCAGCAGGGAGTTGGAGTAGAATGTTGGGAGGTTCGAACAGTAGCATGTGGGTCAGTTGGTGTTTGGAGCTTGCTGAGAGAGGAGCACAGCAGCTCTGTGTTAGGCTCGTGGAGCCTCAGCCCTGACATAGGGCTACATTTAGGTAAAAAGGTGTGTGTTTCCACCTAAAGGGAGACACATAAGATAGTTTTAAAGTGGTGGAGACCGCTGATTCGGGTCTCAGTGCCCCATCCCTCAGGGAATGGGGCAGAAAGGGTTTCCTGCATATTCCAGGGGCAACCCCTGGTTTTTCTGCTAGTGGAGAAGCTGCCTTATTTGGTCCAAGAGTTTGGGAAATAAGAAGATTTCATGATTCGCCTGTGGGGCACCTGCAACCAGAGGGTGAGTTTCTGCTCTTTCTAAAGGGCCCATGTTTTCACCCTGGGACTTGTGTGACAGTGGGGATTGGACTACTGAAGTAGTGGGAGGCCTAGAGTTATAGGCTTAGCCAAAAGTACAAGTATGTTCAAGTCCAGCACATATGGGAAGTCAAGACATGTAGAGGAGATGTGACATACATCTACCCAGTAATCTACATTGCCAAGCTTTCTGAAAAAGAGTTGTTTAGTTTCCAGAGAAATGGCCGGGTATGGATTGTGTGAGCTGGAGGTGGGAGACACCCCATCTTTAGTGACCAGGTCCACCTCTACGGATTTGCTCTGTGGATTTCTACTTTACCTCATGCACTTGACCAGTGATGAGGGAAGTACCCAGATGTGGGATTGGAAGGAAAATTCCCTCTAGGATGCGAAGGCTCTAAGGTGGCTTAGGAGCCACAACAGGAAAACTGGTTCATTTCCCAAAATGGACCGTGGATCAAGTGACCAGAGGGGGAGCCGGACCCGTGGGGAAATCCCAAGTAGTGTACAAGTCGGGCAGTGTACCCAAAGCTGCATGCAAGTCTGGGCTGTGTGCCTGGTGGGTTCAGAGCCTGAGGGCTGGAAATAGTGATGAAGTGTTCTGTTGTCTCTAATCTGCATTACCAGGAATGTAGCCCCGTGGGGGTCCGTCTATGCTTTGTTTGTTCAGTTTGGATGTGAATAAAAGCCACACTGTAGAATCCCATTCCTGGTTCTGGACATTACAGTTATTGCTTCCTGTGTTCAGATTTACTTGGTGCCCCTGTGCAGAGTGATGGCAAACCTGACCCCCTGTGCCGGTAGCCTAGTCCTCCAGACAGTCCCCACCAGGTAATGCTGTCAGCTTCAACAGCATGCCATCTGTCATTTGGCAGAAAGGCAGGGGTCAGGGTTACATTTGGTTATAATAATCCTTCCGGTCAGGGTTGTCAATGAAAGCAAATGTTGCAGGTGGCCCTTGTGATAGATACTTCAGAAAATTGTTATTTTGTTTTGTGCTCCTTGTCTTTGTAACCAGACCCTAATTATTTTTGGTGTCCTCCCACCAGGCCCTCTGCTGAATCATATCAGCATTGAACAGTGGCCCTAGAGGATAATTCCTTAAGAGACCATTATAAATCATTTTGTCTGAAAACAGGGACATATTTGCCCTCCATCGTCTGTTTCTGGTAAATGGGTGATGAGTCAAAATATCATTAAACTTAACTGTAGATGGTCTGAGAACTCACAAAGAAGAAGCCAAGTTCTTTTATTGGGGTATTAGGGATAAAAAAATCAATCAATCCTGGTTGCTAGGGCCCTCTAAAATAAGTCTTCATTGGGGCCGTGCCTTTCACTGCATAAGCATCCTTTAGTCCAGCTTTATCTAAACACAGAAGCAGAGCATGTGAATGTAATAAATCTTTCTCCTGAGATTACCCTATCCTCCACATCTATGGTACAATTAAAATTGCCCCAAAATTACAGTTCTAGCCATTGCCAAATAAGGTTGAAATTTATCTAATAAATCAGTTCTTTCCTTTTTACTTGAGAGCATAAACATTTATAAATCGAAAGGTCTCCTTCCCAACCATCCAAAATCAAAACCCGTTCTGGAATCAAGTCAATCACTTTTTGTAACTTAAATCCGGTCCCTGAAAATAAGACTCCCATTCCATCTGCTTTATCGAGTCTGAATGACCAATAGAAAGGTCCTCATACGCAATCACTTTTGGTTTGTTTCAGCTGGTAAGAGTCTTGCATCCATATTTCTTGCAAAAAAATACTATCCACCCGCTCCAGGTGTAACACTGAAAATAATCCCATCCTCTTATGTGAATTCCTAATGTTACAATCATTAAGAGACGCAAGGTGAAGGGTTTCCATGGTGAGGTGTCAAAGGTCTCTAGAACTCATGCATGATATCCCTTATTTTCGAGACAGGGTTGCTGAAGTTGTGTGTTTCTTTTCTTCCTTCCATCCTGTTCATCAGGTAGGAGCAAGGAATGTTTGAAATGTCGGATTCAATCCTTCACAGTCAGTCCCCAAGTTTTATGCGTGGAAAGAATATCAGAATTATCGTGAGTGTTGACTACAAGGGTTTGAGCTGCTCACAGCCTTGTACTATGTCTCCTGGCGAGTTTAGACCATTCTGTCGAGGGAGGGGCATTTCTTGCACATCGTGAGGCACATTTGTTTCAGATACTGTAGCTTGCTGTATATCTGGAGGGGGGCTAGGGAGTGGGGTGGAGGTGGGTGTCATATAGAGTCTTCCTTGAATCAGACTGTCCCTCTTCCTGGCATGGTGCCTCATGAGGTCGAGGCTCAGTCGTTTCCCTTCGAGGGCAGGCTCGGGTCTGGGATCACTATCTCTTCATGTCTATGGTGTTGCAGAGGTCTGGGCATCTTAAATGAAAACATCCTGATCAAAACCACTACTATGCATAAGGATGAACTCCACTGAACAGGTTGTCTTTCAGCAAATGAGCTTTTATTAAATTCATTCCACACTTTCTCCTGAAGGTGAAAGTTTCATAGCTATCGCCAGTTCTTCAGGCCCAGTACAGTGTTGTGTCCAAATAAATAGAAGAAAAAACATCTTTTACTACACACATAACCAAAATAATTCCCTTGACACCAGCCTAGAACTCCCTCCACCATCATGAACTAAAAATTCTCATTATGTGTATTAATGATGCTCTGGTTTCCATTATAACAAATATAGCTCATGTATATCCATAATTTTATCTACTCCATCCTCCTGTTAAACCACATCCACTGGTCAAATTGTTACTCACTCCAATATTCTCATGGTGATACTTAGCTATATAGCCTTGATAGTTGTATACATCTATAATACCTCATATTTTAGTTACCATCTTGGTGGTGGAACCCTTATAAATATCATTAACTTTTTATATGCCTCAAGTAAACAAAATCCCTAAAAGGGGATGTTACTCTAATATGTTTCAGGATAATTCTTTTGTACAGCACCATTTGTAATTTCACTCATTCACATACACTATAAGAAAACACATGCCTTAGTAATCTATCATTCCCCATTTTCCATAAAAATATATTTTATGTGTATTTTTCATAAACAATATAAATCAGCACATATCTGACCCAGATATTCAAAGTTTAGCACGGAGCTAAATTTGTTGTGCTGGACTGGTGCTGAGTTTGTAGCCCAACTCATATTCGAAGGACATTTAGCGCCTGACTCTAGGTATTAGCGCCAATGCTAAATTATGATGTATGCAAGGGAGGGACTGAGGGAGGGCGCCCTGAATGCCAGCTTACTGGCATATTCAAAAGTATGGCGCCTGCTACAGGCATTAGCGCAACCTGTAGCGCAGTGCTAAACACTGCTGACAAAAAGCTGGCGGTAATGCAGCAATGTCCCCCAGCACGATTCCAGTCCCACCCAACCCCCATTCCAGGTTAAATATAAGAATGTCCCTGGTAGTCCAGTGGTCCCCGCCCCCAAGCATGAAATCCTGACCCCCGTCCAAGATAATGTAACTTTTCCTTACTAGTTTAGTAGTCCCCCCACCCCCCCCAGCATGAATCCCAACCTCCATACAAGATAACTGAAAGTAGTTTTCCTATTGAGTCTAGTGGTCCCCCCACCCCCAGCATGAAGCCCGACCTGGTACAAAATGACAGAGCGTATTTTTCCCTGGTAGTCTAGTGGTCCCCCCACCCATCAGTGATGCCCCGGCTTATCGAAATAGCATCCCATGAAGAGCCGGTGACTGGCTCAGCCCTCCTCTCACCACCATGGCCGGCAGCCGACTGTGGTACGAATGAGCGCTACTGTAAAGAAACAGTAATGAAACAGTAGCACTCATTCATACCTCAGTCGGTGGCCGGGTGTGGGGGTGAGAGGAGAGCTGAGCCGGTCGCGGGCTCTATATGTGGGATGCTATTTTGATGAGCGAGGGCATCACTGCCAGGGGGGGCACCAGTAGACTACCAGGGAAAAATAGGTTCTTTCATTTTGTATGGAGGTTGGGCTTCATGCTGGGGGTAGGGAGGACCACTAGACTACCAGGGAAAACTACTTTCACTTATTTTGAATGGGGTCGGGATTCATGCTGGGGTGGGGGCTACTAGACTACCAGGGAAAACTACTTTCATTTATTTTGAATGGGTCGGCATTCATGCTGGGGGTGAGGCCACTAGACTACCAGGAAAACTACTTTCATTTATTCTGAACGGGATCAGGATTTGTGCTTGGGAGACCACTAGACTACCAGGAAAACTACTTTCATTTATTTTGAACGAGGTCGGGATTCATGCTGGGGGGACCACTTGACTACCAGGGAAATGGGTGTGTAATAGGCGCACATATGCATGGGTGCGTTGTATGCACCCATACCTCTCCACTGTCCCTGATTGTCAGGGACGTCCCTGATGTTGCCTCCATATTTTCCTCAGTCCCTCATACAAGTTGTTGTTTTGTGACAGAACAGTGGGGAATAAACTCACACAACAACTGTCGACCATTACAGTTACAAACCTGTTCTTCTTCTGAGAATGCATCTTCTCACAAATCCCCTTATTCTATCAGCATTCTGAGTGAATAGTACCACATTTTAGGATATGTCCCTGATTTTGGGTCTTTGTCCCTAATTTGTTTAAGCCTTATCCTTGATTTAGGAGGCAAGGGGTTGAGAGGTATGTATGCACAGACTGTGTCTGACAGCACACAGTTCCTGCTGCTTCCAGCCTGTGCTTCCATTCCAAGCAACAGGGGATGCTGTGGGCATGCCTTGGCCTGCAGTGTCCAGCCTGTACTTCCATTCCAACCAAAAGGGGGAGCTTTGTGCTCCATGCAGTAGCACTGGGAAAACTGCATGGTAATGTATGCTAAGCAGTGTACCTGTTTGCCCACAACTTACTTAAGTAGGCTCATTTGCATGGGAACTTTGAAGATAGCTCCTGTTTGCCCTGGGCTAACCAGTTTGCACTGGGCTAATGTGTTAGCACTGTTCAATCAGGTTAGCCCCGGGCAAACCTCACTTCAGCATAGCACAGTTCTGCAGTGTGTGGCTTACATTGTTGTTTGCAGGAGATGTGAGACATCTCTGCAATCACACACAATGTTCTCCACCTGCAATGCTGGCTTTCTCCAGGGTCTACTGAGCTGCAGTAGCAGTGTGCACTTCCCTGTTGCTATATTCAGTGCTGTCTTATTCCCGGGCTATTTTTGCCCTGCACTCCTGGCCCTGTTTGCCCAGCTTCCTTTGCTTGCTATATTCAGCTGGTTTTGCTTCGGGCTATTCCTTTTGAATATAGCTGGCTTTTTGCTCCAGGCTCAGTTTGCCCGCCAGGCAGTGCTAATTTAGATCCGGGGCAATGTTTTGAATATCTGGCCCATTGTTTCCAGTGTAATGTTAACCCCCAAAATTAGCATTTAAATATTCAGATTATGTCCAAATTTAAACTAGGGTCTGCTACTGAAAGTTCCCACCAAGGTCCCAGTCTCCACATTAATCCTTTATATCCAAATTCAAACTTAATATCCCATCTAGTTTTCCCGATGACTATTAAAAGTAGAAATCAAAAATGAAAACGAAGAAGTGTTTTTTTAGATTTTTTTGTGAACATTCATTTAGTATAATACTATTATGAGCTCACCCTATTTCACCTCATTAAAGTTCTATGTTTTTTAGTTATTCTCTGCCTTCTGGCATGTGCGTCCTTCTCCTTCAACCTAAGATAGAGAAGGAGAGCACGGACATTTTTATAAAGTCCCTAGTCATCAAATACTGCTCCCAAAAAAGGTTATAAATTGCCAAAGGAAGATCTTTCAAAATTAGGTACAAAAAAAAATCATTGAAACTCACTCATCAAGCAGGCCAACAAAGTTCTTGGTGTCTCCTAGGTATTGAACACACCCTAAATTGAGTGCAACCTCCTTTTCAGTACTGTGAATGGTGAGCAGGAGCAGACTACATCATGATTGATATGCATCAACCCTTCCCTCCATCAGGCTATTTCCCTTCTAATTCCACTGAAAGCTGATTGAGAAAGGCTGCACTTATGAGCCTGCCTATAGTGTAGTTGGAAGAGTCTATGCTCCTCATGCCTGAGACAGGGACCGTCTGTGAGTTTGATCTCTGTCTTCGGATGAAAGTCCCAAATGATCTCTTTTTAGCTTACTTTTGTTTAAAGCCTTGGAAAGGCTTACTTAGGTTAAACTGGTGTAAATGATTATTAAAATCATGGAGTTAAATCAAAATTAAGATACTCGCCTTCCTCTTGTTCTGTCCCAGTGTTTAAATTCCTTGTAAGAGGAATATGATATTAGATGCCTCATAAAAAAGGTATCATTTTAAATCAAACAAGCATTTGTCAATGCCGAATGTTGGCTTGCTGGCATTGGCATTGGTAGTGCAGGAGTTAGACAGATGCATCACAGGAATGGCAGTGAAGTATTGAACTGATGCCAACCCACCCCCACCCTGCAGAGAGTGACAGGCATTAGGGTGTCCCTTTGGGTGTTTGGTAGTGCAATGCGGGAAAACATGTCGGGCAGGATGTGAAAAATGACAGCTGTACAGTTCATAAGGAGGTGTAAAAAAATGCCAGTGTTGAAAATGTGGTACGTAAATATACCAAATTTGCGAAGCTACTAGGGTGCGTGGGAAATATGCAATGCACGCTTGCAACACTGCCATTTTAAGGGCATTCAGTACCAAATTTTCAACATAGGCATTTTAGCACCTCTGCTCATGTACAGTGTCACTGTTATTTCCTCAAAGTGTCCCAAGAAGTGATTTCGCACAGCGACCACGCTATTCTGCGCCGGAAGTGCGAAAACACATTTTGGGCAGGATATGTGAAATGACGGCTGTACTGTTCATCAAGAGGTGTGGAAAAATGGCAATGGTGAAAATCCAGACTGAAAACATCACAAATGCACGATGGTATGAGCATGCGTGCAGTCTGCCAACGCACGCTCATAACACAGTCATTTTATGGAGTATCATCACCAAATTTTCAACATAGGCGTTTTAGGTCCTCTGCTCATGAACTATGTCACTGCTGTTTTCACAATCTGGCTCAAACAGTGATTTCCCACAGCGCATTGCGTATTGTGCGCCGAAGGCGGAAACACATTTCGAAAGCAGGATGTGGAAATGACAGCTGTAACTGTTCACAAGGAGGTGTACAAAAATGACAATGCTGAAAATCCGCATTAAAATATTGTGAATGCGTGAAGTTATGAGCCTGCATAGCAACTGCGCAATGCACGACGAAAACAGGCATTTGTTAGATTTTTCCATCAAATTTGGAACTTAGGCTTTTAAGAGGCCACCTCGAACACTGCCACTGTCATTTCATAATGGGCCCGAAGGTGATTTTGCGCGGTGACTGCTAAATCACCTTTGAGGCCGATTATCGCCATACAATTAGAATTCATGAGGAGGGCCCTAAAACTCATGTTGAAAATTTGCGCCAAAATTCCAAGAAATGCCTGAGATATGCAGCAAAGTTGAAAAACCCTATTCACTCCATTATACAGCTTACGGCATTTCCTCAGTTCGCGGTCAGCTTTGAACAGTGCAGATGTGTTCGGTCCTCTGAAGATCATCTTCGGGACTCCGGAGTGAAGTATGGGGTGGGGTGAGGGAGACAGGGTGCAGTGGGTGGGTGCGGGTGGGGAGGGGCATCAAGACTACGAGGATGGTTTTAGTTTTACAGGGAAAAAAAAAGAAAACCATCGGCGGGACAGTTTTCTGTTGCAGGGCATTTGGCACACTGGGGTGGGCTCCCAGCGTGCCACCTATTTTGGGGGTGTCAGTAGCAGTGGGAATTGGGCACCTTTGTAGGCTCACAACATGGGGGGATAATGCCGATGGGATTGGGCACCCCTGCCGAAACAAAGACAGTGGTGGGGGCGCGAGCCAAGGGGATTGGGCACCCTCAGCATTCAACAACTGGGGGAGAGGTGATGCTGATGGGGAGGGCTCCCCGTCAGAGTACAAAGACAGTGGGGGTGCCAGCCGAGGGGATTGGGCACCCTCTCGGCATTCCACATTGGGGTATGCCGATGGAAGTGGACTCCCTGTCTGCACAGTAAAACAGCAGGGGTTACCAACAGGAGTTGGGCATCCCCAATGTCGACGTCAGAAGTCATTTCTGTCGACTATGTTGATACTGTGATGGAAGTGTGCTGTGCGTCCGCTATGTATGATGAGCTTTGGCTCGATTGCAGAAGACCTTTGCTTAGATGTGCTCGCCCCATTATGTACGCATGGTGTGGCGCCGGCATGCAGGCTGATTGGGGAATGAGGCACGCACCTACTGATGCGTGGCCTGCATTCGCCCAACAGTGGCTGCGCCCTCAAATCTACACTTTCCCAATATGTTGGCTTGTGTCTGCGGCAAGCCAACATAAAAAGGGGGTGTTGAGAAAGGCTGTAATAATGAGCCTGCCTATAGTGTAGTTGGAAGAGTCTATGCTCCTCATGCCTGGTGAGGGGACCAACAGTGAGTTTGATCTCCATCTTCAGATGAAAGCCCCAACTTAATCTCTTTTTAGCTTACTTTTGTTTAAAGCCTTGGAAAGGCTTACTTAGGTTAAACTGGTGTAAAAGATTACTAAAATCATGGAGTTAAATCAAAATTAAGATACTCCCCTTCCTCTTGTTTTGTCCAAATGTCCAAATTCCTTATAAGAGGAATGTGATATTAGACACCTCATATAAAAAGTTATCATTTTAAATCAAAAAAATGGGGTGGGGGGTTGATATCAGGAGGGTGAGTGGGGGAACATCACTAATGACATTAATACATCCGCCCACTCTGGGTAATGGTCTAAGGACACCCGTAGAAGTGAGGGGGTTACATAGAAACATAGAATTTGATGGTAGATAAGGACAGCTTGGCCCACCCAGTCTGCCCATTTCCCTACCTAATGGATAAGCTGCAGATCCTAGTTAACCAGCAGCCTACTTCTTTCTACCCCCAACCCTTAGAACTGCCTTATGACTGTCCAATGCATGCTTGAATTCAGCCACTGTTTTGACTCCACAACCTCCCTGGAAGGCTGTTCCATGCATCCACAACCCTCTCTGTGAAAAAATACTTCCTCACATTACCTCTCAGCCACCCCCCATCTTCAAATTGTGCTCCTTTGTTCTTGCACACCTCTTTTTTTGAAAGATGCTACCCTCTTGGACTTTGTTGATTCCCTTGAAGTACTTGAAAGTTTCTATCATGTCCCCCCTCTCCCTTCTTTCCTTGAGGCTATACATATTAAGCTCCTTTAGTCTCTCTTCATATGTCTTCTGGTGCAGATCCTGCACCATTTTAGTTGCCCTCCTCTGGACAGCTTCCATCTTGTATATGTCCTTGCGAGATGGGGTCTCCAGAACTGCACACAGTACTCAGATGAGGTCTTACCAGCTGTCTGTACAGAGGGATAATAACTTCCTGTTTTTACTGGTGATGCCTCTGCTATGCATCCCAGTATCCCCAACCCTCCTTACTGCCCTCTCACATTGTTGCCACATTTAAGTCATCTGATATGACTACCCCCAGGTCCCTTTCTATTTTTGTTGTTGTTAGTATCTCACCCCCATTATGTACTCTTCCCTGGGTTTTTGTTTCCCAGGTGCACTACCTTGCACTTCTTAGCATTGAATCTAAGCTGCCATACATCTGACCATTCCTCTAACCTTGCCAAGTCCTTCTCATCCTTTCCACCCCCTTGTGCATCAACTCTGTTGCAGATCTTTTGTCATCTGCACAGAGACATACCTTCCTTCCAGTTCCTCTGCAATGTTGCTTATAAGACATTGAAGAGGACCAGTTCTAATACTGAACCCTGCGGTACCCCACTAGTAACCCCTTTCTTCAGAGAGGACTCATTTACTATTACCCTCTGTGTCCTATTCTTCAGCCAATTCTTTACCCAGGCTATCATCTTGGACCTCCCAGGCTGGCTAACTTGTATATTAATCTTTTGTGTGGGACTGAGTCAAATGCCTTGCTAAAGTCTAGGTAGGCCATGTCACAGCCCTCCTGATCTACTACTTTGGTTACCCAGTCAAAGAAATCTATTAGATTCGTCTGGCATAGACCTTCCCGCTGTGAATCCATGCTGCCTTGGGTCCTGTGCCCTCTGGCCTCTAGGTACTGGCAATTCTTTCCTTCAGAAGTGATTCATCATTTTCCTATCACTGAGAAAATTTGCACTTTGGGTCCCTGATGGTGAAAAAGTATGGGTGTAGGGCCACCAAGGTAAAGCAGAAGAGTTAGTGGCTGTTCACTTCCACCCTCCCATCTAAAATGAGAACATTCTGATCAAACCATCTGTCCAATTATGGGAAACCCTGGGGCATTTTGAAACACATGCCATAGAATTGCATAGGTTGCATTTTGTTACATTTGTACATGCTGTGCTGATATGATTGAATTCTCCACATAATATACACCTCAATTTATCACAAGCACTTAGATGTGAATGATCCCCATATTTATGACATGCCTTGGGGTTGGCACAATTAAAAGCAAACCCTCTGACCTTTCCCAATAAAGAAGCTGTTAGGGATGTGTTGTATGCCCTCACCAGTTTGGTGTAATCTGACTTGGAAATGCCAACCCCCTGTCCAGAATTGTTCAGAATCAATTATCGGTTCTGGGGGGCCCAGAACAGTGCATTTCTTCTGGAGCCAGTGGTGTATGTTGCTCACACTGACCCCTTCGTTCCAAAACATAACTGTGATTCTCTTTGTTAGTGACACTGATAGGGGAACAATAATAAAGGGAATGTCCATACCGTATTTCACTTGTTAGTATTTAGCCCAGAAACATTCCAACCCCATTTGTGTGTGGAAACTTATGTCAAAGTGTTCCTCCCTGGAGAAGTGAATAAGAGCATGGACATCTCCTGGGGAGAAATGCAGAGACTCCTTAATAAGGGTACGTCCCACAAATTCTCTGTCTGGGAAAGTATCGAGCCCTCCCCTGTACCGTAGGGGGACAGTGTTTCTCTTAGGTTTGGGTGTTGTTCTATCAAAGAGCTCTGAAAATTGGGGCCTGTGAGGTGGGAGGGACATAGCGCACACTATGAAATTGTTCCTGCTCATGGTCGCCATGGAGCTTAACCTCAGGTCCAGTCTATGTGTTTGTCCCATTCCTCTGTTCACCCGATCTGGAAGAAAAGGTATCCCTGCTCTAGCATCATTGATTCTTGGCTGTTGCAGTATATGCAGCCTGGGTACCTGTTACCATCAGGGCCCACAGGGTCTCTTGATCCTTTCTGGCTAGAAATTGAACCTGTAAAATAAAGGGTTCATGTGTATTCCGTGTGCCAGTTATGTTAGTAACGTGGTGATCTAACAATAAGCCAGGGCTAAGATGTACTGCACTTACTCCAGTCCAGTCCCACTCATTATCCACTTCAGCTGTCAGCAGAAAAGACGCAGAGGTATTACTGCCAGATGCAACATCGCCTTGGATCCTGTGCAGTGATTCATCTGAAAAATTCATTGAATCATCCAGTACCCAGACACTGAGGGTCCAGTCAGGCTCTAAGTTATGAGGGGAATCAAGAAAAAAAGCTTATTTAATTCTGTCTTGTGCTGTCGAGGCATGAGCAGGGTTGTGGGACCCAGATGGGTCCTCTTGTCTCGTCTCATTCAAAGCAACAGATTTATCAACTTTGCCCCTTTCGGAATCTTGTTTTTGTGCGGTTGTCCAGTCTCGCAGCAGAACTTCAACCCCACTCTCCAAATCATTTCCCAACTGTTGTCACCGAATGCGAATGTTATCCTCCAAAACTTGATCCTTCATCATATCAGGAGGTGCTCAGTTCTATAAAAATGGGCCTAGAGTTCTCGTGTAAAGCCATATCAAAATCACTGCCACCTACCAAAGATCGTGTCGACTCCTTGTCCAATTTATTGTCACTGAAATCCACATCCATAATTTCTGCATCACAAGTAGTGGGGAAGCCTGCTGTAGCTACTCGCTGCTCCTTCTCTAGCAACCCATCCTCATCTGGCTTCTCCATCATAGAAAGCAGGTCAACAGCGCCTCTTCCAACGAGAGTAAGGAATTTTTATTGAAAGTTGTACTTCATAACAAAACAGTACAAATGAAATCAAACACAGACAATTGCAAACAAAGTATCAGAAAACATTACTAAGTCTATATAGGGAAAACAAAAAGAAACAAAGGCAAACAAACAGAGTTAATACCAGGCATCACAATTAACCCAGAAATGTGCAGCTTTTTCCCTACTATAGTGTAGTAGATCCATCTGTACTAGATCCTGTAAGGACTTCTTAAT